>JBBPCZ010000001.1:3318598-3340268 GCA_037974445.1 Brycinus macrolepidotus
AAAATGAAAAAACTAGTCGCAAAATGAATAATCTAGTCGCATTGGCGACCATTTTAGTCGCCATCTGGAGCCCTGTATTTAACCTTTTCATTGCAAAATGCCAGACTGGCTAACATCCATACAAACCAAAAGGTCATTTACCTTGTAATATCTACCATCCACCAGACAACCACAGTCATTTACAGGCTTACACTCGCCTCCATCAAACACATAGCCTTCATCACACTGACATCCCTCGAGACACACTGGACAGGTGTGTGACATGGTAAGGCTGGCACAAGTGGACGAGCAGGTGTCCGCACATAGCTCATGGTGACTGTTGGCAGAACATGTCATTGCTGTGAGAGGATATAGAGAAAAAATGGGAAAATATGCATGGGTTATTTATAATATTGTACATTGTATTGTATAAACCTATGTATGGGCAGGAGCAAATAAATGAAAGCATTATCTAGTTGCACAGTGTTGCTTACGACAAAAGGATGTGTTCCTCCAGCTGCTGATGGAGATGCCAGCTTGCTGGCAGTGAGCCACGTACTTTTGGATGTGGCGGCAAACAAGTGTCTTATCTTCAGGATGAGAAGCGACATCCTTAACACAAGCATCGTAGAATGCTATGGGTGAAACTTTGGAATAGCAACTGGAGAACGGGCCCTTGTCCACAGTTAGGATCTTGCAATCATTGTCTGCCTTCGTTTGATTTTCCTTGTTAGGCCTTGGACATTTGAAGCCACATCCTGTTTGACAGATTACCTCTTCCTCCACTCTGATCCATCCTTCTACAAATGCCTCAGCAGAGGCAGCCTGCGTAGCGTCTGGCAAGAGTAAGTCATCTTCCTTTTTGTCGTTGTAGTTGCCGCAGAGACCTTGGACGGCCTTTTTGTAAGTGGATGGAATTTCAACTGTGGCCATGGACACGGTGTCATATGTCACCTTCAGTCCAAAGCTGGTTTCCAGAACAATGAAGGAGCCAATTTGGTAGACCTTCACCAGACCTTCTTCAAGTATCAGAGGGAGAACTGCTTTGACCTGGTCCACCTGCCAAGAAAGAACAATGTCCACTCATACAATTGGAACTAAATTCTGGCTTATTCCTAAAAGTGATGTTGCTTTAGAAATCAAAGAACTTGCTGATAGTTTCTTGCTAACCCTTAAACAAGACACTAAACCCTGGTTTTCTGCAAGGGAGCTTCTTAAATCCCTGCAGTGAACATCAGGATACTTTGGTAAGTTCACTTTCTAAATGCTTAAAAAATGTAATTAGACAAATTACCCTTATTTCCCACAGAAGACCCGGAATCAGTGAGATTTTATATTCGCCCACAACAATGTTGATCTTCCTTGTGACTACTGCTTCTGCAAGAGAAGACAGTTGCTGCACTGACACACAGAAGGGTATCCTCTTCTGGTCTATTTGGACCATTTCCACCATTTTGTACACACAGTTCCCTGGCACGCTGATGTGGTTGCCATCATACGAGTGGTAGGTACCAGAGCCAGATACTGAGCAAGATCCTTTTCCCTCAGGGTGGCAGGCCTGAACGCCATCACGGATCTCACACTGTTCATTTGGTCCACAGGAGAAGCCATCTTCGCACTTGACTCGTCCTTGGTCACCACAAATGCACCTGTGATTGCACTGGTCTTTGGGGTAAAAGATCTGACCCAGATGGTAGTACAGGCCTTCATAAGTGCAGCCACATTGCTCCATAGACACACACTCGCCGTTGCTTAAGACGAAGCCCTCATCACACACACAGCCCTCAACGCAGGGAGCTCCCTGGCACGCTGTTGGCTCAGACAGACCGTTGCAAGTCTGGGGACATCCCGCAGCACAAATGTCATAGTGGCTGTTAGCTTTGCAGGAGGCCGCTGTGAAGAGACAGTAGAATGTTGGAGTTAATCAGATGTACTATCTGCTACACTTCCATACTTATGAATGGTTACCTATAAAGCAGAAATCTTGGATATGAAAAGAGTAAATAAATAGGGGTGCAGATTGTTCCTGAACTGTGAGATAATAACTTACGGCAGAAACTGTTAGTCCTCCAGTTCTCCACGGTGGTGAGCGCTGTTTGGCATGCAGCTGTGTAGGCCGAGAGAGCATTGCAGAGAGCTGTAGTATGACCCCCATACATACACATATCATAGACACAATCTGCATAGAACTTGGTGGGATTAACTCTTGCGTGACATCCTTTAAATGGACCATTTTTGTCTGTAATAAGGCTGCAGGGCTTTGTAAACACATCCTTCTTCTGCTCAGCAGCATCACATTTGGGGCACTTCTTGCCCTGGCACTCCTCTGAGCAACCAGGGTCATTTCTGGCTTTCCAGCTGGTTCCAAATGCAATAGGATTTGCTGCGATAGTTTTGTCTGGCATAGCCATGTCATCGTTTTGGTTGCCATTCCAGTTTCCACAGAGCCCTCCTACCATGTTACTGTAGGTGCTGGGGAGACTGATTGAAACATGGCTTTCCCAGTTGAACTTTATGGTCATGCCAAAGTCCGTCTTAATCATTCCAAAGTACCCACTGCGGAAAACAGACAGCCGCCCTTCCTCTTTTTCAAATGGTAAATTCACAAATAGGTTGTTTACCTTTTGAAAGAAGACAAACACAATTTTCAGACATTAAAGTTATGTCCTGTTCTGTTTACCATATTTTGATGGTTGAGAAATGGTGTTATTTCAGCTATTTAATGGGAAATGACCTACCATCACTTTACCATAGTTGTCCTTACTCAAGATAATAGTGTATCCATACACTTTTATCTCTACTGTCTTGGTGTAGGAAACTGCCTTGTTCATGCCCCTGTTTTCATTCTTGACGAGAACCTCGAAAGGCACCAGTGAAGCATCACTTGTGTCAACCAGTTTGGAGAAGTAATAGGTGCAAGTGCCCTGGAAATCGAAGGCCTTGCCATCAAAGGTTAGATAGTGGGGGTCCCCATTGGCCTGGCAATACCCGTAGGACAGTGGGTAGCAATCTCTCACACCATTCCGTGTGTCACACACTTGGGATGCCTTGCATTTTGTGGATGTGCACTTGACCTGACCGGTTTGTGAATTGCAGGAGCATTTCTTGGTGCATGTCTTGTCACCCCAGAACGTGTCCACAGGAGGGTAATATCGGCCCTCGTAGATGCAGCCGCACTCCTTCAACGGAACACATTTGTCTCCACTAAGGACAAAACCAGTGTTGCACTGGCAGCCTTCCAAACAAGGGAGTTCACATTTGGTTGGTGCATCTCGATCCGCACAGGAGGCAGCACAAGCTGTTCCACAGGCTTCGTAATGACTGTTTTCTGGGCATTGCAATGCTGTTAATATAACCAAGAAAACATTTACATGAATAAACAGACCCAAGGGATAGTACACAAACTGCATTTGCTTATATCTCATGAACATTTGCATCCTCAAACTATCTTACAGAATCACTTACGGCAATCAGACAACACTCTCCAGTTTGCATCAATCTTCACCCCAGCTGCCATGCAAGCATCAGCGTAGCTCCGCATATTGTCACAGAGGAAGCTTCTAATGCCTTTATTGATGCATACATCATATACACAGTTATCTACATATATATCTGGATCCACAATCTTGTGGCATTTTGCAAATGGCCCATTTGGAGATGCCATAAGACCACAGTGCTTCTCTTCCGTGTACTTTTCTTTAAGTTCAGGAGGGCAGCTCAGGCACTTCCCCTCACAGTCGTCGCGGCAGAACAAATCATTGTCAGAAACTTTCCAACTCTTGGCAAACTCTAGAACAGTGGAGAGCACAGTTCCCTTGGAATCTAAAGTTTCATCTTTACGATCTCCATTGTAGTTTCCGCAAAGGCCACCTAGGGAGCCAGAATAAGTGCTGGGCACCGTGATGTAGAGCATCATGTTCCAGTCGTACTGCACCTCCAGGCCAAAGTCTGTTGTTATTAACACGTTCCACCCCCTTTGAACCACTTTCAGCTTTCCTCCAGCTAGAGTTATAGGCAGGAGGGTGATTTCACCATTCAACTGGAAAGGGTACAGAAGCAAAAAAAATGTGCAATTTCTCCAATCAGTTATTGTTTTTAGCTCTAAAGTAAAGTGAAGTATCACTGGCAATACATTAAGCAGCCCTAGTTTTGGCCAACACATGTACATCCATGTCCAGCTCATTAAAATGGATCATTATGTGGAATCAGAGCTTTCAGAAAGTTAGAAAAGCACCATGCTGCCGTTATTGCTGGATGCACTGCCTTTCTGATCCCTAATGGCTTATTACTGACTTGTTTAATCACAGTAACAACAAACAAAGCAAATGAAGGGTGAAGTTTATTCCTATTCACATGTTTACTAGTTTGTGACTCATACAATATTAATGTCTGGCTTACATGCAAAATCATGTTCTTAAATGTGGAGATTAGATTAAAGAGCAAAAATATTTACTTTTTCTCATTTTGAGTTAAAATAAGGAGCACACCTCTTATTAAACAAAGCATTTGATCATTTCCCTTACCTCAACCACGCCCCTTTGCTTTCCAGCAACCACTGTATTGCTGTACACACTGACAGATACTGTCCTCACATAGGCCACCTTGTTGCTCCCTCTGTGATTGTTCTTTGCCAGAATAGTGAAGGGAACAAGATTGTGCTCGGTCTTGATAGTGGTGGACATGGTGTAGGTGCAGGTGCCCTGGAAATCGAACCGTGACCCATCGAATGTCTTAAAATGAGGATCTCCAACAGCCCAGCATGTTCCTGATTCAAGCCGGACACACACACCCTTCTGGCATTGCTCTCTCTCTCTGCATTTCACGGCTTCACAGGGATCTGCCGGAGGTGCAGGGGGTGGAGGAGCTGAAAAAATAAAACCTTTAAATTAGCTTTTTACAGTTCTCTCACTTGTAAAGATAAAAAAGCATGTTTTTTTCATGCAGATTCCTACCTGTATTGCACACGCCTGTTGTGCTGTAGCCATGCCTTATTTTCCCACCATAAACATAGACAGCCTGAAGTGAGTCCCCGGATATGGTTATGGGACCTTTCTGCGATCCGATTGGTTTAATAGCCCATGTGTATTTCCTGTTTGCAGGGAAAACATTTAACTTCAGCAGGCCAAGAAGAGACTTACTGGCCTCTGATTCTGATACAATGACTGCAAAGTTCTCATAACCCTCTTGTGAGTGAATTGTCCATGATCTGGACATCCGCGACGTGGGGATGATGTTAGTCAAGAACTCGTCGAAGGGCAGGTTGCTGCTGGTGTACATGACCATGATCTTTTTGTTGCTTCTGATGATGGTAGGCAGATTGATGTCGACATTCAAAAGCTCTCCTGCATGGAGAGTCTTGTGCTGGGCAATAGGCCCAAGGTAAACAGTGACATCAGTGTCATCTTCAGCTGCGACCACATGGGCTGTGTCCTTGTCGATGACTAAGTGCATGGCAGGAACCAGGTACTCATCAGAGAGCGCCTCAATTGGCACCAGCTGCTCATAGACATGCTCACAGGTGCCAACAATGCTGAGGCACTCGTGTCCTGAAAGGACAGCCAGGGGTAGCTTCGAGTTGATCCTGATTCCTGTTAAAGTCTTCTCGCTTCTTAGCAGATAAACCTCATAAGGGGCCAGGTTAATAGTCGTTTTGACCCCTCGTTGCAGATGTGTCATGCTTTTAAGCATCAGGTCTGAATATGGCAGGACGTCAACCGTGTTGGCCTCCTTGCCATTAACGATGGCTGCAATCTTGTTCATGGGACCTCCGTCTGGAGTGAAGACTACGTGGCTCCTGCCGAGCTGGTTAACGGGGAAGATCACGCTGCTATCTCCAGTAAATGGTTTGATGTGAGAGGCCACCACTGTGATGTCTGCGTCAGATGTAATTAGCACCGTTTTGGCTGAGACTCCATCTTGGCCGATCTCAGTGCTCTCTGGGAGGGTGATGTAGCTCGTGGCCCCTTTCTCTACCTTCACTGACTGTTTGAATTTGAGGCCCTTAACCTCCACTATTACATTAGCTACAGACACCTGGGCTGTGATGGCGAGTGTGGGTTTGGCTTCACCGTTATTAGCTACATGATTAGGCATAAATGCTGTGATGAACTCTCGGCCAATGGGACATGCGCTGACTGCTGAAGGAAAAAAAAGAACATTTGCTGTTTAGATGCAAACTGTAGTACATTTCAACACTATCACACACCACTCCTTAGCCAATTTATTAATGATTACCAATTAAATTTCGCATTGTTTTTACTATCCAAAGCAGGGAAGAGAAGGCTTCAACACAAATCAAATAGTGTACGTGGCAAAATTTACGATACATTCAAAACATACAGTAGCACAGCAGTTTACAAGTTACTGTAATAAAGATTAAAAGACTCTAAACGTCTAAGTGCAATGTTACTGGTTGATTTAGAAACAAATATGGCAGAGCCAAGTTTTTTTTCTAAGCCTTTATTGTTGCTTGATATTTGTTTCAACAGTAATTCACAATGTTTTTAGCTGAAAAAAAGCTAAACAGCTGGAGATGGGAATGAATGGGTCTATACTTGTGCACTGCAACAATTCTGATACCACAATTCTGAATAACAAGATATAACACAGTGTACCATTGTACCCAACAAATATATTTAAACTGAATTGTTTTCAGTGTCCAAAAGCATTTGAGAATATACACACTTTAGAAGCTTATAGCAGTGTAAAAATGTATCACTGTATCACTACGTACCAATCTCTAATAAATCAACTCTAATGAATGACCATATTGGCAAAATACATTTCTAAGAATATTTCAATTGGAAAAACTCATTGTTTTATTCTCTATAGTACTCATATTTAAAAATCTAGATTACACAAATAATTAAAATTTTATGACAAAAATTTGCAATTCTATTAGACTTAAAAAAAAAAAGACAAAAATCATTTGTCGAAAAATGATTCAAGTTTGCTTTCTTTTATCAGCATAAAAATTGAGCATAAAAGTAGAATCTTTTAAACATTTTGATGAATTTCTGAATTTCTTGGCTCTTATTTTAGTATGTCCCTCTTTGGCTTTAATGACAACATATGCTTCAGTTGGTGTGGATGCCACAGGTTTGTGGAAAAGCCTCTCATAACACAAGAGTCACTTGAACATGTGCTTCTATATAGTAAGAGATTAAACAAAAATCTAAAAAATTTGGACCTTGTTTTACAAAAGTAAATTTGAATTAGTAACTCAAATTTGAACAGTGACCTAGAAATAGTGCAGAATCTTGAATATTTCTTCTTCGTTTTACTTGTCATTTCCTTTTTTTTTGTTTTACATTTTTCAAAATTCTAAAACTTCCAAATATTCCAGATTTTCAGAGTGGACTCAGACCTTTGGACACCATTCCTTACATATAATTCACTCAACAGCAAAAATCATTATAAACATTAATACCATTATATAGAACCAAGCCTTAAATAGTACATTTTACAAACAAACCAAGTCTGACTAACAAGGAGATCAGCTTACCCGTTACGGCCAGAAAGGCAAAGCAGAGTAGAATCGGAGTCCCCATGTCTGCAACAAAATAATTTTTAATCTATTAATGACATTTCATAATTGATTCTCACCCTCATGATGTATATCTTATATATTACATATATTACATACTAATATATTATACAAAATAGTCATTTTTTCCCAGAATGTCACAGTGTAGAAGTGCAGTGGCATACATACCTGCAAGCTTGAATGGGTGATGCCCAGATTAACGAGAAGTTTAAATAGTGCTGCAGGTGGGCCAATTATCATATGTTTGCTTAAGTGCTTGTCAGAAACAGGATCTAATGAGTGTCATATCCCTGTCTGTAAAGACACAATCCCAACTCTGTACATGTGTTGAAGGAAAACAAAAGCCAATAAAACAAATATCTATTAGAAAGTATTTCATATCCCCAACAAAACAAATATTCTCTGATGGAGGACGCGGCTTTTGGTTCTGCATGAGTGAAACGCATAACTTTCTGTAACACCATTTCCGATCAGCAAATATACACAGAGGCGAGAAGGATTTGAACAGCTTGGTGTGTAAGACTGTTTGACTGGGTATCAATAATGTTTACATTCAAGTATTTAACTTTTCCACCCTTAAGCCTCAGGCAGTACATCAAATTCAGCGTGGACACTTTTTGAGCAATCTTCAGGATGAGCCCCTGGCTGAGGTCCATGAGATGAAGCCTGTCTCAAGGCTTGGTCCTTCAGTGGGACAACAGGTTCATGTGATGAAGAACTCTGTAAGGATTCTGAAAATTGTGTTGTTTTTGTTGTTTTGACCCTGGACTTATTATTGTTTTTATAGTTTATTATTGTCTTATTAATCCTATATTATTGTAATTATGAGGAATAAATTAGAGACAACTATTATTATTTGATGCCTTTTTCAAAAGCCTCGATATTTTGTTCAAAACTTAGAATAAGTTGGACCTGGAAGTATTTGCCACCAAATATATTCAGACAAACAACTTAGTTGTGCATGATTTGCATATGATGTCCTGATGTGTGTTATACATAAACATTCAACTCAGGATGCCCCAGTGAAACTTAAGTATTATGTTACGTTGTCACTCCAAAAACATTATCTAATATATATTTAATATGCTTTTCCATGCAAAAGTCATTTGTTTCCTTAATGTACAGACAAAATGAGTGTGAGTTTTAACATATTTAACACAAAAATAACCCAAATGTCTTCAATGCTAAGCATAACAAAATCATTTAGTGCTTCATATATCCACGGTTTACTTTTGTACACCTTTTTTTCTGCCATAATGGTCATTTTTCTGGTCTTAATGACACTGTAACCTTTCAAAGGGGGGTTCGCACAAGCAGTTACCAACACACACCTCACCTGCCTTACAAATGTCTCTCATGTGTGCAACAAAAATGGTTAAAGGAGAGATTTCTTGGAACAGATTTGATAAAAGATCCTCTACTTGGATAAGGAAGGGGAAAGTCAATGGAAGATAAAAAAGGAGTTTTTGATGCTTAAGATAAAAAAAATGGTTAAAAGAGATAGGAAAATAATCCATCAGATGATTAGCATATACTGAAAACTTTAATCTTTAACAATAAAAAATCAAGCTCCATTCTCGTCATCTGAAAGGACGTTTTGTTGTTCTAGAAGCTGTTACTGAGAAAAAGTATTCTGCACTACATTAAATCAGACTGAAGATCTGAGATGTGGAGGTATTTAAAGAGTAAAGTGGACCCCCTGCCCCAAGGAGCAGGTGGCCTGCTGGTTAGGGAATTTACAAGGAGCACAGAAAGATATCCCTTTAGATTTCTGCAGAGAATACACAAAATTCTGCAGCAGATACACTAAATACATAGATTTAGATTTTGAGGCAGAAAAACGTATAACTTAATGGAATTTTTGTCTGAAAATTAAATTAATGATGGACTCTGAGCGTTGTACAGTGCTGCTTAACTGTAATTTATTTTCAGTGTACTACTTTTTTGCCTGGTCCTCTGTACTTTTCTGAGAAACCTATGCTACATTATTTAGTTCCTGGGCCCTGAGATGTTAAAGCTGTTTTATTTGAATTCAGTTTTTATTTAAATCTGACATTCAACATTTATAAATATGCCCCTTAAAGGGGAAATCCGCCTTTTATCAAAGTTTCGGCATTATTCATGTATGAGTGGTTTGATGTAAGATAAGCAGTTACAGAGAAACTTACAGAGTCAGTGCGTACAGTGGCGGTGATCAAAGTGTACCAGACATCAAAAAAAGGTAGATCAAAGGTGGATGTAGGACATTTTGACTGGTGAAGGCCAAGACGGGATGTAGAGTTGATGTCAGAATCACTGTATTTGCCAAAATGACCAAACATAGATATTTGTTTTTGAGCTGGGGATTTTTAAAGAAAAATAGACCATGAGAAAACAGTTATATGTCTGCCAGCAAACACAGGAAGAGATCCTTAAAAAGCAGCAACAAATTAAATGGATCATACCTCTTAAGGGTCCATTTTCTTCATCAGCAATTTTTATTGACTTCCAACAAACAGCAGATTTGCATGAAATGTTCTAACAGTGTCCAAATCCAAAGTGATCAAGCAACCCAACACTAGGTGGCCAATCAAATTTCAGTCAAGCCATTCATTTTAATTGTGACTCGGCCCTCAGTGTCATACCTAGCTTCCCATAAAAATGATGAGAGGAGCCTGTAAACACACATAATTTTGCATCAATTGCCTTTCTTTCAAAATAAGGCAATTTCTTGATTCAATATAATTTACCAAAACTAAAGCTGCTATTATTTAAATTCTTATAAAATTCTTAAAAACGTATATAGCCTTGTTGAACTCAATTTACTATTGTTGATTCAACTTATTTTACTTATGCTGGTTCAACTTATCTTACAAGCATTTGTCACTGCAATGCCCAGTCAGTTTAGAACCACAACCAGAACTGGAGTGCATGGTAGCTTACTTTTACTTCCAAAAATAACGGAACTACTTAAACAAATTATAAAATATTTTTTATATATGCCCAATGGAGGACAACACAGATATTAGTAAAACAAGGGGAAATTCAAGCCAAATGGGCAAATAGATTGAGCTTGGAGCCAAGATTTACTTAACACATTTGTACTGGCCAAATAGACATTTATCAAATAAACGTCACGGTATTCCATTGAAATGACTCATTTGTTAAGTACGTCAATGAGAAACAAAGGATTAAACTCAGTGCAGTTTTTCTGCAATGGTTTTTAAGTTGGCCAGTGAAATAGTCCAACTCAAAACAGATCATGAAGAACATCATGACAAATCACTACTGAAGGACTGTGTAAAACAGAAGTATAAAAATATCTTACCTGAATTTTTTTTTCACAAGCAGTTAAAAACTTAAAATGTACAGCTGCCAAATCACCACTGTTAGCTTTTTTTGCTTACTAAGCAAACAGCTAACATAAATACTGCAAAATAAAACAAATATTTGTCCAAAAGTAGACTGAATCTAGAGGCATTTTACTGCATGTAATACATCAAAACATATTTAACACAGAATCACTAGTAACCTGTATGGATCTACAGCTTGGGCTAGCTGTAAATCAGCCCCATCTCAGCCAGTTTTTATTTATGATCTGTTGGTGGTGCTGTTGTTTGTAGGTCCACAGGAGTCATAAAAAAACAATTCCTAGTCATTTGTTTACAGCAAGTAAAATGATCTGGATGCCAAAGATTACCTAAACCTTATTTTGATGCCTTCTTCCTTTCGAAGAGAGGGAAGGCTTAGTCATACTTGCCCATTTATACTAGCTACCCCCGCCAATAAGTGTAGTGTGCACTCTGAACATCTCGCAATTCAAGTTTAAACATTACACTCAAACTTTCTATAATTTTCCCAAGAAAGGATTACATAAACATTTGACCTCTTCTGCTTGTTCCTAGGTTGAATGGATGGTAATGACAGGCAATTAAAAGACATCTTAAAGGTCTAAGTAAAGAACACAGGTTAGTAAAATGAGCTCCTTATGAAGAAATGTTCTTAAATGCTTAATAGCATCAGAACAAACCAAAGACCATCACACAGGGGGAGTCTTAACTAGTCTACCACATTAAACAAATGCATGTGGAACAGATGTTCTTTAAAGGCACTATAGACCAGTTGAGTTGATTTATTCTAACAGATAATGCAATAACTGAACTCCTCTCAGTCCATATTCACTGTGCCTAATGTACGTGGTTATAATGCTAAAACTGTGAACATAAATGAACTCTTAAACCAATCTGCACAATGCTATAAGCATGATGTACCACTTGCATATATATACATATATACATATTATATATAATCCTGAGTGTCAGTAATATGCAAGTACACAAATGTACGCTTACAACTGGTGGACCTTGCTCAGAATTGGGAAAAAAATGTACTGAATTTTCGAGTGAGCAGCTGACAGAGGTGCTCTACAGACTTTGTTTACTTCAGAGGGCAGAGAAACGGACACAGCTGAAATGCAAGCAGAAGAAAGGAAAGCCCAGCAGCATGTAAACTTTGCTCCTAAAGGGGGAAACTGCCTGAACATTGTTTACACACACACACACACACACAATGTTTGCCCCCACCTCAGCTACTTGGACCATATCACTATGTTCATGATACCTGCATACAAATCCCTGCTCAGACTCACTAAACCAGTCTGCAAGAACATCAGAGAAAGGCTGGATGGTGCTGTTTCATATCTCCAAGACTATTTTGCATCAACAGACTGAAACATTTTAGGGAGGCTGCTATGAATGGTGACACCATCAACGTGGAGGAGTACACAGACTCTGTGACTGGCTACATCTACAAGTGCAAAGAGGATGTAGCTGTCTCCAAGGGTATCACCAAGTGAGCCAACCAAAGCCCTGAGTGATGAGTGAGGTGTGCACGCTGCTTAAGATTTCAGATCTAGAGACAGGGCTGCCCTCAGGGCAGCCAGAGCAAACCTGTCCCATGGTATAAGGAGACAAAGCAGGCATATGTGCAGAAAGTTAATGAACACTTCCATTGCTCCACAGACACACATCACATGTGGCAGGGCATTCAGGCATTCGCAGGCTACACGCCCAACCCACACAGCAGTGACAGTGATCCCTCCCTTCCAGATAAGCTAAATGACTTCGCACAATTTAATGCATAAAACAAAGAGCCTGCAAAGAAATCTGTCCCTCCCTCCAGTGAGAAGGCACTCTGTCTTTCCACCGCTGATGTGGTTAACCCAAGCAAGGCCACAGGAATTGACAACATTCCTGGCAGTGTGCTTTGTGAACGCGCACATCCCAGCACCAAAGAAGTCATCAGCAATGGGATTCAACGATTACTGCCCCATGGCACTCACTCCCATCATAATGAAGTGCTTCAAAAGGCTAGTCATGGCACACAGAAAGACCAGTCTCCCCATTTCTCTAGACCCCCTGCAGTTTGCATACCATTCCACCAGGTCTACTGAGAATGCCATATCCATTGCTCTTCACCTCTCCCTGACTCATCTGAATAAAAGAGACACATGTCAGAATGCTATTCACTGACTTTATATGGGGTAAGGTTGCTGTCAAAAAAGATGTGCGTGCGCAAGTAAAGATGTGCGTGCATAAGTAAACATTCGTGCATATTAGTCTATAGTTGTGAATGAATGAAAATTTTGTAAACTCTTGAACAAGTGAAACCATATATAAAATACGTAGTGTGTATTTTATCTGTCAGAATACGATTAAAAAAAGTTACAACTTTAAAAGATTACAAATACGAAGTGTAATTTTACGGTTGTGGTTTCTTCATTACAAATACGACTTGACATCCATGACATTACTGTCAAAAATACGTCACGGGCTCACAGGCATTATGTATTGAGCAGAAGATTCATCGATTTCACAAACTGCACATGCGTTCAACTTCATGGCGCCAAGATGGAAAATGCTGCAGACACGGAATGAAATCAAGTCGTTTATTTACATCATATTGTTGTAATATAACTTTTTAACTACGTTGGAAAACGCTACAGACATGGAATGAAATCAAGTAGTTTATTTACATCATTGTTACGTCCTGGTCAGCAGCCACTAAAGGCCGCCCTATGAACTTTTATGTTGACACATGGGTGTGTTCCCCGGCCGGCTCATCAGTAAGGGTTCATAGCCAGACGGGGGTTTAGTAATAAGTGATGGTCTGTGTTCATTGGTTCCTGTCAGTGTCTGTGTGTGTATTTAAGTGTCCCCTGTGCCTGGTTTGGGGTGGTTCACCCTCACACTCCCTCACATTTACCTTGGTATGTACCTGTCGTGTATGTTTGGAGTTTGTTTGTGTTTTGGCCCTCGAGCCTTCTTTGAGTTGTGTTTTGTAAATAAAGTTTATGAGTATGGATATCCACAGCTGCGCCCCGTTCTTCCCGTGGTACAGACAAGACGTGACAATCATTTTGTAATATAATTTTTTTACTACGTTCGTTTCTAGAATTTTATTTCTGTCCACTTATTCAGTATCAGAGTTATATATTATTTCATTTTATGTTGGCGTTCGTGTCAGAGTTATTGGAGGAAGTTAATACTAGTATAAAAAGATTATATCATATATTGTATTACATTATATTAAGTTGGAATTGTTCTAGTGTCCTATATATTATAGTCTATATTATTATTATTATAGACTATAATATAAAGTATATATAAGAGTGTAGTCGCAACTGCAGATGCCACCACTGAAGTTGACCGCTACTTGTCAGAAGTAAACCTGGCAAGACATGAAGATCCACTTATTTACTGGAACAAACAAAAGCACCAGTATCCGCACTTGTATCAACTGGCACTGACATTTTTATGTACTCCAGCATCATCAGTGCCATGTGAAAGGTTCTCTAAGGCTGGAGAGATTGTTCCAAAGAAAAGGAATTGCCTCAACCCCAATACAGTTAAAAAACTTCTGTTTCTGAATAAAAACCAGTAAAAATTAGATTCCTCCCTTTCCCCATACTGCTCTGTTGCAGTTTACTGTTTTGCACAAACAGTTCCATAAGCACTCTTGCACTCCATGTCTGTTGATGCACATCATCAATTTATTCATTTTGGGTGTTCAAAAGACTCAACTAATAACGAAAAGTTCCACGCAAACACACACTTGTGTTCACTGGTTCACACAGAGTGGCATAAATAGTTTATTTTATACACAGGCATTCCATTTTCTTTATACATGGAAAAGGCGCAGGATGCTCTGGCTCAGGATTAATTGATTTGTCTGTCATATATTTCTTTGCACAGGAGGTGTCACTAGTGAGCACGATTCAATGAGGCTTCGAGTAATTAACCTTTTGGCGAACCTTTGGGGCTGGAAAGCCACATTGGTTCAGGAAGCCTCATTTTGCCATCACTACTTGATGATATAAGATAAAAATTCCAGAAACCAACGAAGTAAAAAAGTTATATTACAACAATATGATGTAAATAAACGACTTGATTTCCTTCCGTGTCTGTAGTATTTCCATCTTGGTGCCATGAAGTTGAACGCATGTGCAGTTTGTGGAATCGATGTATCTGCTGCTCAATACATAATGCCTGTGTGAGCCCGTGACGTTTTTTGACAGTAATGTCACGGATGTCAAGTCGTATTCGTAATGAAGAAACTGCAACCGTAAAATTACACTTCGTATTTGTAAGTCGTAACTTTTTAAAATCGTATTTTGACTGATTGTGAAACTGACTCCAGCCTCTGCAACTGGATTTCCTGACCAAGGGGGCCCCAGTCAGTACAGGTGGGCTTCAACACCTCCAACTCCATCACACTGAGCACCGGAGCTCCTTCCTGAGGCGGCTGAAATGAGCAAGCCTTCCCACTCCTGTCCTCAACATGTTTTACAGAGGCAGTGTTTTGACCAGCTGCATCACTATCTGGTATGGCAACTGCAACATGTTTGACTGCACGCGCCTCTCCTCTCACTAGTAGAAACATTCTGCACACGCAGTGTTCATAAGCCCTGGAGCATTGTGCAGGACCCCCCCACCCCTCACATGGACTTTTCACGCTCCTGCCATCCAAAAGGAAATACTGAACAGTGGCGGCTGCTAGCCTTTCAAACAGGAGAAGTTCATTTTAGGCCTACATTGTTACCCTGTAGTACTTCATCCACCTGCCATGCTATAAAGGGAGCGTCTGAATTTACCTTTGACATGATCTAAAACAGTGGCTGCAAGAGCAGAGATCAAGTCATTTTGGATTGAGTGGGACATACCAGAAAACACAACTGATGACCGAAATTGTGCAGCCAAGACAGAGTCATACTTAGCTAATGTTTCTATAAGTTCCATGTAATTCCCCTTATTTGCAGATTCACTACTCCCATCATGCCCCCTGAATGCCAGCTCCTGACGGCCAGCAAGGAAGTCACATCAACAAGGCAGTTCAGAAAGACCCTGGTTTTTTTTCACTGTTTCATTATGTTTTGCCACCTGAATGTGAAGACCTTCATTAATTGCATGTTCAACGACCCTGTCCCTGCCCAGACAACTTAACACTTCCAGCCAGCAAGTTCACCATGTCGTACTAGGAGAGCTGAAAAGACCTGTTATTTTTCCCTGATTTTTGCACCAGATCAGTCTTGGGCGTTGGTCTGCCCTGTTGTTTAATTCTGAGTCTCTCGTCGTAAGGAAGATTATTAAATGGCTTTGCCAAAAGCAGGTCAACAATATTATGCACAGCTTGCTAGCTGCCTGGTTTCGCCTTCTAAGAGCTCCTTTAATGATATGAAACAAGCAGAAAATTCAAGAAAGCTATAATTAGGTTTTTTTTTTATTTAAAGAATTATATGTACAAATTGAAATGGTTTAAATCACCAGCAAATAACGCACTACGTGCAACAGTTTGTTTCACAACTTCTCTTGCAGATCTGCTGGGACTGAGCGCGAATCGCTCCAGTACCGGTGTAAATTTAACAAGCTGTCAATCAAAAAAGGGGTCCGCCCTTTAGACAGTTCCTCCAATCAACATGCAACAGCCTGGCGTCCTGGCCTGCCCACTGCTCCATTCACTCCCAGAGACGCTGAGCTTCCCTGGAAGTGACGATTTTGCTGCATTCTCATTACTATTTATACTGTTAGAAACTGACCGTATTAATTCAATTCAATTTATATAGCGCTTTTTACAACCAATGTTGTTACAAAGCAGCTTTACAGAATCCAGGTCCGAGCCCCTACTGAGCAAGACAAGGGCGACAGAGGCGAGGAAAAATTCCCTAAGCTGGAAGAAAAAGCCTTGGGAGGAACCAAGATTAAAAAGGGGAACCTCTCCTCCTCTGGTCGACCTGGAGAGAGAGAGAGAGAGAGAGAGAGTTTCTATGGAGAAAACTAACAAAAGGCCTTTGTGTACAAACTTAATCACTATTGGACAGACTGGCCATCTACGACTAACGAAGTTGGTACGTTTAAGAGTCAGTAGAGGTAGTTTTTGTTGGAAGAGTAGCTTGAGAGTCTGTGACCCACGACAACAGGCAGAGCCGAGGGGTATGATAGACATGATAGGCATGAGGGCACCCTGAGACACTGGTGACCCCCCCACTACACCGTCAACAAACCTGAGTGAACATGAGGAGTGGTGGGATGGCAGCACCAGCATCCCAGTTTACTTGAATTCTCTGTGCTGACCACCTCCCAGATCTACACCCTTCATCTAACAGGAAAAAGTAATTACGGAAAGCCTGACTAAACAAGCAGGTTTTCAGCCTAGACTTAAAAACTGAGACTGTGTCTGAGTCTTGAACGTTATTCAGAAGAGTATTCCAGAGCTGGGGGGTTTTATATGAAAACAGCCTTCCCCCTGCTGTAGCTTTCATAATTCTGGGGACGAGTAAATAGCCAGCACCTTGAGATCTGAGTGAGTGTGGAGGTTCATAGCAAGAGGTGAGTCCACAGAGGTATTCGGGTGCAAGGCCGCTCGGGGCTTTATATGTCAATAGTAGAATTTTATAGTCAATATGATATTTGATCGGAAGCCAGTGAAGTCTTGATAATATTGAGCTAATGTGGTTGAATTTCTTGGTTCTAGTGAGGACTCTAGCTGCTCCATTCTGATCCGTTTACTGATTATATGCTTTGATAAACTGTGAATTCATGCTGCTACTCAGGTTAATGCTTATACTCAGGTCCAATTTGCTATTCTCAACTGTATTGCACATTTTAAATATATATTGTACAATGTTGCCCACATACTCGGGACATGTTTGGTCATCACATCATGTCTTTGAGTATTATGGATGTTTAATTTGACTGGAACATTGCCAGCTTACTTTTTGTGTTGCACTGTCCTGTATGTCTGAGCACAATCTTGTTTTATTATTTGCACTGAGCGTTCTGTTATTTGTGTTTTGTTTTTCGCACTATGTGTACCTCAAACTTTGCCATTTTGTCTCTCTGTATGTTTGTAAATGGTTGAGAGGACAAAGTTCTCTTTGACTTTGACTCTGAAATGACAAGTGGACACATTATTAACTATATTACGCATCCACAATACAGACACTCTCACAAAAAATAAAGATTTGGAGGGGAAGTTTTGAAAAGCTTTGAAGGCAGGTAGGTAACATTACCACTAGGAAGCTCAATAAAGTAACTGCCTTTATCATTATTAGAATAGAGAAAATGGATTACTCATGCCCATCATAAAGAAGCTAAAGCTAGCAAGGTAGCTACATGTCTATGTACTATTTGACCTCAGTTTGGATTGTTTTCTATGGCTTGAGGGATAGAATCAGTTGGAAAGTATTCCTTACAATAATGCTGGGTACAAAGTACACCAATGCTAACTCTATTGGATGACACCACAAAGATTCTCAATGATGTAATTTTGTAATATATTCTGGGTATTATAGTGAGACAATATTGATAAACACTGATGACAAACATGACTGCTGTCATACAAATGAGACTGAAGGATATAATGCTGTTCTACAGAATATCAAACAACATTAAACTATAGTTTAAGCCTGAGAGGCCCATCTACTTCCAGAATTATGTCCGTATTACTGAGTCTTAAACATGCTGGATACTTTCCTACTGAAGATAACACTGATGAATAAAGTGCATATGATTAAAGGTGCTGTATTGCTGAACTTTCGCTTTTAGGTTCTGAAAGGAAAACCCCTTAAATCCTGAGAGTGTTTTCGCTGAGACAAAATTCCCCTTGAAGAATCTGTGGTCAGTCACTTTCACTTTTCCTCTCTTGTATTATTTACTGCTGCACTACAGATGTATACAAAATGCATGTCAGTGGATGAATGCAGAAACACTGAAACATACAGAAAATACAACAAACACATGCACATACTACCAATAAAATAGCATTTATAAAGACACAGCCTTGTAACAGATATCAATACTGACACAAGGAACCAGAAGAAAAGGTCCAAAATTCAGGGATTGAAAATACAGCTTATCACAATGAATAACCAACACTGCAAAAATTCAGAAAGTCCACATGTATGCTCAAAATGCATTGGTTCAAAATGGTGGAAAATGCACTGCGGAATTTGTGACCTCGGATTCCTAACACTACCACTGCAATTTCTACTTTCTAGTATGAGACAGTTACTCGACAAAATATCATTTCACATCAAACTTTGTTTGCATATCACTGACTGAATTATGTAGTCAGTGGAAAAAAATGTCAGTAAAATTCCCATTTAAGTGTTTAGTTTGGAAGATTTGTACTTCGAGTATTATTGAGATTAAACACATTTGGAAGAGTTTTACTCAATTACATTGTTAATACAAAAATACCTTTTACTGCTTACATTTCTATTTTGACCTTCAAAAGTATTTCTTGTACTATTTTTAAAGTATACTATATTTCAGGGCCATTTTCACAGTAGTCATAAAGTTAGGATGTTCAGATTTTCATTATTAATGCCGATAAATTATATTTGTATAACGGAAATTTGTATGATTTACAAAACCACAACACGAAGAAACACTCAGGTTTCAGGACAGTGTGAGAACCAGAGGAGAGTACTAAGTGCTAAATCTTTATGTGAGAGTAGTGCAAGAAGATCGCATTAGAAGAGGAGATGCTCTCTGAACAGATGAGTCTTCAGGTGGTTTTTAAGCTAGAGAGGGATTCTGCTGCTCTTGTCAGCTTAGGCAGCTAATTCCACCAGCGGGGAACCAGAATGAGACCAGTCTGGACTGTTTTTGCCTTGTGTGTAGGGATGGCAGAGCCAGACAAAGTTCCTTGGAGGAGTGGAGGGAACAAGTAGGAACAGAAGCCTGAATAATAAGATTAAGGTAGCTGGGTGCTGACCCAGATGTCACTCTGTAGGCAAGAGTTAGTGACTGAACTTAATTTGGGCAGCCATGGATAGCCATTGTAGGTCAGTCAGCAGAGTGGTCACATGTGACCTTTTGGGTTGCTTGAAGATCAGCTTAGCTGCTGCGTTCTGAACCAGCAGTAAGGGTCTTATCAAGCAAGCTGGAAGACCCACCAGGAGGGCACTGATAACCATGATTTGTACCAGAAGTTGGGCGGCATACTGAGTCAGGTACGGCCGGTTGGGATGCTGGTTTTCTTGATGTTGTATAAGGCGAAGTGACATGACTGAGAGACAGATGCAATGTGGTCAGAGAAAGATAGCTGGTCATCAGTCATAACACCCAGGTTTCTCACCACCTTGGATGGGTGGAGTGAAGAAGCAGTTTTTACATTGATATTTTGATGGAAAGAAGGGTTGGCTGGGATAACCAGAAGTTCCATCTTGGCAAGATTTAGTCGTAGGTGGTGACCCTTCATCCATGTGGATATGTCTGATAGACAGGCCGAGATGCGTGCTGAGACGGCGTGGTCATTTGGCAGGAAGAACAGATATAGCTGTGTATCATCAGCATAGCAGTGATAAGAGAAGCCATGAGAGCGAATAATTGAGCCCAAGGAGGTGGTGTAAATTGCAAAGAGTAGGGGCCCCAGTACTGAGCCTTGGGCGACTCCGGTGGCAAAGATGGGACAGAGATGTTTGACCCAACTATGATACCTTGAATGAACACCCAGAGAGGTAAGATTTGAACCAAGAATGAGCTCTGCCTGAGATGCCCATGTTTGAGAGTATGGAGAGGGGGATGTTGTGATCAACTGTATCAAAGGCAGCTGATAGATAGAGAAGGATAAGAACCGAGGATTTTATCAACCCAACACAGAGTCACCACAGTTGACATACAGAGAGCCAACAACGTCCCAGTTAATCTAAGACAGGAGTCATGAGGTTAAGGTCAAGTTATTTGATTATATTGGTTAATATTAATTGATTTCCCACTAAGTGAGCCTGCAGAAAGAGGCTACAACATCAGCATTTTATTGTAAAATAATTCTTCAAGAGCTGTAGTCAAAACCAACTTTATCAAGTCCAAGATCAAGACTAGTTGCGATCAAGTCAAGTCCAAAGAGGTTTGAGTTCAAGGCAGAACAGTGTCCACTTACTCGCCTGTTTCTGATGAATTTTCATTGGATTCATTTAGTCAAAATTTTTTTGTTTGCACGATTTTGGCATGGCAGGCCCCCACAGAAAACTGTTACTACTGGAAATACTGCTTTTTACAGGCAGCTGGACTCAGTTGAGGTATACTAGAATATTTGGCAAGAGCAATGGCAGAGACCGAGACAAGTCTAAGTGCAAAAACCAACAATTCTGAGAGCACAGAAAAAATATCTTCAGCCCAAAATGGGACTCGAGTACCACATCCCGGATACTGCACTAGTTAATCTTTGTGCAAGAACCAGTATCAATCACTAGTCATAGGCATCACACACCATCAAACCTAAAACATCCTATTATCTGTTGACATTGACATTTTCCTTTTCCTCTCACAAATACATTTTTCCTTTTCCTCTTACTTGAGTAAGTTTAAATGTTAATATTGTTCCCATTCCATTTCTACTCTTCCATTTTTAATTAAAACATTTGAAAAAGTATTCATGCTTCCATACTTAGGTGCCACTTCTATTTAACACCCCTGTCAAAACAATGTACAGTAAAGTTCTGCATGTCTCTTCACTTTTAAAGCTACCATTTCAAAGGTATAAAATATAGATAACACTTGGTACTGGTTTACACTTGGCCTACACTGGTTTCCCTGTGAAACTACAACTCAAGCAGCTAATTATTTAAGTCCTTTAATTATGTGAGAGGTTAACAGTCTACTG
>JBBPCZ010000001.1:3366219-3380387 GCA_037974445.1 Brycinus macrolepidotus
TCTCTCTCTCTCTCTCTCTCTCTCTCTCTCTCTCTCTCTCTCTCTCTCTTTCTCTCTCTTTCTCTCTCTCTGTCTTTCTCTTTCTCTCTCTCTCTCTCTCTCTCACATGTAGGGTAAGACGTGGATGGTTCGTCGCTCGTATGAAGAGTTCCGGACTCTGGATGCTCATCTGCACCAGTGCATCTACGACCGGCGCTACTCCCAGCTCCTGCCCCTCCCGGCCCTCAGCGAGATCGGGGACAGAGTGGAGGTGAGTGGGTTCCACCTGAGGACGGCCCCCTTTTCTCCTGTTTAATGCTAATAGGTAACGTGTCCGCTATGCAGTAAGGAGGTCAGAGGCCACTTTATGTGGGTCAGGTTATATATTGTTAGCAGCTGGTTATATGGGCGAGCTCCCTGTTATGCTTTTATGGATGAGAATGTCTTTCTGTCCAAATCAGAGCATGAATGGAGCTTCGTTCATTCTCAGGTGTGGCAACGGGCCGTAGTGCTAAGGAATCTAGAGCACGTAATTACTGTCACCTGTGTGTAAAGTTCTGGAGTGACCTGCTTCTAATGATTGAACTGACCTGCTTTATTGACACACTCTCTCTGTCTCTCTCTCTCTCTCCCTCTGTCTGTCTGTCTCTCGCTCTCTTTCTCACTCTCTCTCTCCCCCTCTCTCTCTCTCAGGTATTCACCCCCATGCTCTCGGAGTACCTGAATCGTCTCTCCATGATTGTGGACAGTAAACTGAACTGTGGGCCTGTGCTCACCTGGATGGAGGTGAGGGAAAATACATACCTTACATATAAAAGTATGTTTGTGTGTGTGTGCACATGAAGGATAGGAAGTTAAATAGCTGGACGTTTGTAAGCAGAAGTTTGGGTGCCCCTGGTCAAATGACTGTTTTCGTTAATTTTGTAAGTGAATATAAAGCACTTTTACTGCTCAAAACGTCATTTTACAGAGATGTCCAAACTTTCACCAACTTTTGCAAATGACGGAAGTGGTTAAAAGGCCACTTCCTTTCTTCCTTCTTCCTTTTTTTTTGGACTTACTCTTCAAATGTTGTTCTGCTCGGAACGCAGAAAAGAATTTTAATGGCAGCGGATTTGGTTTGGACGTCGTAGCTCTATAGAATGTCGATAGAAAATGTTCACACTACTGAAAAATAGTGGCACACAATTTGTAAATAGTTACTAATTTAGAGGCAATTGTGTCTCTATCCTTCTCTCTCTCTCTCTCTCTCTCTCTCTCTCTCTCTCTCTCTCTCTCTCTCTCTCTCTCTCTCTCTCTCTCTCTCTAAAATAATTGTACTCAAACATATTGACCTCTTTTAATATTGATACTACTGATACTACTGAACTTACTGATATGCACACAAATGCAACAGGTTGCCTGGGCTGAACATTTGCAAATTCCCGCCTCCCTGAGCAGTCTGTCAATCACTGTCCATCATGACTAGGAACCGGGCAGCTGGTGGCCTAGTGGTTAGGGAGTTGTCCCTGTGATCAGAAGGTCGTGGGTTTGAATCCCAGGACTGCTAATGGCACCACTGAGGTACCCTTGAGCAAGGTACCGTCCCCACACACTGCTCCCTGGGCGCTGTGTTCCTGGCCACCCGCTGCTTCACTTGGTGAATGGGTTAAATGCAGAGAGAATTTCACTCTGTGTGCTGTGGTGTGTTCACGTATGACAGATGGTCACTTTACACTCATTGCTTTGAAGCAGTAGCGTTAGTTGGACTTTTTATGAAACGTCATTCGTTGTCTTTCAGATCGACAATCATGGCAACCGGTTTCTGCTGAAAGAAGAGGCGTCTTTAAACGTCCCAGCCATCGCGGCAGCTCATGTCATCAAGCGCTACACTGCCCAAGCCAGCGATGAGATCTCCATCGAGGTACATGCAGACTCGTCCACGGAGACATCAGCATTTTTGCTATGTAGATGTCCTGTTTCAAACAAATATGTCTCGGATATAAGAAAAAATGTTATGAAAGCACAGAACATTTAACATTCATTCAGTGCTTCAGGCTTTTATTTAATCATTTCTCTGTATGAGTCATATTTACGAAACAAATGTCATGTCCTGACCATCTGTCTGTGTCCCGACAATTCATGCTCATTCAAAAATCCAAAATATTTGAATTTTTGAAAGAAAAATAAATAAATTAAAGATATTAGATGTCTGTACGTTCAGAGAAGTACCTGATTCATTAGTTTGTCAATAGACAAAAGGAGCTTCTCCACCATACCCCCACAGTGGTCCCGGTCAGTCTGCCGACTGTGGCTGGTGTCTGAGATGAACAAATGACAGGAGGTCCTGTGCAGGAATCTTGTTCTGTGCTTTCTCCTGGCCTGATTCTACACTTCCACAGCTTGTCAGGATCTGCTGTGCTGTCACCCTCTCCTCTTCTTCACCACCATCCTCTTCCTCCTTCATCAGGTCTATTCCTGTCCCCCCTCCCCAGTTCCTGCTCTATATATACGGGCGCGTTCTGGGCCACAGAACAGTGGGATTGTGCATATGTAGATCTCTCTCTCTCTCTCTCTCTCTCTCTCTCTCTCTCTCTCTCTCTCTCTCTCTCTCTCTCTCTCTCGCTAGCTGTCTCGCTCACTTGCTCTCTCGCTCACTCTCTCTCTCGCTCTCGCTAGCTGTCTCACTTGCTCTCTCTCGCTCTCTCTAGCTGTCTCACTCGCGCTCTCTCTAGCTGTCTCACTCGCTCGCTGTTTCCCTTGCTTGCCCTCTCTCTCGCTCGCTCTTCCTCTCGCTCTCTCTCGTATCTCTCTCTCTCTCTCTCTCTCTCTCTCGTATCTCTCTCTCTCTCTCTTTCTCGTATCTCTCTCTTTTTCTCTCCTCATCTCCCTTTCTCCTCATCTCTCTCCTGTCTCTCTTTTTCTCCTCATCTCTCTCCTGTCTCTTTCTCTCCTCATTTCTCTCCTGTCTCTCACTTTCTTTCTCTCTTTCCTTTCCACCTCTTTCTCACCCTGTCTCTCCCCTCACCCCCCTCTTTCTGTTTTTGTCCCTTCCACCCTCCTTCTCTTCTTTTTCTTTCCCTCCCCCTCTCTGTCCCCCCCTCTTGCTGTCTTTCTTTTCTCTTTTCCCTCTTTCTGTCTCTTTCTCCTTCTTTCTCTCGCTCTGTCTCTATGCATCATTTTTCTTTTTCTTTCTCCCACTCTCTTAGTGTCATTCTCTCACTTTTACTTTCTTACTGTTACTTTCTCGTCTGCCTCTCTCTTTCTCTGTGCGTGTCTCTCTCTTTTTTGCTCCGTCTGTATGTCTGTCTGTATGTCATCTCTCTTTCAGTCAGTCAGTCAGTCAGTCTCCCAACCTGTCAATCACTTTGTGTCTTTCATATGCCTTTCTCTTTTAATTGCCCTTCCTCTATTTTTTTCTCTCCGTCTCTGCGCCTCTGCTCTCTGGTGAGAAGCAAGCACTGCTCTTTTTCTCACTTCTCGCTTCCCTTATCTGGGTCAGAAGTTGCTTGTGAACCAAACTTGAGTGGGCAAGACCGGGCATGTAGTGAAGCATGTTTTGGCTCAGTTCATGGCTATTGTGGTTGGAGTTTGTTTAATTTGTCTCATGTTTTGTCTACAACTCCCCGAATCGTATGTACTGACACTGATCTGATCTAATGTCTATACAAATATGCCAAGCTAATGACGCCACTTTGTAAAGTCCCAACCCGGTTATCACTGTATTTACGTTATTGAAGTACAAGCTAGTTCAGCTATTCATTAGTAATTTTAGCAGCATTGTTTAATTTAGAATCCGTCTCTTGTTTTTAAAGGTTGGCGATATTTTGTCTGTGATTGATATGCCACCCAAAGAGGAGACCACCTGGTGGAGAGGAAAACACGGCTTTCAGGTACCTTCTGTAACATTAACACTTGTTTAACAGTCACCCAAAGCACCAACTATCTTGGAAGAAAACTATCAATGGGTGAAAGCCAGTAGAGATTCTAACTAATGCCAACCAGGTTTCAAGATCAAGGAGATCAAGAACGTTATCATCCCAGCCGCGTAGGAGTACACACTGGAATGAAACTGGGTTCCTTGAGGGCTTTGGTCCAATATAAACCCGTAGCTTGTGTTTGAGTCTGCACAGTATAAGCCAGAAGGCGTATACTCCAAAAAGTGCAGTTAGACATTTTACATTGATGATGATATCCACAGAGAGAATGGAGGCTCTTGAGGAGAAGTCCAGTTTTCCTTAGTTTATTGCTCATTGGGTAAAATAAGGAAAACTGTTAAAAACTGTTAACATGTTAATGCAATTAATTATTACCGTCACAAAATGTATCACCCCATTAAATTTTGCAGCCAAACACAGACAACTTTGATGCAATACATGTTATGAATAAATGATGAACAGAAAAGCAGAAAAAAAAGTATCAAGATTTTTTTTATTTGTAAAAAAAAAACCATCAGTTAACACATCATTCAAATTCTTTGGAAGTGGAATATTGTGGAACTTATTCCAATTCAATTCTGTTTCCTGACATTCCAGTTCAATTACAATTCCACTTCCCCTCAGCTGCATACAATTCTAATTCCAGGAAGTGAATTGGAATTTACCATGCATTCTCAATTCAATCCATGAATGGCCCTAACCCTGCCTCACGTAACACAATAAAACGCTCAATTTGCATTTTTCAGCCCTCTCCAGTGTCAGTAGCTGGAAGGGTGTGTCTCAGTGAAATTACCAAAATGCTATGTAGCCCTGTCTGTAAGTCATGCCAGTGTATCTGAACAATTGTTTGAGATGTTTGAGACCTAAGGTTGGCCTTTCTCGTTTCATCCTGCAGGTTGGCTTCTTCCCAAGTGAGTGTGTGGAGCTGATCAACGAGAAGGTGCCTCAGACCGTTAGTGCTCCTACCGCTAAGCTCGGTACTAAGAACATTCTTTCTTCTTCTTCTTCTTCTACTTCTCTTGTTGTGGAATGCCTTTCTGTCTCTATTCACATATTTTCTTGTTTATATTAAAGAGGATTTCTGCATAATTAAATTGTTAAGATGTATACCATTGAGTGGTTCTGGAGAAACTGACTTAGTAAGAATTGTGTACTATGGTGGTGATAGAAACCAGACGACTGAAGCACTAAATAATTAATAATAAGATAATGTCACAATGTTTGAGTACACTGCAAGGCAAAATAGTCCTCAAATAATAGTCAGATTTACTGTTTTACCATAATCAAAACTCATTTAGGTTCTCTGGTGGTTTTGGGTAGTTAATAATATGGCTATATTTGCACTGTGGACATCATTTCAGCATTTGATTTACACACAAACTTTGAAAAATCCCACTTAAACTGTCTTTATATTGACTGTAGAGGGAGATTCTGCCAGCTCCAAGCCTGGTGTCGCCAGTGCACCCGGACCTCCTTCTCCCACCTCAGGTAGGATTGAGTATTTTTATTTTTATTTTAAGTTGTTTTTTAATGTGACTTATCTGCGGTTGCCCATCATGCCTACAACAGGGATTGAAATGGCCTTACGTGCTTCTGTTGCGTCCCTTTTTGCTGATTCTTGGATTTTTGGAGGCCTTGAGTAGAGATGTTTGTGCCACCAGAGTCTAAACTATTTCTCCTTTAATGAGTCAGCAAAACGTTCTTTATCGAATGTGGACATGCGCTTTGTGCACTTCTGAAGACGCAGTGCTGTCAGTATGATGGACTCACTAATTTGTGCTTTGCAATTGATCCACTGTCAGACCACCTCTCAATGCTCCAATGCTCCCTAAAGCAGCCAGCGTAGCAGTGGAGGCTGCATTTCGTTTTTTGGGGTTTTTTTTTACAGGAATCCTGGTGTATACCGCTTCTCCTTGAGCTGTTCTGCCTTATCTTTTAGACTGTTTTCCTCTCTTTCTCTCTGTTTTTCTCTCTCTCAGTTCTTCAGCCTTGGTTCCTAAGACTCGCTGGTAACACCTTCCGAGTTGAAATTAACCCTCGTTCCCTCTAATTTGTCACAAACGAGGCCCTTCCCTACATTTCCTAACATTTTCGTTGAGTTTGTAAACCCAAGCGACGTGTGTAACCAGGATTAGAGCCATTTATACAGCGAGCAGATCACGCGGGGAGCAGGAGTGGGTGGTGTGGAGAGCCTGGCAAATGGAGGTGCAGGAGTGGGCAGCTACCACCCGGCATAAATCATCTGGAAATGCTGTGATTATCTCTCTCCTCGCTCTATAAAGCTCAGGCATCTCGCTGTATAAATGAGAAGCTGTTTTGCTGTCTCCGGGTTCCAATGATTGATTTCGTCTGTTGTTTTAGGCTTCTTTAGCCTCCGCCCTAATCCTAATCTCTCTTAACACATTCCACCGGTTCGGTACTTATTTGCTCTAAAGGAATCCTTCACCCCCCCAAAAAAAGTCAAGGTGTATGTTAATGAATGAACAAATGCTAGAAGGGGACCAGCTGGCAAATAAGGATGAAGTATTCCTTTAGTTTCAAACTGTAAAGAAAGTGTCCGTGTGTACTGTAACCACCAACATGGCCCAGTTAAAGGACCAGTTTGTTGAAAAATCAGATTTGCACAGCTTTCCCCTCCACTCAGCTGTGGTTCATTAGTGTACGAAGTTGGCTTCTTTTGTTTTGGAGCCACAAGGCAAGCAAAATAAAAAGCATGGTGCAAACCACATGCTGAAACTGTCACACATTTGTCAAGTTGTCAAGTAATCTCGAATAGACTCGCTTATGTGGTTTCTGACACTACCGCCCTGTGTCGGAAACGAGGTCATTTAACAGTATATAAGAGTGAATGTCCATGCCACAAGCAAACTAACTTTGCTATTTTAGTGAGATCTTTAGTCTTATAATGTCAGTTTAGTGCACATTAGTGTGAGCTTGCATGTAGCAATGTTTGGAACACTTTTGTATACCACATGGCACAATAGCGGCAAATTGGGGGGGGGGGGGGGCTAAAATGACCAGAAAGTATAAATAATCACATTTTGGGCCCCGGCCCTGCTGTGGTTTCACCTTTTATTACTTTTTCTCAGTTCCAATTGAAAACTAAAGAAGCAAACTTGAGCCACCAAACATGACAATTAAAGGGAAAAACTGATTTTTTTACCAACCTACTGCCTTAATCGCAAACTTTTGAAAGGACTGAACTGTCGGCCTGTGTTACTTTCACTTCTGCTAGTTGGGATATAATGACAAGTTATTGTTGACCTCCGGTTCTGCCGTTGCATCCT
Source organism: Brycinus macrolepidotus (assembly GCA_037974445.1). Lineage (NCBI taxonomy): Eukaryota > Metazoa > Chordata > Actinopteri > Characiformes > Alestidae > Brycinus > Brycinus macrolepidotus. The sequence continues at coordinate 3,373,403 of JBBPCZ010000001.1, forward strand.
GGAGAGGAGCTGGAGAACCACTTGTTTGCTGCTGGTTTGTCACATTAGCTCTCCTGCGCCCTCCTGTGTCAGTGTCGAAGAAGCACGGCAAGCTGATGGGCTTCCTGCGCACGTTCATGAAGTCCAGACCCACCAAGCAGAAGCTGAAGCAGAGGGGCATCCTGAAGGAGCGAGTGTTCGGCTGCGACCTGGGAGAACATCTTCTCAACTCCGGCCAAGAAGGTACTGAGGCACAAGCGTGGGATTTCATTCTGACTTATCCATTCTCCATGTTACAAGTTTTGCAGAGTGGTGGCAAAGTTCTGTTTGCAAAATTCATTCCCCCTATCTTAAATAGTGTTGCTATGTAAGACTTTCATCTCAGGCCACCTAGCAGTATGTGTAGCATTTATATTAACACGCTCAAAAGTTTAGTATTTCTAGTAAAGTTTAGAACTGGACAGAGGAATACATTTGGAAACCTTTGCTTATACCATATAAAACAAAATAGATTATATTCAGTGTAGACATACATGTAGGATCCAATTAACCAGAGGCAGATTTTCACATCTAATGAAGGGGTTTGAGGGATGAGGGAGCCTGTTGATACTTTTATCATTGAGTTGTGCACATGGTCTTCCACATTTTGATCCAAAATGTTTTCAGCTTGGCGAATGAAATAAAAACCCCACCACCAGTGTGATCTGGATAGTGTCTGAATTGCACATGCCTCAGTCACATCTTTTCACATCCCTTAGCCCAGTGATTCTGGCAAATTTACTCCCACTGCAATTCTCCCTGCAGAGGAAGTAGCAATTAGAAACAGTTATGATTGGCTGAGAGGTCATTCATTTTCAAGTGATCAGTTGTTGCACTCACTTTTTTTAAAATATGTTAATTGAGTTTTCCAACCTGCCAAGTTTCCATCAGCTTCAGATTAGAACAACAGCTTAGCCTAAGGTCTGTTTTTGAGATTTCTCCAGCTAAGAGCAAAATTCAACTAAACCTTCAAGTCTTTTCCCTACTAAAGATTCGAGACTTGACTCAGACTTGCACCCTAAAGACTCGAGCCTTGGCTCAGACTTCAACCCAGAGATTCGAGACTCAGCTCGGACTCTTGACTGAAAATTCGAGACAGGGCTTTTGCCTATGTTCTCTAAAGCTTCTCTAACTAAATTAAATAACATGCATGGATAACTCAGGCATGACTGAGAGTGCCTTAAGAATGTCTCAAACATTATAAATATTGTAGCACCAGGGTTGAAGCTTCTCAGCATTCTTACAAGTTTTTGTTGTCTTCTATTAATTAGCTCACATAGGTTCACATAGGTTTTATTAAAATCCTACTGAAGGTTAGTTTGAGATGTATTTTTGCTTTTTGTATTTTGATAGCTTTAATAAAATTAAGCAATTGATGATCATTAGCTTAGCAGTCCTTAAATTACACACCTCTGTTCCTAATACAATAAAATAAACTTATTTTATCTGCAAGATTTTATAACAACTGCCTGATTTGATCAAACAAACTATACATCAGTCTGGCCCTTTTTTGACCCCGCTGTGTTTGTTGCTTTAGTTCCCCAGGTATTAAAGAGCTGTTCCGAGTTCATCGAGATGCACGGCGTTGTGGACGGCATCTACAGACATTCTGGGGTTTCTTCCAACATCCAGAAGCTTAGGTTAGCCCAGTGCACTGACACAATTCAACAGAAGCAAAACTGGAGCAACATAAGTGAGGATGCCTATGGGTGGCTCCAGATAGTTACCATGTCTCTGCGACTATACATGCAGAAAGGCTTTAAAAGTGTTTAGTGGCTTTGAGAAGTTAAAAGTATGTGACTTAAGATGAAAATATTGATATTTATAGCTGTGCATATTGTAGGTTACCTACTTAATGACTTTGAATCACTTTCTAATAACTCTACCTTAAATATCCCCCTAAAGGATTGACTGCGCTCTATTTTGAGTTTAAAGGGATTCTTCACCAGAAAACTAATGGTGAATGAACACTAATGATAACGGGCCTATGTAATGTTGGGAGAAATGTTCCCCCTTCTTTTTCCATTGGGGGTTTTCTGATCCGATTGACAACCGTCACCAAGCTGTGGGGGATGTAGGGCTGTGGGGCATAAAGTGAGGAAAGTACTGAAAAGTGCCTGGCAGGGTCGCCTTCAAGGCCAAGGTTTGGGAAACACAGCATTAACACGCTTCACTGTGCATCTCCTCTAGGCACGAGTTCGACAGCGAGAACGTTCCTGACCTGACTAAAGACGTGTACATGCAGGACATTCACTGTGTAGGCTCTCTCTGCAAGCTGTACTTCAGAGAGCTGCCCAATCCACTCCTCACATACCAGCTCTACGACAAGTTCGCTGTAAGTTTTCAGATGCTCTGTCCTTCGCTTGTGTCACACTTTCTACAGTCTTCACTGTTGCATAGTCTTAGATGCATGTTTAGGTGGTAGTTTACTCCTACCACGAATGTGCCAGAAGTTTAATTCTTTACTTCTGGACACATAAGGCTGATGTTGCTAATAAGTAATGGAAGATGGTCAATTACATCCGGGGACAAGAGAAAATGATGATTTGATTTTTCACAAACCTATCAACAATACATTTTGTATTGGTTTGTGAATGTTGAGCTTTGAGCTGACTGTAGCTTGATTTAGAAGTGTGTGTTTATGGGTGTATGTGTCCTTTCCCTCTGGTAGGATTGTATGGGGGAGATGACGGAGGATGAGCGCATGGTGAAAGTACATGATGTCATCCAGCAGCTACCCCCTCCCCACTATAGGTAAACTCTGCTCACGGTGTAGGCCATCAGTGTCCAACTTAAAGGGGAACTCCACAGATTCATCACAATTACATCATTAAGATGTAAACAGTCATTCAGAGGAAAATGCTTTGTTGTAGAGAAACGTGCCGTCAGAACCGTTCACAGTGGTGGTGATTGAAACCAGATGTCAAAACCCTGTGGAAGCTATCTTACAAAGTGATTAGATGACATTATGAATACGCTGTCTGCGATAGTCTGCAATAGTTTGTAATAGTTTCCAGGTTTGGCCTGAAAAACATTTTTAAATGTACATTTCATATTGCATTTCATGTAGGGTCCTCAAAACGGTTCTCAAATTTTTTTGTTTGTTTTTGTTGGTTTGTTTGTTTTTCCGTCAACATTGCATGTAAAACCTCACATATGTAGATTTACTGCTCATTTTAATTATAAAATGAATTTGGCAGACAATTAAACATTTCACATCAAAGCATTTATCAAATTGTGCTGAAATTTTGAAAAATAGTAGCCTTTTTCAATTTTAATGGTGTCTTCTGCTTTAATGTTTGGGATGATGATGATGATGATGACGACCATGGCTATCCATCTTTCTCTCAGGACCCTGGAGTACCTCATAAAACATCTGGCCCGGCTAGCCACGATGAGTTCAAAGACCAACATGCACGTTAAGAACCTGGCCATCGTCTGGGCGCCAAACCTGCTCAGGTGACCGTCACTCTGCAACTTCAGTACTCAGACAATTTCCTACGCATAGATTAAGAGCAGTCTTGGAATGAAACTACGATTAGTGATTATTCACCATTGTAAAGTTTTCTTGGTATCAGTGTTCCATGTTTTTCGTATTTTATATTGCCCTCATTGTGATTATCATCGGAACACTAAGCACAGCAAGTAACTTCTTCATTCGGCTCACTTGACAGCTCATACTTTTAGAGACTTTAGAGAGTTGAGTCATTTCCTGGAGAATGTAATCATGCCATGTTCTGCATTCTGTTTATTGTTAGAAGTCTTTCTAGAAGTCCCTTTTTTTTTTTTTTTTAACTGAGTCTGCAGTTTTGTGGTTGGAGGCATTATAAGCTCAGTGCTCTCTTGGGTGTGCTTTGATGCACAAAGCAGGGGAAAGGCTTCATTATGAAAAGAAACACAAAAGCGCTATTTGAGCTGCATTTGTTTTATCAAGGGAGTTCTGTAATGCGAGATATTCGACTAGCTGTTTATTCGGGATATTATATGTCTAAATGACCACAGTCAGGATGGATGACTGATCAGTTTTGTTATTGCATTACTGTGCGGCCAGTTTAAGCCACGGATTGACCTCTGGGATCAGCCAATTACAGCAGTTATTAATGTCCGATTGGTAAGCGCTAGACGTAGCAGATTCAAACTGGACCAGCATCATGGATCTTGTCACTAATTGCTTAAATTACAGTACAATACCTCCCCAGGTGAAACTAATCAAGCTCCAGCAGAGCTGAAGAGAGATGCTAAAGTGTGTTCATTGCTGTGTGGGCAGGTCCAAGGAGATCGAGTCAGTGGGGCTGAGCGGAGCTGACCCGTTTAAAGAGGTGCGCATCCAGTCCGTAGTGGTGGAGTTTCTGCTCACCAATGTGGACGTGCTGTTCAGCGACTCTTTCACATCAGTGGGTCGTTTCAGCGCAGGTACGGCTCTCTTATTAGCCCTCACTCTCTGACTTTCACATTATAAACCTTATTGCTCAATTTTTTTGCTCAGGTCGGATCTTTCTATCAGTTCACATTTGTGTTTGTAAGTGACCCAGATCGGTTAGTGTGAACACACCTGTGCCCTGAAAAGGCATTTTATCACACATTGTATAAAGATGACAGTGAAGTGTGATGTGGGGGGAGAAAAAACAATTACAATTTGACTGTTCACACTATGACTGTCGTGCTCAAATATTGGACGGTTATCTGATCTAGGACTGCATACAAAGAAGCTTTGTTCAGACAAGCAGCTTTTTATGGCATATCTGTCTTGAGCTACAAACATTTTCTTCAGTCTGAAAAGCCAAAAGCCTTAATCAGATTTAAGGCATATTTGAATGTGGTTTCAAATCTGATTCAAATTGGATCTCTAGATGCACAAGCAGTTTCATTTATATTGTTCAGTGCATGGCATTTGTTGACTTCAGAATAAAATCATACTGTGGCCTTAGTCAGTGTATGTTTTTGTTGTTGCCATGACGATCAATGTTGATATGCAAGCAAGAGCATCTAAATTTATATACAAATCCCATTTGGTCACTTGAATCCTGCAATGTGGAAACTGTGAAAATGGATTTAAGAAACAAATCCAAGTAGCCCTGATGTGTAATCCGACCCAAGGTGGTTTTGAAAAATCAGTTTTATGTTCACACAGTAAAATGGGTTTTTATTTCATTTAGGCAAAAAAATCAGGTTTATGCCATTGCAGCCCTGTGACTGTGCGTTAAAGCGACTGGTGTAAACACTGGACAGTGACTCTTGCGTTACCCTCTAATGATGATCTTGGTGCTGCCACGTCTTTATCTTTCTAATCGTTTTTCCCTGTTCTTTCTTCCCTGTCATCGTTCCGTTTTTGTTCTGTGTAATGCTTGACTAGATCACTCTTGTCTTTGTAGACACCAAACAGCACCACCAAACATCTGTTTGCTCAGTATCCACTTCACTTCCTAATCCCACGTGTTCAGCCGAAGTGTTTGCAGTCCTTTGTCTGTCTTTGTGTCTTTGCCGAGGTTTGCCTGAGGCTTTTTCCTTTTACAGCCGTTTTATTCTCCTAGACAAGCCTAGTGCCGTGAATACGCTCCTGCTTTCAAGCCTAATGGATCTGTAAAAACAACTTAAATAATGCACAGCTTCCAACAAGAGAGGTGCTTTTGCCATTCACCAATATCATTAATTAGTCATGTACTGTCTTTGAACGTACCCTGTCTGAAATGCGTTTTACACTTTAAGTGACACAGTAGTACAAAAGTGCGAGCTGTTACGTAATCTGTGTTTCAGTAAAGTTTATTGCATCACTTGAAACTACAGTATTGGTACAGAAACTTTTCACATTTTCTCCAAACTGTTCTATTTCAAGGCACTTTAAGTGACCTTTTACTTGCATGAAAGTGGTTTGATTTGAATGGAGCTGCAACAATTCAGAAATATTTGATAATGTGATAACTGTCATGTTTTCTACTTTGTTAAGTCAGTCGTTTTCATGGAGAAACAAACGTTTCATCATGTTAAATGCTGTTTTGTCACCAGGAGCCATCAGTTTGTCAGACTCCTTTTCTCACTACCTTTTCAGTTCTACCTTCAGGTGCAGTTCAAATAAGTGCTATGCTTCAGGATTTCTCACATGCTCTCAGCTGTGAGAATTCATGAGAAGAGAGCCACTGTATCAAAATATTTCTGGGAGAGGGGGTACACAGAGTCTGTCCACCTCGTATTCTTCTCATTACACCAGTAAATGACAGGGAAACACGAGGGGGCATCTGTGAGTGAGCCATTGATCACCAGGGGTTAACAGGGCTAAATGGCTAAAAATATTTTTCTAGTGATTCAAACACGAAAATGTTTCGGAAAGTAGTGAAAGTAGTAAAACAATAAATTCAAACGTGTCCACAAATCTCAATTTCTCTGCCACACCGTAGGACGCTAGCATTCTGGCTAATGAGTGCTGACTGGTTGGAATTCTGGCAACTGAGTGGTGTAAAAAAATAATTTATGCAATAATACAAATAAAGTACAATAACTAATAATAATAATAATAATAATAATAATGACCAAAAAAATCCCCATTTAGGCGTTAAAGTGAAGCATGGCTTTGTCATTCTTATTGAATATATATATATATATATATATATATATTGTATTCAAATAGAATATTCGAAAATGAAACCTGTTTGATTGTTGCAGCCCTAGATTTGAATATATTCAGCATAGTGGTACAGTACTGTGCAAAACTCTTAGGCACCTGCAAAAATATTTTAAACTGTTTCGATGAGCAGTGCGTTACTTTTTTCACATTAATATTACTAAACATACTAAATAAAACTAAAAAGAATAAATACAAATACCATTCTACAGTAAATAGTGATGTTCTGTTCAGTATATCAGTGTGTTCTTCTGGAAGTCCAGTATTACTGTAGTTCATCAGAAAACTGGTTTGACTCAATCAGTCCTTCATTAAATTAAATCAGGAGCTGCTGACGGAGTTTCACAATCC
>JBBPCZ010000001.1:3394749-3411002 GCA_037974445.1 Brycinus macrolepidotus
ATATATATATATCATAATGTATGTCACTTCATTAGGTACGCCCACCTTGTTTCTACACTCATTGTCCATTTTATCAGCCCCACTGACCATACAAGTGTACTTTGTAGTTTACAGTTCTGGACTGTAGTCCATCTGTTTCCATGCATCATATGTAAGCCCCATTTATCCCTTTTATCAAAGGTCAGGACCACCAGTGAGCACGGAGTGGATCACACTCAGCACTGTGTGTCTTTTTATTTTTGTTTGGATTGCTTTGAGTAGACCCCCGGTGTGCCTTGCCTGCATTACAGATGTGTTACTCATTGCCCAGCAGCCAATTTACAATGAGGAATGTGATTATTCTCTTAAAACAAAGCAGTGCGTTCCGCTCTGCAGGCGACTAAATGCCATGTTTGTGGTACAGTAATGGTCTCCTAGTGTGCCAACCACATGTTTACAGTACACATTTAACTCTTACAAGAAGCAGTCGCCACTTAGGGAGTCATATTTTGTAAGAAAACTGAGCGATGGCAGTCTTCTCTTGATACAGCTGCCTGATACCAGTAATTCAGACTGATTGCTCCAACCAATGTTGGATCTAAAAAGGTTTCCTGAGAGTGGTGTGTTCATGTAGCACCCTGGATTGGGGGGGGGGGGGAGGTGTCATGTGTATGGCTGTAGTTGATCATTTTTTATTACAATATCTATATTTATATATCATTAATTTTTTGTAACCACTTAATCCTGTGGGTACCTGGAGCCACTCGCCTGGGCAGGGACTCGCCCAGGGCGGGGTGCCAGCCCACCGCAGGGCGCACATACACACACCATTCGCTCACACACTCATACCTACGGACAATTTAGAATCCTCAATTCACCTGACACACGTGTCTTAGGAAGAAACCGGAGACCCGGAGGAAACCCACACCACCACGAGGAGAACATGCAAACTCCACACACACATGCGGCCAGGATTCGAACCCCCGACCCTGGAGGTGTGAGGCAACAGTGCTACCCACTGCGCTCCTATATTTATGTAGTTCAGATCTATTTAACATACATGTGTCATTTACTTGTGGGCCCACATAACATAGAACAATAGTCCAGAAGTGAGCCAAATACGCTACTGCTGAATAAAAAAATTAAACTGTTCAGTTAAACATAACAGGAATAAGTCAACCAATAAGCTGTAACATTAAAACCTCCTGTCTAATTTTGTGTGGGCCCCCTCGTGCTGGCAAACAGCTCTGATCTGTCGAGGCATGGTCTCCACAAAACCTCTGAAGATGTGCTTTGGTATCTGGCACCAAGACGTTAGCAGCATATCCTTTAAGGCCAAGTCAACACCTTGAACTCTTTGTCGTGTTTCTCAAACCATTCCTGAACAGTTTTTCAGTGCGGAGAGGCACATTATCCTGCTGAAAGAGGCCACTGCTATTCGGTAATACTATCACCATGAAGGGGTGTGCTTGGTCTGAAATGTTTAGGTAGATAGTTTGTGTCAAAGTATCATCCACATGAATGTTAGACCCAATAGAACATTGACTAGAGGAGCCTAGCCTCCCATATTGCATCCTAGTGCCATCTCTTCCCCACATACACACACACCTGGCCATCCAATCACGCAAGAAAATGTGATTTGACCACCTTCTTCCATGGTCCAGTTCTGATGGTCACATGTCCACTGTAGGTGCTTTCAGCAGTGGACGGGGGTCAGCATGGGTACTCTGACCGGTCTGCGACTACACAGCCCCATACGCAGCAAGCTGTGATTTCCACCACTTTTCTATCATAACCAGCATTAACTTTTTCAGCAGTTTGTGCTACAGTATCTCTTCTGTAGGATCAGACCAGACGGGCTCCTCATTCGCATCAGTACACCGATTGTCCTTCTTTAGACCACTTTTGGTAGGTCCCACTGCATACTGGGAACATACTACAAGACCTGCTGTTTTGGAGATGCTCTCTAGTCGTCTAGCCATCACAATAAGGCCCTCGTCAGACTCGCTCAGGTCCTTACGTTGCTTCCAACAAATCGTCTTCAAAAACGAACTGTTCACTTACTGTCTAATATATCCCACCTCTTGACAGGTGCCACTGAGATAATCAATGCCATTCTCTTCACCTGTCAGTGGTTTTAATGTTATGGCTAATTGATGTATAATAATAGTATAATAATAATACTAATCACACTGCTACACCACTGAGAGGAAAGAGTTTTGTTTAGCAATTGTTGGTTGCATGTGTGTTTTTTTTTTACTAGTAATCTTCACGACTGTTCTAAAAGTTGGAAAAAGGAAAAACAGCCAAAGCCTGGTATAATATGTACAGTATATCCCGGGGGTCTCAGTTTGCCCCCCACATGTCGGATGTAAGTCACACTATCTGTTTAAAACGTCAGAACTGAAGAGATCAGTGTACTGCCTAACTCCTCACTGAAAGCCCCTAGACCGGTTTCCACAGTGCCTGGAGCGTATCCAACGAAAAGAATGGGTCAGACATGCTGTGTCGAGTCTGAGCTGCAGGAAATCTGAGGTGATGCTGCTCCAGAGGGTGTGTGTGCATGCACAAGAGTGGTGAAACAGCCAGTCCCTTGTGGGTACGGCACACAATACACTGAAACCTAAGCTTTTATTAGAAGAAGTGGTTTGGAATGTGGCTTATAAAGGTGCTCAGCAGAAAGTCAGACAATGTTCTCGAATGCACTGTGTGTACTCACATCCTGCATGACTCTGTTCCACGTGTTAGTGATCTGGCTCCCTTGGTAACTGTTATCGGCGTAGTACTTCAACATCTGCTTCTTCACGAGGTTGCTGTTACCCACCAGCTAAAACAGAAAGGTAAAGTCCAAAATTAGGCCTGCACAATATATATATATGTTAATCTGTATTGCGATGTTGGTCTCTCCAATACTGACACTGCATAAGGCTGCACTATGGTAATGAGCCTATAACCAATCACAGTGGTTTTGACAGGGTGACCAATCACAGTTCCAGGTGAGTGTTAATGGGAGTTTTGATGAGTAGAGCTGTTTATATAATATCACACAATCTTCAACCATTAAAGACACTAATTCCCCAAAGTGTTTTTACGGGGGCCCACATTCAACATTTCCCTTCATTTTTTCCATAACATTTGTGTGGGTTTGTGTACCAAAAATATAATCATCATAATTTATTCCTACATGATTAAACCTCTGTTTAATTACAATAGCAGTTTCTGTTACTGTGATGTATGTAAATGATCGGGTTTTAGATTGGCTGCCCTGTTTTGCAGCTCATTCAAACGCAGGACGAGGCTGAAACACTCCTTAGAACAACAGCATGAACGGGTGGGGCTAAACTGCTGGGGGCTGCATAAGGAGATATAAAGTGTTGGTTTTGTGACATCATAATTTGAAACAGGGCTGTATGGGCAGTTTAAGTGTCCATATATGGGCTGTGTGGATGGGAAAGTGAATGTACACTTTGACACTTTAACAAAATGTACATACTTTAAGCCTTTTTATTTCCTGAATATATTATGTGGGCTCTTCGATGTATTGAAAAGCATTGCAATCACAATATGTAGCAGTATAATCACAATACTAATATTTTATCCATATTGTGCTGCCCTATTTAAAATGTGGCTAAAAGTGAATGAAAGCCAGGGAGCATGATCTCACCAACAGCCAGGTATAATGGGCAGGGAGGTAAAAGAAATTGTTCAAATAAACACGCTATTGTGGAAAAAGTTCATCTGCTACTATCATACCAGAACAACCAGCGTCAACAAAGGCTGAAAAGGTTGAATGAGTAGTTCATTTAACATGCTAACTGGGATAAAGTAAAGTGGCCCAGCACACAGTGTGAACAATGTGAAATTATTTCTCTGCATTTAACCCACTCTGGGATTCAAACCCACAACCTTCTAAGCACAAGGGCAACTCCCTAACCACTAGGCAACCAGCTGCCCCAAAAATTGTTCTCTGTATTTAACCCATTCACCCGAGTGAAGCAGCGGGCAGCCAGGAACACAGCGCTGTGTGTGGGGATGGTACCTTGTTCAAGGGTACCTCAGTGGTGCCACTGGCAGTCCTGGGATTTGAACCCACAACCTTCTGATCACAGGGGCAACTCCCTAACTACCACGCCACCAGATAAATGTAAAAGAAAGCTTAGGATGAAGATCAGCGAGCATGATGTTAAACCAACTACAACAGAGAGAAGAGCTCCATTTTTTTAAGTTCACAGAAATACAGTAATGTTAATTATCAATGAAAGCTGAAAAGGAAGACCCTACCATCAAATCAGAACAAAAACACATAGCTACAATAGCTATTGTCCCTTGGCTAAAAGTGAATAAAATGAGCATTTTTTTGGCCGATTACATCATTTCTGTGGATATTACCAATCTTGAATTTGACGATATTCACCCCAGTTAAAGAAAAGGCATCAAACAAGGAAACTCAGACTGATTGGCAGGGTGATTAGCAAAAATTAAATCATGTTTTTTAAAACCATATTTTTTCCTCTCTTAAATCATTTACTTTCAAATGCCAATATGGCTAAAAATAAATGAAAACTGAATAGTGAACAGTGGTAATAGCCACTTAAAAACATGGAAGAGGCCAGAAAATTGTCCACTTGAAAACACTTCAGTGAATTAACAACATTAGTATGTTGGGTGTGGTGCCAGTTCAGAGGGCATTGCATTCCTGGAGCTAGATGATGTTATTCTATATGATGGACCGATGGAAGAATGAAAGAATGAAGATCAGCAAATATTATTTCTGCGACAATCAGCTAAAACAGACGGCGAAGAGGTCGAATGGAAAGTGTACATAAAATACTATAGAATATAAAAGCGTATGAGTGTTGAGTAGCATTGCCTTCACAGCTCTGACGTTAACTGTCCACTACTAGCAACAACAGTATTTTACAATGAAGTATTCTGTTAAAACTAGTGAAGACTTCAAGACATTGTAGTGTTTTGATACTGCATCAGGTTACTGAGTTTTATCTGTGTAGCTAAAACTGCTGCTTAAGGAAAAGTCAAGGTGACTCAGTGTTTACTTACATAATCTCTGTTGGTGGCCGCTGTGATGCAGGAGGCACACTCGAATATGAAGATGATGAACATTAGGATCAGATACTGTTAACAAATGAAAATAAAAATAGGTTTAGAGTTTTTATGATACTGGACAATGGCACAGATACACTGTAGTTATGTAACATGAAAGGGTGTACGATTACAAGGTGGTAATTCAGCTGTACTGACTGTGGAAAGTTATACTCAGTTATAATGGGCTCTTGAGTGGCACAAGTGTTGGCCCTATCATCAGGAGAGTGCGAATTCGATCCCCGGTAGTGTGACCAATGGCTGGGAGACCAGGAGAGCCCAACTGGGTTTTGCTCTTTCTGGTTTGGCACAATCAGTTGCCCACCATCAGTCAGCATGATGTTATTCTATTAGCTGATGTAACAGAATTGGTGATTAGTGTTCTCCTCCGAGCACATTAAGCTGTTTAATGACGTGGCTTCTCATGTGACCTGGAGGAACTATCACCCTTCCAGAGTTGGTGGTATGGTCTGAGTCCTATGTGAGTGGACAACTACAATTGGCCAGAAAGTCGGGAAAAATAATAGTAATCAGTTACAAAAGTATTCAGTAAAGTACACGCTCAGTTTTGGACAAAATAAAATTTGTGACATAAAAAAAAAAAAAAAAAACCTGGGTCACATGTGTATATTTAGAATGTTTTTCAAAGTGTCTATGAATGGTTCCAAAGTAATCAAAGCTGTTGCATCTAACATTTGACACTTTTCTCACAAAAAACGTTTTTGCAGTGCATCACAGAAACCTACCACCAGCATGAGTGAACGTTTCTTTTTTCGTGCAGCGTAGATGCCAAAGATGGCGGTGCAGAAATAGGCAAAGCCTGTGAAGATGGCAATCCAGGCTCCAGCAAAGATGTCATCCTTCCCCGACACACCAGAAATGGGGTACAGCCTGTATCCATCCACTGCCACCCAAATGGCCAGGGCGAATAAAGCCAATCCTGCTGCCTGGTGGGAGACAGTGTCACTGTGTTTAACTAATATTTCACCCAAAAAAATACTTAACACAACTACACAAGGGTTCTCTGAGTGAAATTAGCATGAAGTTAATATGAAATTAGTACAAAATTGGCAACTTTGGAGGAATATCACTGAAGTATCTTTTTGAAAGAACCATTTCAGTGATTGGTTCTTTAAAAACGTAAATGAAATCACTCTGAAAGGTTCTTTTAGACTGAAAAGTGGTTCTTCTGCAGCATTGCTCCCAAAGTGCTCTTTTTGGTACCTTAATTTATTGCTAAGAGTATAGCAATGGACCACCATATTGCTATTATAAACATATTGTAAGACATGTAAAGTTCTGTTTTGTGTAATTCTATCTGGCTCCCAGAAATTCCCATTCATTATTGGTAGTATAATTTCAACGGACAAGTGTAAATATCAGTTATTTAGTTCATCAAAAGTTTAGAATCATCAAATGTTTCTGTTATTTAACAACCCAGAAATGGTTTTGGGTCTAAATTCATAGAATAAATCAGAAGAGTGTGATCAGTCTGGTAATCAGTTAAGATCAGGGGAATCAGTGGAAGGTTCTGAATCAGAGTGGAACGAATATTATTAGCAATATAACAAAACTTACAGCAGCAAATGCGTTGCATAGGATGACAATGATCATCAGCCATCTCATGCCTCCTCCACTCGCCATGGTCACAGTGTGTCCGAATCTGTTCTCACAGTGTCACCAGTCCAGAACAAAGATCAAATGATGATTATGGCTGATACTCAGGAGTATGGGAAGAACGAGGCTTGGATCGCATGAAGGGGAGAGGCTTGTTTACGGCATCAGTTATTTGGTGTGAAACAGGAGGGGGACAAAAGTGAGCAAACCAGTTCTGCCTCTATCATCAGCGGAGAGGAAAATAACACTTTCTGGAGATTTTGAAGTGCTGAGGGCTGTTTGTTTCCTCAAGTGACACTCTTGAGAATAAATGTTTCTCAAAGGTTCTTAGACTGGATGTATGGTTTTAATTAAAAGCCTTTAATTATTATGAAACTTTTACATTGTGTGGAAGTTCTTTACTTCCAAAGTGTTCTACACATCTCATTTACAAATTAGTCTTTAAATAAACATCCATTGAAAAGTTCTTTAGGGAACCAAAAGTGTTTTTTTTTTCCAAGGGATAATTTAAAAACACTTAATTGGCATCTTTAATTTGAAGCTTAAAGAACCACTTTAAAGACCTGTCAACAGGTCCACACTTTTCTCTTCCTTATGTAACAGTTTCACAACAGATACTGGATAATGAGATGAATTATGAGCTTGAATAATACGTTTTAAATTGAAGTTTTAAAGTAACATCTGAAGTACTATCTATTAAGCAGATCTAAATTATTTCTTATTCATTTCAATGGACTTAAGTCAAACAAATTATTTTTTCATGTGCACAAATACATTATTTTATACAAATAAAGACTATGGAAATTTTTAACTCCCTTCAAAATAAACGCTCCTAAATGGTTTTTGGCTTGGACGTACAGTTCTAGGAAAACCTTGAATGTCTAGGAATAACTACAAAATCTCATTCACAGAAAAGGTTCTTTCCAGAGCCATCCACTGAAAGGTTCTTTAGAGGATGTAGTTCTTCTGTAGCAGAAATCTTTTTTGGCACCTTTATTTACTTATTTATTTTTTATGTCACCCACTGAAATCTGAAATGCAGTCAAAGTGGGTGGAGAGCAACGCAGCAGGTTCATCTCACGTAAGACCATTAAACAAGAACACACCTGTTCCCTGCCAAGACCAAACACGCCCAACCTGTGCTGACTACTGAACAGGTGGGGCATGACTTTAAAGGATTGTCTGTTCTCAGTACTGGCATTAAGAGACAAAAATCAGAGAATCCTGCCATACAACACTGTCCAAAGATCTGCAGTCATTGGGCATGTTGATAATTATTTCATTCAGTAATAGCATATACAGAATAGGTTATAAGAAGTTCTTTGTAGATGTTTTTGAGAAACAAAAGTTGTAATGGTCTATTTAACTGTGTTTTTGTCAAGTCATTGATGAACCTGAGACATTAAAATCAAGCTGAAACTAAAATCTGCCTTTTTTTCCTGGTTAGTTAATTTTTAACATGATTCCTCATATCATTTAAAATACTTTAATGTTCGATCAATATGTAGGAACTTTTGTATGTCTCTTAAACACCTTCTGTTTGTTGATTACATCACTAGCATTCAAGGGAAATATGGTAATATATTTATAAAGACCTATTTCAACAAGCTTCAGTAGTCATAAAGCCCCTGTTACTCAATTTTGATGTCATTTCACCTCAGACAATGTTATGACAACTGACACTTTTTGGAATAAGTCTTTATAAGTGTTTATGTAGATTTATGTCAGTTATGAAAGGTCTATGTATGTGTCACATGGCCCTACAAATACTGGCCTTCAGTGAAGTGCTCTTGAAAAATGAAGGATATAACGTTTCACCTCCCTCTCCCACTAACCCCACCTATTATCAAGTGAAACCTCTCAGCTAACTCAGAGACCCTCTCTGGAACCATGTTTCACTTGGAAATATGTCACAATATTGAAGGAAAATAGTGATGTAGGTTAGAGTGCTCTGGGGGTTGATACACCATCCTACATCAGTAAGGGTCCTTGGGAAAGACTCCTACAGCCACCTACATCTGTAACATAATTCAGTTATAAATGTATCGTAAATGTGGCCAGAATTTGAAGACATACAGGCAGGCAGAGGTTATTTCACACTGATGAACTGAAACATAAACTGTACCCCCCCACACACACAGCAAATACACCCCTCACCTAAACTTCCCTCTCCACCTATTAACTCATTGCATAAACACACTGATCCTTTTTTGCCTTAAACAAACAACTCAGACTTTTAATAGACTCTGTACATCCTCCTGTACTTATTATACTGCACATTCTCTGTCCTGTTGCTGCTATATTTGCACAGTTATTATTTATTGCTGTCTATATCTCTGTTCTGCATTTCTGCGCACGTAACTCTCCGCTGCTAGAATACATTATCTTTCATAAAACTGTATTCATTCAAACTAGTACTGTAACTGCTGACTGCACTAAATGTTGTCTTGTCCTGTTGTTTTGTTGCTCTTGTGTTTTTCTTGTACTCTTTCTCCCGCTCTCTTTACACTCTGTGTATTTTTGTCCTTTCTGCACTTACGTAGTCTTGTGGTGTTTCTGTTTTTGTTCTTTGTGGGTCTGATTTTGTTCACGTTGCTTCATTTCACTGCGTACTGTGTATATGGCTGAAATGACAATAAACGTACTTGACCTGATTGCAGGAAAATCAAACTTTTGATGATACAATTCATTGTAAAAGGTTAAAAAAGATTTAAAAAAAAAATTTTAGTTCAACTTTAAATTGACTTTAACATTCAGATGAAAAGTTTGAATGGAAGGTTGTTAGTTTTTTCCTCTGGCACGTACCTCTAAAGAGGAAAAACCTGTTTCAAAACCTGGTTCATGCAAATCATGCAGACTGTAAATAAAATGTCACCCCTGTACATCCACAGCTGATCACATGAAATCACATGGTACTAAACTACAATCACTCAGTACCACAGTACTAAGATTCTGCAAGACAAAGCCATGGTGCCTTCCAGTTATTCACATATGCACATAGTCTCGTTGGTGTATTTTGTTGATACTTCTGAAATTGTGCCTGAAAAACTTTTCTTTGCAGGTCCAGTCTTGGTTTCCCTCAGAAAATTATCTTTTGGTGAATGTAGCCCCACCTCAACTCTGTTACATATGATGTGAAAGATAACTCTTTCTGTAGTTCAGTCAGTTTGTGGCCAAAACTGTTCTGCTAATTTTGTGGGACCTAGTGGACTTTTCTGTTATGGGGCAGCTGGTGGCATGGTGGTTAGGGAGTTTCCCCCTGTGATTGGAAAGTCATGGGTTCTAATCCCAGGACTGACTGTGGCACCATTGAGGTACCCTTGAGCAAGGTACCGTCGCCACACTCTGCTCCCTGGGAGCTCCGTCTCTGGCTGGTCACTGCTTCACTTAGTGAATGGGTTAAAAGCAGAGAAAGAATTTCACACTGTTCACACTGTGTGTGGTGCGTTTACACAGGACAAAAATGGCCAATTTACACATTTCTTTGGACATGGACCAAACAAAGTGTCCTTATCAGCCTCATACTCAAACATCCCACCTCCACACGTAAAATTCTGCGATACACTAATGTGCATTTTTCAGTGATACTGAAAAGCAAAACAGCAAAAACAGAAGGTGGCTATGGTCTTTAACTCTTTAACTAATGCTGACATCTGCTGGGTGTTTCCATCTTTGCTTCGGTGTCTTCAGTTTCTGTGACCTAGCAACTGTCTGATGTACAAGACTTGGGTTTATACTAAATGGCTGGATGGGTTATCATTCTTGCAATCCAGAACAGGTTTGCGTTTGCTTTTGTGGGTTTCTGTGTGCATAAATTTCAACATGCCATCCTGTAACATACTGTCCTTGCCAAATTTAGTGGTACTCAGACCATCTGAAAGAAATACGTTGGAAAAAATGTTGGCCATTAGATTGTTGTTTATATTATTTGCAACTGAAGCAAGTAGAAAAAAAAATTAAAAAAAGATGTCTGGTAGAATATTTATCACTGACAAACTGTACATGGTGTTCCACTAGGATGACTGGCTCTTTACAATTCTAGCAATCATCAGTTTGCTTACAGGACTTTGCGACTAAAAAGTTGTCTTTTTTGACCTCAGTAGTGGGTAATTTTGAGCACAAATGTGGATAATTTTGTTTCTTTCCTAACCAAAGACCTTAATTTTACTTATTACTTTTCTCTGATTTAAGTTGTATCTTAAACAACTTTTTGTTTGCTTTTTTAGAGGGTACTAAAAAGTGAAAAATGTATATATAAAATATGGCTCCTCATGTGTATCCAGCCATCAAAAGCCCTGGGTGAGAATACAGTTGTTTGGATTTAGTGCCATAGACCTGTTCCTCGTCTCAATTCAGGTCTTTATGTTTGCTGAGGTTCTTTACTCACACCGAGTAAACTTTAACGCCCTGGGAACACTGTTTGTATTTCGCCCTGAGCCGCTGCCAAACAAAGTATTTACCCAGTGCAGCATATGTGTCTGCTGTGTCATTTCAGATCAGTTGTTTTGAGGTGAAGACGTTTCGATTTTGCCGCTGAAGTTTTCAAAGGTAAGATGATGTTTATCTGGTCCATCTGAAATACTCACAGTACTTTTTTGGGCTTTGCTATCAGGGTACAGGTGCAGTAATGGTTAAATACTATAATGCTTGCAATAATACTACTAGCGACCCACTGACATTTTAGAGTGTTTCTTCTGCCAGGAAATGGACAGAAAACTTCCAGGAGAACACGTGAAGTCTGTTTTGGCTCCATGGAGATTTTCTTTGCAGTCAAGTGGATTTGAGAGCAGGCTTGTGACTGCGCTGGAACTTTTTGAGCTGTTTCCATTAGACATAGCTGTCACTGGAGGAACCGAAGAGGCCAACACAAGGCTAGCTAATGCTGTCTGTGGACAGTTATCAGAAGACGAGGAAGACGAACCCGATGAAGAAGAGGAAGATGATGAGAAGGAGGACGTGAATGAGAAGAAAGAGGATGAAGAGAAAGAGAAAGATGACCTATCAAAAGCTGCCGAGGAGAATGAAGAAGAAGAAGAAGAAGACCGATCAAGAGCTTACAGAGCTGCTAAGGTCCTAAAGAAGAAGACAACACGTGTGGCAATTGCAAGACATGCAGATAACTTGGGGGAAGAAGGTTTAGATTCTGCTTCCATACTTTTGCACCCTCAAATGCCCAGCGTCCGCATTTGGACAGTAGTGGGTGGTCCTTCTGCCGTTCAAAGCCACTATGATGTGTTGGTGGTCCTCACCACAGAAATTCACCAAGAGGATCACATGAGAATCATCATAGAGCAGCGTGAAAAAGACAAGCCGCTGTACCTGGTTAAAGCTGAACAAGAATGGGATCTTGTCTCTGAAAAGCCTACGGGGCCCTGTATGACCTGTGCTTGGGAACGGATGAGAGCTCGCAACCTGGAGCTCCAGAAGAAACATAAACTGGCATTCGAATCAGGAGAGAATGCAAAAGAAGGCCAGACTTCTTCAGGCTCTCCCCAGGTCACAAAGCTACTGGGCCTTGAGGAGATTGGTGAGGTTTTGACGAAAGCCTTAACTGAGTTGCGTAAAAAGGCCTTCAGTCAGTTTATGGTGGACATCACAAGGGAACTTAGGGATGTTAAAGCACCAAATAATAGCACCACGTAAGTGAATATGTAATAATTTTATGCAAAGCTCTTCATGATCATTGAATTTGTTGTGCATATCATTGGAGAATTTAAGATTTATGATGCATGTCCTTACTTCTGAACTGATTTTGAACATGCTATGTCAATACATTTACTCTACAGACCCCATGTATGTACCGCATTGAAAAGCAGGAAGATCAGCCAGGTAGACCTGAACCGAATCTCTGAAGTCTTTCATCCTAGAGATCTCACTGACCAGCCATCCAAACTGGTCTCCATCCTCACCGCCCTGGAGCACTTCCGGCTGGATGTTGGTCTACTCGGGGAGACGGGCTGTGGCAGCTCCAGCCTCTTCAACTCCCTCTTGGGCTTGAGGAATGGTGAGGAAGGGGCTGCCTCCACTGGTGTCACTGAGACCACCCAGGAGCCTGTGGCATACCCTTACCCAGAAAGCCACAATACTTTTCTATGGGACCTCCCTGGGTTGGGAAGAGTGGGGGACTTGAAAAATCAGTCTGTTGGCTTCAGTTTGCACCAGGCTCCTCTTTTACCTTCTACCCTCCTCATCTGTGATGTCTACATCCTGGTGTCGCCCCTGAGGCTTGGTCTAAGCTACATCCAGCTGTTACAGCACCTTCTTTCCCAGGGGAAATCCTGCTACCTGGTTCTCACCAAGGCTGACCTGATTGAGGAGAAGTCCATTGGAGAGGTGCGGAGGTGGACTGATGAGGTTTTGGGGAAGGCAGGTCTTAAGCTCAACGTGTTTGTGGTCTCAGCACTCCATCCAGACACTATGGATTTCCCCAAACTGAGAGAGATGCTGAACAGTGCTTTGCCACGCCATAAGAGAGCCTCTCTGGCCAGTTACATAGCCAAGCTGCTGGAGCAAGATGTCTTTTGGAAGAGGGCTGATCCCTGCAAAGTGATGTGATTTTTTTTTATGTGTATCTGACACTACCTCTATGTGCACTTTAAAAAAAATCAAGTCTTCGTGCTAATGGATTGTGCTTTAATCTAATTCAGCTCTGTTTGGTAAGAGGAATCCCATTATTAACTGTGTAAATAAATGCTAATTCTTTTTCAATAAAACCTTTTGCTTCCCATGCTGGGTGTGCATGTTTGTAAGGGAGGTTTTCCGTTTGTTTAGAGGACAACGTAAACTCCGGAACGAATTTAAGTGTTCCACCACTTAATTACCAGTCACTGGGTCCTCCACCCCTACATACCATGATGGCAAATTTATGCAGGGTAAAACCTTGAGAAGAATTCATAGTGTAGGTTGACACCTTTCCCAGGTAATTCAGATAATTACAAGTGAACTATGGTTACATGCAGTGAGACACATAATTAACTGCTCTGTGGATTCATTGGTCTGAAGGGTCCCAAAGGGACATGGCACTCTCTCTCTCCCAGGCATTGTGTTTTTGTCACAAAGCAGTTATGCAAGGTCATCAAGGAAGGCAGGCCAGAGCATGAACACGTGTCTGCTGCTTTCTTCAGTGAGTGACGGATGGGCACCGTGTTGTGGCAGCCGCATGCAGCTTGCAGCCAGTATTTAATGCTCACCTGCTGAGCTGATGTGACAGCCCTATCTCCATCTCTGTCATTCATCTCCTCCTTCCTGCTCCTTTCCTTTTCTGCGCTGGAGAACGGTGGAAAGACTCAGCTTGTTCAGTCCACCCTCTGGCATCCCACCTGTCATCCACTCCACTCGACTCCACCCAATGGAACCTGGAGGTGAAATTCAATTAGTTATGAACACTGAGGGACCACTTGCGTCTTCATAATTATTACAGAAGAAGCACTGCTCTTAGACAGTCCCTGAGGGCACAATTCAAACATGCATATTTGCACAGATGAATAATAATAGGCTAGATAGTAGTACCCAGAGCTTTGTGAAGTGCTCTTGCTTCACAGCTGCTTAATACAGGTACAAAACATCCACGAGGCTTTTCTTCACAGTTCTAAGAGAGCCATACCGAACTTACAGCAAGCCTTCAGCACCCCTCAAACCACTTTTTGTAGTTTGACGATGACAGACTCAAGGCAATAGAAGGCTCGAGAGAAAATTTGTCCCATCTGAACATACGAAACTTCACTCTCAACTGTTACGAAAAGCAGATTTTTGAAGGCACCAATGGAACTGGACAGCAACGGCCTGTCTGTTCAGTGCTACCTGAAGCCCAGGACCATGGGTAAGGTGAGACGTCGTCTTCAGGAGATGAGGAGCCCCTCTGCTCAGCTGTCCACCATGGACCTGAGTCACAATGAAAGTGCCCGTCTGGCCACTGATGCCCTCCTGGATGGTGGCCTGAAAGCCTACCATGAAGTTCTGGTCAGAGAAGAGGAAGCAGATTTTCTGTCTGCAGAAGAAAAGGGCTACATTCTGGCCAATATTAAAGAGCCTGCGATAAAAGACACCCATGAGGTGAAAGAGGAGGACATGTCCTGCTCCAGCTCAGAGTCCAGCTCACAGACGTACTTCCCAATGGCGTCAGACAGTGAGCCACCTTGTCTGGACTTCGGCTGGCCGGTGGCGGACTGGAGTTACCACCTACAGGGGGTTCCCAGTGTGGAGGTTTATTTCAGGTCACAAAATTCAATCAGCATGAAAGATCTGCTGCGAGAATTCATCAGAAAAGCAACGACAGTGAGTATACTATACTAACATGGGACGATTTTTATGAGAAAGTGACTTGGAGCTTATAAGTTGATAAGTTGTTCTTAAGTGAAGATGACAGAACTAGGTCAGAGGTGCCCGGTTTAAAGACAAACAGATCTAGATCAGAAGTCCTCAAACCTGCTTTTAGAGACCTGCCTTGCATATTTAGATTTCAATTCTATTAAGTAATGTTAGGCCACGGTTAGAACTAAACTGTAGGGTGGTAGATCTCCTGATCAAAGTTGGGAATTATTATATTCCACAGAAGGCACCATTTAAAGTATTGGTACTTATTGAGACTGTGATACGCCTTGTAATTTAATGAAAACTCATTAAGTTAAAGACTCATCTGATGTATTTTCAGTATTTTTTAAGCAAGTATTATTTAAAACTGTAAATTATTCAGCATTTTTAATCTAATTTAAATCATTCATACATCCTTTACAGGGGTAGTCTTATTATAATTCATATTGCACCAAACAAAGAAAACTTTATTTGTTAAAAGGTTTTACATTTTGCTTCTATATACTTGAGCATGATTAAATGGCCATTCTTTTTGATTTTTAAGTATATCTTGGCCACAATTCTTCTTTGAGTTCTTCCTTTTGACGAAACACACCCTACTTAAGAAGAATTACTCATAATCCTTCCACCCATGTTTATTTTGAGTGAAATAAGTTTTGAGCCTGTTTTTGTTGGATCACTTCATCTAAGCACCCATAGAACACTCGGTAAGAGCAGCTGAGATCAGTCAGAAGGTTCACATTCCAGTAAATATTGTAATTGGATAGAGGGCGTATTTATTTATATTGACTTCTATAATATCAGTATTACGATAATGGTAACAAACAGTATATTGTGCATCCCTAATTACAGCTTCTGGCAATTGTGATGGACACTTTCAGCGATGTGGAGATTTTCTGTGACATCCTTGAAGCCACAAAAAAACGGAATGTGTCCGTCTACCTGCTGCTGGACCACATCAACCTGCATGTGTTTGAAGAGATGTGTGCAAATTTACAGATCAACAAATCCCATCTTACGGCAAGTAATCACTTATTAGGACCACCACAGTCACACAGTGCTTTTGATCTTTTTTCCCTTTTTGTTCTTTTGATAGATGGTTTCACACCCTCCGACTTTACCAATCCACATGACATTTGGTGTGCTTGTAGCCCCCCATGGCTGATCCAGAATCAGTGGTGGAATGTAACAAAGTATTTGTACTTCGTTACTGTACTTAAGTACATTTTTACGTATCTGTACTTTAC
>JBBPCZ010000001.1:3411102-3425666 GCA_037974445.1 Brycinus macrolepidotus
AACCTTTCCCGCTTTATGTTTTACACATACTTATCATCTGTGTGTAACAAACATCTTTGAAACCGATGTTTTCAGCGAATCATTTTTCACATGAGTGAAAAAATTTACAACACAGAAGAATGTCAGATTTGGCGTGAGATTTCTTTCTTCAGCGTGAGAGGGTGAGATTGAGGCTGAATGCGTGACTGTCACGCCGAATGCGTGAGAGTTGGCAACCCCGCTAAAGGACATACAAGGTAAAAAAAAAAGAAAGTTGAATAAAATTTGGAACAGATGTCCATATTTTATCTACAAATTTCATGTTCATTGGCTTTAGCTTAGTGCTAAAATATTACTAAAAATTCAATAGGGGCACTAGCAGAAATGAGCATCATGCCTTGTTTTTGACTGTGCTTTGATATATTCCCTATACTGAAAGCTTAGCTCTAATAGTCATGACTGGCCACTGATGTTTTCCCCATAACCCAGGTGTAGTTCATCAGTCAAGACCTCTTTGATATTTATATACTCTTTCATGTTTCTTTAGTTTTGTGCTGGAGCTATGAGACTAATGCAGCTAACATGTAATGGAAGTTTACATCACAACTTAAATAATTAAAATAAAAACTTGATACTGAGATACTTTTATACAATAAAATGTGAACACAAATGTTCGAGATGCTATTAGCAATGCACCATACCTTTGTCCATTATTACAGATGACCACATGCCATACAAATGACTGTTTGACTTCATTTGGAGTAACATCGACTATTCCTTTGTTCTACTAGCCTGTGTTGATGCATGAGAGGATGAGAAGAACTCTCTGTATCCATCCCATCTGGAGCTATTAGTAGTCCACTGGCTGCTGCTGGGCCTGCCACATCTCTGATAATAGTCATGGTGATGATGGTGACAAGGTGGGGGGATGTTTGGAGGAGGGGAGAATGTGATGAGTCAGGGCTTACTGCATGGTCATCACATCAGTGTGGTTTTCCACACACTGCTCCACCCCTCCTTTATGGATGGAAAGAGATAGTGTGAGGTGGTGCTTGACAAGAATACAGACGCAGTTGTAATGGATTTGCTGACACTGCGTTGGATTTCTCAGTGTATCTGTAGATCTGTATAATCACTGGCCACTTTATTAGCCTTGGCCCCTTTCTCTTTGCTGAATGGGATCAACCAAGATATTGTTAATGTCCAAATTTTGCATATTTTGTTTTGTACTGGATCTTTCAGGATTATACCAGGATAAGATTAATGTAGGTAAATGCCCCCTTAATATGTAAATTCGATCACCATTAAAACCACTTCAGGTGGTCTGAGATGGTTTCAAGCGACATGTGATAGCAGGGTAAACACATCCGTCTCCGCAAGACACATTCAACAACCCAAACCCCTCCCACTACTCTCACAGCGCCCCCTGCAGTTATGCTTATGGAAGAGACCAACTTTTGGGACTTAATGCAGCATCACTGCTCTTTCAGTTCATCTCCTGACATGAATTTAATTTTAATTCAGTATCCCACTCTGGATGGGCCAGTTTTAGTTAGTTTTACCTGTCCTCGTCGTTTTTCACCGTCTAAATAAAATGCAGTTTTAATGCACATGGTTAGTGATGGTGATGAAACAGAAGGATAATTATTCTAATCAGACTCTTCTTGTAAACACTGTGTTGTGCAGAAGTGTGCTTTTGTTTAAAAGAACAGAAAAAGGAGCAGCAGAGCAGGCGACCGACTGTTATATACAAGCTGATTTGCATATTACTGAGCACATAATGATCAAATTTAAATCTGGCTGCCCAGTTTGTAAATGCATGCGACTAAAATTTGATCAGGATACAGTCCATATACTATTCACATGAAGTGACCAGGTGTAAACAGTGTCTGTGTTGAAAACCACAAAGCAGTCCCCACGTATATAGATAACAGTCACTCTTGCTGGGAAGGATCTTCATGCTAATGTTTATTTCAGTGTCTGAAATCTGATCACTGTGTTGTCAGTAATATGCTAATTAGATCTTATACAACTAATCAACTGTGCTGCTCCTCATTTTTTATTCTGTTCAAAATAAAAGCAAAACATGTTTATTTGCCGCCATGAACTGGGTGTATTAAAAGACAGTGTGATGTAGCGAGATGGTGAAAGGCAATAAGGCAAGGTGGAGTTTCACTAAACTGATGCTTTATTTGAGCTGACTGGCTCTTACGGAATTAAAATTAAACTCACATCAGGAGATGGACTGAAAGAGCAGTGATGCTGCATGAACCTGGCGTATTAAAACACAGTGTGATGTAGTGAGATAGTGAAAGACGATGAGGCAAGATGAAGTTTATCTGGCACTATATTTGAGCTGACTGGCTCATCCAAAGTGGGATACAGAATTAAAATTAAACTCACATCAGGAGATGAACTGAAAGAGCAGCGATGCTGCAGTAAATCCTGAGGGGTGGTCTCTTTCATAAGCAGAACAGCAGGGGACGCTTTGACAGTAGTGGGAGGGATTTGGTTGTCTCTGAGAGGCAGATGTGTTTACCCTACTATAACCGAATGTGTGTCATACCACCTCCTGAAGTGGTTTGAGCGATTGGGTTTATATCTGTTTTAAAAGTGCTTTACACTTGTATTGGCCTCCTCCACATACAGTCTTTAAACTCCAGACACATGCATGTGTTTGTGGAATGTATGACCACTGAATTTCCCATGACCACAATATCTTGGACATGTAATGTCAGTCTTTGTGTGTATTCCTTTGGGTCTGAACAGCTTCTGTTTCCTGTGTCCATTAGAGGGCAGTACCTGTTCACTCCACTGAGTCCAGTGTTCCAGCAGTGCACGACTTGAGTGGAGGGACAGAGATGATGGAACGGACACTCCTCTGTGAATCATACGTGCTAACGCTGCTGTCTCCAGTTGATGGTATCATGATGCAGGGGATACTGTGCTAGTTTTCATTCCTGGTATCAGCTGGCGTGTCTTTGCTCGGAGCTCAGGTGATGCGTCCATGCTGCGGCGTTCACATCGTTCCTTGGAGAAAGGCGCTTTCAGAAGATTGAGGAGCTTTAATCAGGGCACTTTCTTTCTGGCAAGATGTTGGCGTTCTCCACGTTCACTTCAGAAATGATGTGAGGGAACTTGTTTGAACTCTCTTTGTCAGCTTAGCCTCTCTAAAATGAAGTGCTTTTATTGGCAATGCTCTCTTTAACGTTTCATTAAGATAATGAACATATTCTGCCGAGTAATGCTTGTGTTGGGCTGTAACTTAAGGCTCTCTGGCTTGGACTTGCTTGGCACGTAGTGGACACTTGGCTTGGCATTTAAAAGACAGCAGGGACTTCTGTTGGGAATGAGTGATGCCTCTAATATAATCTATGGCTGTTGCTATGGATTATATTGTTTATTGAGTAATCTTCCAGTCATTTTGTCAGTTAATCAAATAATAAATTTTTTAAAGGCCAAATGATAAAAATGGACAATGCACAACATGGACTACAAACCCTCAGCCCTAGTGTGTGTTGTGTTAACGAGGGTTGGGAGACCGCCAGAGAGTTGAGCTATATGATATCTCCATTGTTGATTTAATTTATGTGTTTTTATGCCTTTTTATGCCTTTATATATTTTTGTCTACTCATTTAGTTATACTAGAATGAAATTGTAACCCTAATCTGTTTTGCATGTTGGACTGTTATATTTATGTCTTTTTGTGTATGTGTGTGTGTTTTTTGTTGCACCTTTTATGCTATGATATCATTGTCATTACCTTTGTGTAATTATTTTGCGTTCATGTCCAGTGCTTATATTAATCTTTTTGTTTAAAGGAATACTCCAGCAGCTTTTTTTTTTGTAGAGCCCTATATATAAGTGGTATAGGGTTCTAAGGTATATTTAAATATTTTAAAGGTATTTATTAAGATGTCAGTTTGTATAATTTGTTCTTTCAGAGACGGGCTTTGTTTTCCAGCTGGAAGAAACGCATTACATAGTCATGTGTTTCGAAGGGCCCATACCGTACACTTGTATTTTTTTAATTTTTTGGCCCAATTTATGGCACTTTTGCACTGACACAAGGAACCAGTAGAAAATCTGTTACAAATAAAGGGATCCGTACCCGAGCCTACTCGATGACAGGGCCAAAAACGTGCCGCAGCTGAGCTGACTGTGTCACTGCTTTTTGATTGGTAAAAATGTTGCCATGACAACAGACGGACTTGGAAAGAGGCCATTTTTTTGCTGTTCACGCAAAAAACAACAACAACAGAGATACAAACTACTGGAAAGTCGACAAAGTAGAAGCACTAGTATCCATTTGGGCTGAAGATAAATTTCAGTGGGAGTTTTCTAACATTGTAAGAAATGTGACGGTGTACCAGAACATCGTTAACAAGTTCGCTGGGTTAGGTTTTCATCGCATGGCTAAACCACACTGAGAAAAAATAAAAATCTCAAACAAGACTTTAAAAAATAAAAGACCACAATAACAAAATCAGCTCTGACAGAAAAACTTTCTGCTGCTTCGACTCCTTGTACGCTGTTTTGGGATGACGACCAGCCATAAACTGTGGGGAGAGAATTGCAATGCTGACGTGTCAGAAGCACCGTTACCGGACTGAGATACACTGGAAAATCAAAGCATGCTGCAGCGTCCATGCCAGTACGGTACAGCACGGTTCCTGTATACCTATGGAAAAGTACGTATAGTCATATCTAATTCCACCCACAAGCTAGGACTTCCCCATCATACAATACCACAAACACTGGAAGGGTGAAGGTTAGCATGTGCTTCCTGCTTGTAAAAAGTCAGCACATTGTTTTGAGCTGTCGCGAATGCAGCATCATTGGAAAGCTCAGCGCGCTTGGAGGGGAGCACTAATCATCAATTCTGTGACATGATTCTGTTACACGCTGAGTAATGGGGGAAGAGAGGGACCACATTGCCCACCCAGAAAGAGCCAATATTGCTCTCTTGGACCTCCAACAGTGGATGGCTGCGACCCCACCAGGATTCAAGCTTGCGATCTTCTGATGATAGGGCCAACGTTTAGGCAGTTTAGTCTGTTGCACCACTCAAGATCCCTGTGCATTGTATTTTCTCTCCTCAATGTCTGTTCTAATTTCAAAAATCAGTCCGTACTAAAACACTCATCATAAATTTAGCTGTAGGTTGGCAGTGTGTGAATATATTCATATATGGACTTTATGGACTGGAAGTCCTTATTTTACTCTCTTACATTCTACTTGAAACTCAAAACATTGCATAAAATAAAGTGGCCCCTTATAGTCACACGTGAACTGACCACAGCACACAGTGTGAACAATGTGAAATTCTTTCTCTGCATTTAACCCATTCACCAAGTGAAGCAGGGGGCTGCTACCAATGAGGGGCACCCGGGGAGCAGTGTGTGGGGACGGTACCCTGCTCAAGGATACCTCAGTGATAACGCTAGCAGTGTTGGGATTCGAACCCACAACCATCTGATTGCAGGGGCAACTCCCTAACCACTAGGCCACCATGGAAATTCAGTTTTTTAGCAATATGGGCCCTTTAAATGTACATTCAGGGAATTTAGCGGCCGTGACTGTCAGTGGTAATGCACTGTGAGCTACAGATGCGGCAGACCGAGGTTAGGCCGAAAAATGCTAGAGTATTCCTTCTGCCTTAATTGTTTCTTTTTGCCTTTCTGTTGTGTTCCCTTTCCCCCACTGAGTTGGTCACTTATTTTTATTTTTAGGGTCAAAGAAGATCCAAAGCCTCAGTCAGCGCAGTAAGTATCTCTTCACCCAGAGCGCTCCAGGCTTTGACCCTCCCCTCTCATTGGTTCGTGCACTGTGCTTTCCTAATTTATTTGTTTATTTATTTATTTATTATTTTTGCGGCTTCCTTTGTGATTGGCAGCTCTTTCTCCCTCCTCTCTCTGGTGACTGGCTGGCTACAGTTTGTCAATGCTTTTTTCTTTATTGGCTGTGTAAAAGGGCTGCCGGCGGCCTCTCGCTTCATCCACTCAGAGGCTGGATGCGTCTGCCCTGCTTTACCTGCCTTTTGGCCCGATCTGTCACTTCTGGAGAGAAGCTGTGTTTGATCTCTCTCTGTTTCTATGTAACATATGGCCGTACTGTATGTGGTCGTTCCACACAACCTTTATTCCATTGGCTGCGGCTCTACCTGCTTCCTTTATACGAGTAGTTTGGTCAGAAATCAAATTTACGCGATTTTCTCCTTAACCAAGATGCAGTCAGTCAGACGACACATGTTTAAGGTTTGAAGTGTGCATCTGTAGTTTGGAGCTACTAGGCTAATGTAGATAACATGTAATGTAAGTGTGTAGCTATCCATGCAAACTGCATGTCTAAATTATCATATTCTTGAATCAGACTGTACTGAGTTGTGATGTAATCTCAAAAAGAATGGCTTATATTGTTTCTGAATGTCCTGAAAGACTGTTGTCTCTGAAAATGGATAAACGTACGCACAATATTCAGGCTTCAGGACCACAGCTGTATTTAGCTGTGCAACGTACCGTTTTCATACACTGCAAATAATCCAAATTACAGTACAGTTTACAATATTTACAGTACAGTACAGTTTATAGTTTACAAAATCATTTACAGTATAATTTGAAGTATAGTTTCCAGTAAAATTACAGAATAATTTAGAGTCCGGTCTGCAGTATAATCTAGAGTATAATTTACAGTAAGTTACTGTAAAAAGTAAAAGATCTCAGAGTTTTTCTGAATATCCCAGAATTACCTGCTGTCTCTACAGAAATAAAATTATGAAATTATAAAATAACACTAAATAAGCAAGATTTGCCAGTTTGGGCCCCCTTTTCAAATGACAAGAAGTGTAAATACACACACATGCTCTACAAACAACAAACTTCTTCACATTTTAATATACAAGTACTGTTTATTTACACATTGGCAGACATATGAAATAAAAATGTATAAAGGTATGGCACATTTGTGCCCTTTGTGATGCATGAATTTATTTTTGCTCAGAATTTTGTCTGTGGCTAATTAAAGACTGTAAGCACTTAAGTAGCCCAGTTAAGTACAGACAACTGAACTGACTTTCACAGCGAATAGTCATTTATTGTTTTTCTGTCGTTTTTTGGTTTACTATGTTTTACCTCCCGTAAAATTTTCAGCTGAAGAACATATCCAGTATGTAGATATATAGGAATAAACAAGGTACTGTTTCCAATAGAAAATTGAATACCATAGAAATACAGTAAAGTGTTTTTTTTTTTTTACCACGGTGTTAACAGGATCATACAGAGTCAGAAACCACATAAACAAGTCTATTTGAGTGTGTCAAGTGTGTTGTGATTTAGTCATGCAGTTTGCTTTATTTCTTGTAACAATATATATAGATATATAACCATATATATATATATACATAACACAACTAGTCTTAGATGTCTTGTAGGTACATTAGTCTTGTAGCTCTGATGCAAAACTAAAGAGGCAAACTTTAGACGCCTAAAACGTCTTAATCGATTGGCTGCATCTGTGGTGAGGGAAAAATCATGTAAATTTGATGTTTTTTTCTGAACTGTCGCTGTAATCACTTCTCTCAACTCAACACTGTCTCTTTCTCTCTTTCTCTCTCTCTCTCTCTCTCTATCACTCTGTATCTTCTGTCTGTCTCTCTTGTGCTCTGGTGGCGTGAGCACCGTTGATGTGCCTCCTTCTTTTCGTAGCTGCTGGTCCCTTCCTCTCCGCCCCGCATTAGTGTGTTGCTGTAGTGCAGTTCGTGGTGGTCTCTCTGACCCCTGTGCCGCTCGCACCAGCCCTTCTGTGTGTCCTGTTCTGACGGTCAGCCTCGCTTGTTGTCCTGCTTGTCTGTGCAGGTGGTTCAAAGCTCCCCTTAGCGGGATATCGGAGCTGGTGAATAATGTTCTCCAGCCGCAGACAAAGTCTCAAAACGAGCCCCAAAAAGAACCTCCAAAGGAGCCGGAACCGTAAGTAAAACGGAAAACCTTCATCCCTGTCCCTGGTCAGGTGAAAACTACACGACCGAGTCAAGGCAGTCGAGTTTATTTTTTTGTGTTTAAAGGGTTCATACCTCACCTCTGTACACTTCTATAAAAGGTTCTATACTTTCAAAGTGTATAGTAGTATCCTGTACTGTAAAATGAGGGCATTTACAGTAAATTTAGTCTGGTTTCACTAGCTCTGTATGTTTATTCTGTAGTCTGTTCAAGGCTCTAAATCTCAGGGTCATCTTAAAATGTTTCCTGCTTTTCTGTAAGCCTTATTATCACTGGTTTGTAACCTTGGGGACTCAACAATTGGGGGAAACCAGTTTGGGCCCCCTGAGGGAGATAACACACTTTATAATCTGGGTGTATCTTTGCTGTGTGATGGGAGAAACGAAATAGTTGAGCTGTTAACATTTCTATAAGAAGACGTGTGAATTAACTCCCAGTCTTTACCTTCTGTAAAATTTTAGGTTTAGGAATTTAGGAATTAACAGATTTAGGAATAAACAAAATATACCAGGAACTTGCAATAATCTAACAGCTGAACGTTCTAACCAGGAAAATTTGTCCAGCAAGGCACAAAACTCTCTTCTGGGCTGAAGTTCTCATGTGGATATTATCAATATGGGCGTACCCTTTATAGCTCATGTGTTGACACTTTTCCCCCTGGTTATACTGGGATTAGAGATGGGTATCAAGAACTGGTACTAAACTGGTACCGATTCCTGACTGGTCAATACTGAAATAGTAATAACCTACAGTGCTGCTATTGGTATTTATGTGACATTAATGCATTCTAACATAACTGGCGTTTTCAAATGGTTGATGCTGGATTGGATCAGTGGGAGGGACGGGAGCAGCGCTCTGCACATCACAACCACACATTTGTAGCGATTGCTCCTCCCTCATTCTGTATACACTATATGAACAAAAGTATTGGGTCACACTTCTTAATTATTGAATTCAGGTGTTTCAATCAGACCCATTGTCACAGATGTATAAAATCAAGCACCTAGCCATGCAGTCTCCATTTACAAACATTTGTGAAACAAAATGGGTCTTTGAAGAACTCAGTGACTTAAAGCGTGGTGCTGTGATAGGATGCCACCTTCACAATAAGACAGTTTGTGAGAAGTGTAAGTGGAATTATTGGCAAGTTCAAGCGTTGAAGAACAACAGCAACTCAGCCATGAAGCGGAAGACCACATAAACTAAGGAAACAGTTTAGCTCTTTATTTCTCCAAAATAAGGAATAATGAAATAACTGTTGAATCTTTTCACATCGTTTCATGTGATGTAGTATCAATATGTGTATCGGTATTGATGAACGGTATCAGTTTTGATGTTGGTATCAGTAAAATCCTAACAATACCATCCCTAATCAGGACACAGCAAAATTGGGTCTAGTGACACTCCTGATCCTCAAACTTTTTATTAACCCTTAGAACTCAGGCCATATTCAGAAAAATCTGATTTCCACAAATACAAATGGTGTAAAACAGTCTAAAACCGGTGTTTGCTGTCCTACATACTCGCCGTTTGCTGCTCTTTCTCTCGGCACACTCTCCGGACCCCCAAACCCCTTGCGGGTTTTCCCCACTCACTTGTGGGCGGAGACTGTCCTGAAAGTTCTCCCGGATTCAAAGATCTTGTGCTATTTTCCGATTGTTTCTAAAACCTGAAATAAAATACATTTGGGCATTTTTTTTCTTTATAGGCTTTTTGTGGTTATTATTGTAACATGTTTTTTTAAATTACAATAACTTTGGTTCTACGTGACATAGGAACAACAAAGCTCTGCATGACGTCTGACACCTCGAGCACCAGCAAAAACTGGGGGAACTTCCATATAAGGAACTGTTTGGCCGTGTGGCGACAATTTACCATTTGTTGTGCTGCTGGCACAGCCGCTCCTGTTCTAAGGGCTAAGTAACATAAAAAGAAGTACAAACTGGTCATTCTCAAGTTAGAAATGGAAGAAGTGGAACGTGTCTGGACGTGGCAATGGATCCATGATACACTATATGTCCAAATGTTTCCAAAAGAAAATAGCTACTTCAAGGTGCTCCCCAACCTTGCACATTGAATGGGAGGCTACAGAGCAGACACACATTAGACTAAGGTTGTCAAGTGTTGGCTTCCAGCATTAGTCTGTGGAGCAGTGGAACTGCATTTTCTGGAGTGATGGAGCTCCATCCGATACCAACAACAACACTTCACTAACGCTTTTGTGGCAGAATGCAATCAAATCCTCACAGCAATGTTTCATCATCTAGTGTAAAGCCTTTTCAGAAGAGTAGAAGCTGTTACTGTAGAACCCCCCTGTTTATGCCCTCGATTTCAGAAGAAACACTGGGTCAGCAGGTGTCTACAAACTTTTGGACATGTAGTTCATAGATCGTATGTAATACAGCTTCTGAATTCTCATAATTAAGTGTAGTTGAGATGAAGATTGAAGCTGATTGGTGGTTAATTGGTGGTCTTGCACAGTTTCTATTTATTTGAGTTTAGTATGTTGGAAAAAAATGACAACAAACGTGCCGTATTTTGCCATATAGGCCATATAGGTCAACAAATAAACATTTATTGTGTGTTAAAATATGTTCCCCCTTAGTAGACTTGTACTTATTTTCCCTTAGTAAATTTACGAAATATGTCATTTGACCAGGGTTGCTCAAACTTTTGCATGAGACTGTATATGGTGTTCTAGAAAGCACCTGCAGAGGTGACATAAACGTCTGCTCTCTCGGTCATGGTCCTGTCACTCATATGAGGAGTCAGTATCAGAGTGCTGGTTTATGTTTCCCCAGACGGCAGTGCGTCAGCTGAGAGGTGAGGGGTGTGTGTGTGTGTGTGTGTGCGTGTGGGTGTGTGTGTATGTTTGTTATGAGACAGAAAGCAGCGTTTGGTTTCATGTGGGCCGTGTGTCGCAGCTGGCCGTCCTGCTATCTGACCCACCGCCTGCTGCCAGGTCCACTGGAGCCCCTCCAGGCCTGAGGCGTCTGCCCGCCTGCCCTCCTGCCCTCCTGCCTGCCTGCCCGCTGTTCAGCGCTCGGGGCCTGGAGTCGCTCTGGGGTCAGGGTGGAGTGTGTTTTGGAAATGATGTGGAGTGGCATGGGTGGGCATCTCTCAGGAGTATGGTTTTGGGGGAGCTTGGTGTACATTAACATTTACATTTACAGTTTTTGGCAGACGCTCTTATACAGAGTGACCTACATCTGTGCTTTGTAGTCCGTAAAACACATCCCTCATGCTGAAACTAGACTTAAAACTAGCCACGAGAAAATGCCAAGAGTGACTGCATGGTTGTTATAAAATCTGTGTTTGGAGGCATCCAAACAGAAAAAAGTTTGTGTTCTACTCGCGCCTGTTCTGATTCTTTTCATTCAGTGCCTGGTGTCTTACCGTTGAACCACCGAGGTAATGTTAACTCGCTGGCTCTTACCAAGCTATTTATGGTTAAGGACGGCTGAACGCGTAGCCACATTCACGGGCTGATTAGTTTTAATTAAACCACAACAAACAGTTTCACACGTCTTTTTTATAACTGACCTGAGCTTTAGTGTCTTTAGTGTCTGTTTATGAGTCTGCGGTGCGTTTAGAACCGCAAGATTGAATCATTTTTCCATGTTTTGTCCCTGTCTGGCCACCTTAGAGACTCTCTCTCCCTATACATTACAGAGGCGACTCTACCACAAAAATCGATTTTTGAAATGATCAATACTCGGCCCCTGATGAACCGATCAAAAATCTGAATACTACACTGGGTATTAATGGATGCTTTGATGTTGGAACCATGCCGATATTTCAAAAACTGTAGGAGGATTGCTGATGCAATCACACTAATTAAGAGCTGCTGGAAGACTAAGATTCTACAGAGAAGAAGTTAGTACTCCAGCAGAGACCTATCAAATCACACATTCGTTTTTTTTTTTTTTTGAGGAGCAGGCGGTGAAGTAATCAAAAATGAAGATGTCAGGAATGGAAGGAATGTTCTGAGGCTATATTTTGGTTCGGTTCAAGCTCTAGTGTAGAGTGGTGAGAACGTCTTAGCTTTGTAAGCCTTGGTTTGCTTTTACAATCCTGGAAAAGCGAGTTAGAGGTTAGTTCTGTGTGGGTGGTGTGTTCTACCACCACTTGAAGTTGAATGCGCTTGAAATCTTGCAGATAACACAGATGAAGCCAGACCAAGTGCAGGTGCTGAGTTCATAGTTGTGTGGGGAAAGTAATCCGAAAGGGTAGGTCAGTAGGACAAGAGGTCAGGCTGCAGAAAGCTGATTCTGCACAGGCGATCGAATAGTGCCTTTCATTTGTGATGACAGACGACTCCTGATGACTCTCAGCCAGACTCGAAAATTATGGGTTTTTTTTTGTTTTTTTTAGTGGTCCATATCCTACATTTTTATTGTATTTAAATTTTTTTCTCTAGGTCCATTTTGCCAGTTTTATGTATTGTTTAAATGGACCCTTTACAGTGCATGTCATGAACTTAATAGGTCAGACAGGTCAGCTTTCACTGAGTCTGTTTCACTGAGGCCCATCATAAATAATCCAACCTCTTCTGTTTTCATAAATATGACATATAGACACAGTACTGTGAAAAATGCCTTAACCAACTTTTTTAGACTCAGCAGTATGTTTTTTTTCTATATAGAACACCTTAAATCTTGTAAACTGTTCAGATGAACACACGTTTGGATCCTTACTTCTCACTGATGACTGCAACTGTAACTGTAAATACTGAGGAAAGGTTTGATGACTGAGCAGTCGCACTGACATAATAAAAGCCACTACCCGTAACATTACTGTGATTGTTCGGAAATAAATTCTTGCTATCTTGAAAACAGCTTTTAACGTATAGTTTTCTTGGATAAAACCTATTCCCAGTACTGTATATATGTAGGACTAGGATGATATGCAAATTTGAGACATCGATAAACTGAGATAAACATTGATATTTTCAGTATTATAAAGCACAAGTGTTTTATAGTAACATTCATTAAACCCTAGGACATAGAGGGCAAGTTTCATGGACCAGTTTCACAAAATATGCATCTAAACAAAAGGCTTTTATGAAAGCATTAACACCAGCAACGTCCTTTCTTTTGCATAAAAGCTCATGATTGCTCATAGTTCACTTTCTCTTATGCTTGGGGCTCCGAGGTGAAGTTGAGCATCCAACCCTTCCTCGGACACTGCAGAGCTTCAACTGGGAGCTTTTTCATCCATAATAAATCAGGTTTTACACCTTATATCAATAGAAAATGCTGTTTGTAATGGCATTGTTCCTATGTAGTCTGTCACAGTCACTCACAGACTACTCAGTATTTAATGTATAAACAAAAGTAAAGTAAAGTGGCCCCTTATAGTCACGCGTGAACACACCTCAGCACAGCACACAGTGTGAAATTCTTAATCTGCATTGAACCCACTCACCAAGTGAAGCAGGGGGCTTCTGATTGCTGAACCAACTCTCTAACCACTAGGCCACCAGCTGCAATGATGGACATTACAGGGATACATACCATTGAAATAGTCAGTGATTCTATTCAAATATTCAGAAATGCCCCGTCTAGAGTAGGTCTGGTCTCTCCTGGTTAATGCCCAAGCATGTCCACACGGTAAAAAGATATGCATGCTCAATAATTCAACCTACTAATGCATGTTGCAGGGGCAGATGTAGGAGCCAAAATTGCCCTAATCGACAGATTAGGGAGTGTGTCACGGGCTTTGGTTTCCATGGCAGCAGCTGATTGACAGGTGCCATACAAAATGCATGTGCGTCACGTGGCTGTGGAGGTAGCATTGCAGGCCCTTGAACTCTGACCGCTGACCCAGGAGCACTGCATCCTGGCAGGGGCGCAAGGGCAATGGGAAGAGTAGACGCACTGATGCTGAAATGGCTCCCTACTCCCTATGCAGTGCACTAAAAAGAGCACTACAGTAACGTTACCAGTCAAACATTTTGGACTTTAATAGAGCTTTTCTTAATTGTTGCCATTTAACAAATAGGAATAGCAGTGAAAAAACACAGACATTACTACAATCAGAAATATGGGCCTTCTACCAAACAAGGTCAGATGTCAGACCCGTAGTGCACTATACTGGGAATAAGGGGCCCAATAGAGCCAATCATTCCATTGATTAGAGTTATAGTTAAAAATGAATTATTATATCACCCTAATTATTATATGTGCCTCATTAACTTTAAATGAGGCACATATAATAATTAGGGTGATATAGTAGGTTTTTTTTACTCTAACTCTAATACAGTGGTACCCCGCATAATGAACGCAATCCGTTCCAGTGGCGCGTTCGTTATGCGGGGAGTTCGTTGTGCGAAACACAATTTCACGTAGACTTCTATGGGAAATCGTGTAATCCGTTCCAGGTCGCCACGGAAAATCGAAAAAAATTACTAAAAAATGAAGACACAGCACTGTTAATGGGGGGAAAACTAGTAAAACACTCAGCAGAAGCAGGGAATGATGATGGGGTTTTTCCAGAAACAAGGAAAAAAATTTGCAGTTTCACTCACGGAAAAGTTGTCCTGCAACGAGAAGACCTTCAATTTTAACCACCAGTAAACACACAGACAC
>JBBPCZ010000001.1:3459793-3473764 GCA_037974445.1 Brycinus macrolepidotus
AAAAGGTTCTTCCCCAAACTGGGTCCACAAAGTTGGAAGTATGGCGTTGTCCAAAATGTCTTGGTCTGCTGAAGCATAAAGATTACCCTTCGCTGGAAAAAAGGGGGGGCACCTGAATTCAATATATAAGAGGTGTGTCCCAATACTTTTGCGCATGTATTGTATGATTATTATAGTGGTCTCGGTGTTACTGTAAAGAAGGACTTCACAACGAGAAGTGAATTAGTGGCATCGCCCCTCCTTGCAGAAAACCCCTCTATACGGTTTGTGTAAAAGTCTCCGCCCCCTACCTTCCCCTCGCCCCCCCCCCACCCCTCCTCCTCCTCCTCTCATTTGCGAGTGTGCTTTTCTTTAAAGCAGGCGGGGATATGTACCTTCGACTAACAACAGAATGAAAATGATGAATTGAAGAAATTAAAAAACAAAAAACGAGCATCTCACGCCTGGAGGGGAAAAGAGAAGAGAAGAGAAGAGAAGGAGAGCGATGCTATACTGGGACTTCCTCTAGCTGGTCAGGCTCGGTCCACACGCTGCCAGCCCGTGCGCGTCTCTTCCTCTCCCTTTTTTTTTTTTATTTTTAAATTTAATTTCATTATTAAAACATTGATATTCCCTC
The DNA here is from genome assembly GCA_037974445.1 of Brycinus macrolepidotus. Taxonomy (NCBI): domain Eukaryota; kingdom Metazoa; phylum Chordata; class Actinopteri; order Characiformes; family Alestidae; genus Brycinus; species Brycinus macrolepidotus. Next base: position 3,460,410 of record JBBPCZ010000001.1, read on the forward strand.
TCTTTCGGTCGGAGCGTGGATCGCGATGCCCGAGGCGGCCCGGCCCGGCCGGAGGAGCTGCGGGAGCCCGGCAGGAGCAGCGGGGCGCTGGGCTGCGCTCCTCTTCCCCTGGAGGTAGTCTCCAGGCTCGGGCGCACGGTGGATGGAGGCGCGGGAGGTGAACCTACAGGAGAAGAAGCTAAAGGAAGGAAAGGGGAGAAGGAGAGAAGGATAATAATAATAAAAAAATAATAAGAATAAGGAAAACGATGCAGTTTGAGACGCTGCGTCAGTTCTGTAGCTCGGTGCTGTCCCATTTTAACGGGGCTTTCACTGCGCCCCAGAACATTTTACAGACGGAGCTGCTGGAGCAGGCGCTCAGCAACATCGGGTGAGCAATCAGTTCCTTTCGGAGACTGGGACAGAGAAAAGAGAGAGAGAGAGTGTGTGTGTGTGTGTGGAGGCAGGTATCGATCAGGAGAGGCTGGCTGGCTGGATGCAGTTAATGCAGTTCGTTTGGCTTTCTGACGAAGCAGTGCGGCAGAGGAGCCGATTGCAATAAGCACGGAGAAATGTTACGTTCTGGCAGAGCTGTGTGTGTGTGTGTGTGTGTGTGTGATGCTCCGCTGCCGCATGAGTGTACGTGTGTCTATGCGCCCTGGACATCACGAGCGGATCCCTGCTGTTTTCTCCTCACTACAACTCGACTTACGACGCACGACGCGACCGTCTCTGTGGTGCAGTCGGGAAATTCATCTTTGTGCTGTCGGATCACACGTATAGTCTTTTGTTTGTGTGCTGTACCTATCAGAGCTAAAACAGGACTCTGTTAGGATTCTGAACTATAGGAGTAGTACCAAACCACGACAGATACACCACATTTCCAAAGGGTATGTGGACACCTCTTCTATAAGAGTGAATTCACCTACTTTAAGGTGCCCCCTTTTTGCTGGCGCAGGCGTTCAGATGCGCACCACAGCTCAGATAATCTACACAGCAAAGCATTGGCAGTAAAATGGGACGCAGCCACACATGAGCCTAAAGAAGTCAAAAGCCCAATGCCAAGTGTCCGCCGGAGGGGTGTATGACCCCCTGGTGTTGGGCAACAAAGTAATGCTACAATGAAGTAATGGAGTTCCATTCAATACGTTGATCCAGAGCTCATCAGTACTAATGCTCTTGTGGCTGAATGCAGTCAAATCCTCACAGCAATGTCCCGGCATAAAGCCAGAGGCTGTTACTGCAGCAGCCTCTCTACTCAAACACTTGATTTTAGAAGAACTCTTGGATGAGGTGTCTACACACTTTTGGACATAGGGTGTAAATAATATCTGTGCCATGAGGTGGGTCAGATGGCTCATACTGTACTTTTAGTCGCTTTGTGTGGGGCTTTGAATGGGTTGTTATGGGTACTGTTGACTCAGAGTGTGTGTGTGTGTGTGTGTCAGAGAGAGAAACAGAGCGAGTGTGAGAGAGAGAGAGAGATCTAGAGGGTTGTTTGCAAAGACGTGTGCAGTATAGATTTTTGTGATGTATAGAAGCGTAGCCACGAGCATGAGTTAGAAGAAGATGCACACATACACTTGGGACGTGTGCATGCATCTAAAAGCTCCAGAGCCCCTCAGTGCCCACCGCTTTGCAGCTCCATTCCCGCTGAGGTTTTAGGGCCTGTAAATGGCCGGAGCCTTTCAATGCAGAACTGTGGTGGAAGGCCCTGAGGGTTTGATTCATCTAAGCTGAGTGGTGTGCTTTGTCCAGTGGGGCAAGAGGAGCTCAGAGCTGATTCTTTATCATATCCAGTCTTTTGTGTGCTTAACAAACCTACACAGCTAAGTTAGCGCATGCTTTTCACAGGAGGATGTTCTCTGTAGATGGAACTGGTTTATTCTTTTGCTTTATCTTACTTTGCCTTGGAGCTTCTCCTGCTCTGCTGTATGAGGGAAGCACTCCCCGATCAACCCTCAAGTCGAGTAGTCAAGTCAACTAGGGGTTTATTGTCATTTCAGCCGTCTACGCAGTACACAGTGAAATGAAATACCGTTCCTCTGGGACCATGGGGCAACACAAAGAACAAAAACAGGCCCGCAAAGAACAAAACAGACCCGCAAAGAACAAAAACAGACCCGCAAAGAACAAAAACAGAACAACACAAGTGTGGCAGTCATTTACAGGACGAGGCACCATACTGTGCAGTCGACAGGGGCAGTACTAGTGTGAGTGAATACAGTATTATGAGAGTGCTTGCCTGCATGGGCGTCTGCTAGTTGCTGTAACAGAATTGGTGGTTAGCTCTCGTCTCAGAGCACATTATGCTGTCCAATGATGTTGCATTAATGGCAGTTTCACATGACTCAGTGAAAGCATTTGCTAGCTTTCACCCTGCCAGTGTTAGTGGAATCGTGTAATTGGGGAGTCCTAGCTAGTCTGTGAAGTTGGAGACAACTAATTGAAAAATAAAAAGAATAAATTAAAGGAATGAAACACCTTTGTTTCCCTAAAGAACCACTGAAACAGCTAAATTTTTAAAAGAGCAACTCAGTGAGGGTTTCTTTGGGATCAAAATGCGGTTCTTCTGTCTAATTGCTCCAGATGACCAGTTTTTATAATATTTTCATGTGTATAAGTATAGATCAGGCAAATCTAACTGTCACTTTGGAAAAGCTGGTAAATCACGATGTCAAAACTTTTTAAACTTTTGATTTGAAGTTGAATGAATAAGCTGAGCTGCTTTTGTCACCTTGGTAGAAGGTAGAAGGTGAAGCTTCCACATTACAGTTATGGGTTGTAAGTGAAGCCAAAGTATACTTAAAGGTTAACAATCAGTGTACTGAATTACATGCAGATTAAGTCAAGATAAGTCAACAGAATCATTGTTCCGTGAAAAATATTGGATTTCAAAATCAATTTCTTTATGAATAATGAGTATTTGGTATGCGTTCATATTCATGTTGTTCAACGAGGTCATGACAACATCTATAACAGTATTCCCAATCCTGGTGTTGTAGTAACCCTGCCACGCACATTTAAAAAAAAGTTCCCATCTCTGACACTTCCATTCTGAACTTATAAAGGGCTTGTTACCCTTAGAACGGTTACTTTTCTTTTGCTATATTATTTTAATGTAATTACATAACTCTATATTTAATAGGTAGTAAGTAGGGCTGCCCAGATCATGAATGTTTATGGCTGCATTGATTGTTTACAATTCTTTCTGCAATTTATTGGCTGTTTCTATTACCATTTTAATCCATAGCACACACTGTCTGGGGTAGATGAACATATGAAACACACTAGGACATTTCCAGCATTTCCAGTTTGATACTTTAGAACAGTTTTAGCTGCAGCGTTCAAATACAATGTGGGCACAGTTACCTGCCTCACATTATTTACATCAGAAAATGAAGAAACACATCTGTAAAAACCAAAACGACTTTGAGCAAAAAAATTGGCCAATTTCTGTTTTAGTTGAAAGTGATTTTATTTTGACAGGTTTTCCTTTTTTCAGACTGAACGCAACTCTTCATCAACTTCAAATCACAATAAAATTTCTCCTATTGAGAAACACAAATGTGGTATAGATTGAAATCTGGAGTCCATACTTTCCAGACTTTCTCCTCTAATTCATGTACGAATTGTGATATTGTTGATGATAACTGTGTTAATGTTTGTCTACACCTCCACAAAACCTCCACAGGAAGCAAAGGCTTGGATGGAGAAACGATATGTATATCACAGCAATGGAAACCGAACTGCACTTTTAATAATATTAGACTTTGGTGGGCCTGTTCCATACCAGCATCGCGCTGGCCTGTCCAAGTGTGCTTCTTTTACCTTAGTAAAGTCAGAGCCTCTGATCTGCGTCCAGTACTGCTGTGTCCCTCACACTAATGCACTCTGCTCCCCTCTACAGCCCCATGCATTATGCATGCCTGTCTCTGAGTTGCTCCTAATGGGGGCTGCCTATCGCTTGCTGAAGTCCCGAACTGTACAGAACTGCTGTACTAAACGGAGCCTTCCTGACTGATGTCTGCTGTAGTCCAAAATTCTGAAGCTGCATGACAAACCAGACAAACAGAACAAAACATTTCCTGCAGGAACAGAAACAAAAAGCTCATTTCTGATAACAGCATGCATGTCCAGGTCCACCTAAGCTTACTAGACTGTTGAACAAGTGTTTAATTTGTACTTCCTTCTATTTTTACGACTGTTCAGTCAGTATCAAGTCCAGATGCCATCAAACCCAGAATATGACACTGATGAAACCTGTTTGAATGGTTTTCGCTCATTTTAACAGATAATATTAATAATACACTTCTGCACAATTTAGCTCCGTGTTCAGTGCAGGTCTGAACAGAAAATTACTTAATGCTTTTGAGACCTCGTTTAATACCCAGTAGACCTACTCAACCCACTGAAGTTGCATTTATCACTAGTGACAAGAAAAGCATGGTGTAATTCAGTATTAATTATTTTGTATCTTGTAGTTCATTGAAACAAGCAGAGAAATTGTGGGTTTTAAACGTTTGACTTGTACCATATATTTTATGATGCGAATTTGATAAAGAGGTATTGTTGTGTTCAGTGTTGTTTTGTGGAAACAAAAAATTATATTATGTATTTTACATGTTTTTGTCATTTTTTTAAACTGTCATTTTTTGAAAAGTCTCTGATTTATTACTAACCTAACCGGTTTCTGTAGCCTCCACTGACATGGCCTGCACCATTTAATTCAGAAACAATAGATTAGTGGTGGGTGATATGTTAAAATTTTCCTTGATAGGCTACTTCAAGAAAGTGTCATGATACTTGTTAGTTTTTCTGACATCTGACACGTTACAACTGACAAAAAAGGGCCACTAGTGTTACATTATTAATAAACATTAGTATATAATAAATAAGCAGATTTATGTTCGGTGTTCCACACGCTGCACTAAACAAATTAAACAAGACTAATGATGCTCTTCATAAAGAAACATGCAGTTGGTCAGTTCTGAGGAAAGTATTTTTCATGATAATGATAAATATCCTCATGTTATCCAGCTCTGCAATAGATTTTTGTCATCTTGTCATACTTTCTCTCGCTGCAGAGAGAACAAGAGAGGGCGAGGCTGAGGGAAGAAGAGGGGAGGAGGAGAAAGGATAAATCATAATTGGAGTTATTCAGCGCTGGAATATCCCCTACCGCTATGCACTTCCTTTCTGTGGCTGGGTCGCCATAGCAACGTTGTTTGATCAATAGAGTGGATGATGTGTAATCCCCTCTGTCACGGAGCCGGTCAGGCCCGACTGAGCGAGGCCTGGAGCAGAGGACAGTATAGGAGTAACTTGCAATATAGCCATAAAGCTTTGGTAAACATTATGAGGCTAAATAATTGTGTGGGAGGTCCCAGCGTAAAAAAGCCTGAAAGGGTGCTAACATGGCTCCTGAATGAAATCTAATGGAGATAAGTTTGCACAGTCTCCTTCTCATGAACTGGTAGTACCGGACGATATGTCATCTGCATGAGTGTACCGGTATTGTTCTCACACAACTGTGCTCACTTTTAGTTGTGTAGAAATATTGGTAGACAACTAAATTTTAGTTGCGAGGTTCGTAATTTGCTGGATGCTTCAAATGGCTTTTTAGAAAGAGCAAGTCAAACCACTTTAATGCTGCATAAATAGTATGTTTCCTTTATGGATATTTGGATGCTGTCTAGTTATTGTAGGTGCTACTGTAGGGGCCCTTTGGAGGATACTAGGCTCTGAAGAAAACAGACCTGTATCAGGTGTATAAGACATTTGTTTAGTATACTCAGTAAGCGTAAGTAAAGTGGCCCCTTATAGTCATTTAAGCCATTCACCAAGTGAAGCAGGGGGCTGCCACCAGCGAGGGGTGCCCGGGGAGCAGTGTGTGAGGACGGTACCTTGCTCAAGGGTCCCTCAGTGGCGTCACCACCAGTCTAGGGATTCAAACCCATGACCTTCTGATCGCAGGGCAAACTCCCTGACCACTAGGCCACCAGCTGCCCCATGAGTTATTTGTCTTTATTGTGACAAACATACATATCCTCTGATACTGTGGTATATTTGGAAAATGTTATCTTATTTTTCCATGAATTTTATTATCACTGACCAGCAGTGCTGGCTGCCATAGTCACGCTGGCGTTGGCCGAAGTAACACAGTAAGGAAATGTGCAAGTCTGGGACCTGGGCGCCAGCATAACAAAGTAGGCTACTATTGTAAGACAAAGGTTTCTGCTGGACTTGAATGGCCTAAATTGGCTTGCAGTGGAGGAATGTCTGGCTATGTGACGAGGGAAGCAGAGAGCATGCCGGTGTGGGGCAGCTGTGGAGGCAGGCAGGCAGAATTAAGGGCCTGAGTGCTCAGCCTAAGTCTCTAAGGAGCAGGCCTGTGCCAGAACCAGAACGGGGTGCTCATCATCTTCAGGAGGGTTTGGTTTAATGGGTGTGAAGAGAACGATGTGGAGAATGATGCAGAGGAAGAGGTTGTCCTGGATGCATATAGAAATGACAAAATGTCATCGCAATGATTAACAGCACAGGAAGCTTTCTGAGCATATCGTGGATATTCTTAGTACCTGGACACACCAACTGCATGGAGATTCAGCAGGGGCTTCAAACTGGTGTGGCTGTTGCACCCAATGCAAAGTTGATTCCGGATAATTAAAAGCAAAATTGTTTTCGCTTAATTGGATGTGTTGTGCAATAAAACATTGAATAAAACAATCCTAACCATAGTAGAGATGGCACCAGTCTGACTGCAGGTGTCAGTGTTGGGCCAATATCAGTAGAAACAGCTGGATCTGATATCTAAGGGAAAAAACAGAGCTAGGATCACCGATTGGTTTGATAATAATTGTCAGTAACACCTATGAAACTGATAAGTAAAATTGTTGTTTTTCTTCTGTTCTCTGTTCCGTCTTAAACTCCAGTCCTGGTTTTAATTACGGAATTTAGAGACGCAACAATGAGTCATCCTGTGAGTGAGCTGTTGCAAAGGGAAGCGAGATCAGGATTTTTCTGCAGTGTTTCCTGTGGATCAAGAGTTTTGCTGTGGTGGTGGCCACCCGATTTCGTTTTGTGGACTGGGAGAGGGTAGAGGGTTGGTGGGGTTTGTTTTCATTTTCATTTTTTCTCTGACATGTCTTTCTCTGTGATGCGTTTTTTATTAACCGCTAGTGGGAAGAGAGTGAAGAGGAAGATAGTTGACACTGAGAGTATCAGAATAATCATTGACTCACAGCTGAAGCTCTGCAGCACTGGTGCGTGTGTGTGTGTGTGTGTGTGTGTGTGTTTGGTGGAGGTGGTGGTGGAGGGGGCGATAAGGAATGTGGAAAGGGTAGAGGCTCTACTTCACCTCCGCGCATCCCTGAGCCCTGATGTGAAGAATGTGTTTTGTTTTTATCTGTGTATGTATACTACGCACTGGATACCTGATATAACCTAGATATACTGAAATATCAGTTTTGTACTGGTATTAGTCCTGGAAATGAAACAGTGCCATCTCTAACACATAATGCTGAAAACATTTCTAAATGTAGCACTACTGACCTCAGGATTGCGATGCATCTTATGTGTCGTGCGAGTGTCTTTCCTGTAATGTGATATTGTCTTTGACCACCCTTAGGCAGGAGAGGTGGAAATTTTTCGAGCAAAGATGAAACAGAAAAGAAAGGTCGTGGACTGATGTAATTCAACTATGATATGCAACTCCATGACGACTAGGTCACTGTTAATAATACTGTTCTGTCAGGAGTGGTAATTGAGATTCAAGAAACTTGATCTGTTGGGGTTTCATGCATGACATTCAGGAAACTAGATCTATGCTCGAGCCACATTTAGAGTTTTCAGAACAGCAGCTGTGTTGATGGATTCTCGGAAAAATGACAGATCCCTCTCTGAATTTTTCAGAACACAGGACGCCCAGGTCTTAATGGGCTTGATAATCATGGACACAAAACTATTAGGTTAATGTAGCCCACAAATAACTGAAGCTTATAAATGCATTATATATTGTATATCATTATTATATTATCATATATTGCATATCTAAAAAAAACTGAGAAAGTTTGCTGCATTGCTTAAAACAGTAGCCTAAATTTTTGGTTTTATTCATAGCATTACGTCATACATTTGACTCGAGATTACTTAACAACTTAACAGGGAAATGTATGAATGCAGTTTGCAATTTTAACCTGGCAACTAGCCTCCCTTTGTTTGAGAGCAACATTAGCCTCTAAGCTCCAGTGGGAAACTAAAGAAAGAAACTTGTCTTGGTTACATTTGGGTCAGGAAAAAATTGTGTAAATGAGATCACATTGTTCTGCCAGAGTTGATAAGGATAGGAGAGAGAAATGCTAATGGTCAACCCATAGGCCATCCAGGCAAACACCAAACATGGCCATGTTTTCAAGCCCTGTGATATTCACTCCTTTCATAGAGAGAGAAAGAGAGAGAGAGAAAGAGCAAGAGAGGAAGTATCGTGCCATGCTATAAGAGAGGCTAGAGAGAGAGAGAGGCATCCTGGTCTTTCTCAATAGCGTTAGTTGGGACAGGGACATCTGCATTCTTTCATGTTCAGCGAGCGCGACTGATTCTCTGAAAAGATGGAGTGTGGGTGAATGCTTGGCAAGTGCTCTAATGGCAAAGATAGGCAAGAACATAAATGTTCCTCCTGGTGAAAGTTTTTTAACCATGTGTCAGAGGAGTCATCTCCACAGAACAGTGTCCTGAGGTGCTTAGCTTGTCTTTGTACTGCTTGAGAATATGCCCAATACAGATAGTACCCTGTGTGTTGGTGTGTGTGTGTGTGTGTTTATGTGCATAGACAGGGTACTAGAAAGGCTTCTGTGTGTGTCTGTGAGTTCACATGATGTAGGAATAGAGTTGATCTCAGAAAGAATCGAATATTCAATTTGAGAATATGTTCTAATATGCATCTAAATGTTCTGAGATCCGCTCTGCTGTCGTTGTCTAGACAGCCTGTAAGAAAAATGTGTCCCTCATCAACACATCAATTGTCTGGCTGTGTTTTACTTTGGACAAAGTGGAAAACAAAGTAAAATGTACAAAATGTACAGACTGGCTTACAGTCAAGCATTGACAGTGTCGAAACATCTACCAATCAGGAATTAACAGAGGAGACTCAGCTCATTTATCCACCATTATCTCTCAAGATTTCCTTGCTAAGAACAAATAAGTCATATAATTGAACTGAGAAAATCTGATGTTAGCACATCAGTGTTAATATAAAACAATGTGTAAAGTGGAGATGAGACTGATCCGATCCAGTATTGGTATCAGGTCCTGATACTGACGTAATTCACTTCACGAATATTGGACTGATGCTCCTGATCCATGTACCAGATTACATAGGTTCCTTGCATATGACCATCACAAACTGGCTTGTTTTCCAGATGGATTGCGGGTGCCTGGAGACACAAGGGCTACTTTTGAGTCTTGAAAATAGCGATAAACAAATGTGTAAACGGTGGCAGACATAAATCAAACTCGTAGGTTTGATGGAGCTGAGACCAACAATGTTAATGTATGCAGTGAGAGGGAAGAATAAAGTAATTTTAAGACTAAAGTCATTTTAAGGCCAATATGAGGCTAAATCTTTTTAAGGCTAAAAAAAGGCTGCTTTAGTTCTGAGGTCATGGACCCAGCTGCACGCTAAATAGACTCTAGACTCCCTCATCTGGCTAACGGTGCGGTGGGAGGTCTGGAGGACGAGGAGATTTGGAATGTTGATCAAATCCACGCTGGGCGAATCGGTCGAGTGTTGAGAAAAACAGCTTCTCTTAGTTTTGAATGGGTCACACCCACTGTGTGTTTCAATTTTCTGACCTCTGGCATGCAGGATCATTTTATGTACTCGCTTTTCTCCAATTCCAGTTTGTGTAGTATGTAGATACTTCACTTCCTGCCCACCGTTTGCTTGCCATAATAGTCATGTAATTCCAAAGATAAGATTCTGTAGTCTGTTGTTTTGGTGACAGCGTTTTTAGTGTAGGTATTTATTTCTCTATGTAGTTCGTACTTTTTTAGCGCAAATATTGAATTTGAAAACCTTAAAGGTGTTGCCTTAGCAATTTGCACTCCTATTGGTACCTGTTTGTAAGTGAAGCCTTCTTAAACTACTGTTAAACAGCCTTGGATTACATTTAAATTTAATTCATTTTGTAGGTTTTTGCTTTTAAAGAAGACGTACTGTGCGGTTTACTGCAACCTTATGTAACCTCACGCACAATACCAGTGACAACGATAATAATAATAACATATAAACAGCTCTGGTATCCAAATTCAAGTATTAGATTAGAGCTAAAAGTTAGTGTTAAGTATTTAATATTGACTCCTTATATTTTCCAGATGTCGCCCTCTAAATGGAATCCAGATTTTGTGGAACTGAGATTTTGTGGAATCAACTCTTGGAATTGACTCTATTGATTCCTGTCGCTTTTCTGTCGACTCCAAAATTTCTGTGACCGAAAAGCCCTAGAAAGCCATGTGCTTTTGTGTAGGTTTGTGTTCAAAATGTCAATATCAATTGTACCTAAACATGTGCCTATACATGTGTCAGTACAGTGACAAATGTATCGATATTTATGGATTCTTTTTTACAGAGTGTGTTAATGTGCGTTCAATTCTGAGCATGCAGTGTTTGCAGCATCCAGCCCATGGCAAACATGATATAATAGTTGGGTTTTACTCTTTATTTATTATTATTTGAATAAAGAGTAGAAGTGGTTCATTCTGCACTTCACATGTTCAGGAGAAACAGAGCACAGAGTGAAGTTCATTCATTTGCACTTTAGATTAATTGTGTTTTTTTATACGAATGAATTATCTTTTAATATCATTAAGACAAGTATTGGTGCTTGTTGTGAGGTTGTTATCTGCAGTCATTACCGTTTAACCGTGTTTCTAGTGCTCCTTCGAGTAAACAGATGATGTGATCTGTGGTAGATTCTAGTTGTTTTACAGCAACTTGGCCATGGAAGAGTGTGCCCAAATACTGACTACTCCCTGTCTGTGCTCCTTTCTATTTACTGAACACATTAGAAAGAAAATAAAACCTAATATGCACATAACTAATGACTGTTTTCAATCGAGGGACCTCCAGTCAAATGACATTTGGTTGATTTTCCGAATGAAAACAAGTATGCATCCTCCAAGTTCAATTTTAAAGTTTCTGCAAATTGTAGTGCATCCTTTCTATTTATTTGCTGAGTTTAACACAGGAAGAAAATAAGACATAATATAAACATAACTTATAGTTGTTTTTGTAATCAAGGGACCTCCTGAACCAGCAACGTTTTTTAATGACTAGTTTGGAAAAAAGGGTTAAAACACAAAGATAAATCATAAATCATCCAAGCGTGTTGCTTGTATTAATGTGTGTGCATAATTAACTTTCTACAAATACTGTCCCTAGAGCGGACTCCTTCTCTCAAGAGAACGGTGTATTCAGCAGTAAAGCAGATGCCACGGATATAGATGTGTGGTTTTATCCTCTTTAATGAAGGAAAGAGAAACGTTAGCTTCACGCTCTGTGAACGTCTATACACTGGATCCATTCGTTTGCGTAATGCTCCCTAATGCTCTTATTTAACCTACTGTAACTCTGCTATTGCTTTCGCCCCGTGAACCCGTAACCTTCATGTGCTGCATAATGTTCAACCAAGGTCAGCTGCTCACTGAGAGGAGTTCACATCTCACTTTATCCCGGAGTCACGTTCATTATCTATGCTTGATCATTGATATTTTAAAGGCCTTTCGTAGTGTATCCCCTTTTAAAACAGTTCCAGCTACGAGTCTGAATCAGAGAACTTTGCAGATGCCTGAAGTTTAGCCCGTTGTCTCTAAGGCGTCCCGATGTAATGTTCCTCCAGTGATGCCCTCAGAGACACCGTCCCCTCCAGCCTGTTCAAATCTGTCGTCAGAATGGTTAGAGTGTTTTTTCCCCTGGAGTCGCTCAACGGGTAGAGCACCCGTTTCTGAACCAAAATATTGCGAGTTCAAGACTGCCTGGGGAGCTATTTAGGGCAGCTGGTGGCCTAGTGGTTAGGGTGTTGCCCCTGCAATCAGAAGGTTGTGGGTTTGAATCCCAACACTGCTAGTGACACCACTGAGGTACCCCTGAGCAAGGTGCCGTCCCCACACACTGCTCTGTGGGTGCCACCTCGTTGGTGGCAGCCCACTGCTTCACTTGGTGAATGGGTTAAATGCAGAGAAGGAATTTCACACTGTGTGCTGTGGTGTGTTCATGCGTGACTATAAGGGGCCGCTTTACTTTAGTGTGCATGCCTGTTTAATAAAATGTATCAGCATGTGGAACTGAATCTTTCTGTGTGCTACTATAAAAGAAGCACCATGCTGCCATTATTGTTGGAGGTGCCGCAATATTTTCCGCACGTGAGCACGTTCAGAATGGAACTCAGATCAATAAGCGCTTATTATTATTGATTAGGCAGCTGAAATCTGGAGTGTGTTCCTATTTGTGTTTGCTTGCTCAAAGTTTGTTATACAAACCGAATAAAAATCTACAAACTAACATTTTATTCTAAGAATCAGTCTACGCATATCAAATAAATGCAACAACAGTTAATGGTATAGGTGCCTTTTTTGTGTTGACCATAAACGGTTAAAGGGATTGTTTTTGACCGACATTTATTTTCATCTGTGTTGCTGGACGTTATGCAGCGAGACAACTTGTCTGTGAATTGCATAAGTTGAAATGGTTGTAAAAATTATTTTTTTACATTTTGAAAATTTCATTTTTCTTTGTAAATGAAAGACTTAAAGGGCCCTTAGAGATGCCTGTCCCTCATGAAGGGCAGATTTCTGGAAGTCGTTAATATATTATTTATCTTTATCATGAGAGTGTAATGGGATTGATTGACTGATTGATCTATTGATCGACTTGGGATGGAAAACCTCCACTAGATAGATATAGCATGCTTTAATTTTTGAACACCAGAGAGAATTGCTTTTCTTTAAATTAGGACTACAGTTTCAGTTTAATATTGGAAGTATGTAGCCTGATCCTAGTTGTGTGCTCAATCATATTGACTTGGAAGATTAAACAGCACCAGAAACCTGTTTATATCTTTTATTCAACTGCACATTCTTCATTCTTAAGTGGCCTGTAGTGATACTGCATCAAACAGTATGTAGTATGAGACTATATACTGTGGACTACACTTTATGGACAAAAGTATTGGGACTATTACACCAACAGTGACTTCAATGACATTGCATTCAAAACCATGGACTTTAATACGGAGTTGGTCTCCCTTTGCAGCTATAACAGCTTCCACTCTTCTTGGGAGGCTTTCCACAAGATTTTGGAGTTTCTGTGGGAATTTGTG
>JBBPCZ010000001.1:3504558-3519946 GCA_037974445.1 Brycinus macrolepidotus
TGTGTGTGTGTGTGTGTGTGTGTGTGTGTGTGTGTGGAGTTTGCATGTTCTCCTCATGGTGGTGTGGGTTTCCTCTGGGGTCTCTGAGTTTCTCCCGCAGTCTAAAGACATGTGTGCCAGGTGAATTGGGGATTCTAAATTGGCCGAGTGTGTGAGTGAATGGGGTGTGTGTGTATGTGTGCCCTGTGGTGGGCTGGCGCCCCGGCCAGGGTGAGTCCCTGCCTTGTGCCCGTAGACCCCAGGACAGACTCTGGGTGCCCATGACCCTAGTAAGGAATGAGCGGTTACAGAGAATAAATGAATGGCTGTAAATCTGTAGAATTCATTCTTCCCCCAAAGGGAAAAATTTGTCCTGTGTTACCAGTGTGGTTACTGGTGCTTCCACAGGGTCCGACTGACCACCTGGAAAATAACAGGAAAATGTTTTAGTGTAATACATATTTTGTAGAACTGATTTGTTCAGTCAGAAGTATTAAATGAAGCTGTAACCTTGTAGTAATTGACTTTTCTCTGATACAGAGTTTTAGGGAAAGTGGAAATAATTTTTTTTGCAGTTTTGGTCCAGTTTTCAGAAGCTTTAATACGATACATACTCACATCTATCTTGAGAGTACTGTTAGTATGTAACTGCTGTAGTTTTTTGTTTTATTTTTATATGTTGATGTTTCATTATATGCTCACAAAGTTTAATCATTCACAGAAATCAGCTACTACCCAGTTTTGAATTAGTGGATTTTTAGTTTGTGAAAAACGACAGGGATCGATAATTATTAAGGCTTTCAAAAAAATCTTCTTAAAAAGATATGATGTGCATTTTTTAATCTTAATTATGTCAGGTGGATGTCAGGTGGTGCAACCACAAGAAAAATATTATATTTTAGAGTCACTTTCTACTAATGTGTATAAACTATTCTTTGCACTTGGACGCCTGTTTAACCTTTGTCTGACTCAGACTACATTTTCCTCAAATAAATAAACACTCTTATAACAATGACAGCACATTTTCATGGCTGTCCTGGGGTTATACCACCTGACTTGTTTAACTGAACCACCTGAACAGTGCCACAAAATGACAGCTGACCCTGGCATTGCAACATGAGCGTAACTTTGGGTCCTTTTCTTGAAAGAATACCGGAATTAAAGTTCTTTGTGCCATCTGAGACGTTTGAGGAAATCAGAATTTATGAACAATCCATTTTTCATAAATACTTTTGAAGCTCTCTGTTTTGCAACATGTTGTTCTTTTAAAGGCTTCAGAAATAAAATCATGCCATTTATAGTAAATAAATGACCCATTTTAATACTTTTCTTAACCTGATATGGCTGAAAATGGTTGGATGATTACTCCACCTGACATTTTTAAACTTTTAAAGGCATAAAGGTCTAAATGAATTTCATCCTAATGCACTAATATGCATTCACATAAAGGAGGTGTTAATAATGTGTTATTTGGCGTGTAGTTATTAAATTATTTAATCGAAAAATAATGTTCATGCAATCAAAAAATGCCTGTCAGATTATTGACCCACTGGAATATGTGCCAAAATGATTGTTCATAAAACCCAGGAGCAACGTGATGAGGGTTTTATACTGGTGAGAGTGAATTCTGCTGTGAGTTAGTGGAAATATGAGGTGAGAAAGACAAGACAAGTTTATTTATATCACGTTTTCACAGATTAACGCCCACATCAGGCAACTGTATGCAGAACAATAGACCAAATGAAAATGATGGCTTGGATAGAGGAATGAAAAGCTAATTATATGTGTTTAAAAATGTTGGAATGGGAGGATTGCAGCTTCTGTTGGTAGAAAAAGTTCAGTTCACGTCAGACTTTTTTGGAGTCCACAGTAGCCTGCAGTGTTTAGACTGAATCTCCGTCTGAGCTCCCCTAACATTGGTGGTGTCATTTGTATTTTAGTTTTATTGCATTGTTCCTTTGTTGTTGTTTTTTTTTTTTTTGTATGTCATTAATTTTGCTTATCCAGAGCCAAAGCCTTAGTAGGAGAATCGAGCCTTTTAACCCTAAAGTCCAGGTAATGGTCACTGTCTATGAGAAAGACTCCCCACCCCCAACCCCACCCTTGTGCCCCCATTCCTGTTATTATCTTCTGCTTCTATTGAAAATGCACAGCAAAGAACTGGCTGCATCCTGTTTTTCCGTTTGCTTGTTTAATCTTTTTATCGCCATTGTCAACTTTTATTGCTTCATCTTTTAAGATATGATTTTGCAAGGAGGCTTGAATCATTTGCATGAACCAAATCAGAACAAAATATTTTAAGAGACAGCTATTGCCCAACATTGCCATACTCAGTACATAGCTAGGTATCGTCATAAATTGTCATTATGCAAGAAAATAATACGACTAATAAAGATTTTCACAGTTATATCAGTCTGCTACCGTGCTGGGCAGGATCGTGTCTCTTTAAATGTAGTGGTGTAACCTGAAGCGGCCTGGAGCCTTAAACCTTTGAATCCTCTTGAATTGGGGGTGAGAAGAAGATCCTTTTACAGTTTGATGTTGCATTAATTCTGTAGGAAATAAATGCAACCTTGCAGAATATTTTGTGTGGATGTAAAAATGGTAACGTACTTACATCCCTGGCATGTGTTCTTTTTGTGAGGCTACTGAAGGTTTCATGTTGGATTTTACAGATACAGTTTACTGTCACTAAAATGAATTAATGAATTTTCCGACGCATTTTACAGTGTAAGCTGTCTTTAGTCTTTACCTGAGTGAAGATCGTTTTGTTTTTGGTGCTCTTTCTCTGGAAATCATGTGCTTTTTTTAGTAACAGTAGTGGAAGGAAATTATGAATACAGCGTACCTTGTACATGGACGAGTCCAGTAATAGTCAAGTCCAAGTCAAGACCGAGTCCAAATGAGAAAGGCAAAGTTAAGACTGAGATAGACAAAAAACAAAAGAACCCTTTTTGAGACTTACTGGCCTGTTTATATTTTTTATGTGTTGCTGGACACCAGTGTGGTATAAGCTTCCATTACTTGTTAGCAACATTAGCCTCATAGCTTCAGTGCAAAACTAAAGAAACAAACCTTTGCATTTGATTTTTGATCCTTTAAGTGACAGACAGACAAACAGAAGTGTTGGCCTTATTGTCAGCAGACTTCAGTTCTCATCCCCATAACCATCCATGCCCAGGAGTCCAAGAGAGTCCTCACTTTCTTTGGATGGGAAGGATGGCCCTCCTTATCCCCCATCATTTCACGTGATGTAGTGTTAATGGCGAGTCGTGTACATCGGATAAAGTGATGATTGACAGTGATTATTGGGGGAAAAAATGAATCTTAAACCTAAACCACCTCTGACCAGCTTGAAATTTGAACATTACAAGCACTTTGCTTTGTGTGCGGCACCATCATTATTGAAATGCACTGCTATTACTGCCTAGGGCTTTCTTTAAAGAAAAGTAGAGAAAGAGATGGCCAGTTTGTCTGCAGCATTATTGGACATAGAGAGCACATAGCTGTACATATATAAATGCATAGAAACATCTATCCTTTGAGTGTTTTCATACTGAATGCTCTCCCCTTCTGCATGCTTTTACACAGAAGTGTAAATAGGCTGTGTTTGCACAAGAAAAAAATACTCCTTGCCGTAACAGCAAGTATGGGCAAAGGCTTAGAAGACTTGATCTTTTCCTGTGATTTCCTTGTTTGTTATTTTGTTTTTTTTAATATTCTGTGTTCTGATAAGTTTGTTCACTCTTCGTCTGACTTCTAAGTGTGTTTCTGTGTTGTCCATACTTCACTGCGTGGTCTGCTGCGTGTTACTGCATGAGGAACCTTCTGCTGCTATGCGTTCAGTCCTATTTGCCTTGTACATTTTGGGGCAGATGTTAATTCCACGCCACATATATTTGTAGTTCATTTGAGTGTACTCTGTCACAAAAGATGTATTTAACATTACAACCAGCAACATAACTGTGGCAATAATAATAATAACAACGAATAAATGTATGCTTTTTCCATATTAATGCACTTAAAGGAATACTCCAGTGTTTCTCAGCCTAATCTGTACCCGCTATATCTGTATCATATAGCAGTGGTAACAGTATAGGATGAAACAGACATGACAGAATGTCATACTAAAGCTGCTCTTGGGAAGTGTTATCTATCTTTCAAACACTGGAGCCACTTAATGAAAGGCAGTTTTAGTTAATTCTGCTTTTCTTTAGGTTTTCTCGGCTCCACTTGGTTTCAGACAAAAGCCTATTCAAGTTAAAAAAAATCAATAATGTAAAGCTTAATTTAGAAATATTTTTGAATTGAAAGTGTACAAAAATGTCTATTTTGCACAAGCGTTTAGTGACAAAAGTGCCTGATGATTGGTGTGATAAGTATGTTTCAAGTCATTTTTTTTAAATGCAGAGAAATGCTTCAAAATTATGAGGTAATCAAGAGATGTAACATATAGAGATTGGGATGAAAAATGCTAGAGTATCCCTTTAATATTGCATGTATGCACATGGATGTATATACTTTATTAGAAGCACTATACAGAATGCAGGTGCTCCATAGGCCCTTAGATCCCTATTCCCTTAAGAATGTGTTGGTCTTTGCACAGGTTAAACTCTGGTATGATAAAGTGGGCCATCAGCTCATTGTCACCATCCTGGGGGCCAAGGACTTGCCTTCGCGAGAAGATGGTCGGCCAAGAAATCCCTACGTCAAAATATACTTCCTCCCAGACAGAAGGTAAGGGTAGAGGAGGCTTGACAGGGCATTTAAAAATGATGCAGATGAATAAATATTTTTGTCCAAATGTTTTGGGTGTTTCTAAAAAGCTCTGCAATGTAATGATCTCGATGTGGCAGGCAGTGTTTAAAGTGGACCTCACGTAACACTGATGGCTGAAACCAGGATCCGCCTGTAGATCTTGATAGTATCTCTTTTGATGCCGACATATTGTGTTTGCTGTCCTGTTGAGGGGATAGATGCTCTGATTGTGAGAGGGATATTAGAGGCCTTGAAATATGAAGCATTTTTGGTAGTAATAAAGCACAGGCAGTTAGATATGGTCTTGAACCTGCAGCACACTATGTGGACCATAATGTTGCACAGGGTAAATAAGCCCACCTTCTCTGTAAGCCCACTTGTATATATATTTTGTAAAAATTGCAGTAGTAGTCAATAGTTTGTCAGTGTGGAGAGACGGTCCTCAACATAGATTAAAGACACTATGAAAATGGCCTCAATTAATAATATTATACATATTAATAGTAAATAATATATATTCACAATGTAGATATATTAATTCTCTGAGGTAGTGTGACATGACCCATAGCGGTCAGTTACTGATTTGTTACTCAATAAGAAACACTCAAAACCTCATCATAGTGGTTTAAAATCATCAGTGTTTTGCAGCGCTGCGTTTATTAAATAACCAACTATTTCTGCCTTATTTGTCTACATATTTCCAAAAAATAGGCACAAATACATGGACTTCATACATGGTCCAGATATTTACAGAAATATCTACAACTCTGTGAAAAGAAACAAATGAGTGAACACAACAAAATACATGTGATTAGTAGACTGAGGCCCCTTTATGTCCAGTCCAGTCCGTTCAGGCACAACAAAGACCATCTAACTTAAGTCCTGAACCAGTGAAGAAACAGGAGCAGATGATTCCAGATGATCAGACGGTGATCAGTATACTGGTGGTGCTGAATGCAGAGTGGTTGGAAAGAAATAAGGGGTGGCTCAACTTTTGCACAGTACTAAAATATATATATATATTAACTGTTTTCCCTTCATATCCGAGACCTAGTCGTAGAGAGATTACAGCTCATCTGTCATTCTGTGTGTCCCAGCTTTCTTTCTGCCATGGTGGTAAATAAAAACAGTTTGAATTATTGTTCCTCCAGTGATAAAAGCAAGAGAAGAACAAAAACAGTAAAGAAATCGTTGGAGCCCAAATGGAACCAGACTTTTATGTATTCCCCTGTGCATCGGCGAGAGTTTCGGGAGCGCATGCTTGAGATCACACTGTGGGACCAGGCGCGCGTCCGCGAGGAGGAGAGTGAGTTCCTGGGAGAGGTGAGTGATGAGTCTGCAGTTTAGCAGCTTACGAAGTTGCTAAATTTCAGCACTTCCAGTTATTCAGACCTGGAGTCCCGAACACCTGTGCTGAAGGCCAAAAAGGACTATCATGTAGTCTGTAAAGAATGTTTCAGAACCATTTTTGATTATATCTGGTGATATAAACTGCATCAAGTGTTCAATTATCATTGATGTTTTGCTAATACTGACATAAATAATTGCATTGTAGTTCAGATTTGGAGGACCACTGAACGGTTTAGTGTTTTCTTTATTCCAATACACTCGATCCTCCTTGATAATTAGCTGAAAGGTTGAATAAGACAGAAGCTGTCAATGGAAGTTGTCAGATGAACTTTCAGCCTCAAGAAGCAATCAATAAAAATAATCGAAACATGTTATTACACTGGGCAGAAGTTATTTCGTTATTTTCATTTAAGTTTCTTTGACGTTTCAAAGCAGGGGTGCACAAAGTACAGAGAAACTGAAACTATGAAACTGTGAAACTATGTCTGCTGTGTCAAACTCTTCCTCAAGTAAAAGTGGAAGTATGGAGCCAAAAATATTTTGGTGTGAAAGCAAAAGTGTATTAATATTTCATCATACCATTATATAACAGTATATAATGGTAGAACGTTCTAATTAAGAGTGCAGTTCCCTCCTGGTGGGTCTTCCAGCTTGCATGGTAAGACCCTCACAGCTGGTTCAGAACGCAGCAGCTCGGCTGGTCTTCAACCAACCCAAAAGGTCGCACGTCACCCCACTGCTGGTTGACCTACACTGGCTACCCATGGCTGCCCGACTTAAGTTCAAGTCACAAACTCTTGCCTACAGAGTGACACCTCGGTCTGCACCCAGCTACCTTAATCTTATTATTCAGGTTTACGTTCCTACTCGCTCCCTCCACTCCTCCAAGGAACATCATCTGACTCTGCCATCCCTACACACAAGGCAAACCCAGTCCAGACTGGTCTCATTCTGGTTCCCCACTGGTGGAATGAGCTGCCTAAGGAGACCAGAGCAGCAGAATCCCTCTCTAGCTTCAAACACATTTACATTACATTTACACAAAGATTAAGCACTTGTTCTCACTCTGTCCTGAAACTTGAATCCTCATATTGTTAGTTGCTTTGGATAAAAGCATCTGCCAAATGATTGTAATGTAATGTAATGTAATGTACGAGTGAAGACACTGTCTTTAAACTTACTTGTTGGACACAAGCTGGTCACACTCTGTATATCCCAGGCTGTTGTACAGTATTTTCCACTCTGTCTCATAGGACTCTGAAGCCTAATTCAGCTGTATTGGGATAGAGTGTGCAGGGTTAGGAAAAAAATTAAGTGTGTGTGTATTCTCTGTTAGATTCTGATCGAGCTGGAGACCGCGTTGATGGACGATGAGCCTCACTGGTACAAGCTACAGACACATGACGTCTCCTCGGTCCCCCTGCCCAAGAGCTCTCCCTATCTCCAGAGAAGAGCGCTGCACGGAGACAGTTCCTCGCGCAGGCTGCAGAGTATGAAGCTCTCTTATTTAATCTTATCTCACACTCATTTTACACCTGAATCACATAACCATGGCTTCCATATAAGTGTGTGAAATGCACTGAAGCATTGTGATGCATTGGTCAGAACTCCGATTCAACTCCATCAGTCTGTTAAAATCAGTTGTAATCAGTTATAATAATATTTAGTGAATTATAGGCACAATGTTCAGCTTATATAAAATTCTGAGGCTAGTTTCTAATGTGAAAAAAAAACACTTTGTGTGTAGTTTTAATTGTCTATAAGCTACTTCTGTGTTAATATTTCATATCACATTCAGTGCATTGTTAGAAATCATTTTGAAACTTAGCAAAACAATTTGGGGATATTTATAGTACACACTGAAGGGTTTCCTAAAGAATTTAATTGGGTTTAAATCTTTGAAGCCATTGGTTAACTCCCCTCCTTCCATATCATATATATGGAGTGAATATTACATTGGAGACGGAGCTACAATAAATTCACACGCAACTTTTACACGGCAAAAAACTAAATCTTGGAAAGAAAAACAATCTTAAATCTAGTCAATATATCTAATGTTTTTTTTTTTTTGAAAATGGTATTTACTACAACTAAACTGGTTTTACTTCTTTTAAGTCATTTTATCTAAAAGAATCTAGAAAATGTGTCTTTCATTTTGCTTGACACAATTATCTGCCAAGTGAGTAAGACAGTGTATTTGGATGCAAGTGACTTAAAACAAGGAAATGTATAGAATCAAGTTCAAGAATTGTCTAATGTTTCTTTAACAATGTAATGATGTAAAAAACAACATTAGAAATATTAGTTACATTAAGTCAATTTAAGATTTTTCTTGCCAACATGTATTTTTTCCAGTGTTAATGGTAACACTTCCTTGACCATCAATAATTTGTGTGCAGTGAATTTCACAAGACCTTTTGAGTTGTCCATTATGTCTCACATAAATCCTTAAAGTTCATCATGTAAGACTTCATTGGTGTCCTTGTTAGCCTTGTGAAGCCGTGTGAAACAGTTGACCGATTGGTCTTGCATTATCTTTCTCTTGACCTCGTTGTCTTTGCAGCACAAGGCCAGATTTCATACAATTCAGGTAAAGACCACTGCATGTCCACTCCAGGCTGTCCATGAATTCCTCCTTGTGTCCTGCAGTTAGACATCCCCACCATTCCTCCCTTTACGTCCGTGGAGAAATAAAAAAAAAGACAAAGAATAAAAAAGAATACATGGTACCATCTCCCACGCTTTCCCACAATGCCCTCTGATTCTCCTCAGCAGTGTTGTGCTTTTCTCTCTTTGCTGCAGTTCTTTCAGAGCTCCATCATGGCTAACTTTTACATAACAGAATACACAACAGACAAGCTAACGAGTGACTGACATGAACTGTTTCTGTCTGTATGACACATTGTTTTGTGTTATTAACTCTCTGTGTCTGGCTGTCCATAAAACATAACCTAAAAAAAACTCAACCCTTGACACATTTTCCGATTGATGTGTTTTTGTCATGTGTTTGTGTGTTCAGTGTTGTTTCGTATGTGTGTGCTTCTGTTTTTTTTTGGTTGCTGTGTGTTTTTTGGTTTGTTTTTGTTGTCTTTCTTGAGTTTGTACAGGTGGTCAAAAACATTTTTGATGTATAACCAGACGATTCTTTTCCCCTCAAGGACGTTTAACATATTTATCTTTAATATGAATTGGCCTTAATGTTTATGTGCCATATAGAGTCAATAAACATAAAATGAGAGGATCACATAAACAGGTGGAGATACTGGAAGTGAAGCTGAGCTGAGCTCGGTTGGATGGTGGGATTCTCAAGTTCTTGATACGAGGCTTAAGCTAGCCGAAGGGCTTCAGAAGCAGAGGTGTTAGGAGAACAACAATGGCAGCAGTTATCGCGGCTATGACGGCCAACACAATAACACTGTTTCAACAGAATAACACTATTACAGCTCTCAGAACCCCTCTGGAGTTTGCCTAGTGACTCTGGTGTTGACTGTCAGTGTTATTGTTGTTCTAGCTCCATTTTTGAGCCAGAGCAGAATTACACCATTGTAGA
This sequence comes from Brycinus macrolepidotus, assembly GCA_037974445.1. Taxonomy (NCBI): domain Eukaryota; kingdom Metazoa; phylum Chordata; class Actinopteri; order Characiformes; family Alestidae; genus Brycinus; species Brycinus macrolepidotus. Next base: position 3,514,196 of record JBBPCZ010000001.1, read on the forward strand.
AGATTCTGACGCTCAAGATTGTAGAATTTTCTTGAGTCTTGAATGCATCTCCAGTGACCACTTATAATTAGATTTTGTGACAGGATGGAGGGTGATACACATATCAATCTCTTGATTTATTTGTTGTCAGACAAAACAAACAGCGAATCCTTGTTCAGGTACATATAAGGACAAGAGACAAAGATGGAAGCTACACCTGTATTCAAAGCTGTCCACTAGTCAACTAGTCGTTAGAAAAGCTAGTAGTGGTGGTAGTAGTGTAGTGGGTAAAACACTTGCCTGTGAACCTGATTACCACAAAGTTGCAGGTTCAAACCCCCCCACTTTCTACCATTGTGTCTTTGAGCAAGACACTTAACCCTCAGTATCTCCAGGGGGACTGTCCCTGTAACCAATGACTGTAAGTCGCTCTGGATAAGGTCGTCTGCCAAATGCACCTTTACTAGTAGTTAAATCGTCCTTAGACAAAATAAACACCTCTGGGCATTCTGCTGCACTTGTAGGTGTGTGATATGCAGAGCTTTTCTTCTGTTTTAATTAGTCTTAGGCTCAGACAGCCTGATGTAAACGGCGTGCTAAAATCACCACGTTTCAGAATATTCTTTTTTGTTTTTACAGTTAATGGCCATTGGCTATAGCTAAAAACAAAACTGGGTAGGAGCCCACAGCTAACAGAGGAAAAGCAAAGACAAACTAAGGCTATGGCTAAACAGAAGGCTACTTAGGCACTTACAATGCAAGGCAAAGGCTTAAGGCAAAGCTAAGACTAACAGTAAGTCCCCCTGGAGCAACTGAGGGTTAAGTGTGTTGCTCAAGGACACAATGGTAGAAGGTGGGGGTTTGAACCTGCAACTTCGTGGTCATCGGGTTCACAGGCAAAGGTTTTACCCACTAGGCTGCTAACAGTTTATCTAAACATAAATAAAGGGTAAACACACTAACTTTTAGACAATAAACCAGTACAGTATGGTTTAGCAGATAGTATTTTGGTGGGATTTTACACCGCTTGTGGTGGAATGGTTTTATCTTGCATTCCACAATAGTGAAGTTTTGTAAACCACTGCTTCTTCAGAAAATGTATTTTTGGCATAGACCTCAACTAGCCGACTGCTGGTCACAGTCGTGACTCGTGGATTTATTAGTCTAGTGTAAGCAACCCTGAGTTAATCCCAGGTGTGAACAGGGCCTTAAGACAGCAGCACACTTCAAACAACATAGAAAACGTCAAACGAAACAAATGAAATATAATTACCGCCAAATACTGTAATATATAAGCGAGATATGAACTCAGAGCTCAGTGTACAACATGTGAAGCAGTCACAGTCTAGGTGAGGTCTCAGAGTTCTGTTCAGCAGTCTGCACACATAGCAGCATGCATACATTTACCACCAGAAAACAGTGTTTTGCTCCAAAACATTAGTCTGTGTTCTGTTGAAAGTATATTGCTGGATTTAGTAACTGAACTAACATTTTTATATGAGTTAATACTATATCCTAAGCTCTGTTTAGCCGCAGCCTTATTAAAGGATTGTTTCTGAGTGAAATATTCATTCATTTTTTAATCCTTACTCGGTTACCCAGAGCCTATCCCGGGGTCTACAGGCCCAAGGCGGGGTGTCAGCCCACCACAGGATGCACCCACACACACACACCCACCCCATCTGAATGAAATATATTACTTCAAAGGAATTTAACAGAAAGACATCAATTGTTTTTATGCAATCGTTTTATTTGTGTGCACAAATCTGAACCACACAAATGTTTTGGTGCACTGTGCCTTCTCAGGCCTTTGCTTTGCTGTGCTTTGCTCTGACTGTTCTTCCAGCATTCATAGAGGAGAGAAAAAAAATGTGTGAATGTACGAGAAAGAGACAGAACGGACTGATCTAAAAAGGGAGTGCTTGAACAGTTTCTGTGAATCTGAGAAATGGAGAGAGAAGGGGAGAGGAGAGAGGAAGAGAGAGAGAGGAGAGTTGTTTGCCTGTCATTCCTGTAAAAGCTTGAGTGTCTGTTCAGGTTAGGTTGACTGAGCGGTGAACACGGAGGCTCGGGGGGGGGTCTGGGAAGGGGCCGCAGCATCTAAGAAGTAGAACCTCTGCAGAGGCCCCTTTGACTGATTGAGCTGCCCGTTCAAAGTGTCAACTCTCAAACCATCAGCACTGTAGACCTGGGCAGAAACGCTCCACTCTGTTTATTTCCCAGGACTGAAATGGATGGATTGAACTGAATAAAAAAAAAAAAAAACAATTTATTTTCCCTTTTCGTGCGACGCTCGAATAGCTCGGTGCAGAGTTTGCGGAGCTGACAGCGAGTTGGCGAGGAAGGTATTGTGTCAGATTTGACGTGTTTGATTCCCTGAGAATGGCTTGAAATTCGTCATCGCTTTCGCTGTGGATAACTTGTTTGCGCCGACACCGACACAACGGCAAATTTATCGCAACAAACAGTTCTCCCCTGTCTTTTATTCTGAAGGACTGACCGTCGAGCAGTCAAGTGATTGGTCAGACAAAGACTTGCAGATATACGTCTCATTTGCATGCCACTACTCAGACGTCTGAGTTCTGTCTTTTCAGGAACACACTACTTAGGCAAAAGTATGTGAACAACCAAACACTGCATCCATATGAGCCTAAAGGGCAGAGCCCGAAACTTGAAAAACTGTCCTAGCCCATTATTCCTCCTCCACTAAACTTTAGTGTTGGCACTATGCATTCAAGCAGGCAGCGTTCCACTGACCTTTGCCAAATCCAGATTTTGCCATCATGCTACCAGATAGTGAAACATGATTCAGATGTTAACAATGAATGGTGATAACGATCAATGTTAAATATTAAAAGCATTGAATGTTAAAATTACAAACCCACTAATTGTCCATGTAGGGTGTAAAACCAGTTAGATTGGTAAAAATGACTATATGGCAATATGCTGAACTTATAAAATCTAAAAGGTTTAACTTTATTTGTAAGAAGCTCGGAGGCCATTAAAATTTTTTTAGATGCATTCAGCATTGAACAAAACCTACACGACTTTATGTATAGGGAGTCTAGTTTATAGTATTTAAATATATATAGTGTTATAAGTTATTATATATATAAAAATTAATAGAACAGTTTAATATGAATTGGTAGTGTACATACATGAATCTACGAATCTCATTAGTGATTTTGTATGTAGCTCATTTTGATTAAATGATCGGTCATGTTTGTCTCCACAGACAGTAACCCTCCTCTCTTTTCCTTTTTTCTCCCTGCAGGATCTCATAGGATTAGCGACAGTGAAATCTCCGACTATGACTGTGAGGATGGCGTTGGGGTCGTGTCAGGTAACTGCGTTCATTCAGTCATTATCCACACTGCGAATGAACGACTGTTTGCATTTGTTCTATTTTAGATGCATTCAGAATGATGCACAGTGCTGTAGTTGATTTTTTAATGCATGCTGGTGGCCTAGGGGTTCGGGCGTTGCCCCTGCAATCAGAAGGTTGTGAGTTTGAATCCCAGGACTGATAGTGTCATCACTGAGGTACCCTTGAGCAAGGTACCGTCCCCACACACTGCTCCCCGGATGCCCCCTCGTTGGGGGCAGACCCCTGCTTCACTAAAAAGCAGAAAGAAGTTCACACTGTTATGTGGTGTGTTCACGCGTGACTATAAGGGGCCACTTTACTTTTCTTTACATGCTATTTTATCAGTGTGCAGTATAGTTATGAAGAACTGACCTATGCTACTCCTGCGAATGGATGGAGCAATTGCTGTGGAAGGACAGACTTGTAGGTGGAGCATGGATAGGCCAGCTGCTGCTCAAAAGTGTTTAAATGAGAGCAACTCTTGCAGCCTTCTTTCGTGTTGATTATTTTTGCCACAGGGAATTGCGCAGTGATAATGTTATGTCGCAGTTCATCTGTTTTGCAGCACTGGATCTTGTAGTCTTTTATAGGCCACTTTTTCTCTCTGGCCACAAATGTGTCTTCAGAGCAGATGCTACTGTCAGAAAACTGTTCTCTGCTCCAGGCTAACAGAAAAGGGAAAGCCTGCGCAAGCTGGAAAACTCCGACTGCACGGTCTCTCTCTCTCTCTCTCTGTCTCTCTCTCTCTCTCTCTCTCTCTCTCTCTCTCTCTCTCTCTCTCTCTCTCTCTCTTTCTCTCTCTCTCTCTCTCTCTTTCTCTCTCTCTGTGTCTCTCTCTCTCTGTCTCTCTCTCTCTTTCTCTCTCTCTCTCTTTCTCTCTGTCCCTCTCTCTCTCTCTTACTCTCTGTTTCTCTCTCTCTCTCTCCCTCTCCCTCTCTCTCTCTTTCACTTTCACAGTCTCTCTCTCTTTCTCCCTCTCTCTCTTTCACTCTCTCTCTCTCCCTCTCCCTCTCTCTCTCTTTGTCTCTCTCTCTCTTTCACTCCCTCTCTCTCTCTCTCTCTCTCTCTCTCTCTTACTCTCTGTTTCTCTCTCTCTCCCTCTCTCTCTCTCTTTCACTCTCACACTCTCTCTCTTTCTCTCTCTGTCTCTCTCTCTCTCCCTCTCTCTTTCTCTCTTTAACTCTCCCCTCTCTCTCTCTCTTTAACTCTCCCTCTCTCTCTCTCTCTCTCTCTCTCTCTCTATTCCTGCCTCTCTCTCACACACACTCTCTCTGTCCCTGCCTGTCTCTTTCTCTCTCTCTGTCTGTCTCTCTCCCTCTCTCTCGCTTTTTCTCTCTCTCTCTATCCCTGCCTGTCTCTCTCAGTTTCTTTGTTCTCATTCTCTCACACTCTCACACTCCCTCTCTCTTTTGCTCTCTCTCTTTCTCTCTTCCTCTCTTTCTCTCTCTCTCCCTCTCTCTCTCTTTCTCCCTCTCTTCCTCTTCTCTCTCTCTCTCTCTCTCTCTATCCGTGCCTGTCTCTCTCACTTTCTTTGTTCTCATTCTCTCACACTCTCACACTCCCTCTCTCTCTCTTTTGCTCTCCCCCCCCTTCCTCTCTCTCTCTCTTTCTCTCTCTCTCTTCCTCTCCTTCATGTTGCTGGCTCCCTCTCCAGCCTTGTGTGTAAAAGTGCTGATTCGGCACTTCCCCCCATGCGAGAGATGATTACCATTCAGAGGAATTATATTGCTGCTTTTTTTTCCCTCCCTGAGTTGCCATGGTTGTTTTCAGCTCTGCTAGATCCGGCCAGGTCTGCTGCACCGCACTGAGGCGGTCTGAGGTCATTCAGCATGGATGGGGCGTGGAGTGGGGTTTGTGTGGGTGGGCAGGGGGAGGGGGGGCTTGCTGTATGGGTGAAAAGAAAGAAGAGCTTTTTGGAGCCAGCTAATGTGATACTAATCTGATCTAATCTGATGAAAGGACTTTTAGCATTGATTTGTAGGTACACTGTTTTTTTTTCAGTAGTAGTAGTTTCAGTAGCACTGCAGCATTAAAATCAGACGGTTTTATTTACCAGCATGTAGTCAGGCTGCACAATATATGGGTTTATTAATTTGATGTTTATCAATATTACAATTGTTTCAGCCTTTACAATACAAATGTCGCGGATGTTTAAGATTTATGGATGAGCTCCCTTATGGATACATTGGGATATGAGTACACCAGGCTATCACTGGTGTTCCTTTGGCGTTTGGAAAATCGAGGCATTCACATAGTCCCAACAATTTTTTAAATGCCAGTTTGCTTGACTAGGAAAGCGATTCTGAACTAGGAAAGATTCACTGATAAAGCTTTTCTGTAGAGGTCATGCATACAACCAACATCCTGGGCATTGCACAGGCCAACAACTCTCAGCTAAATGCCAT
>JBBPCZ010000001.1:3520046-3531306 GCA_037974445.1 Brycinus macrolepidotus
CCAAAAACAAACAGTAATAATGCACCAAAAACAGTAATAATGCACCAAAAACAGTAATAATGCACCAAAAACAGTAATAATACACCAAAAACAAACAGTAATAATGCACCAAAAACAAACAGTAATAATGCACCAGACAAATTGCAGATTTCACACAGTAATATTAGGCATAGTTACTTAGAATTTACGCAAACAGTGCAGATTCTATCTACAATACACAGTATTCTTTGTACAGTGTGTCAGTGCTGCAGTGCACGTTCTAGTATATAATTAATGGTCTGAATGACTTAATTGGTGTCATCATTACTTTAAACTATCGCTTGTTAATATTTCTGTGTCTATAATGGCAAGCGTATTAATTACAGAGCCTAGTGTCAAACTCTCGTTTCGTTTGGGATTCTGATATCAGTGTATTTTTGCTGTTGGAGTAGGAATTTATCTCTCAACTTAACAGATTAAGTCAGCCTTGTTAATGCAAAACCAAAAAGAGCCTTTGGAAAAGCAAGACAAAGTGAAAACTGCCCATGCAGGCAAAATCTTGCCTCCAAAATTTCTTTTTAAGTCCACGGTTACATCCTTGCCTATTTAACGTGTGATGCACTCCATTGGATAGCAGTCAACTTTAATCATGCTAGGCATTGACCTTCGCCATGGCAGTGCAGCGTGGCTGATGGCTGGATAATGAACTCCTTCCATCTGAGTGCGCACATCGCTCTCGGAGTCATTATTGTGGTTTGGGTTGCAAAAGCTGTTTTCTGATTGAAGGCGAAAGGCCAGTTCGGTGATTTACATCGAAGTCTGACCCTTTATGAAAATGTTAATGCAGAAATTTGTTTGCAGAAAGCCACTTAATCCTTAGAAGTTACAGTTACTTCTGTCGTTTTCTGTACTATGAAATGTAAATATATAATTTTGCAGCTAATTGAATTTGTTACGTAATGAATTACATTTACATCGGATTTATATTTAGCGTAGACAGTTTCTGCTTAAATAAATGTGCTCTTTTTGACTGTTTCAGTGTCAGAAAAAACCACAAGGACATTAATTTTTGGTCAAATTCAAATCAGGGCCAGCCATAGGAGACAACAAATGAGAACAACCCATGAACGAGACACCAGTCTGTCACAGGGTGATTCTCACTGTCAGAACCTTCTACAGATGATTCATACCAAATTTGATTTGGTTATAAGCAAAATGTACCTTAAAATCTATAGAAATATTGTAAATTCCAAGAATTACAATTAGTTTAGGTGCTTGGCCTAAAAATGTCCTGAAATGTCCTCTCTTTTCCTTACAAACTCAAACTCATTGTTTGATTGAAATTTTTCCCTGGAATTTCTCAGCTAGTTTCAGTCAGCTTCGAGTGAGAAGTAATTCATATGAAATTACGACATGCTTTTGTTGCTGCTCTTAAAACTGCTTTTATTAAATTGCATTGGACTGCATTGGTGCATTTGCTGAACTGAAAGGAAAAAGAATGCAAGACTGGTGGAAAAAACTTCTGAATTTTAACTGTGGAATATGTTTGTCAGTTGTTTGTCAGTTTGGTTGAAGACTCATCTCTTCAGGGAGCACCTGGTGACTAACCTGGTGGCCTCTTGTTATTGCTTACTCATTTCTTTTTCCCTATATTTAAAAAAAAAAAAAAAAAACCTTTGGGCACTTACACTCTTAACTCCATGTTTTCCTTACTTATGCTTTAACCTCTGACTATTCTTTTGACAGGGTTTGCTAAGGTGTGTAACTTAGCTAGCAGTAACTTGGTTGAATAGCGGATGTTGATTTAAGTCAATGATTTTAGCATTTCAGGTTCGAAGAACAGATGTGGACTACTTGAGCTCTGGATAAGAGCGTTTGCTAAATTCCGTAAATGTAAATGTAAATGTAAATGTAGCAGGTCAGAGATTTAATGTAAGTTTGATCATGTTTTAGTTAAACTGTCCCTTTAATCTTTTGAAGCTGATATTGTCAGGATTTTGACCGTGTTGCCTCGTGTGCTCCCTGCAGATTACAGACAAAATGGACGGGATCTTCAGAGCTCCACCCTTTCTGTGCCGGAGCAGGTCTTATCGTCCAATCACTGCTCGCGGTCCGCGGACATTAACCGAGCGCGCTCGCGGTCACCTAGCGTCCCCCCTCCTCAGAGGTACGCTCATTTTTCTCTCCTGTCATCTTTGTTTTTCTCCACCTTCTTCATTTGCTGTGCATTTCACTGTAAGAAGCTGTCCATCCCAAAATGCCACCGTAGGAATGAAGTGGTTAATGTTTCAATTAGCTTTCTGTGGCATTTTTGGTTGAAATAGTCTTTCAACAAATGCTCTTATCTCTCTTTTGTGTTAAATATGTGCCAAAACCTTGATTGCCTTCTCTAAACTCTCTACAACTCAACCTTTAAAAGAGCCAGAGACAGCTTTGTTTGTCCCCTTACAGAGCAAATACAGTAGTATGAATGGGATTCTGGAAGTGTGATTTTGTGTCAGTGTAACTGTAGTCTTGTGTTTGGAATGAATGCAGTTTTTTTGTGTGAATTGTATTATTTTCTGTTTCGTTTTTGCGTCATTTTGTGATTTTTTTTTTGGTTCCTACAGTGTATTTGTTGTTGTTGTTTGTTAATGACGTTTTTTCTTTCCTTTCTGAAATATGTTCTATTGCTGGATCATATTGCTGAAAACTGTTCTACTGGGTTTAATGAGTAATGTTGTACTTTTATTATTATATTTGCAATATATGTACATGTATTATAATTAAGTTATAATGCATTATATTGCATCGGACTTTCAGTGTGGGAAAGACACAGATATAAATCCTTCCCTCCGAAGTGAGTGTGTGATTTTGGGGGTTTGACCGCTGGTCACTGTACTTTGCCGGACTCTCCTGTCAACCACTGGTCTCCGGTCTGACCACCATCCCACCTTTTCCTGGAGTGGGTGGGCCCTTTTCACATCTCTACCTCCAAATTCCATCTCTCTCTCATCATCCTCTCCTCCTCTGCCCTCTGTTCTCTCCATCCGCCTACAGTCATTTTCTCACCCTACCTCGAACCAGACACAGTCAGCCTGTTGATCATCAGCAGAACGAACTCAGGTAGATCTTCTCCCATGTCTGTCTTATCCTGCCTACCACCATGGGTTCCTCAAGCCTGGAGTTTCATGAGAAAAAAATGAAATCAGATTTTCATCACAAACCCTGTCATACCTGAACCCTTTAGAAGTCCAGTGTAATTTCCAAAAAACGTCCAAATGCTGTTACATAATTGCATATTTCTTTACACACAGTAAATTACATTTATACTTGATTTGCGTTCCGCTTCAGCAGTTTTTAATCTGCACTTCTGACTTTTTCCCGTTGCTTTGATGTCAAGAAATGAGAAAACCAGAACTGTAAATGTTTCTTTCTTTCTGCAATACAAGGCTGTACACACAACAGTCTAGAATCTGCACTGTTTAGAATTCAGTGACAAATAACATATTCTTGCGTTTGTTATTTCTAATGATTTTAAGGGTTAGATGATGAAAACAGACCATTTGGAGAACCCTGACTATGAGAAACCTCAGCTAACGCTTGTCTTGACTGTTGGTGCTAGCCCTTTTCAGACAATGGCAGTGCCATATGCTATTGTCTCTGCACCAGTGGCCAACTAAAACCAGCACACTGTATTATATGAGCACTCCTACTATGAGACATTTCAAAACACAAGTTACTTTTGGAACCCTTCCTCATATTCACACCACTCTCAACCCAAGTGCCAGTACCACTGACATTAGTACAGTTGTGCGGCTGTATATATTTTTCAGTGAAGTGAAAAATATATACACAGTTATGCCTCATGTGTCTTTTTGTGTAGCTAAATGGTGAGTTACTGTATAATCTCATTTGAGGCTCTGTTTTCTCTCTCATGCCAAACATTATTTCATTTCCAGCATCTTAACTAGTACTGATATGTCTGTAAATGCCAAAATACAGTACTTCACCAACCCCTCAAGCATTTCTTGCTTGAGTATCCAGCATACTATAGGGTCTGTATCTTGCTGTATAGATATCCAGCTATAGTATGCTGTAACCTTTCCTGAAGTTGTACGTGTGAAAAGTTGTCCAGCAGAGAAAGTTGTCCCCTTTGTATGTGTATGAAATATGAATCCCATAAACTATACTGTATATAGTAAATCAGAGAACATTACTGAGCTTGGTGCTCAACTAATGTGTTATTTCTTCATCAAATACTGGAAAGCATGAGAAAGTTCAAAAAAGGATCACAAAGTGTTTATGTAAAATTGTAAATTTTAAGTCCTTGGTCCTTTTGTGCAGACAAATGTGTGTTTTGTAATATAAAAATACCATGAAATATTTCAACATTTATTTCATCATAGAATTTATTTCGTAAATTAACTGAGTCAGTGATGTCACACCAACCAGTCACCACTCAGTAGCGGTAGTACTGTTGTCCAGACTTATTAAAACAGTAGAAAAATGAGGCACTAGTAGGTTTTCATTGTTTTTATGTAACAGATTCTTCTTTTTTCCCAAAATTAAAGCTGATTTTGACATGAATGACTGGAAATATTTAATTAGGTTTTTTTGCCCATTAGCTCCATTAACTCCCATTCAATATGGACTCTTGTGTGCACCCTCTAGCATTGTTTTTTTAGTATAATAGATGAATAGGAAGTAGACAGACTCCCACTAAACTGACTCTGGTCAGACCTCAGAGTCTCACCTCACCCTCTTTTCAACAGCCGAGGCACTTGCTTGTACCCCATCAATCGAGAAGAGGCAGTCAGGTTACTGCGCTCCACTAGGATGGCCCGGGCCTATTCCGAAGGAGCCTACAATGACATGGAGAGGTACCAACACTGAAGTCTGTTCGTTGTTCCATCACAGTTGCCATTGACGTTTTTTCCTAATTGTCCATGCAGGATGATGAAGATCCTGTCAGCTAACATGCAGCGCCATTTCTGGTCCTGTTAAAGCGAAACTCTGCCTTTGTGCTGAAATCAGTAGCTGGGCTGCTTTTTGCTGACAGTTCCATATGCAGTGTGATATTTTCATGTCCCAGGCTTGCGTTTGAAAGTTGTGTGGTAAGTGTTGTGTGTGTGCAGTGGCGTAACTACCGGCAGTGCAGGCACTGGAGCCCATAGTGCAGTGGGGCTGTGAGGAGTAGGAAATACATCCATTTACCAGAAGCCTCAAAAACTAAAAATCGAATTCTTCAGTATTTATCGTGTCCACGCTTTGCCTTTATTACTCCCATTCCAAAAAAATTCTGTATTCTTTTCAGTTTAGTCTTTTAAGTTTGTTGCATTTTCAGCTTCTGGAAGTTTCGGTATTGTGGAGCAAATTTATGATACTGTAGTGCAAATTTCCTGGTTAAGGTTTTCAGGTCAAGGTCGAATCGCAGACTCAGTGAAGTGAAGTAAAGTTTTATGAGAGAAAGTCCAGTTCAAATGAAGGCTTTAAGTGCTGTTTATTTGATGATGACAGATTTAGTGGTCTGCCAGGTCTGACATGGTTCCTAGGAGTCTCATCTTTTAATCGATTATTGAACTCCGATACTACTTTTCAGTCCAGTTTTACTTTTCACTTTCTTTGCACACACCATCATTTATTTTCTTTTTAACTTTCACCTTCTTCATGTGAGTGCATTATCTTCTGTTTAACTTTCTCAGAAATCTTTCCGTTTCAGATGCACATGAGAAACAAATGCTCCAGGCAGCTGAGGTGTGTTTGGTTAGTAAGAACTTTGGACTTCAGCTTCTGTTTGGAGGACGCAGCTGTAACTGGTTGGGCTTAATACTGGTAGAGCTGAAATGGTGAACGGGTGCACAAAAGTAAACGGTGGACAGATTAAATACAGACAGAATTGATATTATACTTGATATATGTACCTAGTGAGTAAACAAGCAACTTAGGTTTTTTGCTAAAGGACATTTTGGTGTGGGAGACCCATTATTTATTTTTTTGCACTGGGACTCGTAAGGTCCTAGTTACGCCACTGTCTCTGTGTTTGTTCTGGCCGCTCACCCATTACCCGGTACCTCCAGTGTAAATCTCTTCAGTGATTTACTGAACTCTGAATGCTCCTCAATGGGTCCAAAGGATTTATGCAGCTGACAGCTGCAAGATTGTCTTCCTACCTTACTGATGACCTGTGTGGAGATTCCCATTTACAAGGCCATCAGTGACCATATCAGTGTGTGTTGCCTGACTGTCAATAAGATTTCTGTGTGTTTTAGGGGTATGGACAAAATACCTTATTGTTATCGTATTGGTACATATTGCAAATGATCTGCATTGCATTATGTTAAAAAGTCCTTGCTGTTACATGGTTAAAGATTGGCCTGCATTGTTTTGACCAGATTTCTCTGCCATCTGTTGTTCAGGATGCTGATTATAATTATAATAATGATTAGCAGACAATAAATTGTGCAGCCCTACTGTGTTTTATGGCCAGGTTTAGCCATGCTAAGTGGGCGCTCTGGCCATCAAAACGCCGAGGACATGACAAGTGCACTCTCTTTCTTTCGTCTTCTTCCATCTCTGCACCCATTGCCATCTGGCTGTCAGTCAGAAACGTTGAGCTGTGCGTTTTCCTGCGAGTGGAACTTGATGTGTCATCAGAAATGCGGGGCCACGGGTGAATTAAACTGTCAAAAACTGCATGTCTTTTCTGAGTGGTGGCCCCACTCTTGCTGGGGCAATGTAGGGCTTGTCCTGAAGAGCTTGCTAGGACTGGTTAATATTACAACTCCAATATTGTACTACTGTCAGGTTACAGTAGCTTTCTAGTAGGGAGTATAAATAAAGAAATTATACATGAAAGGGTGTGCCGAGGACAGGGAGCAGGGAAAGAGTCAGAAGTGGAGGTGAGAGGCCCTCTGTTTCAAAAGACCTCCCCTTTTTTAACAGGCCTGTGTCATTTTCCTATTGGCGCTGTATTGACCCAAGTGAAGTTTGTTACATGCCCTAACAAGGGACAAGGGGTCAAGTCAATGTAAATATAGACCTCAGCAGTAGAACTTGCCCAGAAATCATCGCAGTCTGAAGCATTTCACATTTTATACCTGAAAAAATTACTGTGTTCAGACTGGGCTTTATGTAGCATACTACTCTCATCGTTCAGGACTGCTGATATAACTTTTTTACTGTTCTAGGTTGCTAGTTACAGGCTGTTGTCCAGTAATATAGTGCATTTTGAGTGAGACTCGACTGGACAGTTTAACGTCTCACTATTAATGCATTCATTCTATTTGTTGAAGTAGATAAATTTCCTTTCTAGTCATTGTCTCTCTCTCTCTCTCTCTCTCTCTCTCTCTCTCAGACTCACTCACTCACACACACATGCAGGCTTGTGGTATTCTAAGTGAACATTTGATCATGTCCTCCCATGTGGGTAGGGGTTCTAAATTGCAGGGTGGGGGCACACCAGACTAAACAGCACATCAAATCAGTACACCACAAATTTTGCCATTACAAACCAGAACGTGCCATTTAGTCGGGTAGAAAGCATACTGAGCCACTTCCTGTGTGTAAGGACATAGAGAAAGTTGGACTGCGTTATGATGGGGAGCTAAAAGGTAGAGAAAACTATTCATTTTTAAATTTCTCAGCTGCTTTCAAAAACAATTAGCATTTTTATCAGTTGAATTCTTATTTATTGCATTGGTCAGCCTACAGAAGATGTACAGCCGTCGACGTTACCTCATAGCAGCTGGTCAGTATTGGTGGATCGCACACAAGCCTTTTCATCTGCTGTGCTCAGAGTTTAGTTTTCTGCTTCTAGCATTGCTATAATGCCATTATACTGTAGATATGTTCAGGCTTGTGAGATACTCTTAACCCTTTAAGAACATTGTTTCTTTTCACTTCAGAAGTTGATATTTAGTGTAATGTGTTCAGAAGTTGATATTTAGTGTAATGTGTTCAGAAGTTAATGTTTAGTGTGATGTATTCTTTATAGTTTTCACTTAACAGATGGGGAAGCTGTTGCTGGACAACTTTTTATGTACTTTAAATTCACCTTCAGTTCCATGTTTTGTGTTTTAACTGTGATGAAAAGTGATCAGTAGTTTTAAGTTCTTCTGTTCCTAACAAGTGATGAATATTCTTGTATAAAATCTACCTCTACTGTTTTTCTGTTATAGATGTTTTTGTATTTGTGTATAATGTGTGTTTTTGCATTGAAGTTTTCACATTTCTTTCTACAGTGTTGAATAGGGCTGTATGTGTCCACTCTACTGCAATCTAGTGCCAAATTGAGGGGAAATACAAGAAGCATACCAGCATTTTGTGGAAGGGTCAAAAATGCAGTTTTTACTGCTTGCAAAAGTCAGAATGGACCTCATTTGCCAGCAGTAATATTTCACCACAAAAAAGACTAACGTGACCTTCAAGCTAGTAGGGACCACTTAGAATGATTTCATATGCCAGCTGGCTCCTACTGGCTTTATTTTATTATTTACAGCTTTAGCATTTTACACTTTTACTCACGTGTTACTCTAAGAAATGATTTTTTGTTTCTTGCCAGGTGTGAAAAGCATTTTTTTCAGCCTTATGTCCAGGTGCCAAATCTGTATTGTATGATCATTTACCATTAACAGTAGTTCTATCTTCTCTGTACCTGGAAACACTCTAATAACAGATGAATTCAACAACTCCTGAGTGGATTCTGCTGTAAGTAATTGACAGATAGAACACCGGAGTATTTATGTAATAGAGACTAGCAGTTAGAGCACTTGAGGACCAAGTCACACACCATCGCATCCTAGACTGAACTGCTCCACTGTGTGGACCTCGAGTATGATTCGCTACTCCACCATAGGGGTGGTGGTGGCCTAGTGGGTAGGATACTTGCCTCTGGACCAAGAGGTCATGGGGTCGAATCCTACCTTCAGCACCACCACTGGGTTCCTGAGCAAGACCCTTAACCCCAAGTTGCTCCAGGGAGACTGCCCCCTGTAGTTAGGGAATGGAAGTCGCTGTGGATTAAAAGCGTCTGCTAAGTGCCGTAAATGTACATTTGCTTCCTTCATGTAAAGTGGAGATTTCATACCCCTTTAATGCTTTCTCCTCTGGTGAACCTTTGCTTGCAAAAAGCTCCAACCAACCTGTTTCCTCCTTCCTCCATGACGTTCTTTCAGGAATTACGGTGCGCCAGACAGGCACGAATTTCACCACAGGTCCCGTTCAGCTGACCAGCGGCCCGCTATGGAACGGCCCATGTACTCTCGCTCCCGCTCTACGGAGCGGCCCCCGGACGGCCACCACATGAGATCGTCCATGCCCACCCTGCCGTCCGGACACTCAGCACCGCCCTCCCCTGCCTTAACGAGGTGACCCAGACCAGAGCAGCTGAATTTCACCTGCTCGCCATCCCAGACTAATCGATAACCGCTCTCCATCCCTCCCTTCCGCTCCGCCCACCCAGTCAATCAACCAGCCACGCCCTTTTTTCTGTTCCACAGCAGCGCTTTCCCCTTTTTCGCAGCTCTGCTTTTACTTTTGCACCAGCCCAGCCACTCTACACCATAGTATCACTAGATACTAACATTCTTCTCGTAGTTTCTACTCGTTTTATTTTTTTGTTGTCAAACACACCACTTATACTCAGAGCGAGTATAATGGTGTTGAGTCTCCATCAATTGTTCCTTTACTAACATGATCAGCTGTATGATTCATTTTTTTTTTTAATTTCATTTTCTTCCAATTTGTTTGTGCTCAGTGGCTCACACGACTTATTCCCTCCATAAGGTTAAACCCAGTTCTTTTCTTCCAGCAGCACAAAGGGAGATACACTACGATGTGCCAAAACAACTTTTTTTTTTTTTTTTTTCGTACAGGCAATACAAGAGACAGTATTGTTTTGGTTGACTCGAACTTTTCCGACCGTAGCTCTTCCATATTTTTTGGTAGCATTCTCTTTCTTTAGTGCTACTTTTTCCACAGTTAAAGCTGTTTGCTCTTTAAAGTGCAGAAATAGAATTTATTTGGGGAAAAAAAAAGTTACAAAAATTAATTAATGCTAAAGTTAATGTTCCTAAATGAACTTTTGAGCAGCTTTGCACTGACTGTACCTGCAGCAAGTAATGATTTATGTCTGTTTATTCACTTTGTTTACACAGTATTTTCAGATTATCCAGTTTAAGGTGTATTTACCACTAGAGTAAAATCAACAAATCAGGCAGTACCAACTGGACCTTCTCGGTCTATATGTTCTGAATAGATTATTTTTAAGCAATTCTATTTCACATGTATCATATTTGAAATATTTTAGCAGGGTTTCAAAGTGATACTTAGCAACATCAGCTTCACTTTTTCCATTGAGATGAGATATCCAGTCCCTTATTTCTGCAAACTGGGATTCAAATCATAGACAGAAAGCATCTTTCTTGAACAAATTCATAACTAACAACTTCGGAATTAATTTAAAGTACGTCGCTCTGGATAAGAGCGTCTGCTGAATGCCGTAAACGTGAAGTTCAGGTTATAGTGCTTATTTTTGCTTTCTGAGATTGCCTGAATCATCCTCATCTTTAGTTGAGAGGTGATGTGCATGTGTGTGTGTGTGTGTTTATGTAGTCTGGGGAGTGTGCTCTCTCATGCCTGAAAACACACATTCATGCCAAACCATCAGATGCTGCTGTAAATCAGTTTGGAACAGTCCAGCAGGCCCACGTTTGTATCATAGCCGCAAGTGCTTTTCATGTACACTGGCCACTTTATCACACATGAACTCAATGTCCATTTCATCAGCTCACCTTACCACTTAGGTGCACTTTATAGTTTTATAATTACTGTAGTCCATCTGTTTCTCTGTCCTCTGCATCATTTGTTAAATTTCTTCCTTATTCATCAGTAGTCAGGACCCCAACAGGTATTTTTAGGGTGGGGGGTTATTCCCAGCACAACAATGCCGCTGGTGCAACTGGAAAATGTATATGTTTAGAGACGCTTACTTTGTTGGTCCACCTTACAGATGTACAGTTAGACACAATAGCTCATCTGTTGCTGCACTCCTACAATCATGCCAGTGTAAATGTAGTGCTGAGAATAGTCCACCAACTACATGGACAAAAGTATTGGGACCCCTGACCATCACACCAACAGGGACTTCAATGACACTGCATTCAAATACATAGACTTTAATATGGAGTTGGGCCCCCCTTTGCAGCTAGAACAGCTTCCATTCATGTAGATCATTTATGAGGTCAGGCACTGATGTTGGACGAGAAGGCCTGGCTCACAATCTCCGTTCCAGTTCATCCCA
>JBBPCZ010000001.1:3531958-3552253 GCA_037974445.1 Brycinus macrolepidotus
CTGGGGCACAGTCATGCTGGAATAGAAAAGGTTCTTCCTCAAACTGTGTCCACAAAGTTGGAAGCATGGCGTTGTCCGAAATGACTCGGTCTGCTGAAGCATTAAGATTGGCCTTCCCTGGAAGTAAGGAGTCTAGCCCAAACCCTGAAAAACAGGTGTGTCCCAATACTTTTTCCCATATAGTGTATGACGTGCAAGTACATTATTAATGCAGTACAGTGTGTCAGCTGGACGTAAGCATAAGAATATGGTTATATTATTATTTTTTTAATGATGTTTTGTATTTGAGTCCATGTTCATTAATACCAATGAATATTCCAAGTCAGTAAAATGCTGTTCGGCCAGCCCTATTTTCTGTCCATGGTGACTTTGACATCAGACCTGACCACTGGAGATGCGGAACTTGACCCATGTTCGACACAAGACTGCTGTCGACTCATTCTTTCATCATTGGTGGCACATGTGGTTGGTGTGGAGCCATGCATGGTCTGGTGTTTTGGCGCAGCTATTGCATGGGCACCAGTTTTCCATGACCTCAGTGTGGTTCCCTCTCTCATTTCTCTCCCAGAAGACGGACGGGAAGAAGTCGAACTGTTTCCAGGTCTGTAGTCTGCTTTGTTTGGGTTTAGCCTCTCAGATTCGTGTTCTGCCGCGAGCTAAACCCATCTGCAATAGCCACGAGCCTTAACTTTGCATGCAGGATCCAAATCAGGTTTCTGTTTGCCGCCCTAAAGCTGTTCACCCTGGGTCACAAGTATTAAGGGATGAACTCAGATTGACACTAGTGTCCTTAAAGGAATAGTTCAATAAGCATGCAAGTACTCTAACAATACTAATCAAACTATACAACAGTAGAGCTAATGTCTCTCACAATTAACAGAATGCAGCATGGCTAACTGAGAATGAAAGCAAGTAAAATGGAATATTAGCTCTTGGTTGTTATTTTGGCAGAAATGTGCCTTTAATATTTGGAGCCAGGGCTATTGCAGGCAGTTCATAGTGAATGTGTGTGATTGTTATAAAAGGTAGTATTGTGTTGCTTTATCATTTCCATTTTTAGAGCTACCATCATGCCAATGTTGTGATAAAACCATGTCCAAATACCTACGGACTGTCTTGAGACAAAAAAGGCCTTAAACAAGTACTTTATTTAATCTAATCTGCTGCATATGTGGTGTGTGGTTGGTTACTACGGACAATAATTCTGATTTTTCACTATAGAAAAATCCTTTAACATATTTGTAATAGAAGTTAATGGACAGGTGTACTTTCCCAGTACTTTTGCCTTTTGAGTACTGGGAAATGATTATCTGTGGTAATACACTCTATACTACAACTGCAGCAGCTAGAGTGTTGGTAAACAAAAATGCTTTTTTTTAAAAGCCTTTATGAATGATTTCTTACCGAAGTGGTGTTATTCTGTCTCATGAGAAATACGTAAGTGAATATAAGTGCATCTACTTTTTTGCTGGTGTCAATAGGTTGCCTCCATAATGTGGGTGTCGGTATGAAGCAATTATAATTCTTTTTGGCTCATTATTGAAATTAGTTCCCTCGAGACCATTCACTGAATTTGTTGAACAGTCCCTCAGCCTCGTAACAACCGCCTGGAGCCAGTTCTTTGAAACGTGTTCCGCGCGGTAGGCGAAAGTGACGATGTTGCATTTTCTAAAACGATTAGCTTTGTACCTATCGGAAAAACCTGTGTTGCGTGCGAATTTGAATGAGAGGCCATGTGCTTGCGTATGAGAGAGAGAGAGAGAGAGAGAGAGAGAGAGAGAGAGAGAGAGAGATTCATTGCCTTAGGGGCTGTCAAATCCCTGAGAGAAAACCTTTCATCACTGTCAAAGCACGTGAGTGTTCAGCCAGCCAGCACTAGCAACCTCGACACTGTGTCTGTGTGTGTGTGTGTGTGTGTGTGTGTGTGTGTGTGTGTGTGTGTGTGTGTGTGCTGCTACAGCACTGGCCATCCCTACTGCATGTACAGTGCACGTACAGTGGATAGCATGTATTGCTGTTCTACACATAGGTCACTATTGTGGTACATGGATGAAAGTGCTATCATTAAGGATGATCAAAGGATGATCAAGTGAATGAAAGCTTAAATATAAACTTGGCTGGTGGTCAGTGAATGGACAGGTCATCCCATAACAAGAGGTCACAGCATGAGGTCAACACAAGCTACTGGTCTGCTGTTTAAACTTGATGGCTCTATTCTGTATCATTAGGTTCCGTTCACCTGTTAGTAGAACATTCTAGTTTCAGTTACTATACACAAACACTGTAGCTAGTTTAGTTTATTACTTTACTTTAAAACCTCAAACAGCGTAACTCTAGAATTGCTTTCTGATTAGCTTAACGTTGGTATTGTTGCACATTATGCGTATGGGCCATATGAGTAATTGGTGACTCTATCATTTCTGCATATGGCTTGCTGGAATTTTTCCTTTTTAGATGTCAAATGGATGGTCCTTAACTTCCCCACCAGCTTTTATTGAAATTCTGCATTCTCGCTGGACTTATTTTCTTCAAGTGTGAGCATCCCAAGGCAAACCTTCTACATCTACTGTCATAATTTCATCACTACCTGTGAATTCGGTTTATCTGCTGTTACCCCTATCTGGTTCTCTAAATCAGCATTGGTGTGTTCATGCATAAACTGTAGGTTGAATTCTCCGTGCTTGCGTCATTGTGCGCAGTTCTACTTGAGTGCAGTAGCAGGCCGCAGCCTTAGACAGAGCTAGCTCATTAGAATGAGATGCCACGCACAGACGTTTCCTATGGTCCATTCTGTTTCTGTTTCTGTCGTTTTTTCACTCAGCCTCTGCTGGACATTTACACCAAAGTTTGGGTTCATGCAAACATTATTTAAACGTTTACTCTCCTTTACCTGGGATGATAAAAGAGCTATAACTTTGTCACTTGTATTTATATCACATCCATCTGTTCATGTTCGTATTTTTTGCCATGCCCTCTCCATGTGTGTTTTGTGATATTCCATTAACATCCCTTACCTTCTGTCTCTGACCACTCCCCAGATGGAGAGGAGGAGCCTGTTATGTATTACTCCACCCCTGTTCAGTCATTTGATGCAGAAGCAGGTGTGTCCCCCTGAGTCTCTACCCAGTCTTCTGTTTGACCCTTTCACTTCTAGCTTTAATGTTCAGTTTATCAGCTCACGCAGTCATACTTCTGTTCCCCTTAAGTTTTATTTTCATTATTATTCTTTTTATAGACAGAAAAAGGTGCCGATTCTCATCTGAGCTCGCGCAGAATTTTGGAACCGTTCCAACGTCAAAACGTCTGTTAAAATCCGTAGATCAGGGGCCGAGTATTGATCGTTTAAAAATGGCTGAGAGACCTCTTTAATATAATGGGAGAGACAGAAAATGGTCGAGTCACCTTTAAAATGTGTGTCGGAGAGAGAGTCTGTGACGCCACGGGTTACGATGCTGGAAAGGGATAAAAAGCTTAAAAACCCAAAGGCGAAGTGACAAACGTGGAGCAAAACACACGGCACACTCATAAACAGACTTCAAGACACTAAGCTCAGGTCAGTTATAAAAAAGAGACGTGTGTCACTGTTTGTTGTGGTTTAATTAGTAATAATCAACCCATGAATGCTGCTACACATTCAGGCGTTCCCATCCATAAATGGTGTGGTAAATTTTCAGCCCCATGGTGGCATGACGCAGAAGTACCGGTCTCTGAGTCAGATGGTTTGGGTTTGAGTCTGCGTTGGGAGCAATTTATTTATTTTTTTTGGACACAAACTTTTTTTTGCCCCTAAAATAAATGTTTGGGTGACTGGCCTCCAAACACGGGTTTTCTAGCAACCACGCAGTCACACTTCGCGTTCTCTCGTGGAAATGCATCTAGTTTGATAACTAATGTTTGATCAGTTTAAAGGGTTAATCCGTATTTTTTTCTTGACTGGAAATCCCTAGTGCTGGAACACATTTCAGATCACTCCTTAAAACATCTCAGTGTCTTTAGGATGGAAACTGGGCCAGGATAAAACGTCCAGCGCCACACGGTCCAAGGACCATGGCAGTACATAGAGTTCGCGCCCACACGTACCCTTATCCAGCAATCTGTGATTTTCGTGTAGGAGAAACATACGCACACATACGCTCTCACGATCACACACACGCCATGTTGGCAGAGCAAGGAGTTTCCAGCAGATTACGCTTCCTCCTCCATCCCTCCATCTGTTTGCGTGTTCCTCCGGATCCTTCCTCTGTTACATGACCATGCTTTTTTGAACGTGTGTACGTGTGTGTCTGGGACTTCACTGCATGCTCAGCTAACTCTCTGTGTCTGCATCAGCTTTTCCAGTTCGGTGCTGACGACTTCATCTTTCACCCCTTTATTCACCAACAGCACGTCCATTAAAGCTTACGAAATTACACTGCCAAACGTCAGAATTCAGTTTAGTCACTCACAGTCCAGGGAGACTGTTGTGTCTTATCCTGCCCACACAACTTTAACAAAACTATCAGTTCTCCACTTTTTGAGCCAGAGAACCTTATCCAGGTAAAGCTAACTAGCCTAATCTAACCACGTCAGCATTTCGTGGGAGTTCATTTCCTGGCAGTAAAGTCGATAAGGACCCTACTCTCTTCATGTTGCCACTACACAAAAGCTTTTGAAGTGTGTTTTTACTTGTTGGTTAAGACATTTGGTCCGGACAGAAGCAGAAAACGATACATTATTGCATTTTAGTTGAGGCTCTCTCGGGGTTTTCTCCAAAATTGTAACTTTATAGGAGAAGGCAAAACATTCTTTCTCCTATTAATGTAAAAAGGCTTTATTTAAAGTAGTTTAGGAACATTTCTGTTGGTCTGTTCATCAGGTTATACACTATTTAAAGGGTGCCTGTGGGGTTATTATGAGGTATAAAAAATTGAAACATGTTTTTGGAGCGGTGATGATATTTAACAGTGAACTGAAAAGATGGACTTATTAGAGTATTTGGGCCATGACCAGACAGTTCTCTTATAGGCCTGACCAGTGGATTTTAGCCATTGTTTAAACATATATATATGTGTTTGTGTGTATGTGTGTGTGTGTGTGTGTGTGCGTGTGTGTGTGTGTGTGTGTGTATATATATATATATATATATGTATATGTATATAAGTTTTTCTGGACTTTTCTGGATGTTTAATATAACAGTCCTATTATTCTATAACAACCAAAAGAGTAATGTACTGAATTTACTTAATTCATTATTAGAATGCATTATTGACAACAGATAACACCAGACCGTTTGCATTTTTTCACACTTGAAAAGATACAACACCAAATCCTTTTTGTCCCGTTAGTAATTCCGTGTAATGTCAAATGTATGTATGTTATTGAATCATTTAAATTCATAAATCTCATAGAGTGTAAGTGGTTTGTGGAAAGAAAGTTGTTTAAGCGTCTGTGTATGTTTGTTGTGTGTGTCCTCTTCTTGCTGTGTGTATGAAAGGCTATGAGGAAAGGCCACCAGCCAATGGAAGGAAAGGCAAGTCCTGGTTGAGGTGTGGACTTGCGGTGATTTACTGACCTCTCGAATGGGCGTTCTGTAGAAACAGTCTGTGTGTTAGGGCCCAACTGTTATACTGGTTGATTGACGATATTGACCGATGTTGTAAGTCCTGTGGTTTTACCAGTATGTGTAAAAATGTAGTGACATGTAATAAGGTAAAGTGGCCCCTTATAGTCACGCGTGAACACACCACACCACAGCACACAGTGTGAAATTCTTTAACTGTATTTAACCCATTCACCAAGTGAAGCAGGGAGCTGTCACCAATGAGGGGCGCCCGGGGAGCAGTGTGTGGGGACGGTACCTTGCTCAAGAATACCTCAGTGATGACACTAGCAGTGCTGGGATTCATTCCCACAACCATCTGGTTGCAGGGGCAACTCCCTAACCACCAGACCATCAAATGCCCCAGAACAGACCTTCAAGGACATAAAAAAATAACTTTTTCTGGAAAATTCAACAAAACAATTAAAATTATTGGGAGGCTCTGTCCTCCAGCTTACAGTATTTGCATTATTTAAAACTTTCTTCTGTTTATTTTAGTCTTAAAAACTGCCCGAAAATGGGTGGTAGGAGCCTAGTGGGTAAAACATTTCCCTGTGAATCCGATGACCACAAAGTTGCGGGTTCAAACCCCCCCCACTTTCTACCATTGTGTCCTTGAGCAAGACCCTTAACCCTCAGTGTCTCCTCAGTGTAAGTCGCTCTGGAGAAGGGCGTCGGCCAAATGCCATAAATGTAATATCAGTCAGTAAAGCACTGCTGAGCTTAAACTACTTGCTACCTGCTAAATTT
The DNA here is from genome assembly GCA_037974445.1 of Brycinus macrolepidotus. NCBI lineage: Eukaryota > Metazoa > Chordata > Actinopteri > Characiformes > Alestidae > Brycinus > Brycinus macrolepidotus. The sequence goes on from JBBPCZ010000001.1 coordinate 3,538,287, forward strand.
TTGGTCATATTAAACTATATCAGTTTTAGTTTCTAGATCGGTCACGATTTTTTGTATCAGTTGGGCCCTAGAGCTTGTGCGTGTCCTTTTGTGGCTCCCACTTTTCTCTAACTTCCACTCTGCCTCTCCTTATACTTTCTAGGTCAGTCTGTCCCTTTTTTGCTGCATTCTCTTCTCTCTCGCTCACTCTCTCTTACTCTCTGCGCTTCACTCAGTCTCTCTGTCTCTCTCTCTCTTTTTCTCGTCTGTGTTTGATCATTCTGAGGCAGTGTTTTCCGCACATTGTGCTGTGAATAAGTAGGAGGATTCAGGCAGATTGTGTTAAGTAAAAGTGATTGGAGTTCACAGTGAAGGCTCATCAGCCTCTCGTCCCCACAGTTAAGTGTCAGTCCATCTCACGCACTGCCCCTTAATCCAACCTGCCGGTCCAGTCAAGTGTGCGCTCATTAGTGTGCGGCTCCATACTCACTATAAATGAGATCGAGCTCAGCTCTTCCCTCTCAACTTTACTTACACGAGCCCGTCAAACTGATTTGAGTGAGGAGCACAAAGCGGGAGCCCATTTTGTGACTGTTTCAGACCATTTTTCAGTTTGAATTTAAAGTTGAATTAATTGGGAAGTAGGAGTGCTTGAACGTTGAGGACATTAGGCCCAATTTCATTATGAGTTCATACATTTCTACCTTTATGAATGCATGAAAATATGAAAGCAAACCAGTGAGACGTTTTTACAGGCTTGTTTTTAATTGAGTCTGTGACAGTTACAACTGTTGACCAGCAGATGGAGCAAAATCCTCTCATGAAAGGAGCTGTTCACTGTGAAGGTGCTGAACTGAGCAGTGCTTGGATGCAGGGGACACACTCTGCTCAGTTTAATCCACAATTCTTTTGCAGAAAAATAAAATATAGTCTAAATAATAAAACATGGCATACGGAAGAGTAGTGTTTTTTTTTTTCCAGCATTAGTTTTGCATTGATCACAAAAATCTTTCCCTGCTCGTGACGTTTGTGTGGTTTTATGTAGCAAAAACAGTCAAAATTCAGTGTTATATGACCATTTTCCAACCTCCTTATCTCTAGGAAGTGAAATATTTCTGTTTTTTCTGTTACTGTGTAAACGGGTGGTGCTAAACCCCTGTAGTCTGAATAGGCCGATATATGTGTTGGTTTTCATGACCTCATGAAGACAGCAAATTCAAACAGTGTTGAGGTTCTAGATCAGACTCTTTCATTTAAAAAAGTGAGGGGATTTTGGTTTTCTATTATGTGGGCCCTTTAAAGTTATCATCAATCCCAAATTGGTGGATTTAACACTCATACGCATTTCGCAACAGGTATTATTTTGATTGACTTTTTTGATTTCTTTATTGTATAAAATTCAGCACTACTGTTCTGGACTGTTCACATTATGACTAAGTGTAGTAGTGGGCCATGTTTAATGGAATTTTAATATTTGAAAGGATAGGATAATCTCTAGGCTTTCTTCTGTTGCGTATCGTTAAAATGGGTAACTAAGAAGCCGAGAGTCCCCTCACTGCTAGAGACAGCACAGCAAAGTGTGTGTTTTTTCTGACCATGTTTACTGACCTACATTGGTAGAGGTGACGTGGGAGGACCAGCTACACATGCACAACGGTTCTGTTCCTGCTAATGGCCACCCTCCTCCGACTCCACCAGGTTGGTCCTGCCCTGATTGGTCCTGCCCTGATTGGATGTTTGCTTTCCTCTGGCCTTGTGGTGTTTCTTCCATGCCAGACTGTGTTCTTTCCTATCTTTCTTTGAAGTCTGACTGTCTGCTGGCCCTGTTGCTGAGTGTGTGAAGAACAGAATGAGTCATAACGGAGTAGACTGGATGAGCTTTGGTAAACACAGCTAAAGGAAAGTGTGTAAAGAGAGAGGAAGAGGCCCAGTTTACCTCACTGCATTGAGACAAATAAGGCTAATATTAAGGCTCCACAGTATATTGTTTGTTCGTCGTAATATTGATCTTTGCGATAGTGCAGAAGGCAGCAATATGCAAATGAGCTCCCTTGCCAGTCGCAGTCCCAGATGTGCTTCTCTTGGTTGTTGTTTTGGCGTTTTTAAGACAGTGAAAGAAATACAACTAGACAAACAGGTCCTGCAATCTTGATATTGGTCATTTTGTGTGACCTAAATAAAAACTAATGCGTCATCCGAAGCTGCAACATGTATTTGCCTGTAACACTAATCCTAGGGCTTCACTAACAGAGCAGGATGTTCTAAAACCAGTAGTTTGTCCATCACATCCCGCAGATGCTTGGTCGGACTGAGATCTGGGGAATTTGAAGCCCATGCACTCGTCCACGTAAGAAAACATGATTCATCAAACCAGGCCGCCTTCTTTCGTTGCTCCATGGTCAAGAACATTTATGGGTGCTTTCAGTGATGGACAGGGGTCGGTAATGGCACCCAGATTAGTCCATGGCTACACAGCCCCACACGCAGCAAGCTGTGATGTTCTGTATTCTGACAGAATCGGCAGAATGAACTTTTTCAGCAGTTTGTGCTACAGTAGCTCTTGTGTGGGATCGGACCAGACAGGCTGCCTTCACTCCCCATATATAACAGTGAGCTTCCGACATCCATGTCCCTGTCGCTGCTTGGACCACTGCGTACCAGGAACCTCCCACAAAACCTGCTGTTTTGGAGATTCTCTGACTCGAGCCGTCATACTTCGGCATTTACATTTACGGCATTTGGCCGACGCCCTTATCCAGAGCGACCTACAAGCATTAGTTACAGGGACAGTCCCCCTGGAGGCACTGAGGGTTAGGTGTCTTAGACAATGGTAGAAAGTGGAGGTTGGAACCTGCAACTTTGTGGTCATCGGGTTCACAGGCAAGTGTTTTACCCACTAGGCTCCTACCACCCCCATTGTCAAAGTCGCTCAGACCCTTACACTTGTCCATTTTACCTGATTTCAACTCATCAGCTCCAAGAACTGAGTGCTCACGTAAAGCCTAATGTGTAAAGTGACCATTTGTGACCATTTGTCATACGAGAACACATCACAGCACACAGTGTGAACAGTATGAAATACTTTCTCTGCATTTAACCAATTCACCAATTCACCGAGTGAAGCAGCGGGCAGCCAGGAACATAGCGCCTGGGGAGCAGTGTGTTGGGACGGTACCTTGCTCAAGGGTACCTCAGTGGTGCCACTAGCAGTCCTGGGATTCGAACCACAACCTTCTGATGGCAGGGGCAACTCCCTAACCACTAGGTCATCAGCTGCTCCATAATAATATATCCCACCCCTTGACAGGTGCCACTCTATTGGGATAATCTGTGTTACTCACTCCACCTGTCAGTGGTTGTAATGTTGGAGCTGATCAGTGCAGGTTATGTTGTACGGATTAATAAGTATCCACATTCTGCAGCGGTTTGAAAGCCTACTCCTCCACTTGTTGACTCATGATTAACTGCTTCGCTGTATGTCCTTCCATTTAGTTTTGCCCTGGCTGATTGGATCTTGTTGTCTCTGCTTGTTGTTTGAGACATTTTGAATCAAAGCGTTTCTTAGGGCCTTACGATTAAGCTTGCTTTGCATTGGAGCATGTCCAGCCTCAGGCGGGTTTGCGGGAGGCTTATTTATCTCATCCTGTTTAAGTGATTATCCAAGCTCTGTCAGGGCTTGTATTTAAACATCCTATGACAGTCATCAAAGAATTAGGTATAAAATATAAACAACAGGTATGTAAAGAGATAACATATACAGGGGGTCCTCGGGTTACAACACAGTTCTGTTGCTACGACAGTGACTTAGACCGAATTTTGGTGTAAGTCGAAACTTACCCGAGCCTAAGTCACTTACCTCTCCTAACACAGTTGTAAAATCATAATCTAGAACATAAAAACACTACTAAGCCGCGGAAAAAGGAAAAGGACGCCAACTCCCTCACTCATACGTCGCATTACTGCGTATTCTTCCTCCGCGCGCAACCAAACTAGTTCGCCCACGTAGTCCATAAGTACGACGCTAACGACGTAAGCCAAAACACTCACGTCTCAATTTTTTAAAAGTTTTTATGGGAGTGAGTGTTGTAAACTCAAAACATTGTATGTCGTGACTGTTGTAACCTGAGGACCCCCTGTAATCTCATTCTACATTATGGTAAAGAATTTGTTTTCACTTGATTTTACAATTTTCTGGTGTCAAAAAAGTCATTGCCTGACCTTTAGAAGGGCTTTCAGCGTTCGAGAAACTATTGTATTAACTACTTGGAAAGCAATTCGAGATTTTATAATTGTAATAAAGAAGTAATACTTATAATTCCCTGCCATTTAAGGGGATAAAGCAGTAACATTCTGCACATTGTTTTGTTTGTTAGTTATTTGCACATTAGTGACTTTTGCAATACTGATATCATAGAACATCCAAAGGAGCTCTATCCGGCTCCACTGTTTTTACCTGCCACAGTTCCAGATGAGTTTCTCTGGGTGTTTTATCAAAATAACTGTGGTAATCCAACAAAACCAGTTTATTTAGGCCAGAATCTCCAAGCATGCCGTAATTGATTAAGCAGTGTTCATTCTGTCAAAATTGTATTAAATAGCAAAACAATTACAGTACTAGTGTTTGTTCCATATCATGCAGCCCTACTAAAGATCTGTTTGGTAATACACTCATTCTTGCAACACAACCACTTTCTTTTGTAGCTGTGTGTATAAGAAAGCAGTGAGACGTCCCATAGAGACGTACAGAAATGGTGGCCTAGTGGTAATGGAGTTGCCCCTGGGATCAGAAGGTCGTGGATTCGAATCCCAGGACTGCTAGTGGCACCACTGAGGTACCCTTGAGCAAGGTACCGTCCCCGGGCGCTGTGTTCCTGGCTGCCTCCTGCTTCACTTGGTGAACGGGTTAAATACAGAGAAAGAATTTCGTGCTGTGATGTGTTCACGTATGACAAATGGACATTTTAAAAATTACAGCTGCTCCGTACATGACTAAGCAGGGAGTGATTAAAGTTACTTCAGACAGATGTTCACATTTTGTTTCATTCCAGTGTCACTCTGTTACTTAAGTGACTGGGCCTGTTACAGCACTGGTAGCAAAACAGAACAGTCGAGTGCTTTAGGGACGAAAATAATGATGGTGAGATGCTTATCTTCTCTGACATCATGGAGCATCTCTCTCTCTCTCGCTCTCTCTCTCTCTCTCTCTCTGGTTTCCAGGAGAGGTGGTTGTTTGGATCTGGCCTACAGCCTAACTATTTCAAAACTGTTCCACTGGCACTTACCAAGGTTTTAAGGAGCTAAAAATTCTGATAACCTGTAATATTGTCTCCCAGTAGTTTGAGCTTGAGTTGTCGAATGTATGTGATTGTTCATTATGTGCCTCACAGTGTGAACTTTAGAACTTTAGGCCCAGTGAAAAGTCCATTAATGCAGTGGCTGCGTGGAAGGACGTCGCTGTGCAGGATGTTGTCGCGGCCGCATGAAAGCTTTTTGGGTTACGCAAGCCCAGATAGGCTCTGTTCAGCGTATGATTAATGATAGCACAGCTCATTGTTACTAAAGGGTGAAAAATGAAAGAGGGGGAGGAAAAAACAAACTACAGTCAGCAGATTCTGTTTCTTCTGAAGACACCGATAAGGAGTTTAAATATGCAGCATCAGGGGGCGCAGTCCAATTAGTGGCACTCAGCGCCTCAAGAGGGAGATTTCATTACATAACCTGAGCCACACTAAGAGTCAAAGGTGCTTAGACTGTGTTTGGTGTGTATGTTAGTAGACATGTGTTGTCTGTCTACTGGGAAACCAACTAACAGAAAGTACTTTTTGGGCTCTATGCCTTAATATTTAAAAGTGAAAGAGCATTTAAAACTTTTACTGAGGTTATGGTTAGTTTTAGTGTTATTTAAAAACCTTATTACATATAGATAAAATATTAGACATGACTTTTATGTGTGAATACACATATTTAGTGCATGTGGTACATATGTATGACACCACATATGACGTTGTAGGAGAATGTGTGTGTGTGTGTGTTTGTGTGTGTGTGTGTGTGTGTGTGTGTGTGTGTACATTTGGACCTACTCTACAAGGGCCTTCTTCTACATCTTCGTGTGCTCCTGTGTTTGTTCAGACTTTGTAGCAGGCTGTTTTTCTGCAGTCCTACCTCATGCTTGCGTTTGCGGGTGGAGCTTTTCCCTCTCTCCTCTCTCCTTCCCTCTTTCCTTCTTTTTCTACAACTCTCTTCCCTTTCTCTCAGATGTGTTGGACTCTGTGTCTTCCTTCGATCCCTCCTACCAGCTTTTTTTATTAACATCTCTTTAACGTTTCCAGAAAACGTTGCAGGATTTCTTCTTTTAGCACGGAAAATCATCTCCTCTCCTCCTCCTTCCCTCCTTTTCTAACTATTCTACGGTCTGTGCAGTGATTCCTGTGGTGATCATCTGTTTCTTTGCCCTTTAATTTTCTGTTGTCATTGTTGTTGTTGTTGTTGTTGTTGTTGTTGTTGTTGATGATGTATTGTTTTGTTAATGTGACCCCTTTCCCTACACTTTAACCCCCACATATTCCATAATTTTTAACACCCCCCCCCAACCTTCCGACACACAAACACACACACACACACACACACACACACCCTCTCACACCCATCTCCTCTGTCTGTGTCTGTCCATTTGTGTGTGATGTGGTCCTCCCCCCAACCCCCCCTCTCCAGAAGACATGGAGTCGCCCACTCGGACAAACTCAGGTCTGTCTGCCCGTCTTCTCTGACCCTTCTTTACCTTCTGTACTTCTTCTTTTTCCCTTTTTCCTCCTCTAATTGCCCCTCTTACTGAATCATGCTCATTCTGCCTCAGCTGAAAGAGTTACAGCTGTAGTTGACTCGGCCTGACTCTGTGAACGTGTGTGTGGCCGACACAAACAGCTGTATGAGCTGCCTGGTCACACACAATAAATGTCACTTGGGCTGCAATACATCTGTAACTTGTTTGGTGATATACAGTCTGAGGTGATATACCATCTTCATATCTCGAGTAGGGAGAGAGATGGGGAGATATATGGACACTTAGCTGCCAGTTCATTATATCATTTTTCACTGTATAGTGTGGTATGGTTACAAATACTATTGCACATTTTGTCGTCATCTCCACTGCCCTCGCGCCGCGTACTGAGTTTGGTTACCCTTCTTGCTGAGGTGCCTGGCATGCCCAGCCAAAATGTATGGGCGGACCTAGAAATGGTGCAGACTGGTGATTGGCCAATGCAATCATCACAGATTCTTCACACTCAATACACTGTGACCTCCGTCGTTTATATTATTGTGTGCGAAATCATGTGGTCTCGAGACAAGCCCAAGCCCTGGTTTTGTCGAGAGGTACCCAGTCAGGTTGCAGAAAGTTCCGGGCTAAGATTAGTAACCGTACTATGCCATACCTCACTACCCAGTGAAAAAAATGGCATTAGGAATGACTACCTTGTGTATTTATTTTTTAATTAGCTACATCTACCATAGGGTCACTTTGTATGTATTAGAGTTGTAATCTGGCCTCTGCCCCTTATATTAATGGAAAGGGACAACCAATAGACATGGCTAGTACAAAGTGCACCTATGTGGTAGGTGTATAGGCACGGTATTCTGCCTTCCTTTTCGTTTGCTGATTCATTTTCTCCACCATGGGAGTTACTTTTGACCTCTGTCATGAAGCCAAAGTACTGAATTCAAAGCCTGCTAGAGCTGTGTACCGTCTCTTACACACTGGCCTGACTCAGTCCCTGTTCTAAACATTGTAATTACACTGACCAGTGGCTAGATTATGTTAACCTTGAATCAGGGCTAATATAATCAGGTTCATAAACAAAGCTGGCTTCATAACAGTACTGTCAATAAGTGAAATCAATATCAGTGAGCCGCTGATATTAATTCTCCCTGATAACTCCAGAGTCATCTGGGATTTTAACGCAGTTTTTAGTCCAGTATACGCTACACTCACTCATAGATTGTTTCTTTCCCCTCCTCTCCTCCATCTGTTTGCATTGCTTCTCATCGTCATCTTATTAAACCAAAAGTAGACCGAGGGAAAGCAAGCCCACAGAATGAAGATGAAGGTAGGCTGGCTGGACTTTTTTGGTGTCACTGATGCCAAAAAAAACAAGATTTCCAGTCAGGAAATCGAGCCACTATGTCTCCTCGATAAAGACTATCGTGGAATGTTACTTCTGAATACTGAGCAAGGCTATTTTCTTCCTTTATTAAAATATACCTGAGAGTAGTACGTATGAAGAGTTGGAGCTGGAGAGGAGGCGTTTAGTGGAATAGAAATTTGAATATGATGGGATATGATGGGAATTGAGTACTACAAAGTAGAGGTTGACCGATATGTTTTTTTTTTTCAGTGCCGATTATTAGCAATCAAGGAGACCGATAATCAGCATTTAGAATCGATTTACATTTGCAGTTAAAATGAAAAACTTAGCGTCAAAAATGAGAAAAACACAACATAAAACATAAAACTTTGAGCTTACGTTGATGTAAAAAACTTCAGGATACAGAACTAATAGTCATGGGTTGAGACTGAGAGTATGAGAGCATGACACTGGTAATGTAATAATGGGAGATAATGTTATAGTCTACCAGTTTTTGGCCTGTCAGCTGGCTAAATTATGGGTCATTCATTAAACTTGTTGACGCTGCTTTTGCTTTCAAGTTAGTCCCACTAGACTCTTCATTTTCTTACATTATTCTGACCGTCTGCTACCTATAACATATAAAACACCAAATTAAACACCAAGAATAGATTCCAGTTGCATAGGCACCAATATTACTCAAAGATATAGCTCTCACTACATAAAAAAGCTCTATTATCTCCTTAGTTAACTGTATATCACTGCAACAAAGTGTGTTATTCAGACATTTTCAGTGGAAAACTGGTAGGCCTGGCCTCAAAAATGTGTTAATTATGTTGCTGTTTGTTTCTATATTCATTGTTCGGACAGTTTGCCCATTTTAGATCCCAGCTGAATTCTGCAGGACTCCTCCTGAGTTAAAGGCCTGTTTCCATTAAATGACAATAAAAATAAATAAACAAAATAAACAAAGACAAATGTCAGGAAAGTTGTTGCAGAATGTTTTAAAAATAACTGTTTTAAAGAGGAGAAAATGGCATTTACACCTTGGACATGATAACGTAACCTCCTCCGTACAATTTTAACTTCTCACTGCTTTTCTTTGAAAGACTGAAGCAAGATCAGTTAAGTAAGTGAAAGATGTAAAATAATAAACAACATTTAAATGAGGACAAACAGCCAAATTCGGGTTGGTATTAAATATGAATATTAAACCTACGGAGTTGGGAGATAAACAAAAATAGCATGGCTAATCGTTAAATCTTTTCAAAGTTAGTATAAAACATTGAAATAACTTTCCACGAATAGCACTTGCAAAGCTAAATTTGTGTTCTTATTTTTGGTGCTACCTTAAATGGTACGATGTTCTGTTCGGACTGCGCTTGAGGTGGAACAGAAAAATCGTGCTAAACACGAAGGCACGATTGAACTGACTTTATCTTAGCGATCTAAGGAAATAAAAATCCAGTCAGACTTATTTAGACAGTTTTCTTATCTGAATGAATGTTGACTTAGAGAACACCGTAATATCTCTCTTGGCCCCGCCCTAGAAGCCCTAGGTTGTAGCAATTTCAGAGAAGAGCATTGCGATGTTTATTGCAACTTTGGTGAAATCTGCTGCCCAGTGTTAATATTAGACACTTGTGATGTGGAACCAATCAGAAATTTGATTGGTGATGGGCGGGACATGTCACTGCACTACAGAGGGTGACAACTGAGAAAGTACTACTGCATCAGAGCCAAAGCAGCAGATTTTAAAATGTATTTATTTAATTGCCAATTGGTTTAAAAAATGATACCAATAAATGTAAGTTTTGAACATTGGCTTAAATGGGCGGCCACGCCGACCCCTCCTACAGAGCACTGGATATGGGACGTTCCCATAAAATGATGAATGTTTTGAAAGTTATAAATATACTAAGTTTACTGTAGTAATAAAAGAGCAACTCTTCATCAAAATAGGTGACTCAGCATGCTGCTGGTGTCCAGGATTCATCACTGATACAGCATGATGGTTTCAAGTTTATTTGAAAATGAATATACCGGATTGTTTAGGAGCTGTCCAGAGTTTTTCCTTTTGCGTATTTGCAAGGACCAAATGACACTACTGAAAAATTGAGAATCAGCACAACCCTGCACCAGTACTTCTACAGCAGGGAATAAAATATATTGCATTCAATCTTGTGTTACCTGTGGGAGTACAGCTTATAAGAAACTCTCCAAAACTTGATAAATCAATACCTTAGGCCTCATTTGGTTTGTTGGTGAAAACTTGCAAATGTCTGCCTGTTTGGGTAGGATAGAGTTGTTAGTGTTATCATTAGGGCTGGTCCAAGTACCATCTTACAGACTTTGAGTGTTCATTAATATTTTCAAACAAGTACTCGCAATTCTTATTCTCAGAATCGCTCTTCAAAACAGTATTTAAATTTTATAATTAATCATAGCTTTTGTTACTGCAGTTCTAAGTATGTCCAGTAAGGGGCAACAGTGTACAAGCTGCTCATGTGCCATATGTTGCTATAGAAGCTACAGTTGAGTCTGTTATTTAAATACAACTTTAATGTGACATGTAGATGGTAAGGATGAAAAAAACTAGAGTTGTTATTTTATTTCTAAAACAGTTCGCTGAACCAGAAGCAATGATTGTAACCAGTGTTGCTCTCCTTGCTGGCAAAACTCCCCCAACAAACAGGCTTGAGATGGAATTCCTAGTTTTAGCCTTTTCCTCACCAAAGTAGTATTAGAATAAGTTTCACAGTTTCGTACTTACATATTTGAGATGGTTCATCAAATTAGTTGTGTCCTCACAATACCTTTTATCATAAATTTTACACTTAGCATTTTTTTTGTTGTCTGATAATTTAAAGTGCTTCCACACATGTGGTTTTAGGCCTCTGCTTTTTTAGCAGTCTTGCTCTGTGGAGAAAAGGCATATATGCCTGAGCAAACCCAGCTATAGTTTATTTATTTATGTATTTTTACATTTTACTATAAAGGAATAAACACTATCCTTCTTAAATGCATTTGTTGGTGACATGTGTTGTAGTTTAGATTGCAATTTTTGTGCCTTGGAAATGAAGACAAAGCTTCCAAATATTAAATTCTGTTTGAAGCACATGAATGCTCAAATATTTGAGATATTTGGGCCAGCCCTAATTATTATATGGATTGATTTACAACTTCACTTATTTTATTTACCCTTCCATTGTCATGTTAGACGTTTAGGGTAATGAAATATGTCACTCGGTCACTGTTTTATTGACCCTTTGCAGAATTTGCAGTTGTAATGTAAAATTAATTATTTCACTTCACTAGTTCAGTCTAATTTGATTTTTTTTTTTTTTTACCAAACTTTGGTCTATTGTTTGATATTGAAACAAAGACGTTGCAACTACAGACATTAACTTTTTGATAAAGAATGTAAATAGTATTAGTAACTAGTGTCCTAACTGTCATAATGTAGTTATATTTAAATAGAATAGTAAACCGACAGTGATGACTACACTTGTAGGGTTCAAATAAAATAATAATAGAGAGTTTTATCTGATGTTGGGCTGGTGCTGGGGCTTTCTGGCCTTCCATGCATTTCTCATTCAGGCTTCACCCAAACCGAACGTCATCAGAGCCGCATGACTGCACTTTCTCTCCCAAACACACACAGACATACACACTCATACCTGCATTCACCACTGTCCCGTGTGCTCTGCAGGTGCCATGGACGTGGAGGAGAGGGCACGGCAGATGAAGCTGAAGGTGGATAAATTTAAACAGGGAGGGGCTTCCGACTCCCGGTTGGACCAAGATCACCATGCAAAGGCAAGTCGAAAACTCACACTTGCCACCATTTCTTTGGAATTGCCGTTATCAACAGTGTAAACCTAATTTGTGTGCAGGTACATGTATAAATGATTCTTATATATTAGTCCTATTCAAACTCTCACATTTCAAATATCGTTGTGAAATCTATGAAGCTGTAAATAAACGGAAATGTTAGATTTGTCCAGATTTGAGCGGAGTTGCAGATGACTCTAAAAGTGACTGAAAAGACTGTCTAGCACAGTAAAGTTAATATCAGTAATGTTTCCTATGATCTCATGGCAGATAACTTGACAAACACATTTTTAGGTAAAGATAATTGTTTAATGTTTAACAATAATAATTGGAATAATTGAATCACTAACTTGAATCGAATTTTATCATTCAGTACCCTTTAGTGGTTTGTGAGACCAGAAACCAGACATATTGAAAAATATAAATTCATGTATGTATGTATGTGTGTATGTATATAAACTGTTTAAGTGGTTCTGCTTAAAATTAAAAAGAATTTGATGAGGAATATACGTAAATAATATATTTGCCAAATTTTAGCAGGAAAAAAAAGTTAATCCACCCAATCAATCATGTAAATGCCTTGGTGACTTGCTGGAGAAGACCGATTACAGCTCCCACCCCTGCCCCCAGTCCTGCCCACCATGGAGGCATGATGGAATTCGGCTGGGTAACAGCACTAATAGGCTGTATTACATTTAACAGATGCTCTTATAAAACTCAGACCCACTTCCCACAACACAGGCACAGGTAGGCTGTTGTTCTGTTTGTGAGTAAAGCGCAGGATGAGTGAAGAACTGGTTGAGTGAAGAACTGGATGAGTGAAGAACTGGATGAGTGAAGAACTGGATGAGTGAAGAACTGGATGAGTGAAGAACTGGATGAGTGGGCCAGTATCTTTAGCAGCTCCTTGCTTTATAGTGTTGCTCTTACAAAAGGACATTTCAACCTACGTTCACAAAAATATATTCCACATTTTACAAGCTTGCTGATAGCTAAACTCCATTGAAGTTCACAGGAGTTTAAAACAAGCCTAGTTAATTAATGGCCTGTCCTGGTGCTTATCCACCTCAGAATATGATTTAAATAGTCTTTCTTGTTAAGCTTTGAAGTTGTCCGCTGGCCTTCCTTAGAATCCCAGGAACACGCCGTAATGAATGCCTGGACATACTGTATGTCCTTTTCCTCGTGAATAAGTCATGAGGGGTTGTACGGTGTTGCACTGTCTACAACCAATCTGCCATATTAGGTCATTCATGAACACCTACAGTTTCCTTGTAAGTGTGAGGTATGAGAAACATCACATTGGCTCTGACTTCACATTTCCTGCAAGTGCTATTAAAAACAGGTAAAGAAAAGCAGTTTGTCATGCCGTCTGTTTGGCCTGTGCGGAGGCGCCGTGAAGGATGCTGTGTTTACAGTCGTCATAGAGGAGACAGGAATCCAGATGCTCTCCTGTTACAAAAGGGCTCAGAGGTGGCTCAGGGGCACCATAAACAACACCCAAGGCCATTTCGGTTCCAATATAAGGCCATTTTGTTCTTAGAATTATGGCACAGTGTATTGTTGTATTTTCTCACTATTGCAAAATTGGCCTTTTACTTGTAGTGATTTAGGAAAATGAGCTTTCCAGTCTTTTTTTCCGGTGCTTTTTATTGTGAGCATTTTCATTAATCACAGCCAAAATTTCTGCATAATTCAATCCTTAAGATGTAGACAGAGTGGTTTGATGTGAAACACATCATTCTAGAGAAAATGACCAAATCAGAATTTTTTTAAATGGTAATGATAGCAACCAGATGTCCGAAACTCCTAAAGGCCGTCACAGGCAGTTATTAAAGTAAGGTGGCCCCTTATAGTCACGCATGAACACACCACAGCATGCAGTGTGAGCAACTTTCTCTGCATTTAACCCATTCACCAAGTGAAGCAGGGGGCTGCCACCAATGAGGTGCGCCCTGGGAGCAGTGTGTGGGGACGGTACCTTGCTCAAGGGTACCTCAGTGGTGCCACTAGCAGTGTTGGGATTTGAACCCA
>JBBPCZ010000001.1:3560069-3573027 GCA_037974445.1 Brycinus macrolepidotus
AGTCATGCTGGAATAGAAAAGGTTCTTCCCCAAACTGTGTCCACAAAGTTGGAAGCATGGTGTTGCCCAAAATGTCTTGGTCTACTGAAGCATTAAGATTGATCTTCTCTGGAAATAAGGGGCCTTGCCCAAACCCTCAAAAACAGGTGTGTCCCAATACTTTTGTCCATGTAGTGTATATTCAAATGCTAGTGTTGTAGATAAATGAATGGAAGCCAGTAGAGACATGCCTTTATTCACTGTGACTTTGCTTTGTTAGATAAAGTGTTTGCGTTCACTTTTGACCACTGATTCCTCCATGCTGTGGAGTATTTCATTTGTTCTGTATTTCACAGTACTAGACTTAAATCCCTAAAGGGGCAGACTGTCTTAGGAACATGATTTCATCTCTAGTTAATCATTTACTGACAGGGTACACTGACCTTTGATTTGAGAGTGGCTATAGCCTGTACTGTGAAAAGGACTTTTGGGTGAATGAGCACGATGGATGGTTCTGTTGATGTTCATTAGGACGGCTTGCTGGATAGCTGGGGTGCTGGGGTGCTGGATATCTGGGGTGCAAGAGTTTTGAAGGGCTCATCCTCGGCAATGGTGTCATAAGCCACGCGTCCGTCTGATGGTCCGGTCAAGTGTTTGCTGAGATATAAATGTGTCTGAAAACAGGACGTGACATCAGTGGCAGGCTCGTTTACAGACTTGTGTAATATTTAAAGAGCATGTGTCAGCTGGACGGGTTTTCAGTCCGCCTGTTACGTAATCTTATGACTAATATGGAGTGCACACATGAGGCTACGCAATGAAAAATCAACTATAAATGGGGTCACTGGCTAATAACATATAAGGCATGTAATATTTATGCATATGATTTTTGGTTAGGTGTGTGGTACAGTCCAGAAGCACTGCTTTATCCATATTTTTAATTTTTATGTTTCTTTTAGCTTCTAGAGTAGTGAAGGAGTTTTCTATTGGTAGTTAGCAGGTATGCTTGCATTGCCACAAGTTCTCCCAGTGCCTACAGTGAAATATCTAATTCATGGTGGTCTGGATGGTCTAACCTCTTTCTGCAGGCCACCTAGTAGCCGCTCTGCTAGTGCACTGGAAGTTGCCTCCACAGATATTTTTTTAATATAGTCTAATCAGGGCCCCACGGTGGTGCAGTGGGTAGCACTGTTGCCTCACACCTCCAGGCCTTGTGTGTGTAGAGTTTGCATGTTCTCCTTGTGGTGGTGTGGGTTTCCTCCAGGTTTCTCCCACAGTCCAAAGACATGCCTGTCAGGTGAATTGGGGATTCTAAATTGACTGTGTGTGTGTGTGCCCTGCCCAGGGTGAGTCCCTGCCTCGCTCCCGTAGCCCCTGGGATAGGCTCCAGGTACCTGTGCACCTAGTAAGGATTAAGCAATTACAGAAAATTAATGAATAATCCAATCAGATATTTTAATTCACTTCATAAAATATTTCCAATCTTTACAATTCTGTATGATATTGCAATTCAAGGCTGAATTAAGGGACTTCCCGAACAGAATAAAATTGCATTGCATTGGGTACTGTCAAAAGAGACTAAGGTCCTAATGAGTGCAGTCAGGTCCTAATTGACCTTGCCCACCTAGTCTGTGGCTCAATAACTACTGTGTTATAGGAACGGTCATTTTAATGATTTTTTGCTATTTGAATGCTAAAATAATTAATGTTAGTGCAAATAAACCACGAAAACACAAAAGGTTTAACATTTGTTTAGAAAAAAATATTACAAGCTAATATACAAACTACATATGACTAATACACACACCTCACGCACAGACTCGTATGTAAAGCTGCTTGGCGAAATGCTCTGCATCGCAGTACTGCATCGCACGCTCAGTCAAAACATTTTAACTGTGTAATTTTAATAATATTGTAATATAACAATTTATTTCTCATTAATCCAAACCATGCATCATATTCAGATACCTGACTATGTAAATGCATACTGAGCTCAGATATCCATATATTCCATGATCATCTCTAATACATTGGTTACAGCTGATGTCTCACTTTCATAAATGTCTAGATTGTAGTATTTGAATCAGGAGTTAACATAACAAAACACAGATTTCAACATAAAGCATGTGTTAACCTGAGGCATAGAAGTGCACAGGGAACAATAAGAGCTCAAGCATGAGGCGGTGCTCAGAGCCACTGTCTTTGATCGCGTCTGGAACCTGATGATGAAACAGAATTTCGGTATTACTGCCCTCAGCGGTTTAGCTGCCGCACATATTCATTTAAAGGTCATGGCTTAAAGCCCATCAGGCGTTTGTAAACGAATGAAGTTGCAGTTTCAAGCACAGTCTCATTTATGCACTTTTAGAGCTCTTTTTCTAATCCATGCTTGGTAAATATAGCCCATGCCCAAAATATTTCATTAGCAGTCAGCAACACTGTCCTATAGCAGATCGAAACAATAATTTTACAAGAGAGATAAAAGACTTTCTTTTAACCAAGCAGCAGATTAGCCTGTTTTGGTTAAAAGCGTGCAGTCATCATATTTAAAACACTCCCTTCTCTGCTCTGGCTTTGACGTTTCCCTGGAAACCAGGCCAGGAGGAAGGGAGGTCAGGAAAGATGAAGAAATTCATCCTCTTGTTTTAAGTCAAATGCTGGGTTCAAGCTAATACTGCAAAAACAGTACCATAGTCTTGGACAAATAACTTCAACCAGCCATCACTGCTGGCTGATGTTAGCAGCTGGTGGCCTCGTGGTTAGGGCTTTGCCTCGCAACCAGAAGGTTATGGGTTTGAATCCCAGGACTGCTAGTGGCACCACTGAGGTATCCTTGAGCAAGGTACCCCCCACACACACTGCTCCCCGGGCGCCCCTCATTGGTGGGAGGCCCCTGCTTCACTTGATGAGTGGGTTAAATGCAGAGAAAGAAGTTCACATTGTTCACACTGTGTGCTGTGTTCACGCGTGACTATAAGGGGCCACTTTACTTTATTTTTGCTTTAGTAAGTATGACCTTTGACACTACTGAGTAGTCAGTTTAAGCTGTTTGATACGTTCGATTCTTATTTCATCCAGTTTTCAGTATGGAACTTAGCGGTAATGAGTTAACAATGCCTAAGAAACCATGCAGTAAAAGGTAAAAGACCCCACCTTGTTCTTATCATTTTGTGCACATTTGTTTTAATCTCGTGCATTGACCAAATTCTTGGCCAGATGAAAGTGGTCTGAGAAGTCTGGGGCACGGTTCCCATGGAAACGTTTTTTTTCTGCATCACAGAAATTACACTAATTGCAAGGCCCTTTGCACTACTAGACATTTTACATTGTTAGAAGGGACAAATCAAGCAAACAGGTCATCTGTTCTCTGTTTTATCTTTGTTACATATGCATGCCTTTCTTACACAACAGAATAATGACATCCATTAGGACTGGTTGTCATGCATGCATGTTACCTACACTATTGTGCTCACGTATGCACTCTTAAAAATGAAAGGACCTTGGCTTGGATGTTTAATTCTTGGGAGAAACTATATTTGTTGTAGGACTCTTACGTTATATGGAGGGTCTTTTGGAAGGTTCTTTGT
Source organism: Brycinus macrolepidotus (assembly GCA_037974445.1). NCBI lineage: Eukaryota > Metazoa > Chordata > Actinopteri > Characiformes > Alestidae > Brycinus > Brycinus macrolepidotus. The sequence goes on from JBBPCZ010000001.1 coordinate 3,563,636, forward strand.
AGAACCAAAAGTGGTTCTTCTACAGTATAATTCCGATAAAACCATTTTCGCACCTTTATTTTTAAGAGCGTAGATGAAGCAAAGAGTTCTTGGCTGTATAAATTCATACTCCTTACGTTATTCTTGCTTCCAGAACCATTTTGGTATTAAAAAAACCACAAAGATAGCTGGGAGAGAATAACGGCAGACTTTTTTTTTTTTGGATGAAAAGGATTGTGCCCGTGGTTTCTAATCAAGCCATTTCAAGGAAAGAAGGTTTTTAATCACATTTAGCTTTCAGCACTACGCTAATCCAATTTCTTCCTGAGCCCAGCTGCACATAGACACGCAAATGGACTTAACCACGCTTCAGCCTATACGCACGCCCTCAAATAGAACTGTACGTTTTTTGTTTTAACTGGAGGAAGAACATCTTGGCCTAGATGAGAATGCACTTAGCACAATCTGCATGAACGGAACACGCTGCTCAACAGCGGCCAAGAAGAAGACGCCTCCCCAGAGGCAGGCCGCGCTGTTCCAAATTCATTTGCTGGGGAGCAGTGGTCGTGAGCCAGATCCTCCTAGAAGAGTGTGAGAGGTCAGGTGGACGGCTGCTTCTCTTTCACCATTAGTGGAGGGACAGGCATGTTTTTGGCACTCCTCTCAGAGAACGTGATCTGTCAGCTCTTTATTTAACTGGAAATATCCAGCAAATTTCCCACTTGTGGGACTAATAAAGGTTTATCTTATCTTATCTTATCTTTACATTTTTAGTTTTTAACCTTGGTCACCCTGGCAGGCTGTAGAACACATCAAACTACCGTTCAGCCAAAAATCTAATTTATACCAATTTCCTCCTACCCTAAATATAATCCACCAGTCACGACATGTTTGGAGTTTTCTTCTTTCGTATCGCACTGGAGCTACAAGGCTGATATGGTTAGTAATGGATTGGTGATAGCAGAGTGACCAGGTTGGCACTGTGCCAAAACCATCCCAAATTCACCTAATCAGAACAGTTTCGTAATCCCATGAAGTTTCACTTCATTTCTTATACTGTACGACATACTATTATCTATATATAAAGAAAGTATGTTGTGGAGCTTAAAACAGTAGAATCGTCTGTCTTAAGACTTAATTTTGTCTCTCCCTTTGCCTTTTTAGTTTTTCTTTTATTTGTTTAGTGTCACGGGATTATACGCATAGCGTAGAGGGAGCGAGGCACAGGCGCGAGACTCCATTAATGTTGTCTTTATTAGGACAAACACACAAACAAACAAGGCTCGAGGGCCCAAAACACAATACACATACACGTAATAATCACTGAAGGTGAGGGATGGCAGGTGACTAGGTAAGGGAAGAAGGGGGCTTAAAAGGGGAACCCAAAGTGACCATGACCAATAGGGAAACACCACGTGGAACAAGGGGAACTCAGAGCAGCTGGGCTGTCAAATTAAGAGTCACTGATAGTCCAACGGTCATGACATTTAGACACTTAATTTAATATGTATTATCAATTTTTTACCTAATTAAGGAAACTGCATAATCAAGCAAGATCTTACTTTACAGCTCAGTGTGGTTTGAGATAATTCAGGCCTTAACTTGACAGCCGTAACCTCCCATTACTTTATGGCTACATTTATCAAGATAAATACATGAACCAAAGGCTTGTCCAACAAAACTTAAGACTTCCTAAAGCCACTCTTCAAGCCACTGTAATGATGTTCATGGGCATAAGTGCACTGCAGAACTTCTTTCCCATCGTTAGCTAAACCTAGGACTTTAAAGTGTTGTAAACAAGGACCTTAATGACAGATTTTTTTTCCTTTTGACTTGTAGCATCGTCCCTTTGTGAAAGGAAGCGCTGCTAGGCACTGGAAGATTTCAGGCAAGCATGCTCTTAAAACATGACGTCTTCATTAAAAGTGCGGTGTGTTTGTAGGCCATGCCTTTCAAGTCCGTGTGTGACCTGGCGAGGCGCATTAGAGCATCAGAGAGAGTAATCTATCTCTTTGCTCTATCGTAGTGTCAGAGGCCCTCCGTGATGCTTAGCAGAAGATGCCAGTACTCCGTGGCATGGCATTCACACTGGGCCATGTGCGCTCTCTTTATGCGCACTAGATTTCTCCAGCACATTCTCAGCTTGGCTGGAGCTGCCAAGGCCAGCATTGAGAGGCAGATAGGTTTGCCTCGATGAAACTGTTGCAGTGAAATATGTCGCTTACAAATAACCAAAAAAGTGGCCTTTCTCTGCGTCTTTCTGCCTTCATGTTGAAGGTTTGTATACGTTTTCTTTCCCACACACATACACTTCCCTAGAGACTTTCATCTGTTCTGCAGCCAAAGAAGATGATGTTCTCCGCAGGTCCATCCTCACAAGTCTCCTGTAGTTTGCTTTGAGCAGTCCAAGGAAGGTAAACGACTGAGTAAGCAACAGGATCATGGGTGCATGATGCACATGGGGAGCGAAGGCTAGCTCATCTCTTCCGATCCCTCACAAGAGCTACTGTAGCACAAATTGCTGAATAAGTTAATGCTGGCTGTGATCAGAACACAGTGCATCACAGCTTGCTGCATATGGCGGTGCATAGCCACAGACTGGTCAGAATCTCCATGCTGATTCCTGACCACCACTGAAAGCACCTACTGTACACACATGAGCATGGAGCATGGAGTTATGCAAGAAGGTGGCCTGGTGCGTGTGTGTCGCTTATCTGGGGAAGAGTTGGCACCAGAATGCGCTATGAGAAGAAGTCAAGCTGGCGGAAGCAGTGCAATGCTCCGGGCAATGTTCTGGAGAACCTTGGATTTTGGCATTTATGTGGATGCACCAACCTAAAAATTGTTGCAAACCAAGAACACCACTTCTTGGCAACAGTACTCCCTAATGGCAGTGGCCTCCAGATTCCCCGGATCTCAGTTCAATCGTGCCTCTGTGGAATGTGCTGGACTAACTAGTCCGATCCATGGGGGCCCACCTCGCAACTTCCAAGACTTAAGGGATCTGCTGCTAATGTCTTGGTGCCAGATACCTCAGCACACTTTCAAGGGTCTTGTTCATTTCTTCTAAGTACACTTTAGTGACAGTGAAACAGCTAATGACAGACAAGCTGGAGTTCAGAATACCTCTCAAACAAGATGAACTGAGATGCTTTATAAACTGACTGAACAAAACACTTTCAAGTTAATGTGGCAAATATTGATAAACTGAGCTGAACTTGATATTGCAATGGTTTAGTCAGATTCAGAATCAGAAAACTTTACTGATCCCAGAGGAAATTGCTCATGTAATGACTGCGAAGACACACAGAGACACAGAGACAAGAACAATATAAACATATAGTCTAAATAAAATCAAAATAAAAATCTGTCAAAAAAACTCAGTATGAAAATACACTATGCTATATAAACAAATGATGGGTATAAATACTATAGATAAGTAATACAATGGAGTGAAATCTGCCGACACAAATGGTAGTTTGGAGTACGTTATTGCATTTATTGGCTATTAAAGCACGAAATTCAGTCCTCCTTTCCTTCACATTTTTCTTTATTTTGTAGAACTGTGTCGTCCGAAATACTCTGGTGTTCTCTGCTGACTAGCTAGCATTTAACGGCAGGAACTTCTGTTTGGCTCCGGTTGAAAAGAGATAAATACACACACAGCAGTCCAGAGTTTTACTGGCAAGATTACAGTAGTAATATTTACACCTGGTTGTTTCGTGCGTCGAGTGTGAAGGGTTATCAGTGAAGTCCATTTGCGTGTCTATGTTCAGCTGTGCTCAGGAAGAAGTTGGTGCTGAAAGCTAAATGTGATTAAAAATCTTCTTTCCTTGAAACGTCTTGATAGTGCTTATCCACAGAAAAATGCACCAAGACACATAAAATCAAAACACTCAAACTGATGCAGTAGGTGGTTTGAGATACGTTTTAGCCAAATGTTAATTCTAAGCCGGATATTGCGATAAACCGCATTTAACATCCAAAACTCCTCCCGAAACTCTGATGGTGTCTCCCGCTGCTGTCCTGCGTATAGAGAGGACCAAGCCCCCTGCACTGTTGCCTCTCAACAAGAGAGGAGTTTGACTACCAAGTGTAAATTCATGTGGTTAAAAGTCTTATGATGATATAATCCAGATCCCATGAATAAGCAGGTGTAAACAGGCTCTATGAGACTAATCTAGGTCATAGCTGCAGTTTAGTTAAAATTTCGGGTATGGCTCTATTTTTTTCTGCCACGCAGAGTCTGGGCCTGGGAGGCTGGTGAAGCGGCTCTGAAGTGGCAGCTTTAATGACTTTAATTGACTGCACTAGTATTCTGCACTCCTCTGTGACTTCAGCAGTGGTGTGTGTGTGTGTGTGTGTGTGTGTGTGCATGTGTCTGTATCTCAAAGCCACCCTAAGACCTCCTCATTATGGAGATGAAGGAGAGGTAATTTCTATCTGCTCCCTTGTCACTGCCAGCCAAGTATTGACCCACCTTTCAAAATAATGAGAGTGACGGGGAGACAAGCTGGCAGCGGCTCACCTGCTCTGCTGGAGTTCACGGCGGCCTGCATAATGAGCGCAGAGTCTAGAGCTGACACCCCCGGCCCTTGTCAGTAGAGCCAGAAGTGCCTTGCTAAAAATATGACTCCATTTTATATAAAGGTCTATGGTAATCTCATGATGTCCACTGAGAATTACTGAATAGATCAGTGGTCAGCATCGAAAGCTACGTATTCCCACTTCATCAGGCATTTGCCAAAGGATTTTGTCTGAGTTGCTCATGAGTCTTTGAATGTGTTGCTAATTACCTGTCAACTAACTTCAGGAGGCAGATTTATACATATACATTTTCAGTGCATTTTTTGCAGGTTTGTCAGATACATTGAGGAGAATATGAAATGTGTAGCCTTAGCAATGAAATGACAGTAAAGGTCTGATAAAATTTTGTCTCTTTTTTCATGATTCTGTCACTGTTAGGTTAAACTGTCACTATTAAACCCTGAGGAAACCTAAATCCATGGTTGCTTTCTAATTAGGTTAGTAATTAGGTTAATGCTGGTCTTGTGGGCACACAGTATGTGCGTACAACATAGGCTCTGTGTCAACGTGTGCAAAGCTGTAGTTTCTCCTCTTCTGACATAAATTGGGCGATACCAGATGACACTGATCTTTCCCAAATGTTTTATCAGACACTCTCACTGTCCTTGAGTCTGAGCAACCTAGCAAGAAATGACAAACTAATGAGTGAAAACTAGTCCACCAAGCATATCCTTTGTGAGGGCTCCATCACCACCTTAGCTAGGAGGTTATCTTGGTAGAACTTCCTTCTGTCACTTGAATCCGGTTTTGGATTTTGTCAGTCATGTCAGTTAATTAGAATGTTAGGATTCGCAAAGACAGAAAGGTGTGATCAGCAAATTCAGCCGTGTTTTGATCATTTTTTAATATTTCTTTCAGTCTTGTTCATTTAAACTTGGGTGGATGTTTTATTCAACAATCACATTGGGTATCATACAATAATTTAACATTTTACACTTTATCATGCCCTTAAACACCTCTTCGGAGGAACATTTTCCACAAAATATTCTTTCCTTCCAGTTTTAAGTGTGTACTCTATGCTGGGACTCGTGGGTGTTGATGAGATGAGGTTGGTTTGTTTCTGAGAGCACCTGACAGATTCTTATGCTATGGTCTCAGAAACATCACCAAGAGATTTGCCTCTAACCCAGGTATGCTTGAACCTACTCCTGGATATCTACCACCCCAAAGAGCTCAGGTCCAACACGCCTGCATCTAATCTTCAGATGCACCTGAAAGCCTTCCTTACTTTAGATTAGGACTGAAGTTAGATCTGGACTATGACCAGGTTTGGGCACCATTGCTCCACCAGAAGCATCTCAAGCATCTCAGAAGTATCTCTTTCCTCATGATTTCTCTAAAACAGGGGTGCAAAACAACCACCAAAATAAAGAGGTCAAGAGCTTGTGGATTTGGAACTTTGTAGAGGAGCAAGGTAGATCACCAGGAGTATGGTTGGACAGCCATGCCCATTTTTCTTCTCCAAAATAGAGGAAAATGAGGAAAACTTTGGTCCTTTACCTCCCAGCCTTGTAACGTTTACCCTTCCACCTGATCCTGAGCTCCTTTTGAACCCCATATTCACCTCTTTCCTTCTCTCTCCCTTTCTCCTCCCTCCTCCCCATCCCTGTCTCTCCTCTTCTCCTTCCCTTCCCTTCCTTGTTCTCCTTTCCTTTATCCACGGCGGGCCACTGACAGTGACTTTACGTCCAAAATGAAAAACAGGCAAATGGGCGTGGCGGACGGCAGCAACATGACCAAAAGCACCAGCATTGGCGGAGACATGTGCAGCCTAGAAAAGACGGACGGCAGCCAGTCGGACACGGCCGTCGGCCTGGTGGGCACAGACAACAAGAAGAGGCGCTCCAGCATAGGGGCCAAGATGGCTGCCGTGGTGGGCATGTCCCGTAAGAGTCGCAGCGCCTCGCAACTCAGCCAGACAGGTAGGAGGATGAACACAGTGTATGTCCGTCTGTCTGTCGTGCTGTCTGTCTGTCTGTCTGTCTATCTGTGTGGGTGTGTTTTCTTCATTTCATTCCATCTCCTTGTCTCGTATTGTGGTTTATTTCCTCCTCGTATCTTTATTTGTTCCCCTTTCTCCTTCCTTTTTTTATGAAGCTTGAGATGCCTGTACTGGAACTGTTTCTGTCCAACAGGTCTTTTCTCCACTGCCTTTTACAGCTTTTACTAAAGGCTTGAAATGAGGGGTGGGCGATATAACAATATATCATCATCACAATACAGTTGCCATGATAAGCTGTTCTGATCATCATGCGACCAGCTGCATATTTCTTTAAAATGAACTTTAGCAAAGTGCCTTAGCTGTTTAAGGATTCTCCTTATTGAGTCAGAAACCCAGTTATGATGTTTGAAAGAACATAACTGGCCCTGTTTCATTGAGGCAGTAGTTAAACCCTAAATGAAAAAATCCTAGATACCCTTTTTTATATATATATTTTCAGATGTTTTTTTTTTTTTTCAGTCTATCAAATTTTCCAAAAAATGAAATATCATGAAAATGCAAAGTATTGTGATATATTATTGCCATATCACTCACCTCTAACTGACTCACCACAGGACTGAGAAGCGGGAATGCTGTGAATGCTCACTTGTTTTCTCTCTTCTAGATAAATGGGATTCTTTATCCTTCCCAGTCTTCCTTCTCTTTTTCTTTCTGTCTTCCTTTCTTTGTATCTTTCTCGCTCTCTGCCGTGGACCGCCGCTGGTGTGTGTCACTCGTTTCCCTACCGTATTGTTTCTTTTCTGACCTAAGTGAGCTTGATGCTGCTTTTCCTTCTCAGAATCTTTTTCATAGCTGAGTGTTCACTTTATATTCAGAGGCTATCGAGTATCGGCGACTCTGTAATGACCACGGTCTGTTCATGTTGCCATAGCTCCTGCTCCGGCCTTTGCTCTCTGCATGTTTCATTAATAAAACAGGTTAGGCGGACGTGGGATGTGTTCGTTTTCACAGGTCTGCAGGTGTTCGCTGTGCTCCGAAGCACATGAAGGCAGCACGTTTTGTACACTTAAGGCTTGCATACTGTAATCATCTCAGTTGGGTCATATAAAAGGAGATGTGTTTTTAATGGGGCCCATCCCAAACCCGTTTCAGCATACTATTGCATTTTTATTAATTAAATGCAAGTTATTTTTTTGGTGGTTTGTTTAGTTTTTTTAATTATTTAGGCAAGTGCATAAATCTTGTGAAGACGACACGGTCATTTATTTATTTTTTATACAAAATGCTCTGTCATCTATAATTCAGGGAAAGGGACTTGAAATGGGGATGCAGAGCTTCCTGGGTCATCACAAATGTGCTTTTGACCATAGACGTGATTCTTTAATGCGAGTTCTAGCTCATAAATGTCCGTTTTTGTAAGAGAATAAAATAACAAATATGAGCTGGAGCTCTTTACTGTTGATGGCCTTCATGAGAAATGGAGGCAGTCAGTGTCATAATTTGCTGAATAGCTGGAAATACGGTTGTGGCCGTGGCTGGATTGATGGGACAAATGGTTTTTTATTGCAAATAATGGCCATTATGAGAAGTTATGAATTCTACCTACGTACAGTTGTGGTGTTTGGCTCGATGAGTTTTTTTCTTCGTGTTTGTGAAAAGCACTTGTCCCTGCTCGGTGCGTCATCTCTGGCAATTTCTTGCTATGGATTTAGTCTTCAGAGTGAATATCCCGTCGAAAGGAACATTCGGTAGTTAGTGGCCCGGAAGAGAGAGTGAGAGAGAGAGAGAGAGAAAGAGATGTTTATTTGATGCAGATCCACTGAATGGAACCAGCAATGCTGCACACATTGTGTTGCTCCGTTTTGTTTGATCACATGAAAAACGTGAAAGCCCCCACATCCAGTTATTCTTGTTCAAATACCGTCTTCATCAACTGTTCCGTCGCTGTTTTTTGCCTCTTTGCTCTTCCATGCAGTCGTCAGGTGACCTATAATCACCGCCAGTCTTCCCGTTCTGGGTCGCAGCACGTATAGAACCTTTAGTAACCCCCACGTGTTATAAAAAAAAAGGAAAAAGAGTCTGTCAGCTCGTGAGGGCCGGTGCACATGTCCGGCTGATCCAGCTGAGGACTTTAATAATTTGTGCTGATCGCCGTGAGCTCTATCACTCTGTCAAGTCTGCAGACACAGTCTCCGGACTCTGAAGGATCTAAGACAGCCAGGAGGGATTGAGGCGAACGTGAGCGGATGTCTTTCCAGATCGAGGGCACACAGATGAGTGCCAAAAGCCTGGGTTTATTATTGGAACGCGATTTAGTTTGGAAGTTCTTGATTGATGCCTTTGAAAGGATTGTCACCTGTCTTTACTGGCATGGCAGTTCTCAAATATTTAAACTTTTTAATATCCTAATGAATAACATCTCAAATGTTGACACTTTCTTTAGCAATAAGAAAAGCTCGGACCTTTTTACTGTAATAGTTGAATTCAAAAAAGGTGACAATACAAGATGAAACAAATTATACAAGAAGCTCTACACAACCCCATTACATTACAAATTAAATAAAATAAAAAGGTTAAAGCAGTTGTATTTAAAGTAAAAACAGCTGTTTTTGTCAGCTTTTGGCGGTGAGCAGTGGAACGGCCGGCAATTTGAATGTTGCCATTCAGTAATCTGAGTTGTGACTGTCCTGTTTACCATTTATGGGACAAACAATGACCATGTTTACAAGTACACACTAGCCTGATTAAATTATTAATGGGTCTAACCGTACAGGAGGTGTGTAAAAGACACCAACATTGTCTGAATTTTAGTGGTGGGCATAGATTAATTTTTTTAATCTAGATTAATCTCACTGTAATCTTGGAATTAATCTAGATTAATCTA
>JBBPCZ010000001.1:3574345-3591824 GCA_037974445.1 Brycinus macrolepidotus
CAATATGAAAATACACTATGCTATATACAGAAATGCTGGGTATAAATACTATAGATAAGTAACACAGTTGAGTGAAAATCACATTGTTTGGAGTGAGTTGTTGCACTTAGTAGAGAATTAGTAGTAATATTAAGTAATAAAAAAGTAATATTGACATTAGTAATAATATTGCATGTGACGACTATTGCACATAACATATTGCACATAATGAAGTGTTTCAGCAATTTGGATTTGGATCACATGTGGCATTAAAACTGATGATGTGGCTTCAAAGCGCTAAAGCCCACAGTTATTCAAATGATTTCACCATTTCGGATTTTTTTTATTATTCCGTTTGTGTAGTTTCGTTTGAATATTCATTGTTAACTCATATAAAGCTCTTATTTCCTCCATCTTCCCTAGTGCTGTGAACAGGAAGCCGCAGCCTTTCCTGCAGCTTTCTTGAATGCAGAGGCCCACACTTAGCACTGGGTTTGTTTTGTAATCGAAAAAGTCATTTTTTTATGTGATGAGGAGCAGGTAGAGAAACGTGATGCTCCAGTCTGTGAGATTGATGCAGGTCTGGTCCAGTTTCATACGTGCTGTGTTATATTATTCAGCAGTGCACCACAGAGATATATCCGCTTCAAGCTAGACTTAATAAGATGACACGGCATCTATAAAGAAGAAGAAATCTGGGCTCTCACACACACACACACACAAGCAGAATATAAACCTTGTATTAATATTTGAAGCTGGTCTTTCTCCATGCTGTATATGGAGTGCATGGTCTCTTTCAGCTCTCTGCCCTACTTCATTGCTCTTTACCCAGAAGGCCTGGCAGCTGCCTGGTAGAGGCACATCTTTAAAGGGTGACGGTTTTCAAAAGCGGGTTATTTCAGGCTTTGTGAGCCACTCCGTCTCTGTCTAGAAGGGCTCTATGTTCTGTGCCTTAATGTGCAGGATACACTTTCAGAATGCTCTTCGAAACTGCAGCACTCTTTTGCCCTCTCCTCTGGGACTGCAAGCACTACCACAGCATGAGCATCTGTCACGTGCATTCTCTTTTCCTCTGTCTTGCTCTCGCTCTCTTTGTTCCTCTCTCTCTCTCTCTCTCTCTCTCTCTCTCTCTCTCTCTCTCTCTTTCTCTCTGCTGCATTAAGATGAATCAGCGAGGAAACAAGAGATGTTTTAATGCTGCTACGTGCTAATGCAACTTAATTTCCTGTCATTATAAATAATTTACAAATAATTCACAAGTAAAAAGATGATTTGGGGGTTATGAAGGACTCTGATTTTGCTTTGCTGGAGCCCATACACGAGTGCCTTCAGAATTCCTGTTCTCAGGTATAAATAATGTGATAATAATTCGGTAATAATATGAAAAGTTTTTAAGCATTAACATCAAGCTCGATCAGCCTAAGCTGATTTTATAAAGCTCGTGTTGGGTAACCAGCCACAGTACCTGGTGGACAAATCTACCTGTCAGATGTTTAGCCATAGAAAAATATTTGCAGGCCGGATATAAGGATAAACAGTAAAAAATGTGATGGGCCATATAAAGCAGGGCAGGAGTGAGACCCCTGCTGTAGAGTTTATGACTGTATCTGACAGCTTCTAGTTAATCTCTGTCTTAGTCTGCATGTTTTATTGATGTGGAAAACACTTACGCAACCATTAGTACTTTTTTAACTAATTGCACTTTGGAAGTTTGTTTGGATGCTTGTGAAAACTAGAAAATGTTTTTTTTTTCTTCCTACAATTCCTCATTAGGCTGAGTTTGAGAACAGTAACTTCAAAAGAACGCATTGGTAGGCGGAGCATCCGTAGGTCATTTGTTTAGCATTAAAAATGAAAGTCGATGATTGGAGCTTGCTCATGACACCCATAAAGTGCAAAAAGTCATAAATGTAAAAGTCAGATGCCTTTTCTGAGACCCCCCCTCTTTCTGCTTGCTGTGATAACTTCAACATTCATTAACCCCTATATCGCAGGTTAATATCTCATTTATATGAAGATGTTTGGCTGCCTACAAGTCTGGCCGTACGAAGCCAAGCCTGGCTTATCAGTGTACAGAAAGCGGTGTAGTTCCTGTGGATAGCTGTAATTAATCTTTGATGACACAGCCTGCGGGATAGAGTTTCATAGGGCTCCATCCTGCCCATAATATTCATGAGCAAGCTAAAACCAGCATGCTGATTTATAACATTCGATTGTCTGTAACAGATTTCTGCAGGCCTGAAATATCAAGTAATTGCACCCCATCCTCTGTAGAGACCCCCAACTCAAAAAAACCTTACAAAATCTGTATCAGCAGAAAAAACAAATACTATGGAGACATAGGGGAATAAAATAGTGCAGCATCTTCATTTATTTATGCTTTATGCACATTTCTTTTAGTACTTATTCCTATCACTTTCAGTAAAATGGAAAATTTTCAGTGAAATATAAAAATTGGACGATGGCGTCTCCATAATGTACTTACTTTCATACATTTTTGTATGTGTGGACGTATATCTCGCTATATGACATAGTCCTGCATGGGGCTGGTGATAAAGATATTCAAAATAGGCTCGTCACAATAGCAGGATTTTGACTTTGGTAGTGATATTAAATGTAGTATCACAACACTCAAAACAATTAGAAAACAAAACAAGAAGCCCGACTTGTGTCTGCTACTTTGAGACCTGTTACACTCGAACCAACCACTCTCACCCACTAACAGAGATGACTTACCGGAGACATGTTTTTACAAAGCTTTACTTACTTACTAAGTACTTGATTTGAAATATTAAATATTCTCACATCCAGCCCCACAGTGGTGCAGTGGGTAGCGCTGTTGCCTCACACCTCCAGGTTTGGGGGCTCGAATCTGGATCCTGGCCTTGTGTGTGTGGAGTTTGCATGTTCTTCTCGTGCTGGCGTGGGTTTCCTCCAGTTTCTCCCACAGTCCAAAGACATGCACGTTAGGTGAACTGGAGATTCTAAATTGACCGTATGGGTGTGTGCCCTGAGATGGGCTGCTGCACCACCCAGGGTGAGTCCCTGCCCCACGCCCATAGACCCCGGGATAGGCTCTGGGTACCCACGACCCTAGTGAGGATTAGGCAGTTATAGAAAATAAAAGAATGTTCCACCCATCCCCATCAAGTCAAATTAGCGTACACAGTTTGAATCACCTTTTAATAGGCTTAAAAAGTGTCATCTTATTTAAATAAAGATTTGAAATTACTGAATCCTAGAGAATTCTTCAATATTTTATTTGTTGTATTGCTAAAAAAAAAACCTTCAATATGTATTGCAGCATTAATGCAGTATGCTCATTTTTACTGGATTTTCAGTACTGGTAAAGTGATACTGTTCGTCTTGCTGGGGGTAATGGATTGATGTTGTGGATGTAATCTCACCTCTGCCATCTCTGACCTTGCTAAAGCTTCTCAGACTCTAAACTTTGTTGGACTCTCTGTGAGGTGTCTGCAGTAGAGTTACAATAACAAAATTTGATACCAAGTGCATCTCATTGCTCGATACCACAATACTATAGGAGAAAAATCATACTCATAGTATAGTAAAGAATAGAATAGAAGAGAAAAGAATAGAATATCTTTATTGTCATTGCAATACATAGGAATGGATAGTGCAATGAGATAAGATTTGCAGCTCTGTAGATGCTTCTCTCTTGTAACTATAAGTAGAAAATATATAAAGCAAGTAACAAATAAAGTGTGATATCAAGTGGAGACCAGTATTTAAGGAGATAAAGTGTTATATCAAGTAGAGAATGTATCCGCTGTACCAGAACAGACCAGTATTTAGGAGACAGAATAAATAAACAAATAAAGTCAAGTGGCCCCTCATAGTCACTCGTGAACACATCACAGCACACAGTGTGACCAATGTGAACCTTGCTCAAGTGTACCTCAGTGATGACACTAGCAGTGCTGGGATCCGAACCCACAACCTTCTGATTGCAGGGGCAACGCCCTAACCACTAGGCCACGAGCTGCCCCTAAAATAAAGCAGCCCTTATAGGGCGCCTGGGGGGGGGCAGTGTGTGGGGATGGTACCTTGCTCAAGGGTACCTCAGTGGTGTCACTAGCAGTCCAGGGATTTGAACCCACAACCTTTTGATCTCAGGGGGACCACCCTAACCACTAGGCCACCAGCTGCCTAAGAACTAGCAGCGTGGAAGAACTAGCAGCATGGATGCGATGATAAATAGATATATAACTAGAACTAACAGTATAAGTATCAAAAATAGCAGCAAGTCAGTATCAAGAATAAGTAAGACACAGTAAACAGTATTGAACGATATTGCACACTCACATTGCTCTGTAGTTGCTGAGTTTGTTTTTTGACCAGGAGTTTTTGACCAGGTTTTGCAGTGTAGCTGTGCGTGTCTGGAGAGCTCATCTAAACACACCCAGTACTGATTCAGCTCAGCACTAACAAAACAAACTTTTTGTACTCAGATACGTAACTAATAATGTAAACATTGTCTCATTCAGCATGTTTTGAATGGAAGCTTTGGAGTTAGAGGGTTTATAATAGGTTTAGGCCATATGTTGCTGAATAAAACTGGTCACCTGTGTGTTTCAGATCTTGTAATGACTCTGTCCATCGGACTAAAATTAGCATGCGCAGTTTAAGTAGCCTATAATAGGAGTAACCACTTGTATCCCCAAAAAACTGTTGCGGCTTCAGGTAGGATTTTCATTCCAACCGTTTTGTTCATCTAAAGGTAGGCTCATGCTCACACTACTGTGAAAAAAAAAGAAGAAAGGCACAGCTTGACATTACACAGTGTGTGCGTGTGTGTGTGTGTGTGTGTGTGTGTGTGTGTGTGAGTGTGTGTGTGTGTACTACTTCCAGATTGTCCAATTTTGTCCAATTTTGTGTCCATATTGGCCCCATATCGATACCTGGTGCCATTTCTACTGGGAAGTTAGTGTACTAAATAGTTGTATTAAAATACTGTTGAAAAATGCGATGAGCAGCACAAGTCTGCTGAGTCTCTGTCTCTGTTTCTGTCTCTCTCTCTCTCTCTCTCTTTTTCTCCCGAAAGAAAGTTCATACATGTGCTACTGTTGATGCTCTGCTCAGTTAGGCCTTGCAGTCAGCCTCTGTCTCTGAGCCATCAAGTGTGAAGTAAACAAGATGCTTTTTTGGCCATCCTCACTATGACTGGCTACAACTGCTCTCTGTGTTTGGGCCAAAACATTACTACCGGTCAGCCCCTCACCACTTCACTGTCATCAGGGATAAGACTGAAAATATAAACCGCTCTCACTTAAAACAACAGTTCGATGACTGATTAATGTTTGTGTTACATAACCAAAGAGTAAAACGTGAGGACTTGGCTGATACGCTGCTCAGAAATGCCTTTTGACAACGTTTTCTTAATATTTACTCTCTAGAAGAATGCTCGCTAGATATTTTTGGACAATGACTCTGAAGCCTCACGTTGTGTGCATTTTTGGTGCTGTATTTATAGACTGCACAGTCTGGTCAAAATACAGTGCAGGGTTGCATTTGGGGTAATCTCTAAAAAGCTATGAAGAAAGAAACCCTCTCAGCTGGCCTGTTCTTTAATCGTCTGATCTTCAGACAGAGAAAGGGAGGAAGACACGAGGAGTCCACACTAGACCATAGATGGCCAGCAGTGCTGCATTGCAGAGAGAGGGGAAATGGGTGTTTCACACAAATCAGTTGCAGGATTGCTGTTGCAATGATAGTTCTCCAGTGCTGGTACTACTTTAACAGTAATGGTGCACTAAGCATTATTTTTATGACCCAGTTCAATTTGAGTTTTTTTTTTCAGCTAAATCAGTCAATAACTGATTTTTTGGCTAATTAGCCCAATTTAGTATTTTATTTGTGCCAAAGGCAATTCATTAATTTAATCATTTATTTTCTAAGCCATTTAATCTAACCAGGGTTGCAGGGAGTGCTTGAACCTATCCCAGGGCTCTTGGGCCAAGAAGGCGAAGAACCACAGAGCGGACACAGTGACTAACACACTCACTTACACACCTAGAGGTAGTTTAGCGTCTCCACTTCACCTGACGCATGTCTTTGGACTGTGGGAGGAAACCAGAGCGTCCGGTTCCTCTGGTTCTTCGGGAATCAAACCCAGCACCTTCTTGCACTTTGACCAAAGCCTAATTGCATCATAAAACACACATCTTCTTAAATTAATGTGAAACCTGACAAGTAATGATCAAGCACCCTTAATTAATGGTGAAATAACTCATAAATGAAT
Source organism: Brycinus macrolepidotus (assembly GCA_037974445.1). Classification (NCBI taxonomy): domain Eukaryota; kingdom Metazoa; phylum Chordata; class Actinopteri; order Characiformes; family Alestidae; genus Brycinus; species Brycinus macrolepidotus. Next base: position 3,580,587 of record JBBPCZ010000001.1, read on the forward strand.
AAACAGCTGGGCAAAAAGTCCCCAAGTCCCCTTAAATTTAAAATGAGAGGTCAAATGCCTCCATATTAGTTTCGCTTAAAAAAATCTAAAAACATTTGATGCATTTTAGCATAACTACACTGAGATATATATATGAAGTAAATATATAAAATACACCTTTATTGCCTGTACAGACAAAAGCCAATGACTAATGATGTGAATGAAACATGGAGCAATTTGAGTTTTGTACATTATATATTCATATTATTGTATTATTTGTATTCTTGATTATTTACTTGCTTTGATATACTGTAAAAGTTAAAAGAGAGAAGATGATCATGGTAGTAAAAATAAAAAATAGAAACGGTACTGATAAATACTTTTTTGTAGTCAACGTGGGGTTTTAGAGATATTTCGTAATTCTGTAAATGCTTTCGTAGGTCAAAATTGCCCCTGATTTTTAAAATTAAAAAACAGAAGTCATTCTGCCTGTGACTCAGCTACATTTGGATCCATGCTGACTTAAAAGGCTTAGTCATCGGGTGAGCCATCTTGCAGTTCAGTTATAGGCTGCCTTGTTAGAGAGTAAGTTAATGAATTCTGAAACAGTATCAGTGTATGGATTTTGTTCTTAGGCTCTGTTCCACGCCTGACTGCTCTTGGAGTAGCTCCAAAGTACAGTCACTTACGCCAGCTCATCCAGTGCGAATGGACTAACACACAGGTCAGTGGCTGACCAAGCTCTGCCAGGGATGTGAGGCTTTTTTTTCTTGTCTTGTCTTTGTCACTTAAAACATACCAAGCGTGAGCAGATCTGTTCTCCTGTACAGCGTAGACAGCTTCTCACGCATTCTGACCACCCATTAATCCCATAGCAAGTCACACTGAAGTACAGTAGAGTGTTGTTGCTGTGTTATTGGAGTGGAAGATGAAATTATTAAACATTGTGCTTCTCCCGGTTGTCGGGTGTCACAGAATGAAGAACACAAACGTGAAACCCGTGTAGCGTGAAGGATAAACCCGGTCACGGAGTAGCGCGACAGAGCAGGGGGTTCACGCACTTTGCTCTAAGAGTGCTCTAACCAGAGTAAAGATTCCCACCGGAATCAACGCTCTCATACACACACAACGTATGGTAGTGAGTACTCACGGTCCCAAGAAGAGATGATACGGGTTGAGGGTGAAGACTCAATGACTGAGCAACCAACCAACTGTTTACCTGGCCTTTTATACCATGTGACGCGCTCATTTCCGGTCCCTTCCGCGTGTCACATCACCTGTGTGTGTGACATCAGGCTCACAGGCAAGTGTTTTACCCACTAGGGTGCTACCACCCACATGCATTCATAGATGACCATGGTAGTAAAGAAAATAGTGATATTCTAAACATCATTTAACGTGATTTCGAATATCACTGAGTTCATCAGTTGTTCATCAGACAAGGTTCTGAATTCACCATTTCTGTGATGCCCCCTAAAACACGTTGACATATGACCACCTGTTCTGCCTATAGCAGTTAAGGCTCCATTCACTTGTGAAGGGGTCGGCCAATCAGAGCCGAGGTCGTTTATTAAACTGGTTGTTTTAGAACTGTATATCTGTCTTGAAGGCACAATACTAAAACAACCAGCTATGAGATGAATGGAAGATGGAAGAATCAGTGATGGCTGGTTTTGGTAAAAATAAAACAGAAATACAAGATTAAATATAAAACGTGGGCCTTCAACTTTAAAGTGTGTCTCCACTGGAAAAAAGAAGCATGTAATAGATGCAAAGATCCACAGCCGTGCTAAAATTTCCAGCTCTCTGATACATGTGTGTTCAGGCGCGAGGCGACAGATTCTGCATCACCATGGCAATCCGTGCTCGTTTTACTTACACTCTAAATATGACAGTTTCATGTTTAGACGGCATGTGGTTCAGTGCAGTTCTATAAAGTGTGAACATACCCCCCACCAAGTACCCTCACACCCTACCTCCATTTCCCTTTTCTGCTTATGAGCAAGACACATGGGCTGATCCGAAGCTAACGGTAATTCATCTTATCCTGAGCGCTCATCTCAGCGCTGTATCTCGGCCTCCGCAGGACGCTAATTAATCTCAGTGGGGCCTCCAGAGCATGAGTCAAGGCAGGATGATGTATGGGGTGAGCGGGAGTTAGCTGGCTCTCTGTTCTTTGCGATTCCTTTTTTGAGAAGTCCAGGTCTCTTCAGGTGCACGGCGGCCTATCCAGGCTAAAGTCTCCCCCACCGAGTCTAAATCTGACCTAACCTACATTCCCCCGAGAGAGATAGAGAGAAGTTCGTTTAATCTCACCCTGGATCTTTCCGAATTTGCTCAGCTTGTTGTCTGTGGCTTGCAGTTTTAGGGTATGGGAGCATTCGATGGTCTGATAGGGCTCTGATAGGATGTCGGCCTATTTCAGCCTGTTATGTTTGTAGTAGCTTTTGGTTAGGTTGTACTGCGAAAACCAAGACCAAAATACAGCCCGTTTCCAAGAAAGTCTTATTTTGAATTGCACAGTTGGATCAATAACCCAAAGTTTCGCAATTTTCCTCAATTTTCCCAAATTTACCCCAAATTCTGGTCAAGCAAGACATGTGTGGTGGCCAAAGTTTACTTCTTTAGCTTTGCACTGAACCTACAAGGCTAATTATTAATAGGTAATAGAAGGAATGTAGTTACAAGTAATGAAATGTATTTTTCACCAATTAGCATGCATACCACATGCCAACATCCACACACTCTTGCCTCAAACTGTGTCGGGTTAAGTAATCTCAAACAGACTTGCATATGAAGTTTTTGTCATTATAACAGAATGGTTTTGAGTTATCAGTGAGGACTTTTAATTGAAAAATCTTTTTGTTCCAGAACAAGTAGAGGGCATTTTTTTGAATGTTGAGGCCCAGCTTTGCCAGCATGACAGCTCTTGATGTTCGATTTCTTGTGAAGTGTGAACCGCCGCACATTTCAGTTTACACCCAGAGTGTTTGTTCTGAAATGGTTTGAGTGTCGAATCTGAATGTTTGAGTGAGTGAAATGTATAATTGCATAATGAACAAGTGCTACAAGGTTAAATAAAAAAAAAGTGTCACAACATTTGCATTTTATATCATCACATTTTAAATTTGGAATCTGGCATCAGAAGCGTGTAACACCGCCCCTTCAAGCACAGACTTGTGGAAGACCTTCTGCGTTGTGTTTGAGGAATGTTACAGACATATATCATGTCTATTATATTTATATATATTTATATTACTTTATATTTGATCTTGTGTGTAGCATTTTAGACTCATTAAAGAGTTCTTATTTTACCATTTGACAAAAATCCACTAGGTAGGTTGATGCTCAAATTCATGCTCATATTTGATGCTCATATTCGAACTTGCAGAAGGCATAGAGTAGCATTTTCCCTCTCGAAATTGGACTGGGATCGGTTGATTCCTCTGTCGCCTCCTAATTTTGTTGGTTAATCTGATGATTAACCAGTACATACACAGATGTCTCTGTTCAGCTCCTGAAGACCTGACCAGTTGGATAGCAGGTTACCACAGAGAAAGAAATTCTGATTGAACCATGTTGTTTCCAAAAAAAACCTCAATAATTCAGTTTAATTCAGTTAAACGTCATTTATTTAGTGCTTTGCCCAACTGATGTTGTCACAAAGCCGCTCTACAGAATCCAGGTCCAAGCCACCAGTGATTGAGACAAAGGCGACCGAGGCGAGGAAAATCTCCCTAAATCTGGAGGAAGAAACTTTGAAAGGAACCCACATACAAAAGGGGAATCCCTCCTCCCCCCTCTTATATTTTCACTGTCCATTTTATCATCTCCACTTATCAAGTAGATTCAATTAGTACTTTTCTAAATACAGATTGTAGTTCATTTGTTTCTCTGCATAATTTGCCAGTCCCCCTTTTACCCTCTTCATTTTCAACGGTTAGGACTCCCTTAGGACCACCACTGAGAACCTGATAGACATAGAAGGTAGCCTTGGTTACTTTTCGGGAGAAGGAAAGATGTCTTTAACTTTTAAAATGAGCATTTGAGAATTGTAAACAAGTAATTTTGGAAAGATTAAAAACATTTTTTTTAAGTTTAATGTAATTCTTTTACCACTGAAGAAAAATTGACGAACTTGCTCGGCTCTCCAGTTTTACTAAAACTCCATCAAAAGCCAGGATTCCCCATCATGAAACAGCATCTTATTAATAGTATCCACACACTGCATGCTTCATCATCCATGCTGTTGAATCCTTCTATGTTGTTTGTGACTCAGACGCCCCCAGCATGGCCATCGGACCAAAGATTTAAGCCACGCTGCCTTCTCCTGCCGGCCTACACATGTTCCTCATTGTGTTCGGTGGAGGACCTCCCTTTTTAGCCGTTTTTAACGCTTTGCCCGTTTCCTCTTTGCCCATTTCCTCATCTGAGTTAGTCAGCAAGGCACGGAATTTCAAAAGTGAAGCAACAGTTTGCTGTGCATCTGCTGTCTAGGTCTTTTCAGTATTACTATTTTATTTATGTACTGAAGTATTATAAAGTGAATTCTTCACTTCATTACAGTTTTTGCATGGTTTCGTTTTGTTCGGCTCAAATGCCATTCTCTAGGCATTCAGACCCAACTGATGGTGTATAAGTAGCAGCGTTTGCATGAAGTTGTCTGTCGGCTGAATGCAAGGTGTTAGTTTTGTATTTTGCTGCTCTCTCTCTCTCTCTTGCCATCTGTCCCCTTTTTTACCATGGCTGCTGCTTGCATGTCACACCTCTCTTGTCTTGTCTTTCCAGACCAGACAGTTCATAACAGTTTTGGTTACTTTAAATACTTTAATATTTACACTCACTGGCCTACTTTGTGCTTCAAATCACTGACCACTTTGTTAGAAACCCTTACTTTGTACTTCAAATCACTGACTACTTGTACTCAGTTTCAGACCACAGGACCACTGATGATCAGACATTATTCGTGTGGTTTACCATTCTCAGCACAGGCGAGATACTGACTTGGTGATGGCCTGGTAGTGTGTGTGACTACCACAAATGTGTCAGGTACAGTAGCATTGCTGGGGTTTTAGTCCAGTGTTCCTGCTAGGCTGAGAGTGGTTCAGCCAAAAGTAGTTTTGTGGTCAGAAAGTGGTCATTGATAGCAGACTGGATGCACATCAACAGATGGAGTACAGTCTCTACATGTACACCATCAAGGTTCACCTATAAAACAGGGGTTTCTAATGAAATGGCCAGTGGACAGAAGTGTCATGATACACTCAGTCCACAATTTGATTTGAATCACAATACTGAATTCACAATTCAGTATTTTCACAATATGTAGGATGAAATTTGAATGAAGAAAAATGATTTTTGATTTTATGAAACTAACAAAACCAGAGTTAGAAGGCGGGGGAGGGTGATGACATGGATCTGCAGGACTGTGTTAATGAACTAGTTGTTGTCAGTGCACTGACATCAAATATATTAATTAACAGAAGGATTATTCTCCATGATAAATTGTCGCTTGTCCATGATTCACATGTTCTCATTATTGTATTGCGACATCATGATTTTTCATTGCACTATTACACCCGTACTGGCGAGTGTATAGTAGACTATATGGACAAAAGTATTGGGACACACCTGTTTTTCAGGGTTTGGGCCCCTTACCTCCAGTGAAGATCAATCTTAATGCTTCAGCAGACCAAGACACGCCATGCGTCCAACTTTGTGGACACAGTTTGGGGAAGAAAAATTTCCAATCCAGCATGAATGTCCCTCATTGCACAAAGCAAGCTCCATAACTTGTCCTGACCTCAACGCCATCCAACACCTTTGGGATGAACTGGAACGGAGATTGTGAGCCAGGCCTTCACGTCCAACATCAGTGCCCGACCTCATAAATGCTCTACAGAATGAATGGGCACAAATTCCCACAGAAACTCCAAAATCTTGTGGAAAGCCTTCCAAGAAGAGTGGAAGCTGTTATAGCAGCAAAGGGGGAACCACCTCCATATTAAAGTCTATGTATTTGTATACAATGTCATTAAAGTCCCTGATGGCATAATGGTCAGGTATCCCAATACTTTTGTCCATATAGTGTATCTTCTGCTCTTCTGCCAGCGATGATATCAAAGTATTCAAGGCTGACTGCAATAATGCAGTGGGGGAAGTGATCCATAGCCCAACAGTTAGAGAACGTGGCTTCAGCTCAAGAGACAAAAGCGTCGGCCAAATGTAAGCGCGAGCGATACAGTTTGTTGTATGATCTTAAGTGACATCCCTGGCGAGATGCCTTTTTTCTCTTGCCCATACGAATCTGCAGAAAGGGCACAGGCAGGAAAGTGACAGTGTACAGAAGTGAGAGGGGGCTGCACAGGATCAAGACAGTTATCAAAGATGTAAACACACTCGTCTGCTCCATTAGGGTGTGTTTATCCACCTACCCAGTCACGCTGCAGTGTCTGGAGCCTCATCAGTCTCACACATGAACACACATACACACACACACCACTATTTTGTCCAAACCAGACGTGCTTTCATGCCTGTCTTTCGGGATATTGCACCTCTTTCGCCATTGTCACAGGTGTGGAATTTTTGCAAATTCCCGAAAACAAGAGCGTTTACGCCTCCCAGACGCCGTGTCTGCTTTCAGCCCGACATGTTTTATTATCTGCTTATGACCATCGGATTCTTGTGCCTTACCGAGTGCCGAGGCAGGCAACTGGCTCCCTGCTGCAGTTTGAATCATGTTGTTTGGCTTTTTGATCATCAAGCATATGTTCCCGCACTCATGTTTGTTTGTAGCGTCTGGCATGAGCAGAGCCGCATGATTTGTCTCAGAGCTTTTGGAGGATTTCGCTGGTTTCGAAAAAGAGCACGTCACGTTTGAGAGCAGTGGTGACCCTGACAGCTGTTTTGATTATGAGATCTCGTAGTAGTTGAAAAATCATTTTTACGAAAACAGCTTGAGTCAGTTTATGATTTCTTTGATGTTTTCCAGAACTGCTGGGCCGGCTCCCTCATCATTACACACACAGATGCTGAGTCATATGTTATCAAGTTGTTAAAAAACAGAGCAAAAAAAACCCCCCAAACTAGTCCAAACATGAACGGTCTGTGATTTTTTTACAAATTTAATTAATTGATCATACTGGATTTTAGTATGTCGTTGGGGTGGTGAGGGTGGCGGTTGTCGTGGGGGGGCTACTTTCATTTGGCCAACTGGGGTGGTGTGGTTCTGTGGGAGGACTATTAGGTAAGTCAGCCAACCCAAAAATTCTTTCACATTGTTAAATTTTGTAAAATTATGCTTTTTTTCATGTCAGTGCTTAATACTCAGGTAGGTGAAGGTGGTCAGACTGCCTTGGGTGAACTGGGCTGAGGGACCGTCGCCCAGGCCAAAATTTGATCTGCAAATAGAGAGAGTGTTTAGCGTGGTTTGCTGTGACTGGTTTAACGCTGGAGGAGTGATGAATTGGCTCACAAAAAGGGTTTTAAAGGTAGGATAAACAATTAAAGACTCAGAAGGGCAGACTAACAATTAAAGACTAAACAAGGGCAAACTTTGTCTACCCTCAGGCGATGGCACAAAGCTATTAATACCAGTTAAGGCAAGTGCAGAATAAGATGTTCCAAAGAATAAAAAAACATTTTGCAAAATGGCAAACTCTTAAAATATGCTTACACTCCATGTGCCATTCAAACGGCTGTAGTCTATTTTTAAACCTAAAAGTCGTCTTGAAAGACTGAATTAATGCTTTAGTGGGCCACATCATGGAAAACTTGCTTGATTTTCCTGTTCTGAAAGAGAAAAACTTTGTAATTAAACATTTCAAAATATACCATTCACTGTTCAGCCCGTATGGTCCATTGGAAACCAAGCTGCAAAATCAGATTTTTTTTTTTTTTGCCAAATTTTTGTAGTTGCTGAGTTATAAGCCTGGGAATTTAAGGGTTTAATTGTTATTACAGTATTGACTTTGTGATACTGTATCTTGCAAATTACTGTGAACCACACAGATGATCAGTCATCAGTTCTAGATGAGTTCTTCTGTACTTGCTCTGATAAATCACAGTATGGTCAGTTATATTGGTCAGAATAATGTTTTAGCCATGACACATTAATGATTCATTAATGCATTTTTAATGCACATTGCAATCCCAGTGCTAGTTTTTGTCCATATCATGCACATCGCTGACTGATAGATCAACTGGCAGTTGGTGGCCTAGTGGTTAGGGAGTTGGCCCTGTGACCAGAAGGTCGTGGGTTCGAATCCCAGGATTGCTAGTAGCACCACTGAGGTACCCTTGAGCAAGATACCGTCCCCACATGTGGTTCCCCAGGCACTGTGTTCCTGGGTGCCCGCTGCTTCACGTGGTGAATGGGTTAAATGCAGGGGAAGAATTTCGTGCTGTTCACTGTGTGGTGTGGTGTGTTCACGTATGACAGAATGGTCACTTTACTTTACACTTTACAACAACCCTGACCTTGATCTTATCAGGTAGTTATCAAGCTCTTCATGAACTGTATCAGGCGTTGTTGGGGGCAGTGAATACCCGAAACCTCAAGACACCGCTGTGTAGGTAACATGGAGTTAAGCTCCTCCTCGTCCTCCTCTGTTTTGCAGAGCGTTATGACGATCTCATCTTTTATTGCGCACTTTAATGCTTGTCTGAAATATAGGTCACCGGTATCAGTTCATTTCAGTACCTCCATGGTTTATTGCAAATTACACAACAGCAGCCGGGTGTAAACTACTCACAGAATGAATCTGTGAAGCTTTTAGAGCTGACTCTGAGTGCTAGTATAAAAAGATCCCCCCGCTGCCTGTCCTCCCAGGTGACTCATTTGAATGATAAAGAGCTGATTTACATGCAGCATAATATGCTAACACACTAGCTCACTATCCTAATGATGCATGCTTGACATTTGTTTTTCATTTCGGTCAGACGCCGCGTCTGAGTGCCTCTTTGGCCTCTTTGGCACTTGATATACATATTGCCTACCAATTGAATTGTTCTGACTATCCCAGATGAGCAAACTTGGAATTAATTTGAACAGATTTTTAAATAGGTCTTTAATCTTTGAAATTCTAGCTAATTTCTGTACTTTAGCTTATCAGTATTGATAGATCCAGCACATATAGAAGACTTCATACTAATACTCCAGCGTTTTTCAACCTGATGTCTATCTGCTGCACGGTTATTTACCACATGCAGTAATTTTGTTGTGTTTCCCCTGCAATTAAGCATTCAAACAAACGGTTGCATCATCAAAATCTTTTTCAGCTTCTTCTTCCTCTTTTTGCAATAGCAAAACTGCTCTAGATCTTGTCGTCCTTCCTTTGCATTTTTGTCACGTGGCATCTGTGTGTCAGCTGTGACTGAGCACCACTGACTCTCGTGAATCACAACCATATGGTTTTAACTGACCCGTAAACCCATTTCAAGACATTTCAACATACTGTAATTAACCAGCTCAAATTTACGCATGAGTCGGTTTTACTCTTCCTTTAATCACACATAAGAAGTGTGGCTTCACTTTCGGGTGGGTTCCGTTTTCATTGCAGTTGGATCAGATTGTGCAATTTAACACATCCTAAAAGCAACTGTGCTGCTTCTTTATTGTCATTGCAACATTGGCTCTTGCAGTACTGGTATTGTAGAAGTGTGTAATATGCAAAAGAGCTAACTCATCTAACTCTACTAAGATTTTTGCACCAGTTTATGGGGCAAATGGGATGCATTCTGGCTGTTTGTTATGTACAAAACTGGTGAAGAGGCCTAAATGTGCAGTATTTGGACCATGTGAACGGTGAAACACATTACTATTCTTGCATATGCATTCGAAGGAGGGCTGTGTAGAACATGGGAGGATCGTTTAAAACACTGGCCAGAGATATCGCACGTGTGGCTGATTACTCATTCTGCTTGGTAGATGAGAGACTTCCTTTATCAATGGCAGCAGACACAGCAGCTACATGGAGGCACGAGCCTCAAACACGTGCTGAAAGAATGGTTCCCATCAGAATAATGCTGTTAAAACTCTTAGGATCAGATGTACATGTTTGAGAAGATGCGGCTGCAGTTTGAGCCTGTGTTTTCATTTCACATGGACTGTAGAATTTCACCCCTGTAGAACGTTTCAGTGGGAAAGAATTGATCAACAGCACTCTCTCGTTATCACTGAACTTTCATTTTGTGTTTTGTCTCGAGCTTGTTGCCGACTTTAACTGCGCCTTTCAGACCCTGAACCTTACTGATGGCACGCTTGGGCCAGGCTAGACACAGTTTGGTGCTGCTCCTGTGATTATATGATGTTTTTACCTGTTTTATTGTGATGTAAGTGTTGTGACCAGTCAAGGCACAAGAACCAACAAACATAACCCTAATATTTACGTGTTAAAAAGCTTTAGTAAGGTTATAATGAAGCTTAGCAGAGGCGTGATTGAGTTCTTTAGGTTAGTGTAGCTTTACTAACCAGCATTAATTAATAATAAAAATTAAAAATCCTTTTCTCTCACACGTAGCTGTTATACTAGCATTCTGTAAGACAGCGTTCTGCAAATTTACAGAGGTTACCTTATAGTGTCATTTAGCGGTCCAAATAAAGGTTTTTTCAGACCAATGCCGTAGGCCATATTAGTTCCCTGAAGAACCTTTCGGTTGATGCTTTTTTTTTTTAAAAGAACTGCTTTTGTAAATGAAATGTGTCAAAATGAACTTTTTATGTTGAAAAAAACTCCACGTAATGTAAAAGTTTTTCGTAGAACCATGTAAGGAAATGTTATTTTTAAGACTGCAGTTTGATATGTGAATGATGTGTGTAGTGCGACCTTATAAAGTTGTTCTATAGCTAGCTGAGCATGCCTGGTGGCAGAAGGACATATTGGTTCCATATGCAGGAGTGATGAGCACAATAATCGGCAAGTTGGCGGGGCTGCTGTGTCAGTTTCCTCGAAGCGAATGAGCTTGTCGCTTTACTCTGAAAACAGCTCGGCCTGTCAAAACATCTCCACCCTCTCCGCCGCCACTGTGTTGTTTTAGAGCTCCCAGCAGACTGACATTTGGCAAAGGGCCCACAATGAGAGTATGCTGGCAGCTATAGTGCAGCGTAGTAGAATCCAAACAGTACATTGTACAGAGTAGTACAAAGTACCCACCTCAATATATACAGTACTGTGTAAAAGTCTTAGGCACCTGAGAAAATTATACTTAAAAGCTGTTTCCTACTGGGCAGTAGTGTTAAGTTAGTGTTAAAACACTAAT
>JBBPCZ010000001.1:3600054-3610591 GCA_037974445.1 Brycinus macrolepidotus
CATTAGTTACAGGGACAGTCTTACAGTCATTAGTTACAGGGACAGTCTTACAATCATTAGTTACAGGGACAGTCTTATAGTCATTAGTTGCAGGGACAGTCTTGTAGTCATTAGTTGCAGGGACAGTCCCCCTGGAGCAGCTGAGGGTTAAGTGTCTTGCTCAAGGACACAGTGGTAGAAAGTGGGGGGGTTTGAACCTGCAATTTTGTGGTCATTGGGTTCACAGGCAAGTGTTTTACCCACTAGGGTGCTACCACCCACTACTTTGTACATCAATGTAAAGAGTGAATGAGTATGGTATGAGTAGAATGCATTACAAAGGCGTTGCGCTTCTGCTTTGTAGAGTTTGTTTGAGGAGATTTCCTAATTGCTGGTAGATCTGTTGTTGGAAGATTTTGTTTTCTTTCTTTTATACAGAAGATTTTTTTTCTGAAACCATGACTGATCATCTCATTTTCTTTTTCCTCTGTCTTTCTGCAGAAGCTGGAGGGAAGAAGTTGCGTAGCACGATCCAGAGGAGCACAGAAACGGGCCTGGCTGTGGAGATGAGGAACAGAATGACCCGGCAGGCCAGTCGCGAGTCCACAGACGGGAGCATGAATAGCTTTAGCTCTGAGGGAAAGTAAGTAGCACATGTACACTCAGTCCTGTTGGAGCTGGATTAGGTTTACCTAAGGAGGCACTTTTTAGGTGATTATCGACCAGATCTTTGATTGTAATCCATTATGGGTCTGTAGTTTGTAGTTACAGTGGTTTCTGTGGAGTCAATGACCTTCTGCAACTGGTCAAGTCTGAAGCTTCCTCAGGAATAAGGAATTGTTACAATCCACCTAGCAATAACAGTATAATAGATGCAGCTGTGTGCTGTGTTGTTATTGTAATTGAGTGTTACGGTGACATGTACGTCTTACAAATTACACAACCTCCTCTGGGAAAACTAATCCAGTTCGAGTATGAGTTTACATTTATATTTCATCAATGTAAATATGTTATATATGCGTATGTACTCTTGAGCGCAAGAATAACCAAAGCCTCTCTCACAGCCTCATCTTTCCTGGAGTGCGACTGTCATCAGACAGCCAGTTCAGTGACTTCCTAGATGGACTAGGCCCCGCCCAACTGGTGGGCCGGCAGACTTTGGCCACACCTCCCATGGGTACGGTCTAAAACTAAACCCCTTTATTTGAACATACCACTGCCTCTCCTCATAAGCGTTCTTTGTGACCTAAGAGCCAAATACTGCAATGATGATCTTTCCATTTTCAGGCGACATTCAGATTGGAATGGTGGAGAAGAAAGGAGCTCTGGAGGTGGAGGTCATTCGAGCCAGAGGCCTCGTGGGGAAACCAGGATCCAAGGCACTGCCAGGTACAAGTCCAGCTGGATCTCTGAACTGTATCATTTTTAACAAACCCTCACCTGTACCTAACCTCCTTCTACTTTTTATTCAGCCCCCTATGTGAAGGTCTACCTTTTGGAGAATGGAGCCTGCATAGCCAAAAAGAAAACAAAAGTAGCACGCAAAACCTTGGACCCTCTGTACCAGCAGCAACTGTCATTCGAAGAGAGTCCAGGAGGGAAGGTCTTACAGGTGAGCTGCTAGTTTGCTACGTTACACAAAATATCAGTGTTCTCATTTGGAGTGGACAATATGACAGTGTCATTATCATGATAAATTATGCCACTGCAAGGCTTTCTGAAGAGCTTAGCCTAAAGTTTTGTCCAATTCTTGGTAGTTCACAAACTTCGATGGTGCTAACAGTTCAAGTAAGAATAACTGATCGAGTATAACTGTATATAACTGCTGAATTAAAAATGTTTTATTGTAGCGTTTGCATGAATTATATAACTTTAGGATCTCTCATACATTGTGTCTGTTCCCACTTTTGAGACAAAATACTGTTGTATGCATTGTGTATTGTGAATGTTTGTCAAGTATTGTTATTATAATACCGAGGATATTATAAAACTATATTATTGATGGTACTCGTGAGGTATTTTGGTTTGCCTAGTCTTAGTTCTGAGTTGTGATGACTAGGCACTAATGGTAATTCCTCTTTTTTCTCCGTCAGATCATCGTGTGGGGAGACTATGGGCGAATGGACCATAAATCTTTTATGGGGGCCGTTCAGATACTTTTAGACGAGCTGGACTTGTCCAACATGGTGATTGGCTGGTTCAAGCTCTTTCCTCCTTCCTCGTTGGTGGACCCGACGTTGGCCCCCTTGACTAGAAGAGCTTCCCAGACGTCTCTGGACAGCGGGTCTGGACCATTCGGTCGCTCGTAGCGGTGTGCTGATCGGTAGCGTTGTTGTAGCAGCCAGTGGGCGGGAGTTTTCAGATTTGCGACGGGTCGCGCCCCTCCCCCCGGTAACACACTGCATGCTTGGTGTTGTGTCTTCTGAGCCTGTTCCTTAGGGGTGAAAATAAAAGCGGTCCGTGTTTGCTCGCAAAAAAAAAAAAAAAATTATGATAATAAATAAAACCTGAAACCTCGCACACGTCGTGCATGAAGAGCGCCCCCTACAGACAGGGAACAGGCAGACGAAGGAAGCTGGAAGCGGACTCCTGTTTCGTCCTATTTGAAGCCATTGGGTATGGGTTTGAACTAGGAACCAGTCACTGAGTTCTACAGAAGCCCTGTTTTTTTGAAACACAATGAGAAAAAAAAATATTGTTAAGTTTTCTTTTCCTTCCATTTTTGTCCATTGTTTGTTTTGACATATTTATATTTGAATGGGCTAACAGTGTTTCTTATCTGAGCCTGGGTCATGCCATGCCAACAGATCCAGAGATGCACACCGAGAGTGACGGAGAATGATGAAGTCTGCGCAGAGTACGAGCCCTGATCAGTGGCCACAACCTTAAATCACCTGCACAGATATGCACACATTCTAGTTGATCACGTTGTTTGTAGATTTTTAAAAATGCAATACAGAGAAGGCTGTCAGTAACTGTAGAGCGAAGGTCTGAAATCCGCCGGATGATTTTTTTTTTTTTGCGATCGAACTGAATGGTTTTTCTGTTGATCGTGTAAATTGAAAGGGGACTCTCTTTTTTGTTTTGTTTTGTTTTTTTTTAAACTTATTATTTATTTTATTTCATTTTTTTTTTGCATGGACACAGGTTTAGCTGAACTTAAAGATATAATTATTTTCTTGAGATTGCAACTTGCAAAAAAGAAAATTGATTTAAAAAAAAAAACGACAAATGAAACAGATCAGCCATTTTCCACAATTTCTATTATTTTTAAAGAGAAATTTCACTAGTGCATGGTTTTCATGGGGAGTGAATGCAATAGCGTGATTCTAAAAAAAAACAAAAAAAAAACACGAGAAACCCTGTTTTATTATCTTTAGGACTATTCTATGGTCTATATTGTATTTTTACGGACATACTGATAAACTAAGGAGCTTAAGAAACTTTCAAATTTATTTACAGAAAAAAAAAGAATCCTGTTTATGTGACAAAGAGTTGAAGAAAATAGAAATTTACCATTTATTTAACTGTTAAGGCGGACGCCTTACGAAGACGATGTGCAAATTGTACACGTTTCTTTTTCTCTCTCCCTTGTCCCAGGGTAACCGTTGTACGTTTCATTGCTGCTGTCGTCCGATTTTTTCCCCGATATTGTCCTGATGTTTCTGCAGGGCTGTTGAGTTCGTACAGTCTTGTGTTCTGTTCGTTTGTACTTCATTTGGATTTGATTGATTTAACAAGCATGTTGAAAAGGATTTTCTGCAACATGGCTTGGGCACACCGTGCAGTAACACAGCATGTTTTGATAAAGATGATATTTGGAAGACAAAAAAAAAAAAAAAGAAGAGAAACATTTTTTGCAGTTTCTTGTACAGTGCATGTCGACTCTCTTACTTTTGTCCCTGAGCCCTGATTGAATTGTAAGAAGATTTGAGATTTGGCCTGTCTTTAGCGGATCCCCCGCTGTACAATTTTCGAAGAAACATTCCACCCAATGACGTCGTAACTTTTGGACACTTCTTTAAACAGATTAGATAAAGTGATAAGGGAAATTTTGTGTCCTGATGGAACTAGTTCGGAAGAATATTTAACCCCCCCCCCCTCCCCAACCCCACCCCACCCCACCCCACCCCCCAGTATTCTGGACGAAAGACCTAAATTGGATTTGCGAGAGGTTTCCTGCATCTCACAGTCGGTTGCAGTATTGTGCAGTGCAGTTTGACAGAAATCACACTGCTGGAACTCAGTAGATGAGTCAGGTTGCATGACTTGGAAATTTCGCCACATAATATGAGTTTATAGATTTTAGTTTTCTTGCTTAGTTTTGAGAAAGTAAAGTTCATTTAATATATTTTTGTTAGTTTATTTACAAGCCAAGACCAATTAATTTTTTATTTTCTATTTTTAGTAATTATCAAAAAACTTCTCATATCTGGGAAGCAGACTCTTATAGTTATTTAAAAAAAAAAAAAAGTCTGAATGGAACTATATGGAGACATTATTCCTCTTCCATGTAAATTGAATTATATTTTGGTGTTCATTCAATCTTTTTTTTTTCTGTAACAAGCTATATATAGTTTCCCTCTGATTTCAATTGTACATATTAGGTGTCAGAAGTCATTGGATTTGGATAAAAGAAAAAGAATTACACATCTATAGATAAGAATCTTGCGGAATTGGGATAATGTCTCATATGATGACAGAGACATGTTATATACCCTTTTGAATGCCTTCTCTTTTTTTTCTGGTGCAATGTGTTCATGCCAAGGCTATGTCTTGGTCAAGTATGGTTGAGTACAGAGATTTATGTAAGTTATTTTTCAAATTAAACAATAAAAAATGGATACTACACTGAATTCGAGTGTTGGAGACTGCAAATCACCGCAACTCACACTTTAAAACATAAGAAAAACAGAAAAAGGACCTGATGGTTAACATACTTTACCAGCGGCACAAAAATACACACCATCTTATCACATTGTTCCTGTCAGAACATAAACCTTTTATCTTTTGACTTAGATTTCTTTGGCCAAAAATATTCATTCATCCATTCACTGTAACCGCTTAATCCTCACTTGGGTCGCAGGTACCCGGAGCCTATCCTGGGGTCTACGGGTGCAGGGACTCACCCTGGGCGGGGCACCAGCCCACCACATGGCACACATACACACACCATTCACGCACACCTACGGTCAATTTAGAATCCCCAATTCACCTGACAAGCATGTCTTTGGACTGTGGGAGAAACCCGGAAACCCCGGAGGAAACCCACACCACCACGAGGAGAACATGCAAACTCCACCCACACAAGACCAGGACTTGGATTCAAACCCCCAACCCTGGAGGTGTGAGGCAACAGTGCTACCCACTGCGCCATCGTTGGGCTGGCCAAAAATATCATTTACTTTAAATTTAGTTGATCAGTGAAACATAACTGATACAAAAATACACTCTAATTCAAGTTCATGCAAAAATACTTTGGGCTGTAACAAATCATTTGGACCATTAGTCATGAAATATACCCTTCATCATCAAAATTTTACACCGTGAAGGTCAGCTGATGTACTATGATAAAAAATCACATCAAAAGTGTTTTGTTCTAACAGTGACGATGTGTTAACTGCAAGGGCCTACACAACTTCCATATTATTATTAAAAATAGTAATACTGCAGAGAGAGTGCTGACCATGATAGAAACAATTATTAAAAATAAGTCTCAATAATATGGTCATGATTAATAACTGCAATAAGCCTACAGTTTAAGGGGTAAACGTTTCATGATAAATGATGAATTACTGATTCTATTTAGTATCCTGAGTTTCAGGCAGATAAATAGAACTATATCACACAAACTAGTAAACGGAAGGGAAACACAAGCTTTTGTCTACCCCTGTAAATACAGGCAGTTTTTTTTTACTGCTCGGTGTCTGTGGTTCCAGCTTGTGAGACATCTCATGGAAGGCATGACCAAACACTGCGGTTTCGGCTAAATAAAAACCCAAATAAAAAAGAGGAAATGAGTTACTTCTTTCTACCATTTAAAGAGAAGACTCGCAATAGTGTATGTGCAACTTGTCTACTGATGGACTTTGAAGGTAGGTGAAAACTTCAGTCACGTTTAAATGAATATTTAAATGAATATTGCACTGCTTATAGAGGCGCTGTACAAAGGAGATACACTATATTATCTAGTTGTTTGGTTTTTAAGGACTGCTGATTGATACATGGTTCATGATTTGGTGGGCTACGAATCTGTGGTGCGGTAAATTACACCTGCAGGTAGTCCTGTTTTGCTAGTTCTGATTTGTAAATTTAGGTTATGTGGCAATTCTCGCAGAAATCTGCCACTATTAAAGAAGAATGAAACCAGGTTCAGATTAGTCAGGCTGATTTTCACAGTCCTGTCTGTCAGTGGTACTAAAGTCTGGTTGATGTAAGTCTTTTGGATGTTCAGCTTTTAAAGTTAAACGTGTCAATGCGTCACTGCTTGGTGCCTGAACTGTGTCATTTACAGAGTAACTGGATAGAGCTGAAGTGAACCTATAACAAGTGAATTTGTTTATCAATTTTGATTGTAATTATATTGGAAACAGCCTTCCAAGCCTATATTTCACCTTCCCAACTCTTAAACCACCAACAGACCAAAACAGGACTGTAAAAATGTTTACAAATCAGCCTGGTTTCATTTTTTTTGGGCAGTCAGCTTTTCAGGTGAGGCCAAAATGCTTTAGAACAGGAAACTTAGTCTAAAGCCGTCAGTCTGTCAGTGAGGCAGGAAGAGACATTAGTTGGGTTTCTATTGCAGTTTGGCACAAAATAGAGGTGATTGTTGTAAAAAGTCATCCAAAACGTGCATAGACATCTTTTTTTTTTTTTTTTTTGTGAATGGCATGTATTCATGTCATGTGACTTATATGCCAAAAAGGGGTTTTCATTTGTATTTTGTGAAACATCGCTTTGTCGAATGTGGCTTGGGTATCGGGCGCTACAGCCCTGAATGAAAAAATTGTGATAATAAAAAATATGCAACAGACCTGGATCTAATCATGATCATCTTTCATTCCAAGCTTTGGAATTGTGACATAGCGGCACAAAGCCAAAGCATGCAAATCTCCCCAGCACCATCAACAAATCAAAAGTATAGCCCCAAATGTTTTAAAAACACCTCATGTGGGTGTGAGTTTTGTTTTTGTTTTTTTCGAAATTCACGTTTCCATTACTTTTTTAGTTTACAGTTTCAAATTCCATATTAAGCGGGGTAATGGAAACCCGTCCACTGATTGCTGTAGATTTAAAATTGTCCTGAGTTTCAAACAGGCTTGTGCAATTCCGTCTGTGCTGCACCTTGAAAACGGTGTATTTCACAACAGCAAATTTTCTCCCTGGTTCCAGATAACAAACCAGCAATGGTGTCAAAACCAGGTAAGCTGAAGGCGACCCTGGGTAAGACTTCATCCAGGATTTGTGGTCTCTACACAGCAAGGAGTAAAGCAAGCAGGACCGAGAAGCTTCTTCTCATCGTCTCCTGTCTCATCACCAGCCTCATTCTGGCCATTCTTCTCTTTCTTGCCCTCCTCTTCCCCTTTAAATGTGGCTTCAACACATCTGTTGCAACCACTGGTGCATTTTGGCTCAGCATCACTATCGCCATGTGCTTGTCTCAGAGAGTTCGCTGTTTTGGGACTCTCTTTCTGATGTCCATCGGTTTGAAACAAGGCAGGAACCTGCTGATCACAGCCGGCACGATGGTGGTGATCTTCTTGAACATTCAGAACATTCTGCAGAACCTCAGAGGACTGGCTAAGAGTCTACTCTGCACTATGGAGGAGAAATTAGTGACCATTGATCTCCCGCCCCTCAGGAATTACATCCAAATGCTGCAGTGGGTGGCTCAGCAACTTGTAAAAATCCCAACGAACATCTTTGGGAATTTCTACTCAAACATCAGCCTTAAGCCAACCGTACACTCACAGAACTTCACCAAAAAAATGCAAGAAGCTGAAAGAGCCCTGAATGAGACTGCAGAGAGAGTGCTGACCATGATTGAAACAGTGTCCTCCACAGGAAAGACAGTGTCTCCGGTTTTGGGTGTAGTGATTTTGGTCATCCTCACAGTCCTGTACCTGAGGAGGTTTTGCTCAAACCCCGAGTATGACAACATCTTCATCACCAGAAACTTCATAAAGTACGACAAAAATCAGCATCTGAAGGGAAAGCCCTCAGTCTTCCCCCTCAGCAAGAAGGAGCTGAAACGTTACGTTGTGGTTCCGTCTGCTGGCTTTACAAAAAAAGAGGCAAAAGCCATGCTGAAGTTCAGCATCCCCATCGTAACCCACAGTCTGGGCTGGCTCTTCTTCGTCGGAGTAGATGCCCTGCTGTACTGGATCATCACCACTCTGAAGAGGCGGCTGGAGGAGCTGGAGCCGCTTCATGTTCCTGTGGCACTGGAAGTGGAGGTAACAACCAGATCTGAAAATTCTAAACATCTAAACGTCACAAGTGCTGTTTTAATATCAGCAAATACATTAAACTCAAGTGGCTCCTCCTAATGTTCAGTGGTTTCTTTTTGAAGATGTGCAGCTCCACTTGCTTCCATTCTTCATACTTAATGTACTCATTCCATCTTAGCTCGTAAACTCATAAACCTATTAATCTACGACAAGAACGTAGGCTAAATGGCTAAACTTGGGTATGTTCCATCTTCTCCGAGTTTACAGATTGTGACAAACCAACAGCCAAGTATATTCTGTCTATAAAATGAAGGTGACATTGAAAAAATACACCAATCAGACATAACATTTAACTCTTAGAACTCAGAGTGTATCAGAGATTACAGTAAATATAAGCGGTGTAAAACAATCTAAAACTGCTCGCCGTTTGAGGCTCTTTCTCTCGGCGCGCCGCCACTTGGCCGCTCTCCGGACCCCCTCCCTCTGCGGGTTTTCCCCACCCACTTGTGGCCGGTAACTATCCTGAAAGTTTTTCCGGGTCCAAAGATCTCGTGTTTTTTCCGTTTGTTTGTAAAACCTAAAATAAACGAAATTTGTTCATTTTTGTTCTTTATGTTCATTTGTGTGTGACGTCATTTTTAAAATCCCAGTAGTGTTTATTATAACATGTTTTTTAAATTACAAAAACTTTGGTTCTACGTGACACAGGAACACCAAACAAAGCTCAGCATGACGTCTGACACCTCAAGCATCAACACAAACCAGAGGAACTTCCATATAAAGAGCTGTTTTGTTCTCAGGATTTAACCATCTGCCTAATATTGTGTGTAGGCCCCCCTAGTGCTGCCAAAACAGCTCCGATTGGTCGATGCATGGACTGCTCAAGAATCAGACTCCCCATATCTGGCACCAAGACGTTATCTGGGGAATTTGGAGGTCAAGTCAACACCTTTATCATGTTCCTCAAGCCATTCCTGAACAATTTTTGCAGTGTGGCAGGCCAAATCTTCCAGACGGAGCTAGCCTTCACTCCCCACATGCAACAATGAGCCTTGAGTGCCCACAACCCTGTCACTGGTTCCCTGGTTTCCCTACTTCGACCACTTTTAGTAGATACTGACCATTGCAAACTGGGAACACCTCACAAGACCAGCTGTTTTTGAGATGCTCTGACCCAGTCGTCTAGCCATCACAGTTTGGCCATTGTCGAAGTCTCTCAGACCCTTACACTTTCCTACTTTCCACACATCAACTTCAAGAGCAAACTGTTCAGTCACTGCCTAATATAGCCCATCCCTTGACAGGTGCTATTGAGATACTCAGTGTTATTCACTTCACCTTTCAGTGGTTTTAATGTTGTGGCTGATCAGTGTAAATGCTGTTCAAACAATTTTCATAACATTATAGTCCTCACTTATACCTAAAAAATGATATTTTTCCCCAGTCCTACTTTGTCACTAATGTGTCATTTCACCTCCCTGGGTTTGTTGCTGGTTACCTAAAAACACAGCTAAGCAATTGAACATTGGTTTTAATCACTTTGGGTTCCAGTTTATTTGGATTATACACTATATTATCTTTTATCTACAGATATTTAAAGAATTAACAAATTATCTGGTCCTCAGCAGCAATAGGATTAGCAACAATGTTAGGTTTAGGATCTGGGTTAGGCTTTGGTTGAAGCTTAAGGTAAGGATTTGGATTAGGGCAATGGATTAAACTGATCATTTGTGTTCGGTGACTGCGGTGTGAGAAGACACTGTAGAAAACCACAGTCAGCAGGAGAGGAGAACAGGAACAGGGGAAGGACAGAGAAGGAAGATCAGGGAGGAAGTGAGGAGGTGGTGGGGTGGGAAACCCTGTCATAGGAAGCCAAATATAAAGAGGTACATTTATAAGAAGTTGGACCAGAAGGAGGAGGAGCTTCCATCCCTACACACAAGGGAAACCTAGTCCAGACTGAATAGATCTACACTATATGGACAAAAGTATTGGGACACACTTGTTTTTCAGGGTTTGGGCTAGGCCCCTTACTTCAGGTGAAGGACAATCTTAATGCTTCAACAGACCACGACATTTTGGACAATGTCACGCTTACATGGACACGG
>JBBPCZ010000001.1:3660338-3682042 GCA_037974445.1 Brycinus macrolepidotus
AGGTGATCACTAATCAGTACCTCATAAAGCAGAATGAGGAGCTTGTGGAGGAATTTAACAGACACTGGCATGGAATGATTGTCATACTCACAGAGATGCTCATTTAAAAATAAATTGCAGTGCTCTCTTATTTTTTTCCGGAGCTGTATGTCTTATTTAAAAATATATATTTTATAAGCAGTCTATCAATTCATGTTACCCTATTGAAAAATGCTATCCTGACAGTTTATACAGTTTATGCAGTGTATACAGTCAGTTTAACACTGATAATGATGAAAAATAATCTATGGTATGCATAATCAGAGATAAATATATTTTATTTAAAAATATATATTTTATTGGCAGTCTATCGATTCATGCGACCCTATTGAAGTTTATACATTTACCAGTGTCCTCAATGAAAGATAGTACAGATTTATGGGCGTTTCACCGAATCCCAAGACTGTGGAACTGCACATCTCGATGGGTAGCATGTATCGACAAAACAGCGGCTTTCAAACTGTGACAGATAAGCTAGAAGCATCAAAATGTATTGCGGTATGCCTGAAGGTTGTGATTAGACACTGACTGTGGAATTTTAGAATGATTAAGGATACTGTATTGTAAAAATAAATACTCTATTTATTTAATTAACTGTAAAGATTAAAAAAAGGTTGGTTTATTTTTGTTTATACATAATTATTCTGTTCTAAATGATATTATACATAATTATTAAGCTCCAAATAACCAGTGTTGAAATTCTACTCTTTCAACACTGCTCTTTATTTGATTATTTAAATGGGTGGTTTAATGCTAAGCTAACGGACTGACATAATTTCAATAACTATGCACAACATTGCATTGGTAAATAACCAGTTACCTGACTGTTACAAAATCTGTACTTTTGATGCAGCATTGTATTAGATTCATGTCATGCAAAATAAGCAACTGCTTTTTCTTATATATATATATCCCTATTTTATAACACTACCGTATGTCATCTGTATGTAATTTCTGGGAGGGGCAGACTTTCCCAATTTCCTCCTTAATTTAGTCATCTCTAGTTCAACCTACTAGCTGGGACTCATCACCAGGGATCGAATCTGTGATCTCCTGACAGTGGGAGATTTCCTCGATTTGTGAAACATAGTCACACTGATCACAATCCGAGTGAAATCTGAGAGCTGGTGATATTCTGATGAGGTAGATGTTTCGAATAACTACATGCCAGTTACTACATGCCAATTCATCACTTCCACATGCTCTTCCAGGAACTTTCCTTCTATAAAACGAATCCCACCAGTGCCTCCCCACAGCCATTTGAGAGAACAATTATTGCCTCATCTCCTCCACCTATCATTCCCAATGATCTGCTCAGATACACATGACAGCTAAATAAATATGGAAGGGTGCTGCGCTGTGGTGGAGATGTCGCAGAGATCCTCCCTGCAGATAGCCACAGGGTCTCTGAGGAAAACACACTCAGCGCCAAGAGAGATGGTAATACCCGCCCCCCCCCCCAACACCCCGACAGAGAATGTAAATGAATCTCTCTTATATTGCGAGGTGAATGCGATTATGATCTCTGTAATCGCAAAAAGAGAAAACAGTTTTGTGTTCTGCGTTGTTTTCTGTGTGCTCAGGGATGAGATGATCTCTCTAATTAAGCGGGCCTGCAATAGGTGAGAAGAGCCCAGATAGCTTTATGGAGATACAAACTGAAGGCGTTTCCAGGGGGGTCATTTTGGGCTTCACAGACTGCAAGATGCAAGGCAAACAGACTGAGTTATGGACTGAATCACTCTAAAGAGCAGCAAATGTGGTTTTCAAGTTAAAGTGATGGTTCGGGCAAAAATAAAATTTACAGTTTTCCTCCAAACATGATGGAGAGACACGTTTTGAGTATAAAGTGCTTCTTTAGTTTAGCACCGTTTTTTACAGCTCAGGGCTTCCCAGCCCGGGGTGTGTGAACTCTAGTGGTTTGTGGAGGCATTTCAGAGGGTTTGGGAGTCTGTACTAAAAATGTCGGTTTCACGATACGTGACATTTTAATAATACAAGTAAAAAAATATCAAAATGTAACACTTGTGATCTCATTTGTACAAAAAGTGACAAAAGTTCGTATTTCTAGTCAATAATGTTCAAATAATTATGAAGGAATTGGTCATATTATGGATAACAGCTAACAAACCACAAAACCTTTGCAATGTTGCTAAAAATGCCCATTTAGGGGTACTTATAGTGGCTCTTAAAATCTAGGGGTTCTTTTAGGGGTACTAAAATTTAAGTTGAAGAGGTTCAGCCTGGGTATTCCTGTTTTAGATAACAGCAAATAAAGTGTAAGAAACCATTTAAATAAAATGGTCTGCATCTAACAGTCACAAACTCAAGCAGCGGAGAGTAGTAACTAGAGACCAGCATAGTGTTCATATACCAGTCAGTGTTGATGAAAACACACAACCTCGTGCTGTTCACACTGTGGTGTGTTCACGCATGACCGAATGATCACTATCACTATCACAACCTCCCACCTCACGATTTGCCAGTCAGATTGTCAGCCTGGTCCCTGTGGAGCTTGTACAGCAGTCCATCCTTGAGGTAAGCTTCTTGTTGATACACACATGATAGATGGTTGATGTGAAAGTTCACTGAAAACTACACTTTTCCACCACATTATTGGACCCAGAGATGCTGCTGCAACTTAGAGCACTGCCATCTGAGCCCTGGGGCAGTTGGGTGGCCTAGTGGTTAGGGTGTTGCCCCTGCAATCAGAAAGTTGTGGGTCCGAATCCCAACTGCTAGTGTCATCTCTGAGGTACCCTTGAGCAAGGTACCGTCCCCACACACTGCTCCCTGGGCGCCCCTCATCGGTGGCAGCCCCCTGCTTCACTTGAATGTGTTAAATGCAGAGAAAGCATTTCACATTGTTCACACTGTGTGCTGTGCTGTGGTGTGTTCACGCGTGACTATAAGGGGCCACTTTACTTTGTCGTTTCAGTACAAAAGCAAAAAGGTATGCTTTGGACACCAGGCAAGTCTTGGCCGATGGACTACAGTTGCGTTAATTTTTGCCAGATCTTTACTTTTTAAACAGATTTGTCCAAATTGCTGCATTGTTCAATTATTGTGATGTGAGTAAAGAGATTCAGAGTGGTTTGATTTAAAAAACATACCACCTCAGATTTCTTTATAGTGGTGGTGAATGGAACCAGGGGTCATGATGCCTGCAACTTAAACAGCTGTTTTCATAACCATCCAAATCTAGTTCCTCTAAACTGAGCATTTCACATCAACTCACATCTCAGCCATTTAATCATTGAACATTCTGTAAAATTTCCCTTTAATGGTACGATACGCATGTCCGAACCTGCCATCTACTTTCATGTCGCTCCTGATTAAAAACATTCAAATTTAAATGAAACACTGAAATCAGTGAGATTTCCACATCCGCTCGGATATGTCAGGACAAGCCCGGGCTCTTTTATAGCGCACTGGTGAGCATCTGAGCTTTAATACTTTGGGTTGCCGCCTGCTCCCCAATTCCCAGCATGCTTTGAAACATGTAAGTCCCTCTTTCAATCGCTTCCCCGGGCCCGGGCTAGCGTTGGAGATTGGCCGCGGTGGCGGAAGAAGAGAAAACGCTGGCGGCTGGATGTGAGGAAATTGTCACGGGAGGGATCGGCTCGACCCAGCTTTTCCACCCGAAAAAGAGAGAGTGAGAGACAGTGAAAAAAAAATACAAAGAAAAAAGGCCGACAAAACAACACCACTATATTTAACTAAATCTCCAGCTTACAGCAGAAAGCTCATGATAATGAGATCCTCTTAACAAGCTGGGCCGTGGCATTACAGGCCAAAGCATGATGGCAGCCAGCTCGAAAGATGGCAAAAGACAACAGTATCGACACATACATCCTATATCTTTCTCTAAACGTCTTTTCATGGCCTTGCTGTGCAAACAACACACTTTCGGGCCTCCTGTCTAATCTGTGTTAACACATTAGCTAATCTATTAACACATTAGCCACTGTAAACTAGCATCTCAATGAGCATTTTACACTCTTTACACGTTGAATTATTTCCCACTTGAAGCCAGTGGCAAACCATGACTATTAGAGATAGGCCTTCATTTCAGATGATAAATATCAAAATATGAGGAAAAACTTAAAATAAAAACATGAAGTACAATGCTCATTTTTGTTTTCCTTATAGGATTCCAGTAGTAGTGCTAAGCTAAATCCATGACATGAATGTTTTTTTGCCATTCTAGATTAACCATGGATATCTAAAGCTTGTAACAGATGTGTTAACACATATTTGAGCTTTCATGTTGCATTTCTAGAGTGACTCCTTTAGTAAAGAATTCTGAGGTCTGGTTGATGCTGTTCACCCTCTGACAGCAACCCTGAGGCTGCTGAGTGTATTCATGACCAGTGATGTATCTAGAACTTCCTGAAGGCCTAGAGTGATGTTTTTCCCCTCACAAAGATCGTCCAATCCATTCTAAATGTGATTGGTTGATTCTATTGTCACTTCCTATTTACGTTGGTGGTGCATCTGACATGGCAGGCCTTCAGTTCAGGGATTAGTAGGAATAATTCTTAAACTGCATTGATTCTGTTTTTTTTCCTTTTACAGAGCTGAGTAGAATATAGCATGTTTTTTTTTTTTTTTTTAAATTAAGCCCGGGTCAGATACATTTGCACAAATGAGCCATGGGGGTGCTGAGGATGGAACGAATTTCCCATAGAGGAGTTCTCCATGGGGGGGTGGGTAGGGTTGCCTACAGTACCGGGATATGGTGATTACTTCTAATTAGACTATTAACTGACAGTGTTTGGATAGCAGATGGGAGGTGGGGAACAATGAGAGAGAGAAGGACAGAATGCTTTTCTTGGAACTTTCCTTCTGTAAAATGTGTCCCACCATTGTCTCCACATAGCCGATTAAGGGAACAGTTATTTCCGTGTGTTCTCTACCTATCACCCTCAGTGAGTCACATCAAATGTTCTTTAGGGAACCAGTAGTGGTTCTTCTATAGAGTTGCTTCAAAGAATCCTTTGGATTGCTTCCCCTTCTTTTGAGTCTTCTTTTGGTTCCCCTTTGTGTTTCTTCCTCATGCTCTTAAAGAGTTTTTCCTTAAGAGACTTGTTTCCTCTCCATTTTTCTTCATCATGCTCTCAGGGAGGTTTTCCTTTTCAGTCTTGGTTCCGTTCAGGTTTCTTCCTCACGCTCTTAGGGAGCTTTTCCTTTTCAGTCTTGGTTCCTCTCCGTGTTTCTTCCTCATTTTAGTTCATCCCACAACTGTTACCCAGATACACTCATTAGGAAGCTGAACCAACATTTCTGGAAACCTTGAGTACCTCTGCCTTCCATATTTTGGTGTTTTTCCCTCAAACACACCCAACTAATCAGCTAATCAGTCCTTCCTGAGTTGAACTCACTGTGTAGGAGCTGGGAAAACAAACTATTTAAACTATGTAGGCTGGTGGTATGCAGGGGGACTGAAATGGGAACAGGTGCAATACAGGAACAGGAATGAGACAAAGCGAAGTTCTCTATGTTAAAAGCTCTGCTGATCAGACCATAAGTCAAAACATTCAGATTTAATTGCAGCTCAGATGTTGACAATATTGGTACCTTCCATTTTGTGTTATAGTAGTACAGTTTATTTTGTGGGTAAAAAAGATAAAAACTGGGTGGTTTATATGCATCCTCAGAAATACTTTTGTACAAGTGTTTTTATCTTGTGTGCCCCTGCAATGGCTAACTTAATGTAGGAGAAAGAACAGCTCTTTTCTGGCATAATAGCTCTTGAGAGAAACAGGGATGCCCCCTAACTGTCCCAACAAGTGCTGGAATTGAATTTTGCCCACGCTTCTACGGAGCCTACCGTGCATTCCCCACATCTGCTCAAAAAAAAAAAAAAATCATTTTTTAAGCATTTTTGTGTGATCCCAATCGCTAAAGTCGCTTTCTAAGACTTTAACGAGTCCCCTCAGACGATGAAAGACAAGGACGGAGTGATATTAAAAATTGGGAGCGCCCGCCCGCCAGCCTGAAGTTGACTGACACGCCACGATATCGAAATCGAGCAGGTGCGTTCAGGAACATTCCTCTGATCTGTACACCAGTCCACTTGTCTTCTTAGCGTACTCCCGTAATAAGCGGCTTCAAAGATCAGTATGTGTGCTACTAGCTCCCCTCCATCCCCCCACCCACCAACGATAAGATCTAGAGTACAGAGTCCCTCTTTCCTTTTCATAAAGCTCTTTTTTTCTCCCCCTAACTCCCTTTCTCTCTCTCTCTCTCTCTCCCTCGTTCTCGCTTTCTCCCACTCTTTTGGTTTTCTTAAGAAAATGTCAGTCTAATCGTATCTTAATGCTTTAATAATGGGGTCTTTTTTTCACACGAGCAACGTACAGTGTCTTAAAGGACCGGGACGAGGACAAATATAATAATAATATAAAAAAAAAAAAACCCTTGAAATTCAATTTTTTTGTTCCAGCTTCTTTTTCTTTGTGAGCTTGGGCCTAGCTGCCTTCGCTTGACCCAACTTGACAGGCCCTTAATTGTTTCACATAAAGACACAGAGAGATGAGACAGCCCCCTCCACATATGTGTAAAAGGAGGCACTCCTTTGTAAAGTGGCATTTTCGCGTTCTTCAGGGACCAAAAAAAAAAGAAGAGTAGAAAACGGGTACAAAAGCGGTCATGTCGGTATCTGTACAGTGGAAGAACATGGTAGCAGGTGGTGTCACAGCATAATCAATGTTACATATTCTTATAAAGAGCAGCACTAATGAAATGATTAAGAAATGTAGTAAAAACAGGATCTGGTCCATCATTATGTGTTCCTTATCATCTTACATTTTATTCCTTTGCAATAAAATGCAGTTTCGCACTGTTCTGGACCTCCCTCAGTTTGTATCAGCCTTGATTTTTTCTTGAAGTTTTCATTCAGTTCTTCAAATTCTAAAATTAAAATTTTAAATTTAAATATGAATTTGAATTAAAGTATTTGATTGGGTTAAATCAATCGAAATATCTGTCAGTTTCCATTCTACCAGCGGAATGGCCCCTAGGATTCCTGCAGAAAGGGGTTAAATCACTGTAATGATGGTATCATAAACCAGGGAAAAGGCTTCAAATTGCTATCATATTTTCATTAGGTGACTTAAAAAGACACTTTTCTTCACCTGATTAAAGACTGTAGCTAGCTCATTTCCACCACACTGATTGTAACTCTCCAAAGTAAAGCTTATGCATTAGTATTGGCATTTTAATTTGGACACAAAAAGAAAAGCACCTAACAAACTTCGTCTTTCTATACTGCTAAAAATTTTGTGTCTTTATCACGCCATAAAATGTCCATTTTTGTTGAGCAACATTAGCTAATATGCTTGTTCTGCAAGCTTAGCCAGCTAGATCTAATTTTTACCTTGATATTGTTAACTTAGCATTAGTGCTAGCCTAGGTATCAATGTTATCATATTAAATAGCGTCTTGCTATGGTCACTTGGAAGCATTAGCATTTCATTTTGGGATAGTCAAAAGTGTTGAACCTAACAAACTGTTTCTATGCTAATGGATGCTGCAAGAAGTTCTAAATGTGTTCGTGATCATCTTTAAGTAACGTGCCTCTACAGTGTCAAAAATTAATGTTGTCATCATTGTTAATTGGGTGCGGGTTTTGTTTAACTTTTCAGTTCAGTTTTATTTATATAGCGCTTTTTACAACCAAGTTGTCACAAAGCAGCTTTACAGCTTTACTACTTAATAATTAATAGTTAAATATCTATTATTTCTACGATTTTCTTGACAACTTAGATAATCTTAATGCCTAGAAAATATTTAGAGAGTGTGTTTCCAGGGCCACTTCCAAACGTTAACTTTCCATTTTGGGTCAAAAAGATCCCAAACAGAGAAGAATAGCACACACTTCAATTTCCCATGCTGATAGATAGGCGAGATGATGGTAAACTTGGAAGATACTTGGTGAGTTTTGTTAACAATGGGCTTTGAAAATAAAAGAGACTTCCCAGCACCGATCTGGAGGTTGGGGAGGTGCTTTCTTTAGTTTTTTCATCAGTTATCAACCCAGGAGGAGGGTGTGTGGAGGGATTTGATACCTTTTGTCAAAGGGGAGTGGGCATTTTTTGTGTTTTAGAGGTGACATTAAAAAGGAGATTCACAGAAAAATATGAAAACAAGAGAACAATGAATAATAGAATACATACCGTTTCTTTTTTATGTATTGCACATTCTCTGTACTGTTGCTGCTGTCATTTGCACAGTTATCGTTTTTTGCTGTCTACCTCAGTATGTGCATTTTTTGTCGTAATACTGTATTCATTCAAATTGTACTGTAGCTGTTTTTGTCAACTGCACTAATGTTTTCTTGTCCTGTTGTTTTGTTGCTCTTGTGTTTTTCCTGCTCTCTTTACACTCTGTGTATCTTGCCCTGTCTGCATTTATGTAGTCTTGTGGTGTTCTGTTTTGTTCTTTGTGGGTCTGTTTTTGTTCTTTGTGTTGCTCCATGGTCCTGGAGGAACGTTGTTTCGTTTCACTGTGTTCTGTGTACATGGCTGAAATGATAACAAACTTCCATGACTTGACTTGACTTGCCCTAACTTGAAACTGGGAACGCCCAGAAATGGGAGGGTTAACAGGTATGGTTTCAGCCACTCGTCCCACCTCTGACTGTCTCCTCTTTAAAGCTATTGAACACTCCTTCGTTTGGCCATTTATAAAAGTGCAGGCGTGTGTGTGAGTCTATACATGCAAAAGAGTGTGTGAGGCCTCAGTGTGTGAAACTGCAGGTGCACATCCAGCTGCCACGCCTTTGGGATAGCAACCCCCCCCCCCCATCCCCCGTACCGTCACTCAAAATGACAGGCAGGCCAGGCTGGAGGTGCACAGAGGCTGCCGTCAGCCACCATCACAATCATCCTTTTTAACGATGGAGGTGTGTGTATGTGTGTGTGTGAGAGCATCTCGCCAACCAGAGCAACTCGGAAACAGTAATGAGGAATTTGACATCGTTGTATTATTAGCCATTAGGGACCTGCTGTGTGTCTGGATGGGGAGAGAGTGTCTATGGCTTTTTTTCAGTCTGTATGGCAGCCAGAGTGGCGAGCCTTAAGGGTTTTTACCCCAACGCCCCAAAGCTCTGCTCTCACACACCCACAGCGCTTGTAACATGGGGATTCTGCTGTCAAATTAAACGGAGGGGACATCGTCGATATCATCCTGCGTACTGTGACATGTAGAGCAATATTTCATCGCAATTGTGGAGACGTTAACCCATAAACACCACTCTTTTGGTCTCTCTCTTTCTTTCTATGGTACACCATTGTAAATGGTAAAAAAAGCCAACAATACAAAATACATCAGGCTTCAAAGACTTATTGACTAATATATCCACTAGTGGTGGCTGTTGGCAGTTGTTGACTAGTCAATGACTGCGCCTTATTTTAATAGTGACATATGCTAAACATGAAGCAAAACATGCATTGTTAGTCTGGAAATACTCCATAAAAGAGGAAACTAATTCCACTGTCAACTGAAGGGTCTGAAAAATGACACTAATGTGCAACAAAATGCTTCAGCTACACAAAACCACCTAAAAATGAGGCATCCATTACTATAATGAAGCATAAGCAACACATTTAAAGGGGAATTCCATTGGAATTGGATTGGAATTCTATAGTTTTAGTACCATTTATTACCATTCTCAATGTTAAAGATGGATTCCATTGTTTTCCATTGTCTTCTCAACATTAAAGGGGAAATTCCATTGTTTTCTCAATTACAACATCCATTGTTGAACTGCAAAATTGTAGAAAATCCTAAAAAGAAGGCTCTGTGTGTACCTTTCTGCCACTGTGTTTGTATTTGTATAGTTTAGGCCAAATCCTATAAACTATTGTAAAACTTGGGCGCCAGGCGTTTCAGACACCACCATTGTGAAGAATGACTTGGTAAGTTTCTTGAGGACGGTGCATTTCACATCAAAATCCACTTGAGTTTGTTTACTACTTAAAAATGTAATTATGCAGAAATGTAGAAAAATCAGTGGAATATCTCTTTGATATGAGGACCCTGAAAGTACATAGGGCATTTTGTGTTACTTTTAGTTCTTAATCAAGTGCATGCAGTGTTGAAAGATTACACATACTATATAATTATTATTGAAGTGTACTGAAGTGTGATTTTCATGCATTTACACTGTTTTGCTATTTTGTATGTTCAACATTTAAATGTAAGCTACTAACATTTTTTTCCCAATTTTCTCCCAAGTTTAGTCGTGCTACAGTCCGCCCACAAGCTAGGACTCCCCCTATCGCACAATATCACCAGCACATGCTTCCTCTGAGTCACTTGCCACCACACATCAGCCGCTAAGCAACATCATTAGACGGCTCAACACTTTTTACTTCCCCCCGAGTGATGGCAGAGAGGGAGAGCCATTCCACCCCAGCCAGAGAGGGTCTCTCTTGGAGGATCAAACCTGTGATCTCCTAATGACAGGGCCAACGCTTAGACATATAAAACGGTTTTCAGTGATATCTGGAAAACTCTTTTTTTGTATTTGTGGTTATTTTTAGTATAATGGTCTCATAACCGCTAATTCATGCTTCACCACACCATCTAGGCCTCATGGAAACACTTGTCTGGTCTTACCGTCTTCAAAGCGCTATGCCCATAACGCTCTTGGTGGTTTGGCTCTTCCAGTCGTGCAGAAGGACTTGCAGCTTTGTCCCCACTGGGCCTGTGCCAAGGCTAGTGCTTCGTTTCCAAAGCTAGTTCACATGACTTTATGCTTAAAATGTTACTGCCCAACATAATACCAGCTGACTTGGAAGATCACTCCCCTGCTTAATGAGTTGGTTAGCATGGTCTTTGGGACATGGTGGATTTTGGTGTTTATTTTTTCAAACAGAGGGCCGCCCCGCTATTGTGCAGCTCTGTGAGTTCCGGCGGTCTCTTTGATTTCGGCTAATGGAGCCCCACCAGGCTACACAATATGGAGGCTGTTCAGCTCCTCTAATTCCACATCATCTTTAAAAAGCTGCATACGGAGCCACAGAAGGAGACACTGAAGCTCACAAAGATGGCAAAATGTGGTTTCAGTCTCTGTTGTATGAATTAGCCTCAAATGAACTGTGCATGAGTTCATTTGCTAATCATTGTGCTGAAATGGCCTATAAGTACAGCTGTGCAGACTTTAAAGGAATACTCCAGCATTTTCCAACCCAGTCTCTATCAGCTGTATCTGTAGGATGCTGGTGATTACCATTGATTATAATGTAGACACGTTTCCTTGTACTTAGCAAAAAACATAAAACTGAAGCACCTGCCCACTGGCCACTATTTTAAGTGTGTTTTAAGTCAGCATGTTTTCTTTTTATATCTATGTCTAGAGAAATTATTGTCCACGGTAATCAGTTTCAACGCATTTCAAGTCAAGTCAAGTCAAGTAGGTTTATTGTCATTTCAGCCATATACACAGTACACGGTGAAACAAAACGATGTGTCTCCAGGACCATGGTGCAACACAAGAACAGAAACAGAAGTGCCGACATGACAAAAAGAGAGTGCAACACAAGAGCAACAAAACGACATTTAGTGCAGTCGACATTTGAATGAATACAAAATTATAAACACTGTTAAACTTATGCAGTCAAAACATTCCTCATACGCAAATTTTGCTGAACCATTTTTGTGACATAACAGCAGTTTAGCACCACCCATCCATGATGAAGTTACAAGGAGTGGTTCAGTCTGGATTGCTTTTTCAATGAGGCTCAACACTGGACAGCCAATCGGATTAGAGCTACAGATATTATTCTTAAAGGCATAGTAAAATAAATCGAGACTGTTTTTGGTGAATAAGCCCGGATAAATGTCATAAGTGAACCTCAGGGGGAAAAAAGAATACAAATGTAGGTTATAGGTACATTTAAGACATTTCACTCAGTAATTTCATTTTAGACTATCAATTTTGCAAATGTGTCTGAGGCGCGCTATTTAACATGTGGAAATAAGGTGGATGTTCCGGCTTTCCAAGAATTTCCAGGAATTTCCCTGGAAGGTTTGAAAAGGATACATTCTCTATTAGGGTAAATAGTTTAATAAAATGATGTGGAGTTTTATGGTTTTATACAGACACTGTAATGGCAACTGAATGGGTACATGATGATGTTTTAGCAGGATATGGTTTTTAATGAGGACCGCTCTTCTAATGGCGTCCTGTCCATGCCACCATGTCCAAGTGTCAGGGTAGTGGCTGAGCGCTTGCTAAAACTGGACAGTGGGTTTATTTTTAGAGTTGGCATGAGAAGTGGCAGCCAAATGGAAAAAAAAAGAAAAGTTGAGAGCTTCACAAGTAGGTCAGCCCGGATGCTGGCTCATGCTCCGGCTAGTTCAATTACAGTTCCCCAGCAAAACTTACCTAAGCTGCACCAATTACCCTGCAGACTGCTACTGAGACAAACAGTCATTCCTGACCAGTCTTCAATTGCTCACTCTTATAACTTTAAAACAGCATATTAGGAGTTACTGTATAATTAGTCCAGGGGTACACAGAATGAAATATTTAAAATGCGAATAAAACTGACCGATAAAACCCTCGTCAGCTGATATGTTTTGTTGGCGTTATTTGTGAAAATTGCTACACATCCTCTACAGGAAACAAATAATTTTTCTGCCAATATTTATGCACAGAAAAAAAAATCTTTATTTGTTGAGTTTAACATGTTGGTAAAAGAGAAAAGTGCTAGAAGTTTTGATCAGGCCTTGTTTTATGTTCCCTCGATATGTTTAATTCAGCAATTAAACTGTAATTGTTCAATAAAAGAGGATGTGTACTTAGAAAATCATTGAAAAACTCAACAAAATGTTACTTTACTGGGACGCCAAACATGCAACAGACTATATATTTTAAGCATCTAGTAAAGCATGGGTGGAGCAGTGGGTGGGGCCTCACTCCACGCTCTCCACACGCTCTCTGCGTGGGTTTCCGTCAGGGGCTCCGGTTTCCTCTCACAGTCCAAAGACATGCACCTGAGGAGAACTGGAAAGGGTGAAATGCCCCTCTGTGTGGGTGTGTTTGTCTGTGTGTCTGACCTGCTAGGGACTGGTGGCCTGTCCAGGGTTTAGGCTCAAGCACCCCCTGTGACCCCATTTGGGAAAAGCACTTTGGACAATGGCTGGCTAGATAGTAAAGTGTGAATAAAAAAAACAAAAACAAGATAGAAATATGATAAGACACTGTAAAATAGTCCAAGTCAGTGATCAGACCTGAGAACTGAGAACATTTACCTTGTGATTAGTGAGGGTAAGGCTCATGTAAGCTTTACACTGTAAAGGGGAGAATAATGGACACTGGAACGTCATTCATTAGGCATGCTTTTTAAAAGTGTCAAAATTATTATCAGACACATGCTATTGTGTGTCCCGGCAAGTCTGCAGTAACTCAAAATAAGCATGTTATATAGTCTTAGGTTTTATATCTAAGTATTTTGAAATCATAATACTGATGTACGACCAAGCTGCCATTGTTCATATAACTGCATTTGAGATAAGCCAAAATGATGAATAACTAGAGCCTGACCGGTATATTGGTTGGCCAGTAATATCAGTTTTATCAGTATCAGTGAAAATATTGTAGACAATCTGCTAGTAGTTTGCCATTTCTCTTGGTTGCAGCATTGTAGGTATTTGAACATCCAATAACAGGACAAAACTTAAGATCAGGACCCCCCTAGTCCTGGAGGGCCAGCGCCCAGAATGATTTGGTGATTTCCCTGCTCAAACATACCTGATTTGACTCTTCTGTTAATTGTCAGGTTTAGTGATGGGCTAGTTAGGGGACTGGCACTTCAGAAACAGAATTGCATTACTGGACTGTTTGGTTTCTGTCCTGTCACCATTAAGTAACTCTTTCTTCAGTTGATGTGACTCTCACTATCGAAAATATAAAAAAACTCCAAAACAATACAACAGCTATGAATGAATAGACATATACTGTAAACTTCAGCTACTACTTATTGTTACTACAAATGACTTATTAGGAAACAAACCAAGGCCAATATCGGCCTGGACCTGGCCCAAACCCCGGTATTTTGTTGGGCCCCACTGGGTTTAGGGTGGGCAGCAGGCTGTATTGTAGCCACTGCGTAACTGAACATGTTCGGCCTTTGTGAGGATCTGCAATAGCAACGTACATCAAAGCATCACAGGACTAAATTGAAAAAATAAATTGGCTCTGATCTCTGGTCGGCCGCTGCCGAGTCACGGCACATACGTTTGTGAAGCTCACTTCGTTCCAGTATCATCTCCTTCGTTTCCAAGTGCCTAGAGCCACACCAGGTGTCCCGGCAATTAGTCTCCCTTGAGATTGATGAGATCGGGCAGGGCTGATGGAATCACTGGCGGTGCCTTACATCTGGACGGCCGTTGGTTTCTTCCCGAAGTGGCCAGCAGCCGCACTAGAGCGCCTTTGGTAGCGCCTCGTGTTTTGAACTGCGACAGGTAAACAGACTAATTGATTCCGGGAGCCCCCCCCACCCTGTTCTGGTATTTTTTTTCAGAATGCGCGTTCGTCGTCGGACGAGCCTTTCGCAGAACAGACGACGGCGTCATCTGTGGCGCTGAAGGCGTGTCAAAAGCAGTGCCAGTAATTTGGGCTGATGAATGACAAGCAGGGGTTGGGGGGGGACTCCTGTTAGATAGTCAGCACACTCATTAGAAAACACATTTTCAGATGTCATTGAGCTCCGCTCTTTTCCTTTTTCTCTTCTTTTTTTTCCCCGGAAATAAACGACTAGCGTTGGAATATTGCAATGTCATACCAACTGAGCAGAAGGAACTCAAACCTCGATTGAATTGTCTGAAGCCTGGCTGTGTTTTTGAACACTGACAGCCATCTGTGAGGGTTCCTTTCCGCTCTGGCTAATGAGCAGCTTGTCGCCGAGGCTCAGTCTTCACTGGCCCGTCCCAGGAGAGGCTCCACAGATGCTGGCCTCTCCGCAAAACTCCTGCAGAGGCCTGCCTGCCTGCCTCCTCACAAACAACAGAGCTCCCAGTAACGTGAGCATAAACCGCACGCTCTGCATTCTCTACCACTGCCGCATCGTCCCTCAGTATTACCATGTACAATGATGCTTCTGTTCAAAATGGACCCAAAAAGGGCATTTAAACTACAAGCTATGTCATCTGGTCACTTTTAACCCCATTTTTGATGAATGCTTCATGTGTCCTTCATGTGCGCATATGCTCAGAAACACACTAGGTGAATTTAGCTACATTAGCATGGGTGGGAACACATATATTGTGCAATAAAAACTGGGCAAAAATGAACACAATGGACAGGATGTAGTGATTATGTTGTTGTTTTTCAGCTTCTAGCATTTTGGTTCAAGTTTTGAGAGAAATCCGTAGGGACCTGAATTATTAAAGACCCCTTGTGTGTGGGGGGGGGGAGGGGGGGGTTGTTGCATTCATAAAGAAGTGAATTAACTTCTGCATAGCCTTCTCCTTAATGGCTTGTTCTCATGAGCTTATGAATGAAGCATTTTTCAGATGAATGGTGGAATGAAACTGATATAACTGTCACTGGAATGTAATTTCAATAGCAATGTCTAGCCTACCTTGAAATTTATGAGTAGATCACTATACTATAGGTACAGCAAAATTGTGCGGGAATGAAGTGGACCAAGCTTTGGCATCTCCAGCAAAGATGTTATGAAGTAGAATGAGAATTCAGTGGTTGTAAAATAGCTCATAACACTCAACATGGCAGCTGTTTATGGGGGAAGTCTGGTCATTCAATAAAAATAGCCAAACCATTTGCATCTCAAGCCTCAAGTGGAAAAGCCCTGGGAGATACACAGCAGCCACAAGAACCTGAAAAAACCCTTTTTGGTAACACTTTATTTAAATGGTTATTTGGATGGAAGATGTTTTGTAGATGTTCATTCTCCTACTAAATATTTATTGAATGCAACTGAACCTTAAGTTGAATAAAATAGATTCTATTTGATCTAACCCTAAACCTAACCTTAACCCAAACTTTAAATCTAATCCTAATCCTGATCGTAACCCTACTACTGTTGATAATCCACTGAGCTTCACTAGTTCCTCTAGATAATCTATAGGGGACCATCAGAATAACTTTTTTATGTGTTACTGGGGCCAAATACCACAAATTATTTGTAATGTGTTTTATCGGATTTCAGAAATGTTGTTAAAGACTTAATGTTGCTTTTAGTTTTGTGGTTTATAGGTCTTTATCTATAAAGTGGCAAGTGAGTGGACAGACTTCTCATATGAACTCTGGCGCCGTCATTTCTAACACCAGAATAAGAATCAGAAAACTTTACTTATCCCGGAGGAAACTTCTCTGTTACGACTGCGCAGAGACACAGAGACAAAAACAATATAAAATATAGTATAAGTCAAAATAAAAGTCAAAATAAAACTCTCCAGAAATACTCAGAAAATGCTGTGTAGTAAAAACACTATGCTTCACAAACTGCTGTGGTCAGTAAGAGAGGTGGATATAAATACTCTAGATAAATAAATAAAATTACTGCTGAAGTAGTTTACTAGCGAACACAGATTTGGAGGTTTGGAGTTGTTCTCTATACCGAGTCTATTACTGCATGAAATAGTAACATCAGTAGTAATGCTGCACATGATAATACTATTGCGTAAGTAGTGCCATTAATAGTAGTGACATAAGTATGATATTGCACATGACAAAACTGTTGCTCACAATAAATTGCATGTAATATTAAAGATATTGCATGTAATAATGTTAATTTAGCCCAAAATAAGAAATTGCACATCCGAGCAGCAGCTGGTTACTGAGTGAGTGTGTGACAGTGTGACATAAATGTTTACTATTCCTCCATGCTCTCCTGATCTTCTCACTCCAGTGGCACGATGGTTAGCGCTGTCACCTCAGTGCGAGAAGGTCCTGGGTCTGATTCCCAGCCTGGATGGCCAAGGGTCCTTTCTATCTGGAGTTTGCATGTTCTTTCCCCATGTTTGTATGGGTTTCCACTGAGTGATCCAGTTCTTTTATTTTCTGTAACCGCTTAATCCTTACTAGGGTCGCGGGTACCCGGAGTCGATCCCGGGGTCTACGGGCGCGAGGCAGGGACTCACCACAGGGTGCACAGACACCTTTTACTCACACACTCACACCTACGGTCAATTTAGAATCTCCAATTCACCTGTCTTTGGACTGTGAGAGAAACCCGGAGACCCCGGAGGAAACCCATGCCACCACGAGGCGAACATGCAGACTCCACACACACACACAAGGCCAGGGCCTGGATTCAAACCCCCAACCCTGGAGGTGTGAGGCAACAGCGCTACCTACTGCACCACTGTGGGACACTGTGCTCCAGTTTCCTCCCACAATTCAGATGAACTGGAGATGCCGAATTGCCTCTAGGTGTGACTGCGTCTCTACCCTGCGATGGACAGTTGGCCTCTCCAGGCTGTTTCCTCACCCTCCACCCTGTAAGTACAGGATGGGCTCCACCACCCCAAATAACCCCTAACCGCTGTAACCCTGGTTTGGATAAGAAGCTCAGATAATGAGATAATAAATGGATAAAAATGAAATAAGGATATTAACTTATTACTATTATCAAATTTTCTTTCTTTGAGAGCTTTGACTCACCCCTCTTTCTGCCTTAACCCACAGTCCCGCTGTGTGTGTGGCTTCCGTCTTGAATGCTTTTCCCTTTAACATCATAATAAAACTCATTATCTCGTGCCACAAGGTGAATTCGGCGAGTGGCACGAAATAAACAAAAAATAAATAAATAAACATTTTTGCGCAGATCACACCGCCCCGAGATCAACAGTCATGCAAATACGAACGGAAAAAATATATATACAGAACTTTCCCTAATTATTCCATATCAGCAGATTCGCCAGGAATTCAATTTAGTTCTTCTTTTAAAAAATAGGGAAGAGGTTTTTTTTTCTCTCCTCTATGATCATCCGAGCTTGGGCGCTGCTGTTTAGGAATTCGCTACGTTTTGATCTAATCGCAAAATCGAAATATTCATGGGGACACAATGATATCTCTCAGTAGCAGGCAGTCAGCCATTAATTTGGAAATTCGGGTAATTTGTTAGTGCTTATCGGAGGCAGAAAACGCCCTACCTCCATGTGAGGAACGTGCCTGAGAGTGAGAGCGGGGGGCTGTAGAACACAGAGAGAATGATTTACAATAGGACCGCCGCAATTTGAAGCAGGGATTCAATTACGCAGTATGTTTAATTTTGCTCCGAGATCTCCAGTTAAAAAGTCTATTAAAGCTCCAGCTCCCCCTGACGCTTAACATATCTGCTATCAGGCGTGTGGAGGAAACTTGAGGACTTCTCCGCTGAGCATCTCCTTCCGAGACACACTGGCGTGATCTTGGTGCCAAGATTCAACTTGATGTGGTCTTCCTAAAGGGGAATTCCACCAATTTTCAAAATTCCTGCACAGTTCAATGGTAAAGCAAGGCATTCAGAGTGGTTCGATGAGAAATGGTACATTGTAGAGGACAGCGGTGGTGACAGGAACCATGGATTACAATGTCTACAGCCCAAATATGTCCATTTCATGTACTATCCAACATGATTTTCCAAATCACAACCTCAAAACAGTTGTAAAAGTATGCATCAGACAGTATATTCATAATTTCATGTCACAATAGTCTGCAAGGTAAATTTTAGAGTTGTTAATTTTTTCAGACGTCTGGTTCCTATCACCACCACAGTTAACAATTTGGACTTAATCATATAATTATGCAGAAAATTTGATAATTTGGTGGAATTCCCTGGACTGATATTGCTCAAACTTGCGTTTTCCATCAGAATTTTCCAACAGCATTTACAACATTTATCATATCATATACATAATTTGCATATTCAAAAGTCAGCTTTTGTTCTAAACAGTTAAATGAATAGTTCAGCCAAACATTTAATTTATGCAATTCTCCACTGACCCCCGATGTAGTCAATCAACCAAGAAATGTTTGGAGCCAAAACTTAGCTTCCTTAGTTTAGAACTGGTGCTGCAAGGCTAATAATTAATAGTCACCCAAATCCGTTTATTTTTAATTCATCCCAGAAACTTCTCTCAGGTCGCTCAAACTGCATCCGACTCTTTATTAAGGTTGAGCAGACTTGGAGATTGGTTTATGACTCAGTATGACTTACCGTGAGCTACAAAAATGAACAAAATTTCACCACACAGGCAAATGCTGTGGGTGGCTATTTTAGACAACAGGGTCTGTTTTCACAAACTGCCTCCCTAGTAGGAGTGCTGATCTGGAAGTTTTTGGGATAAAAAATTAAAAAATATGGAGAGCCCTGATCTTATCTGAAATGAAAGTTCGTTTTTGCAGCTCACAGTAAGTCATGCCTAAACCACACCCAGGTTATAGCTTATGCAGACGCTGCTTTTATAAGGGACCTGTGGGATTGTGGGAGCATCAGTGGACTGAAGCAAGTTCTGGAATTTCATGCATATTATTGGTCGATTAACAGAAGAAACTAGAAACCAGTTCAAGTGTGTTGATTAGGTAAAAATAACAACAGCCCACTTTTTCCCCATGTGCCTAATTCAGATGTATTGTAAATACTTTTCTCTTTTATTTATTGCAACAGATTACTGTCCTAAATGTGTTCAGTATTTGGCCATTGCTACTCTTTCAAATGATTGTGCCCAACTCTTTTAGCAACTCAGTGTGTTTTACCCCCACACTACCAGTACCTTAGTATATATGGGACCCACCCTTCAAAAGTCAAAGTCATACATCAAGACGCTTTTCAGTTTTGGCACCTAAATGGTGGAACAAACTTCCCCTGATGGCCCTTGCTGTCTTCAAATGGTGACAGAAGACCCTCCTCTTCAGTGAACACCTGGATTAACCGTCACTTCTTCAGTGAGCACTAAGGATAATAACTATTTACCCTAAACTAACACAGCTACCAAAAAACTTCACAACTGCCAAATGCTGTAAATGTAAAAGTACCTGGCCTATGATGGACCTGTCCAGGGCATTTCTCTGCCTTTCACCTGAAATAGGCATGAACCTCAGACACAGCCCTGGTTGGGATATGCGGATGAGATAATGGATAATTGGAAGGATGCTAGTACCTGGCGGAGAAGGGCACTTCCCAGATTCTTAGCCAAACAGACAGAGATGGGGGCGGAGTAATGTGTCTTTTGGGAGTGTCTGTCAGGAGGTCAGCGTAAACACAAAAAAGGCAAGGCAAGTTTATTTAAATGGCACATTATTAATCACAGAGGTCAAATAAGCATAAAAAGCATAAAAAGGAAAGCGGCCAAATAAAGTAAGCAATAAATTACAGTAACCAATTACAGTAAATGAAATGTGAAAAAGCAATGAAACAATCCAGATAAAAGTGTCTTACTGGTGAACTCAAGGCAGGAGAAAACAAAACAGTTTTTTAGCTTCTTTTTAAAACTGGCAACAGCTGGGGCACAGTTTTCCAAGTGAGGTTCCTCAAGCACATTACACACTGATGCCATTGCTAAAACATTGATTTTTTTAATCAGGTTCGACATATTTAGCTTATTTATAATACTTTTGGTGTTTTTACAGCATTTAAAAAGAATATTCTTCTGAACCTCCATGCTTTCTATCTGAACCCTCAGATTGCTGCATTCCTTTGTCCTTGGAAACAAAGAGGCATCAGTGTCGCAATGCGCGAAGTAAGAACGAAGCAGATAAGAAAATAAAAGTGTGTGACCACACGAGAAATAGTAACTAACAAGCGGCAAGGGACGGCTTTGTCTTGCTGGGTAATGCTCGGTGAATCCTAACACCCAGAGACGCTAAGCGGAGGCCGGCTCGGAGCGCTGATGGCAGCCTGATAAGCTGGGCGTGGATCAATATGGGCCCTGTAAAGGTTAAATGATGCTCAGTAGGGTGTTGTTATTGCACTGCGTGAGTCAGTCTGATTGATATAGACACTATCACACTGCTCCCGCCCAGGCCTCTGATGCGACTGCATCTCATTTGGGCCGAATCTCACTGTTGCAGATTTGCGGCAGTTCGCGGGAGCCGTGTCGTGGGAACACTTAAGATGGGTGTAAATTTCGGTTTCCTTATTTTCTTTAGGAAACGACAATCAGTACGTCACCTATGGGACTAATTTAGTGCCCAAAATTGATCAAATAAATTGAAAGTGAATGTCCTACTATTTCCAAACACACATATAATATGTCACACTTAAGGGCCTGCATCCTCAGAGTTGTCCTCCTTCTCTCTCCCAGGAAATTTTTGCTTGCTTTGGGAGGGGGGCTCATGGTGTGCCTTCTTAAAAATGAGATATGTAACTTTAATGCAGGATTACTCATCTTCCCTAAAAATAAGTATCAAAATGTATTAAAAAGTATTAAAAGCAGGAAGCACTCAGACCAGTCACACCAAGGAGCAATTTAGCGTCTCCATTTTGCCTCACGTACATGTCTTTAGACTGTGGGAGGAAACCGGAGATCCCAGCAGAAAGCCAAGCAGACACAGGGAGAACATGCAAACTCCACAAAGACCCTCAGCTATTGTCTTTAATAAGAATAATATCTATACTTATTATAATATGTACATATATACATACATATACTCTGTGTACATACATATATTTATCTAAGTTTACATATACATATAAAGACATTTA
>JBBPCZ010000001.1:3699252-3712255 GCA_037974445.1 Brycinus macrolepidotus
TATATATATATATGTGTGTGTGTGTGTGTGTGTGTGTGTGTGTTTGTGTGTGTGTGTGTGTGTGTGTGTGTGT
The DNA here is from genome assembly GCA_037974445.1 of Brycinus macrolepidotus. Lineage (NCBI taxonomy): Eukaryota > Metazoa > Chordata > Actinopteri > Characiformes > Alestidae > Brycinus > Brycinus macrolepidotus. The sequence goes on from JBBPCZ010000001.1 coordinate 3,699,326, forward strand.
GTGTGTTTGTGTGTATGTACACAGTGGATATATATACATGTACCTGTTCTTTCTGGTTCAAAAGTGGTTTTCCTTGGCTTTGCTCCAAAGAATCCTTTTTCTGGCACAGTTATTTTTTAAGAGTGTGTTAGTATTTTCCATGCTTAGCAGCAATGTGTTTCTTGTAGTGGATCCAATAAAACTTCTCAAAGCACTTTTGCGAGATCTCCCAAAGGATACCCCACATTTGGAGGATTTTAGCCCAGCTTACACTGACTCTCTTTCCGAATACCCGTTTCTGTTGTGGAATTGCTTTCTCTCAGAGTGGACAGTGGCTAATGCAAAGGTCTGTTATCGTTCTGAGGTCCAGACGAGTCAGGCAGAACTCTCCTCCAGAAAATAAACGCGGTGCCTGACTTTGAACGGTGGGCAGTGAGTTGTGTTGATTCCAGTGTGTTTGATTGAAACTATGGGATTCTATCTGGCACCAGAGGGTGTAGACCATTCAACCATGAAGGTTCAAAATTTGATTTTGATGTTACACCACTCAATTTTCTTGTTCATCTACTGACTCCAAACCACATCAACAAAGTTGAGGCTCTAATTCCGACTCACGGATTTAGAGGCCGACTTTGCACGAGGGAAGACGCAAATTGCACCCCGTTTATCAGTTTCCTCCTAGAACCTGATTCAGATCCCGGGCAAGAAAAGTCCCCCGAGCTAGTGCCGCTAATGCTGAGCTCCCTGGATATCTCAAAGCCATATTAATTCCAAACTGTTATTGACCTTCAAGAAACAAAAAACCTGAGCGTCGCTCATTGAGCCCGATGATATCGCTGCCGTCGCTTCCGCCTCAGTCAGCATTCCTCAAACGAATGCCCCCCACCCCCCCACGCTTCCCTTTCTTTTTTTTTTTACAGCTCTAAATGTAATTGCAACATTCAACAAGCAGGTTAAGAGGGAGTTGAGGAAATGAATACACACTTCCTTCCTCTTACGCATGTACACGGGGTATAGATAGTTCCCGACTGTTCTAATAACCCATCTTAGACCTGCGATCTAATCGGCGGGGAACAGCACGAGTAATTAAAGTTGAAATTAATTACGGCCTGTACTGATATTCTAATAACCGCTTCGAAGGGGCTTCGGCTCCTTTTTTTTTTTTTTTCTTTGCAAGGATGAAGTTGATATTTTGTCACTCGTGCTTTATCTTCGGCGGCGGTGTGCGATTGTCTGTACTTTAAGATTATTCATGTAGCTAGGCAGAGCTCAGGAAATGGGAGATAATGAGAACTTTCTCCACCCCCCACCCCCTCCTCAGGCTCTCTCGTTTCTGACCACGGTGCCCCTCTTGACAGCTCTTACACCCCCCCTCCCCCAGCCACCTCCACCACTACCCCCCTTTCTTTTAACATTCCTTTATCGTGACAGTGTTTAGAGAGAGATAGAGCTAAGGCAGCCCGGGCCTTCTGACTGCTTTTGATGGAAATTAGACAATCGTTCATTAGCGGGCCAGATAATGCCGCTGCCTCCTTCTCCCCTCCCTGCCTGTCTCCCCACACACTCCCTTTGGGATCTCATTTAACACCGGCGGCGGCGTTCACCTCGCTGGAAGCGACTCCGGCGTGCGGGTACCCCCCCATTCGAGTGTGTCTCTCCGCAGACAATGCCACTGGAAATGTCATCCTAAGTAGAGAGGAGCAATGTAGTCGAAACCCGCTCTAACAAGCAGAGCCGGATCCTCCCTGTGGGGCCTGTGGACACCCGGCCCTCCGTGTCTCCAGCCATGCTCATCAGCCGCACCGAACAATGGGACACTCTTAAGGTGCATCGGCCAGATACAGATCAGCTCTAGGCTTTTGCTGTGGTCCTGTCTCCTGCTTGCCAAGTCATAATCACCAGTTCTTCGCCTTGTTGTAGCTGGATGAATGCAAGACATCAGAAAGGAGTTATACATGTTTGAGAGAGCTTTGACCAATAGCATCAGCAAAGCACACAAAACCTGTATATTGTATTCTATCTGTGATTTCAGTCCAGAACTAATTCACAAGATCCATATTTTTACAAGTTTGCTAGGCAGTAACTTAGTAATGAGTTAATTCATTAAACCTGGGGGTTCTTCAGAAATAGTAGTCCTGTTTGAACTGAGGTCATGGTATTGTGATAACAGTCTGGACAATCTAGCACAACAGACTAAAACAGAGGTTAAAACTGCACTGGTTGCTTTTAGAATTGATACTTTAATTAGTATTTAGAGCTTTAAATTCTATTTGAATCTGAATGCTACGAGGATCTGGAATTATTTGGTGAAATTCCTCTGCTACAATATCCTGTGTGCACTGGCCATTCAAATCCCTTACCTACTTTTGAAAAAAACTAGTCTGGTTCAAACAGAGCTTAAGGTGTATTTAGAGAAATATTAGCATCCATCTGACACTTCAACCATGATGCAAGAATAAAGACTTGTACCAAAACTGATTCTGTTGGTAGCTTTACTGCCGGTTGAAGCAGTTAAGAACTTGCATCAGAATCAAGTATCATCTAAGAGAGTACTTCGCTGATCTTATGTGCTTTCGCGTTCTTCTCTTTTAGGAACTTTTGTTGTTTCTCAAGTGCGTAAACCTTCCGAGTGCTGGTTGGTTCCACTTTAATTGCTTTGTGTAGAATGAATGTTGAGAACTCTTCTTGTCAAGACTGTTTCCAAGAAACCAGTTCATTAACTGCATCCACAAGGAATATTGTCGCGAGCGGCATGCCCGCTTTTTTTTCTGTGTTTCTGCTGGTTTTCAAGCCTTATGATGAAAAACAACAGTCTTTCAGCTCCTTCTCAAAGTATGGACAGCGCAGGGGAAAAATCTCAAAGCACCATCAAGTCTCTCCTTCCAAAGTCTGAAAGTTTTGCGACAAACAGCTACTTTCTCTCGTTTTTCCATCATCTTCTGTAAGGCGATTTTGACACACAGAAGATCAAGCATTGAGAGAGAGAGAGAGAGAGAGAGAGAGAAAGAGAAAGAGGGAGAGAGGAGAGAGAGAGGGAGAGAGGAGAGAGGAGAGAGAGAGAGAGAGAGAGAGAGAAAGAGAGAGAGAGAGGGTACTGGGAGACAAGAGCTTAGAATCTGGGCTGGATCAGAGCAAGGCGGACGCACAATCACAGCCCGGGCCACTGGAGGCCGGCCTGCCCTTTTCCTGTCTCTCTTAGTTTGACAGACAAGCGGACTTCTCTCTGCCCTGTCCTCAGATCACAGGCTCCGCTGCCAGCCTTCGCCTGCATTAGTAGAAGCCCTTCAGAACTCGGAAAGCCTCCTCGCCGATGTTTCCGCAAAAGCCAAGAGCCAGCTTGGTCAGCCATTGACCTGCAGGCCCAAAAAAGGATGGCAAGGAAACTTAAAGAAGAACGCAACACTGCATCATTGTGTAAATGAGCCGATGGGGCATCAAGTGTCCCCTTCAAATGGAAAGTTAGCAAAGAAAGTGCTGGAGCTCGTTGCTGAACTTTGCACAAATGGAAACTTCATGCCTCAAACATCTCAAAAGTTGTGGATTATAACCTCAATAACACGGCTCAGCTGAAAAATCTGATGGTTCCCATGCAGAATGAGGATGAGGCTGGGGTGGACATTTACAGTGCCTGGAGTTTGAAAATGTTGCATATATTGTAATGCATAAGCACTGACTTGGGCTAGTGTTCTGTCAGCATGGTGTCTGTGGGCCCTCCTGAAAGGCAGAACACTACAGAACCACCAGCATCTTAAAAGGTGGGGAACAAACCTATGTTCTAACCAACACCCTGGCTAAAACACTTTGGCCAGATGGCTTCCAATAGTCTGTTTAATTTAACCCATATTTTTTTATTCTTACCACTAGGGGCAGCTGGTGATCTAGTGGTTAGGGAGCTGCCCCTGCAATCAGAAGGCTGTGGGTACCCTTGAGTGAGGTACCATCCCCACACACTGCACCCCCGGTGCCCCTTGTTGCTGGCTGCCCACTGCTTCACTTGGGACAAATACAGACAAAGATTTTCACGCTGTGGTGTTTTCATGTGTGACTAGACTAGGGCCACTATCCTTTCTGTTTTATCTCACTGTCATTGTCAGCTTGGGAATTTGTAGTTACCCCTAGAATTCCTCCACTCTTACTTTCCTAGTAACTTGGGCATGTTTAATGTCTGTCTTTGCATGAGCAGTGGCCAGCAAACTCCACCAGCACCGAGCCTGCTGGTGCAACCTAGGAAATGAAGGATCCCCTGTTGTGACCCCATCTCCACCTCCATCCGGGTGCCGGCCTCCCATTTGTTAACCGTTCTATGAGGTGACTGGAGTCTCCCTGCCCATCGTGGAGAGGACAGATGGAGAGGGCGCGGGACGTTCTGGAGAGGCGCTGGTAATTAGGGGCCAGCAGCGGAGCTGGCAGGGGAGCGGCTGGGGCAGGCACTGCTCGAGCAGCATGGGGAGTTGGTTTGCCCTCAGGCTTCTCCTCATGGCCTCATTCTGCCTGGCGAGCAAGTGTCAGGACTGGTCCAGTGCTGCTCATCTTTAGCCACTGTTAGCACACAGAGAACAACATTTGCACAGCTCTGAAGCCTTCTCAGGTTTGCCTTGTGGTACATGTCCACTGTTCGTGAATAAATAACAGATACTAGTTCTAGGATTGTATGATTGCCAGCAGTGAAAACTTTGAAAAAAATTAAGTTGCATTCGATCAAAGCACAACTGTTCATACACAACAAGAGTAGACCTAGTTATTCCTGACTAGATGGACAAATGCTTAATAACATCATTAATAATGCAACAACCATCTAGAAAAAGCCTAAAGTTCTCTGGTCATGTGTCCATTGTAGGCACTTTCTGTGGCAGACGGGGTCGGCCCGGGCACTCTGACTGGTCTGCAGCTACGCAGCCCCACAGGCACAGTGTGATGCACTGTGTGTTCTGGCATCTTTCTGTCATAGCCAGCATTCCTTTATTAGCAATTTATGCTACAGGAGATGTCTGTGAGACTAGACCTGTTAGCTAAAGGGACACTACAGCCAAAATGAAAAAAGATAACCATCACTACATCTGTTGGATGTCAAGCTAAAATCTACAGTTACACCGACTTATCTGGGATCCTACTTGGGGGGAGGGGTGTCCTGTCCTGTCCTGTCCTGTCCTCTCCTGTCCTGTCCTGTCCTGTACTACTTGATGTTGAACAAGCCATTTGTTCAGCTGTGTGCTGATGATGGGCATATTGTTGAGAGTATGAAAGCTTTATTAGAAATGGCCACTTTGTTAGAAACATTTACCATGCAGGTCCACCTTGCTGCTGTATGGTCCATCAGTTGATGCACAATTTGTAGTCCATCCTCAAGAATCAGTTTCTGACCACAAATTCACTCTTGGCTTTATATTTTCTGGTCATGGACCACACCAAAATGTGTAAGAAAACAGGCATCCCTAGTGTAGAGGCAGGAGACAAATTACATCTTGTTGATTTAGTGTGTTCAGTTGTATTTCTCTACACATTTTAGAGCTCAATTTATTAATTTTGAGGTTCTATTTATTGCACAGGCACATTTGACGCTTGATTCTTTACAATATGCGAAATTCCTCTAAACGACAGTAATTATATGCATTAAAATGTGGAGTAAAATGCCAGATTTGAATGTGTAGAAGATGTGTTCAATTCACTTTTCAACCAAATGTGATTTTACTGAGTGTGTTCAGACTGTTGCATATGAATGTATTTGGTAAGGCTAAAAGCGAGGTGTTTCTAATATAGTGGACAGTGAGCGTAGCTTGATACAGCTCAGACGATGACGCTCTGGAGGAAATGCAAATGAAGAACTCCAGTGATGGCCTACAAGCTTTCCTTATGCACATACCTTTCAAAATGACTCCGTTCGACTTGGTGATGTGCGTCAGACCTGGGCGAATAGTCTCAGCTGCTTCTGCTACGGGCGCATGGGCCAGCGAGCTGCTTCATTTCTCCCAGTGATTAATTACTTTGTCAGCAATCAATCTGTAGCAGCATGAAATAGCCAGAGAGAGGGAGGGGGCGAGAGAGAGACAGTGAGGGAGAGAGAGAGAGAGAGAGAGACAGCCGCCTGCAGGATGCAGCCGAAATTATAGTACTGCAATGCCCATAGGGCTCATATTAATGAGGGTGCCAGGAAAGTTAACAATTCACATTAAATCCTAATGCATTCTTTAATTAATTAAGTGCTCGTCTATAAACATCCCATTCCGAAGCCGACCCAACAATGGCGCATTAATGTTTTATGTTCCAGGCATAACATATTTAAATGTCATTAATGCATTAACAGTCAGATAAACATATTTATAACCTATTAGCGGTAATAGGTGGTGTCCCGAACACAGAGGGTCCCACCTCAAATACTAATTACAGAAGAATATTAAGCAACTCTTCAAAATCAAAATATTGTCGTTTTTTTGAGTTCGTTTTCTTTGCTCGGGTTTTTAGATGGTTGGATTAGAATAGTATTAGACCGCTAACAGCCTTACCTCTCATGTAATGAACGATAAACCCAATACTGTCTATAGTACAGTAAGACCATATTATCTGACTAGGCTAAATTAGTGGCTGTATTTTTTAACTCCTTAAGAAAATAAAAGTAGTGGTTTGGTGAAAAATCTGATCTACTGAATTTACGCCAAAAGTAGTTGATCAGTCAAGACATGTTTGGAGTCCAAGTTGTGCTTCTTTAGTTATGAGGCTAACATGGCTAATAAATACTATAAGTCCATGGTCAGCCAAATCTTTTCCGTAAATGCAGCCCCAAAACTCTCAATCCGCTTCAACTCTCAATCCGCTTCAACCACATCCAGCTCTTCGTTAAGTCTTGCCGGAGTGGTTAAGGTCTCAGTGATCAAAACTTCACGGCTCCAAGCAGCCCTTTCAGACAATACAGGAAAGAGGACTGATCTTGGATCAGATTCCTTTCTATCCATGATGCTTGTTGTCACAAAAAACTGATTGGAGTGCTGATTGTAGATCAACTCTTAAGGGAGTTGTAGATCAAATCTTAAGGTGATTTTATTCATTTTTATGTCCTGACTGAGGGGCGTCACCAGAGATTCTTAAATAGGTGGGGCTATGCCTTTACTGGGGGGGGGGTCTTGGGTTTGCCAACCAGGAGAATCTGAAAAAAAAGTTTGAAAAAATGGACTCAAAATGTGTCTTCTTTATATAATAGGCTTTTAAAAATGGTTCTTTGGTGCAGGTGCGTTCCTAGACATTCTAGCATATATTCATACTGGGGGTGGTGATTATCAGTGAGGGGGTTCTAGTAAATTTGGAGATGTGATCGCATGGCTGAATAAATTATTAATTAATAATGCACATTTCCTCAGGGGGACTGAAGAAGATCCCTAGTGACGCCCCTGTTCTAAACCATATTAACAAGTCTTTGCCGCCTCAGTGAAGAGATTGAAGCTTCGGGGATACAGTTACTAAATGAGATTTGGGTGACTATTGACCTGTAGTGTCAGCAACGTTAGAATTGTTGCAGTAGTTTTAAGCTAAAGATGTTAAACTTGGTCTCCAACGTGTCTTGGCTGACTGCCCTCATCTGGGGTAAAAAGGAAAAGAGTGTAAATTTGATTTTTTGCCAAACCTTTCCTTTAGGGACACCGTACATGTGTTACATTGATAGGACAAATCCAATTAAGTTTGGGGTTCCATAATTAGTTTTTGTTTAAAATGTGAACTAAATATTTATTCAAATATGATTTCATTTACAAAATCCTTTTTGCCCATGTTGTGGGCACAACCCCGTGCTTGTACTTCCGGACCACCGGATTACACAGTGCTCGACACTGTATCGCCGCTTTAAACAGGGCTGACCCGGAGTGTGAGAAACACTCATTAACATTTCTGAAGGATGGTGTTCAAAGTGGCGGGAGCGCAGAGGAAGGAAACGGGCCTGAAATAAGGGTCAGCGCCTCTGTAGACAGTGTTACGTTCATCTCCCACCTCCAGCTCAGATTGATCTGCGAGGCAGGGCCCTGGATCGCTTCTGCACGCGCTCAGTGGGAGTCTAGAGCTTTGAGAAGAGTGCTAATCTCTAAGGTGCGTTGCCAAAGTACAGAGGAATGAGAAATCAAACGCACACATGCACACGCACACACACACACACACACACACACACACACACACACACACACACACACAGAAATACACCACATAAAATATTCTGGGAGGTTTTAGAGGGAAATTATTTACCAAAAAAAAAAAAAAAAGATAGAAAAAAGCATCCTCGTAAAAATTTAGATAAGCAAAAAAAAAAATTCTGTATGATGTCATTCCAGTTTTAGTTGAATTGGATCGGCTTTATGAGGGATAACATGATAAAGACTTTGGTCCCCCCTCTCCGTTTGAACGTAATCTCTGAGGAATTATTCCTCTGGGTTAAATGCACAAGAATCACTTCATGCACATCCAGCTGCACGGCTTAGACTTATTTGGAGGAAAAATTCGGAAATGTTTCCCTCTGTCGGAGAACGCAGCGCACATCCAGATATACTGTTAAAGTGTTGGACTGGAAACAAACAACTGAAGGGAAAAAAAAGGAGCCCATAGCTTCAAATTCTGCTTAAAGTAGGACTTCTCAGCGCTCCCACTCGAAATGTCGATGGAAAATGCAGAATGTTGATCAACATCATCTACATAAAAGGTATTTTTTAATGGTCTAACATCACACGTCACTGGGTAATGAGAGTTTACCAGTGTGTGCTTTGGTCTTCACCATGCTACAATTTGTCTGTCCAAATATTTATGGCCATGGAAGCAAGCAATCCAGCTAGTACCAAATCAGTGAAGAGATTTGTGACTGTTTGAGAGTCTTACTGTGGTCATGGCTCATATGAGGAGGTGAAGCTGTCAAAAACAATTCTTGGAACGCCCTTAAGTGAACCATCATCGTCTAATAACCTTTGTGCTTAACTGACCGTCTGGCTTATTAAATAGTCACATCCTGCAGGTTCTCCACACTTTTTAATGCATTTTACTAAACTTTTATTTTTTAAAGAAATGACAAAGATGCAACGACAACAGTCCAACTGGAAATTAGATCCATAATAAGAATCCATTCACTCAATAACATGCTAATTAATGTTCATTTAACATATTCATATGCTATTAACATTATTACAGTTACATAGCTATTATAGCAAATTTTAATTGCTCACTGTTTAATAGTGCACAGTTTATATTGTTAAATTAGTATAGTTAAATTGTTAAATAAGTATAGTGTAAGATTATTCATTTTTAATAATAATATATTAATGATTTAATTAACATGTTTGTCTTGAACCGCCAAAAATGTAATTCTTTACAAAAAACTTTGTTCCCTTTAAGCTACTTTAAACAATGTACAGGTTTTTGAGGCAAATAATGACCTAATAGCCCTGTCAGGGTCATTTTAGCTGATGACTGGCCGTCTAAAGCAGACCAAATGATGAAAAAGCTATCTTGCTTTTTACGTATTTGATTAATGCCAGGCTGTCTGGATGTTGAATGAAAATCTGTTGTTACGCAAACATTGCAGAGCTTGAAAATATGTTAGCCAATAACACTCATTCATACAAGCCATGAGTGCCACTCCCTTAATAGGTGCATTTTCTACGCCTTTGATTTGCCTCAGCCTTACTAATAAAAGTGCACCTAATATATGCTTGAAAATGATCATTGCAATTTTAAATAATTGTGGTCGGGTCAAATTTTTGCAATCCTGCAATTATGTACAAACTGTGACAGCCCCATTACCCCATTACCTTCTTTCATACCCCATCACCTTCTTTTATACCCAGCATTTCTGTATATAGCAGAGTGTACATTTCATGCAGTTTTTTTTTTCCGAAGATTTCTATTTAGATTTTATTTAGACTTTATATTTTATATTGTTCTTGTCTCTCTGTGTCTCTGTGCGTCTTTGCAGTCATTACATGAGCAATTTCCTCCGGGATCAATTAAGATTCTCATTCAGATTTTTCTTCAAGGTTATCGTCTTCACAACATTGTCTTTCCCATTTAGACGTCCCATTTTTTAAGAATTTTTAGCAATTCCAAGGGTCTTGTCATTTGATTTGGTATGAAAAAAGTAAAGGGAAAATCTATCCCGCCGCTAACTTTGGCCTTCATCGTTTCTCATTTGCAATCATGAGACCCTGTACTTCCTCCTGTCGTCCGGCAGGGATTCAGTCATGGTCTGAGAGTGCTGGAGCTCGATGGCCTTCGCTCGTGGAGTCCACAGCCTCTGCTGGAGACCGTGAACCTCCTCTTCCTCCTCTTCCTCCTCTTCCTCCCCGCTCTGCGGAGCCGCAGCTCTCTCGCCCGGCCTGCCTCGCCCGCCTGTGGGACCTGCTCCTTGGGCTTTTCATCAGCTGCCGCTTTTCGCCCGGCATGCAGTAATTTCATGGCTCATTGCAGGCGCTGAAAACCTTTGAAACTGCAAATGTTAACTTTTGCCTGGCCCCGAGCCATTTAGGAAGCGATTAATTCGGCAAACAGAAGCAAGCCACTTTCTCCTCCCAAGCCCCTGCGCCGTCATTTCCCTACCCCTCGCCTGTCTGGATTTGCATTGGTGGGGGGAGAACGGGGGAACCACGATTCCTGTTAATTGTGAGTTTGTCCTATCGGCCCATCGCCTCTCGCTTAGAGGTGCCTGTAGGTTGGCTTTTTAAGAAGGGGTGGGGGGAGGGGGGGCTGGGGTGGAGGGGAGCGCGAGCGAGGAGCGGCACGTACGCTGTAAACCCGAGCTGGTTACATTTCCTCAAATGGTTTATGGAATGTAATTGCCTTGACTCGTATGAGTTGCCCTTAATTAAGGTAATTAGTACTTTGTACATTATGCCAGTTTGCTTACTGCTAGCGAATTAAAAAAGGAAAATGTGTCTCTCCCAGTACAAAGCAGCCTGGCGTATTTGTACCATGTCCATAATTTGCAATAGACACTTCGTAGGTCTCTGGCTGGAGGTTTTTGGGAGGTGGGACACTCTCAAACTAGCAGTGACACCGATGTGTCCAAAAAAACAGGTTCAAATAACACGTTCAGCTCCTCACGGCCAACCTCTTTGCTTTTCCATCTGCTTTCGTTTTTCTCTCTGCTTTATTCTGCCTGTCTCCTTTCATTATCTTTGAACAGTTTTTAATCAGGGTCCACAAGGCCCCGATGGGAAAAGTGTAAATCAATTCAGGAAAGTACAGATTAGGGCAGCTAAAATGATAATCAGACTGTTAGACACAAGTTGTGTCATATATATCAGGTTTTATGAAAGGAAAAAGAGCTTTATGACCATCCAGACTGTAACGTTTGCTTGAAAGCTTTGTTTGAGTAATACATTTGTTAAAATAGATTTAAAATGGTTCTCCTCTGGTTCTCACACTGTCCTGAAGCTTGAGTGCTTCCTCAAATTGTAAGTCACTTTGGATAAAGCATCTGCCAAATGCTTGTAATGTAATGTAATGTAAAATTTTAGACTTTAGTATTTTCCATCAGTTTTCTTTTTTGTGATCTAATGAAGGCTCGTATTCTTACAGCAGTGTTGTCCCTTTGGATTGGTTCGGCCAGGAAATTTTTGTGGCATATTAGGGTTTGGATCAGAAGATCTAACGCACTAATTGTTCATTAAAGCTCTAACACACTCATTCCAGCACCACGCACACTACCAGTGTCACTGCTATGCTGGGAATGGTCCTCCACCCAAAAAAAGATCTGGTCAATAGTGTGACCCACCAAACGGATTAGACTGGACACCAGTGGAGCTATAAGATCAGTCAGTGCGCAGAAGTTCAAGGCTGATGGTGACTGTACAATTAGTCCACGTGTTTGACAATACAGAACATTAATAAGACGTTAAAGTCCTACAAGCCAGCACGCGTTAAAGTGCGTAGAGTTGCCGTTTGTGTTCTCAGTTAATAAAGTCGAGAGTGTGGCATTGCCATTGTTTCTGTAATTACTGATGAGTGCTTTAAATAGAGTGTCAGTGCTGAAGCACACCTGTCATAAAACACTTGCCTTACATTGCTGTACAGAATCATTTGGATACTGTGTCGCACTTGACAGCTCAGCTGAACCTGTTCTTTCGCAAAGAACATTTGGTCACAGATTTCAAGCACTCTTTGCTGTGCAAATACAGATTAGCCAAAAAAAAAAAAAAACGGATCTGATGAAATAGTAGGCAACATTATTGTGATGCTTTTGCTTAAGCGCGCGCTTTGCTACGCCTATCCCTACAGGGTACCCTCTTTTATTTGTCGCTCTCTCTTTCTGAGTTCCGCATTAGTGTTTCCAAACGTTTTGTTTAGAGAGAGAGAGAGAGAGAGAGAGAAAGAGAGAAAGAAAGAGTGCTCCTGTGCAGTTAGCCATGTGAGACACAGAAGGCACAGGATTGGCCATCCGTCCCCCCCAGCTGTGCACCTGCGTTCTGGCACTCTCCGGCGCCGACCCAACCGCAAGAACTAATTCTCCATCGCCAGCTTCATTAATTTCCCTGCACCGGGACATCCACCGCTTTGACAGTATAACATATAGCGGGTTGTGTTCAAAAACCTGGTTTCGCTCAAAAACGGCCAAAGCAGTCCAGGAAAAAAAAAAAAAACCTGAAATGACTATCCGTGAGGTGGGCCTTCAGACTTCTGTGGGCTCTGATGCAAAGCCGCATGATTTCAGCTCTTCGTGCGGACCCTGCAAGGTTAAAGCTGATTCCTGTACACTGATGTACTGGAGCTTAGATGCAGAGATGCACCAACCTGCCGTCTGTTATTTACGTCTATATATATATACATACAGTACTGTGCAAAAGTCTTAGGCACCTGAGAAAATTATACTTAAAAGCTGTTTCCTACTGGGCAGTAGTGTTAAGTTAGTGTTAACACTCTAATTTTACAATAATTACAAATCACTTTAATACAGTAAACCATAGTTTCATGTATGGCAAAGTGTTTGCTTGACCA
>JBBPCZ010000001.1:3761598-3774945 GCA_037974445.1 Brycinus macrolepidotus
CTTTCTCGCTCTCTCTCTCTCTCCCCCTCTCTCTCCTGCCCCCCCCCCCCCATCTAAACCCAGTGTGTTGGTGTTCAGGCTTCAGCTACACTTACACTGACGGATGTATTCCGCTGCTCTAATAGGCAGGGTAGATACACAGGTTGTTAAATTGAAACCGTGGCCTTTGGTGTAATTTGTCTGTAAAATTGCCCCCAAAGTTGCAACGCGGGGGCTGCGGAGAAGGTGGGATGATGTAAGAAGGGCCTCTCTCCATCTGTTTGTGGAGGGAGGGGGAGGAAGGCGCCTCATCCTTGCCTTGTGCACATGCCTGATGGGAGGCGGCCGAGCTCTGCAGGCCTTTAAGCGTTCAGGCATGATGTTGCTATCGTATCAAAACTCTGTACCGACATTTCTTGCGTGTTGTTGTTTATTTACCAACACAAATGATCCAGAATGAACTGAATTGTGTCTCGTCACATTGATGTGCCTTACAGTCAAGAACGTTTTTTTTTTTTACCTCATAAATATAGAATTTTTGAAGCGCACGGTTTTGTTATGAATGTTAAGGTTTTTTATTTTGACAAATGATTCACAGAAGGTTTCAGTTAAGCATAAACATTTGCATGGACCTATGGTTTAGTTTTCATTGGGCTCTTTTTTCAGGTATTACACTGATCGACTGATTGATTGATTAGGCAGTTTGAATATGACTGACTGTACACTCAGCCAAAGGTGATTATTGACGAATAATCAGAGAGCCGAGCTTTTTGAAGAAAAGCTGCTGCGGACGGTGGTGGTGCGTGCTGCAGTTGGATTGGTATGTTGGAGAGCTCAGTTTGAGCTCCACTGTTGTAATGGCATGTGTAATAGGCTGTCACTTTGACTTCATAGCGCTCTATGCGATGCTCATCTCTGCAGCCCTGAGCTGTAATGCGCCGGCTGATGATGTCACATCAGAGCCGAGCGAGGCCTATCAGCTGACACTCAGATCACTGGATGGGATTTATCACAGACAACTTAGAATGGTATGGCACTGGGAGAGTGTTTGCTGACTTAGCTGCCAACATGTCAGTGTGTGAGTGCATGTGTATGTATGTGTGTGTGTGTGTGTGTGCATGTGTATTGTACAGGAAAAGAGTGATGGAGTCCTCTACACTAGTCAGCCAGGGCCGTGTGTTGTTGCATGTTTTCAGAAATACGACAGAGAACTTGTGTTAATGTGTTTTCCCAATCGATTTTTAATTTGCTGTTATTAGTTTGATGTTGTCTGTATATGCACAGTACATTGTTTGTCAATTGAGATACACTTTACAAAAAGAATACTCTTTTAATGATTAAACAAATTCAAAATTTGTTCATGAATGGGTGGACACCCCAAAATGATTATTAGGCCGTTATAACCCAGATTAAAAGGGCGGCAGTGATGAGTAGCTTGCTAATTAGTGAGTCTACAATTATGTACACTGTTAAAGCTCAGATCCTGCTGGTTACTGATTTTACGCCTTCTTCTCCATCAGCTGTATCAACCGGTCAACTGTGTACCTGTCAGCTTTATCAGAGACTAACATTCATTTTATTTCACTTATAATTACTAATTTATGATTTTTAATAAATCCTTTATAAGAGTGGTCCTATTTTAAAGTGGTACTGTCAGTTATCGCAATTGTTGGCCATTGCGAGAGTGATATTGCCAAGAGCAAGATGTGTTTTATTGTGTGAACATCCTGTCCTTTTCTGTGGGTGTTTGGAATGACTGAGGCATGAGATCACCCAACAAGTGTAAACAATTTTGGTCTAAATAATTCCAGTCTATGTGACATTAATGGTTCACCATCATACTTTGAATACATTCTAAGTTCTACCACAATCTCAGTATGCAGCAGTATAATCACAGTAGGGTATTGTGTCCATATCATGCAGCATAGTATGTATTTGACTTTGTTTGTGTATGTGAGACCGATAGAAAGGACACTGAGAAAAATGTCAGAAAATGCAATTCTGATTCTTCTGATTCGGATTCTGAGCAAGTGGAAGAGGACTGAGGAAATTGTAGTCAATGCCCAAGCTTGAATCATGCACAATCTGAGCTTTGGAGTAGCACACACAGTGAATCTCAGCTTTTGTTGTGGTTAAATTCCATTTCAAACGAACCCAAAGCATCAGATGCCTGTAGAGAGTCTCGTATGAGAGCGGCCCACACTGCAAAAGCTCCGGACGCTGGGGTCTCCCGCGCTTAAGTGCCACTTTATCAGCCGCTGACGAGTTCCTCGCCAGTGTTCCTCATAGATTTATGTCAGACCAAGGATGGGTGCCGCATGCCAACTTTCGCAGTGACATCTGTTGGCAGCCAATAACAGCTTGCGCTGTTTTGCTCGTCTCCGCTCAAGGAGCATCGTTTGCTTCCTAGTCTGTTTGTTTGAAGCCGCCATATTACACTATGCAAATGGGCATATGCAAATGGGGCCCGGCACAATATACAGACAATTTGTCATTTTTTATCTCGTCAGCTATTCATTTGAGATTATTTGTTATTATTGTTATTATTATCACTAGTTGCCTGCTCTGCAGTAAGAGCACGTTCCCCGATGGAGAAATGGAGTGATCGTGACCAGTGTGTTTCTGGGATGCGATGAAGGCATCACTGGGCCAGTAGATACAGCGTTATGTTGTGTCAACTGATGACAATTTCCTGAGCTGAGAATGCAGATGTAACGTGTCTGTTGTGTTTAAGGAGGGTTAGAGGAGTGTGGACAAGACCCCTGGAGTTTCTCTCTCTCTCTCTCTCTCTCTCTTTTTCTTTGTTCTGGAAAACTGTGTGTGATGAAGCAGCGATGCTGGTTTCAAAAGGTGAAGGTCACTTCCGGCCATAGTTTCCTCTTTATCTTCCTTTTTCCTGAATTCTGCTGTAAAGATTCCTGTGAGTCACAATGCCAGTGCTCGCTCCATTCAGAAGAGCAGAGGACCTGCTGCTTTGTATCCAGAGGCAGAGCTCAGATTCCCATCGTGGTCAAACTTTATGGGCTCTTTTTTTTTGTTTGTTTGTTTGTATTGACTCCAGGCACCACAACCACATTTGCTCACTTTCATTTCGTTCTGGGCCGTCATTCTAACTCAAGCAGCACAAGTACGTAGTTCTTCTCCATCTCTATCTTGAAGGACCGAAGAAGATCAAACGGCAAAACTGTGTTTGACAAATCCCCGTCGTCTGTTGGCCCCGTTTATGCGCCTGATATCTGCGATCCGTACTGAGCCGCGGGTACCAATTGACTTTCAGCCTCCCAGTTAATAGCCTTGTCTTGTGCTTGTACGGATCAATATCGGTATTAATTAATCAGCATTATCAGACGCTGGATCTGGTTCGCTTCGTTGTAACATCAGCAAAATATCAATAGGGAGAGTGGACTCCCCTGATCGCCATGGCAACTTCATCTCTCAGGTCAAAGGAAGTTTATCTTATCTTGTGTGCGGAGAGCGGCAAACTGCTTAGGAATCTAGCTTAGACTCTAAGATCATCGACTGGTCTTTTTGTCTTGCTCTGTTTCCCCCTGTTGTTTCAGGGAGGGGGGGAGCAGGCTGCATTCTAATCACAACAAAGATGTGAGATTTAAATATTGATGTTCAAAGGCCGTTTGCGGAGGGCCCTGAAGTGGAGCTCCGGCTCAAGTACGTCCTTTTTAAACCCAAACAAAGCTCTGATTATCAGCCTGCGTGTGTGCGTGCGCGTGTACGTGTGTGTGCAAGCCTGGGTGTGACTATTAGCGTGTTTATAAAGACAGAGATCTTATGAAAGCTGTGAAAACAAAAGTTCTGTAATGACTCACATGTGTTTGGCGACAGTGGACTTGCATCATCATCAACTCAGACTATTTTTTTTGTTCTGGCGCATCTCTCACAAGCATAGACGATGGAGACAATACTTTGATTGGTTTTACTCGACACGTGGTCCAGTCTTCAACCAGTCCAGTAACTCTGAGACCTCCAGGCTGCCTGAGTGTGGTTGTATTTGAAACGCCATACTTACTTCGACCAATCCAGTGAGTGCACAGTGCCCCTGTGGGCGGGGCTTTGAGCCTGGGATGTTTTTTTCAGTCATGCTTGCATCAGCTTTTATCATTTTATAATGCAGATTCTGATTATCGGAAGAATGATAAACATCGGCTTCGATTCTTGCGTTTTTAAAGTCAACCCCTAATATACACACACATATACCAACACACAAACAAAAAGCTTGTTTAATGTAGACAGTTTTGTCTGTGAGAAAATTAAATTTCCCAGATGTGGTTGTAATAAAGCACTGTCGAGCCACATCCTCAGTAAAGGTTTATTCATGCTGTTATCGTTTAGCCAAACTGTTGGATGTGTACAGACAAATTGAAGAGGTGAGGCTTAAGTTGGTCAGGCTAACTTTTCATGTTTTTTTTAATGAAAGCGCCCATCTGTCTGTGCAAGCATCAGTGAGCCCTGAGGACATTCCTGTGCACTGACAGCAACCGCGGACACGCACACACAACCACTGCTCCACTATAATGCCTGATTATAGCTGCAGATGATTAATCCATACATGTGGTGCGTATCTGAAAATAGTTATATTATGGAAACCCATCATGTGATGTTAACAGCACAAGGCTCTCTCTCATTCTCTCTCTCACTCTCTCTGTCTCTCTCTCTCTGTCACGCTCTCTCTCTCTCTCTCTGTCTCTGTCTCTCTCTCTCTCTCTCTCTCTCTCTCCTTTCCCCCTTCTATTTAGTAGTGGTCCCATATGTAGCCCAGTTTCCGGTAGGTTCTGGATTATCTGGATCCAACTGATTAATCCAAATGATTAATCCATATATGTAGTGCATATCTGAAAATAGTTATATTATGGAAACCCATCATGTGATGTTAACAGCACAAGGCTCTCTCTCTCTCTCTCTCTCTCTCTCTCTCTCTCTGTCTCTCTCCTTTCCCTCATCTATTTTGTAGAGGTCCCATATGTAGCCCACTTTGCTGGTAGGTTCCAACATAGTCATATTCCTCATCATCCACACAACAGTCCCACGAGAGAAGAACACAGAGATGCTTGCATTTCTTCTTTTTTCTCTCTTTTTTTTTTTCCCTTCTCCGGCTGCTCTGCCTCGGGGACACAATCGCCTCATTTAACATTCGGAGTTTGGCCCCAGCCGAAAGGGGCAGCAGACGGGGAGAGAGTGAAAGGGGGCCAGCGCACACATCACAAATTCAATCATTTCACTCGCACATTCCCTTTCACCCCGACCGGTCCGCGCGCCGCCACCGCCGAGATACGGCTCAATTAAGTGTGTTTGGTTAGTCTGCGACGCTTGCGGTCACCGCGCGAGTCTTATTTTCCTTTCTCTTTTTTTTCTTCTTCCCTTTTTTTTCCCTAACTTGACTGCAATCTTAGCATGTAATGAATATGGATATTGGGTCCTGAGCTGATTTGGCTTATGACCAGGTGTAAGACACAACAGACCTGATATAAACACACACTGCACGAACACACACACACACACACACACACTCTCTCACACTCCGTTTCATCCTCAAAGACAGTCAGAGAAGGGAGCACATCCTTTGAAATGGAGTGAATGCTACATCTGGCCAAAATCAACAGCTACCAGTATGAAACCAATGGCAATTCCAGGGAGTTTCATTCAGATTCTCTCTGTTCCACGTCTGACCGGCACTGCTTTCTTTTCCTTTTTGACCCCCCGTTTTTCACTGCACATCGACTAATTTTAACCGCACACAGTGAGGTGTGTGTATGTTTTTTGACATCTCGACCCCCATTGAGAGTAAGCTGATTGCCAGGATGTTGGAAGTTTCACTCTTGGCAGGCATTAGCGATGCTTGCGTGTTTATGAACACAGGGTTTGGGGTGTAAAAAAGCAGCACATCTGACATTTCCTCTGGTATTAGGATGAACCCCAACCCCCCCCCCCCCTCCCCCCCACCCCGACTCAACCCATTAAGGAGTAGGTACTGAGAAGGATTATGAGGCAAGCCTCTCAGTTCGATTTGTACATCAGCATTTTCCCGACCCAAGAATACAAAGTGGACACCGTCTTAAGAGCCGGCCGGAAAATTACACACGACAAAGCTTGGCAAGTAAACAGATCAACAATTTCTGTCAGGAGGGTTAGGAATACTGTAGAAACTTCAGAACATGACTTTAAGACGGTTGTTTTTTTTGATGATCTGAAGGGCGAAGCTACCCGTGGCTTTGACAGCCCTGCTTATTTCTTGCTGTAATGATCTGGCAGATCTTTAAGTGACTATAATTAGCTTTATATGCGCTTCTTCAGTACTGTATAATTCTAACTCCTTGCTCATTTGAGGCCAAGAGAGGGAACGAGAACAGTGACATTAACACAGACTCTAGGCTTCACGCTTTTACTTGAGGTTTCGCCTCGCAGCTTTTTCAGAAGGAACTCGGATCATTTGACTAACATACAATACATTTTTCAAAATGTTTCCAAACACTCAAAATGACCATTTTTATTAAATATTAAAGGTCCCATGTCCTAAATGTTTCTTATTTTTCTTTGAGATGTACTTTTTACATGGTTTTATTATTTGGCTCAGTGTTGCTTTTCATCTCCAACCCCTCAAGTATTTAAATTAAAATTTAATTAAAATAGTTTTTTGTATTATTTAGTGAACAATCTTAAAACTCAAGGTTAAAATAAGGCAGTTTCTGAAAAGCTGGCAGTTTGGCTTTCGTGAAAAAGGGTAAAATGCATGAAATGAAAAAAATGCAAGGGATATTGGCCTTATGTAAGAACTTTTAAGGACTTTGGATTCTGCTTTAAACAAAATGAAGAAAGAACACTATACTTGTCAAGGTCGAGGATGTGCCAAATATATAATGATATATATATATATCTATATATATATATGTATATAGACGTTTCCTTAGTACACAACACATCATATATGATGATTGTTTATTTTTTTGACATTAACAAGCTGGAAAGAACAAAATTCGCCAGCAAGACCACAGTGCCACATTAAAACAGCAATGAAGATCAATGAGTTTTTTCAGCTTTTGACAAAAAAATTAAGAAGGAGCAAGGTTAAAAAACAACTGACTACTGATAAAAAAAATAACACAATGGACTGGCATTATCAGCTACTAGTTACTCTACATTTTATGCAGTTACTGTACACTGGTGGTCATTGTTTTATAGGAATTCTGTATCTAAATAATTTGTATTATTAAGATTTTACGCCCTTGTCCTCCTGGAGGTACTGACGATAGCCACGACGTACTCGATTTACTGCTGGTTCTTAGGTGCTTAAAGTTTGAGGTGCACATTTTGACCATCTCCCAACTTCCACTGCAACAGGAAAACAACTGGGTCAGGTGATAAGGGGAAGAGCTAAAAAACCTTGGTGATAAAAAAAAAAGAAGAGCTGATTGATTGATGCCTGGTTCTACCTCCATCACACATTTGACAGTTCGTTTGGGATCTGATGATTCTGGTCTCAGATTGAAGTGGAGAGGCAGCTAGGCAAATAAGAAGGACAAGAAGGTCACAGACGTCTGTCTTCCTCTCCTCTCCTCTTCTCTCTCTCTCTCTTTCTCTCTCTCGTCCTCGTTCTGTATTTTTTCTTTCCACTGCTCCACCTCTGCCTGCTCTCAGGAAACCGTCTCTGACCATGTATAGTGTAGAACAGGTCATTGTGGCAGGGGCACATTTTCCACTACATTGTAAAATACGTTTCATTACTTGTCAGTGTGGATGTAAAGCGGCTTGTTGCGTAATCAGAGGCATGTAGGGGTTATTCATTGGGTTCTTTGCTTTGAATGAATAGTTTGCAAGAGACTTAGGACAATATACCATATTTATAAGAGTTATGTGCCTCGAATTGACATTTAATAGAAGTGTATGTGTGTTTCATTACGTCGTTCTAATATTTTGCCTCAAGTTTGGCTTGAAGTGACAGTTCCATACGTTTAAGAAAACGGGCAACTTCCTCAAAAGCTGTAAGCTCAAAAGTTTCCGCGTTCTTTAAGTAGAACTGGCCTTACATTAAATGGGTACGTCATCTAGTATTTACCACTTTGGAATCAAAATCTATTCAAAAGGCCCCATTATCTCCATGCATGACAATATCCTCCACTGTTCTCGTTTGCATGAATCGGACTTTATCATTAAAGGACTGTTTAAAGGGAAAAAAAGGTTGCTTCACAGATGTAGTCAGTCAAAGGAAGAGCAGTCTCATGAGGACCGTTTGAAGCATTTGATAGAGAACGTTTGTCTTCACTGGCGTCTTCAGGTGTTTCTCAGACTGAAGTCCTTGTCAGGGTCTCGGGTGTCAACGACGAGTTGTCTCATGAAAGAATTCCAGTGAATGGACTGGAAATGAGTGACTCTGAGCCACTTTTGCTGGATTATCTCCCGAACGTTCCCTCGGTTTGGGCTATCTTACTGTTTTAAAACTGTTTCATCTCCACACAGCTCAATTCTCAGGCTGCAGCTGATGCCGTCGTCTTATCGGGCTATTTCTTCTCGCTTCGATCCATAGTTTCTTTGAGACAATTTATTAAAACCTTCCCTACAACGCTGATATATTCTGGGATCCTTTAATTTGAGTCTCTCTTTTTGTTGTTTATTTTTAATTATTCTGAAGTTCAAAGACACTTTAAGACAACTTGGGAGATACAGCATGCCTTTGTTTTGGTGGACCAGCTAGCTTGCTTGAGCAAATATGAGGAATTTTGGTGTCTGTGACTATGGTCATCATATGTTTCTGCAGTTCCTGTTCAATAATACTTTCAAATATAAAAAAAACACTGAAATCATGGGACCAAATAACTCTTACCATGGTTATATGTGGTGTCCATTAGAGCCTTAAAACTGAAAAGAAATAATGATGAATGAAAGTCAATAGTAATCGATTAGCATTATTAAAACGATGTGATGCTACTCAGTGATTATTATCAGCAACTTTAACATGTATAGCTGAACTGTTCATTTAAACTAGTTGGTTATGGTAGTCTTGGTTAGGGTAGTTGGTCAGGGAGGTAGAAGCCTAGTGGTTAAAACACTTGCCTATGACCACAATGTTACAGGTTCAAACCCCCCCACTTTCTACCATTGTGTGCTTGAGCCAGACCCTTAACCCTCAGTGTCTCCAGGGGGACTGTCCCTGTAACTAATGATTGTAAGTCACTCTGTATAATGGCGTCTGCCAAATGCCCCCTTTACCCTTTATCATGGATAGTTAAAGGCTAAGGGACTTCAGCCAAAATGAAAAATGTAATGTACCCTATATCTGTCATGAATATGTTTACTCATCCTCTAAAGTGGTGCCACAGTAGTGTCCCAGGGTAACTAAAAGTTCTTTTGGGCTGAAATGGTTTTAGCTGGCAGAAGGAAACATTACTGCTAGTAAGCTGAATATCATGTCTGTATTTATCAGTGCGGTTCTTCACCACCATGGTGGGGCTCTGAATAGTTATGTGATGTATTTGTACGATACATGCTGGGTATTGTAGTAAGAAAATGGTGAAGGACAGAAGTTTGTAAAAAATGTTGAATCCCTTCAAACCAACAAGGCCGAAGGACACAATGCTGCACTATAGAATATTACATAACATGTTCTTAATTGAAAATATTAAATGCTAGTTTCAGACCAGAACGACCAATTAGTGCTAGTTGTTATTCGTGTAAAGAGACCATTTGTCGTACGTGAAGACACCACACTACAGCACACAGTGTGGACAGTGTGAAATGTTCTCTCTGTATTTAACCCATTTAACCCATTTAACACATTTTACCCATTTATCTCATTCACCAAGTGAAGCAGCGGGCAGCCAGAAACACAGCGCCCGGGGAGCAGTGTGTGGGGACGGTACCTTTCTTAAGGGAACCTCAGTGGTGCCACTAGCAGTCCTGGGATTCGAACCCACAACTTTCTAACCACTAGGCCACCAGCGGCCCCATAAATTTAAACCTACAAAGGGTAAATGCTCATGTCTGTCTGGACGTTTCAGATCGTGCTTGAAGGAGTTTCAGTTTGTAGTTTGAGCAGCATTGACTTTGGCTCGCAGTTTTTGCCCAAATGAGCACAGGTCTGTAATGTTGAGGACTGAAGGAGTCCACTCATAACTTGCTGAGCTTTTTTGCTCGGCCCCTACCGACGTAGCAGCATTGGATCCCGCAGCCCGGGACCCTAACGCACCGTGCACAGCTTTGTGGGGAAGGCCTGCGCCGAGGACACCGTCTGGGCAGCAGGATAGCTCCGGGCCTTTTCTGCCTTCAGTGGATTAGAAGTGGCCTGCTTTCATGAGAAAAACACACACACACACATACATACGTATGTGTACGCACATGCTCACACACACACACACACACACACACACACACACCGGTGTGAAATCAGGCCCCCGCTCCTCACTCTTCTGTCGGCTAAAGGCTAAAGCTTCGCCGCGGCCATCTGTGAAATCCTCCTGCTCTGTGTCTAAGTGGAGCTCAGATCCCAGCGTCCTCTCCCAAGAGCCACAGAGGAGAGAGAGAGAGAGAGACAGAGACAGAGAGAGAGAGAGAGAGGGAGAGAGAGAGAAAGAGAAAGAGAGAGAGAGTGAGAGTGAGTCTGAGTGATTAGGGAACAGTATGACATACATTCCCTATATCTTTCTATGCGCTTTAGAGAAAGCTTAAGCGAATCTCTGTGTCCCTGTTTTTCTGTGTTTTTCTGGTTTTTTTTCTGTTTTTCTGTGTTTTTTTGTAACCTGGTGCAAGCTAAGGCTGCACAAGTTATGGTTTGTAAATGGTTATCATGATTTCAGCCTTTTCAATACTGATATAGCCTGAAATGTGCAGTCCTCTAACCAGTCACAGTGTTTTCTTTACTGTGTGCAGTGAACATCCTGACCAATCACAGTTCCAAATAGGTTTTTCTGTGGGTGTTTTGAAAAATCAGAATATTCATATAATGAAATATCGTTTAAAATTTTTAAAGATTATTTGAAATTGTCAGCTGCCACTTGGCTAAATGGCTAAAACGGACTTACATTTAAAGTTAACATTTTTCTTACTTTTTTTTGAGGTACGAAATATTGTTTTTTATATATATATATATATATTTATATTTCAATGTGAACTGCAGCTAAAGGTAAAATGAACAATTATTGATCACGAAAAATGTTCAATTGTATTGATCAGATTGTAGAAAACAGTATTATTAATTTGTTGATTTGAGAATATCTTGAAATGGGGAGAAAATAACAGAGTTATTTTAATTTTAATAACAGTGGAAGTTATCATTTAGGAGTTTTAGCTTTATGTGATCCAACAAAACCATTTTTTTACTGCAGTCGCTTTGTTTGAGTTCCCTAAGGGACGGACAGACTGGAACAGCTTTCGGTGGACTTTCCAGTTCTCTAACCGTTGTTTCATAGAACACAGGTCTTTCTCTGTAGTCCTGTATTTTTTTTTTTTTTGCCCACAAATTGACAATTTGAAAGTCAGTGCTAAGACCGCCAGCTCCCAGCGGCTGTATGCACGAGTGGACAAATGGGTCTCTCCCAATCAGCCAGTGTGATGAACTCAGTATCCCGTTGATTCCCCCCAACCCCCCTCTCCTTTTTTCCTGTGGCTTTGGAGTTCTGATGTGAGCATAATGTCTTGTGATTGTGTGGCATTTCGAAGGGGCAGTGTGTGTGTGTGAGGAGGTGGGGGGGGGGAGGGGGGAGGGGGTTGGTTGCTTGGAGAAGATGTACCCTCCGCTTTGCCAAAGCATCATCTCCCCATCCCGTCACTGAATCAACGCCGTCGCCGGCCTCATCAGGGATGGAGCGTTGATTGCTTTTTGATACCCCTCCAACATGGACCAGCTCCTGCATACATTAGCCAATTAGGATGCCGACCGCAGTCTGTGTGTGTGTTTGTGTGTGAGTCTGTGTGTGTCTTAGCACACACATACACACACACACACACACACACACACACACCCCTCTCTCCTTAGTTCTGAGCTGATTCCAAGTGCCCTGACTGAGGCTTATGAGTGTGTGCCCTTGTTCAGCAGCCAAAGTAGCAAGAGAGACTCTACACAGTCACTTACAGTACAGTTCTGCCCCTGAAGAGTCTTATGAGAAAGAGGATTCGCATTGTTTCCTACTGAAAGTAGTCATTCTTTAAGTAGAATGCATCAGTACTTAGTAGACAACAAGAAGAAATGAAGTAGACAAGTTAAAGAAATGATCTTCTGAGGAACTTTTAAAGACCGTACATGACCTGTTCACAATATTTTTGGTGGATTAAACTGGAAGAACTGAGATGGAGACACTTCAAATTCCATATTAAACTAGAGACGCTGAGCTTTCAGTGTTATCGTGTTGCACTTTGCTGTGAAATCTCAAACCTGCTCCTCATAACGTCTGCAAAGTCCACAGAGAGTCTGGCCCGGAGAAAATCGAAAATTTAAACAGCTGTGTTTATATTCCCATTTCTGGATGGATATCTTGATGATAGTGTGATGATATATCTCCAAAAATGTAAAGATCTACACAGGTGGCCACTTTTGTGCTCAGGACTTAAAGGGTTAATGATGTTGGTGCCTGTTAAACCAAGCACTGGATTCGTTCCAATCAGCCCCAACAACAAACTTCTGTCTTCCTCGAATGGCCGAAGGCATCTGTCTCTAATGAAAGGCCAACCAATGGGAGGCTGAGATGGAAATGATTGCGAATACTTAGACTAGCTGATGCAAATGAGCTCTTTGTAATTGGTGGGTGTGACAGAGGGGAGGAGAGTTGCTTAATAAAGCGTCACAAATGAGCGAACAATATCAGCCTGTCTGATCAAATCACCACAGTGAGTCAGTCGGTGGTGTGTCTGACTGAAGGGAAGAGAGGAACTTCTCTGGAAATTAGCCACTCTCTCATTTTCGCAGGCGATTCTGCCATCATGAGTTCTTTATCCTCTAAAGAAGTGCTCGACATTGCAGCATGTTTTAGCCACAGATATCGTACATGAGGATATTAAGGTCGCGCAATCAGTATCAGGATCAAAACAGAGTGATATTGGCTCCTAATACGTGACTGGAAAAAGTCTGTTTTTTTTTTTCTCTACTCGGTGTTAGTTATCATCAGTACATTAATTTACCCCACATAGTGCAAGCTAAAGAGCGAATAAGAGCAAATGGACTGTTATTGAGTGTTTAGATACACACCAGTAATACCTTCATGATCAGATTATCTGATTATTCAGTTATCTAATCATTCAGTTATCTGATTATTCGAGTGGCCATGTAAACAGCGTCCTCTGATCTCCAAAATCAGATTAAAGCCGTTGTCGGATTTCAAGGAACTGGGATTTTAGATCAGTACTTGGGTTTTTCATATTTATATATATATA
>JBBPCZ010000001.1:3801891-3816936 GCA_037974445.1 Brycinus macrolepidotus
GCCATCTACAGCTAACAGAGTTGGTATCACTAAGTGTCCATAGAGGTAAATTTTGTTTGAAGAGTAACAGAGTCTGTTGTCCATAAAAGAACGCGGAGGAGAATAGTGCAGTTTTAGCAGCTTTTTAAAGCTCCAGTCGGTGCAGATCTGATATTGAGAGGCAGTTGGTTGGACAGCATAGTGGATAAACACTATTTCACCTGGTTTAGTTTCAGATGTTCTCACCACTAACTGATCAGCTCCTGCAGATCTAAGAGACCTACCAGGATAATCAAAACATCAATACCAAACATATAAGACATGTATTTAGGACCCAAACCATTGAGTTTTACACAACGAGAAATGCTTTGAAATCAATTCTGTACTGAACTGGGAGCCGCTGCAGGGACCTGAGAAATGGAGTGATGTGATCTCTTTTCTTGGTTTTGGTTAGAACAGCTAATGCCTATGAAAGGAACAGTGATTGTTATTATATGGTTGAATGTTAAAAATGAGAGGTTTAATGAAATAGATTTAGTCAAGGTATCCACCTCACCTTGCCTCAGAGCACAAAAACCTGCACCACTTATCATGTGGCTGCTGAAGGTAAAATAGCTCATGAATCATCTCAAGCATATAAGTACAGTGATAAGTGACTTATCTGAGGATAAGACCGCTCTCTGGTGTGGGTGATGTTGAAGCGGGGAGCTCAGAGGGTAGAATCTGTCGGTTGTGTTGTGTTCTGGCAGTGGATGAGACTTCTGCTGCCTCTTGCTTGGTGGTCCATCTCACGTTCATGTGGGTTTGTAGCTCCAAGACCTCCTCAGTCCTCCCCTCAAATCTCTATAACGAGCACTGCTTCTTCAGTACCACACAACAGTTAACACACTGTTAATACACTGTTGCTTCCTGCTGGATATATGAAAATATTCAAAATTATGGCTGATTATAAAAAGGTAACATCATTTTTCAAGAACGATTTGGAGAACAAGTGTTCGTGGACTCATTCGGAAATACCAATGAATATTCAAAGACTGCAAAAAAGGCCGACGTGTCATTTATCACCAGCATTACATACGGTTGCAGGTAAATGTGTCTTGTACAGTATTTGAATTTATAATAAGCTGTGATCTAGTGGTTTTATTCAAATAGTTCAGGGCAGAAATGGTGCTGCTAGTGGGGCTGCAGTGAGAGGTGCTGTGGAGGAGATATCGAAAGATACCCAAAGAATAAAAGATACCATAAGAGCAAACTCCAAGAATTATGCTAATTAGCTGCCAGTTAAATGGACTGAAAGGGTGAAGTTACAAACATTACTAATACATTTATTTAAAATTTTGATGAAACAAAGCAACGAGTTTTATCACTCGCTGTGTGAGGTCGTATCGTCAGACTACAGACTTCAGAGTTGCTTGTTTTGTACGATTCAAAGAGATAATAGAAAAAAAGTTATTATTATGATTGATTGAAAGGAAATGCTGGGAGATGAAGTGAACACTGTAGCCCTCAAATGAATCACGTGCTTGTTCTTGCAGCAGAGCGAACATTTTGGGGGGCAGGACTCACCTCGGCTCCTTCTTAGTGCTGGTATTGCTCTATTTATTAGTATTATATACAAACTCTATCGTGTCATAAAGCTGGAAGAATATTTTAAAGCTATAAGGAAGGACAGTGCCTATGGTGCGATAAAGCATGTATTGCTGCACACACTTGAACAGTCTGAGTACGAATAATTGGTATTCAAAGTGTGTTCGTTACATACTTTTTAGTTCCCACTTCCAAATCTCATTTACAAAATTGATTCTTTAAGGAACCATCCATTGGATGGTTCTTTAGGGAGGGAAGAGTTGCTCTCTTAGGGCATTGCTCCAAAGAACCCTTTATAAAATCTTAATAGTGTCAGGGCGGCACAAAGTTTATTCGCAAAAGCCGATCTGAAATGTGTCTCCACTGTGTGTTTGTATCGGGAAGTGCAATAAAAGTGTGTGTGTGTGTGTGTGCGCGCGCGCTTATGCTGTAACCTGGATGTTCCAACAGTGCACCAGTTTCTGCCTTGGCACAAAAGCCGGGTTGCGGTCCAAGCCCGGCGGGGCTCACGCCAGGCCGGACGTCCCTATAGGCATTTGAAGAGCATTTTGCATTCATGTTGGGTCTCAGGTGCTGGGCACACGTTTTTTATCCCCCGGCCAAGCTTGGTCCCGTTTTCAATGGCATTGCGAGATTAAAAAAAAAAAGAAAGAAAAGGTGGGGGGGGGGGGGGTTTGGTGTAGGTGGGAGCAAAATGATTTCCATGCTTGTAGAGATCTGCCGCTTTGTTCTGTTCGATTCAATTACCTCCACCCTAATTAGGAGCTGTAGAGGAGGCCCGGGTTTGTGGCATGGACGCCACACTGTGGCTCCCGCTGATAAAGCGCGCTATCGCCATCAGAGGCCCCCGACTAGCACCGGCCCGCCTCCAGACCGCCACACACACACACCCACACACATACACACACGTTAGAGCACAACACTGACAGCCAGTCACGTTAGCTCACACATTCTGATCCAATTTCAATTTGATATCGTTTAGTTGTTTGTGCTTTGTAGTCTTGTCTCCAATGGAAGGTTCAGAGTCTGAGATGTCCAAAGTGGTGCAGTAAGAAATTCAAACAGGATTGCAGGATATAGAGGAGGCATACACCCCTGGTGTTCATGCCTTGAAATGCTTCTTGTTACCTGTAGCTCATGGAAACAAGCAAAGAAATTGTGTTGAACTTCTAAACATTGATACTGATTCTGTCGATACTGATATGCAATTTCCGTATCATATCAGGCAGATGTCAGCGGAACATCAGACAGAAGAAAAAAAAGAATGAAATCCAATCCTGGAACAAAACTAGCATGAAATAGCACACCCTCACACTGTATGATGTCTTGCAGCTGTGTATTGATTCCTGTGGGGTTAGTAGAGTGTCTGAGTATGTTGAGAAGCATGATAGCCCACTTTTAGGTGCTCATCTTATGTGAAGAACTTCAGTTAAAAATAGCTGTAGTAGCTTTTAAAGATTTCATACTCGGGAAGGAACCAGGAATCCTTGGGAAAGATTCCTACAACACTTACTAGTTGAAGAAACAAAGCAAAAAGTCTTACTGATTGCTCACCCTGTATGATGTCATAACCTTGGACTACAACCCAGGAATCTTTGGGAAAGACTCCTAACACTGTCACCTCTGATTACACCTTAAGTCAGTCTGGATCAGAGTGTCTGCCGCATGCTGAAGATGCAATACTGTCCCACCCCAGTGAATATTCAAAACAAGGCAGATGTGCCATTAATAAGCTGTGATCTAGTGGTTTTATTCATATTGTTCAGGGCAGAAATGGTGTTGCTAGTGGGGTTGCAGTGAGAGGTTCTGTTGAGGAGATAGCAGTATTGACAGATACTGAAATAATAAAAGATAATATTGATAGATTCTAGTTATTTAGCTGCCAATAAAATGGATTGAAGGGGTAAGTTACAAACATATTACATTTTTTTTTAAATTTTGAAGCAAAAAATGGTCAGTATGATGTCGTATCCTCGGACTACAAACCAGGAATTCTTGGGAAAGACTCAGTTACCTCTGATTACACCTTAAGTCGGTCTGCATCAGAGTATCTGCCCGATGCTATAAATGTAATGTAGTCCAGCCCTTTGAAAAATATGGGGCATTTTATTGGCACCATAACAATGAATTACCAAAGCTAAGTCTGAATATACAGATACTTTACCTACAAAAACAAAGTACTATGGTGGCACACAACAGGGAGACTATAACAATACAGTATTGTTATATATACAATTTTACAGTAATTAAAAAAATATATAAATATAAATATAATTATAGCCACAATTTTAAAAAGTGTTATAGCCACACTACAGTGTTGTATACAGTAGTGTTATAATACAATAGACTAAAGACTACAAAGAGAGAAGAAAAACAGTGCAGATGTACTGAAGAAAGTACCTTCGATGTAAACAAGTTATAGTTGTGCAAAAGCAGCTGTTGAAAAAACTCAGTAATCTCAATTTATCATGCTGCCTACAATCTCTTATTCACAGTGTATAGACTTCTAAGGGTTAAATAATGTTCTTGCTGTAGGGATGTGTGTGAGCTGGCTGTGCAGGGTATCTATAGATCTGCCTGTCTGATAACTATCTCACCGAGGCCACGGGGAGAGCAGTGGGGAAGGTGTCATCTGGACGGCTCTCAGATAGCATACACTGCATTAGCATGAGCCACTGTAATAATGTTTATACCAGGGAAGGAGAGCAAAAGTGGTGCTGATGGGTCTGATGCTAGCAAGCAGTGCGAACTCTGAATGTAAATCCTGCAGTATCTAATCCACTCTTCGTTTCTGCATTCAGTTGTTTCCAGCTGGACTAATATAAAAACTGCAGGAGCTCATTCAGCTCTTTGGGTGTTAATCCAACACTGGAGATTTTGCTGTGTACCATTTTAGTTGACTTTAAGATGAACAGCAACTTGTCATGTACTGACATTATCCTCGTTTGAGAAGTGTTCTTCGCAAAGTCAACAGTATTCAGTAACGCACAGTTTAAGTTCTCCTAAGTCTGTATAAAGTGATTATAAATGTTTATGCAGACGACTGGCAGTGCAATGCCTTTGGCAGCCGACAGCATCATTCATAAAAGCCTGCATACGCCTTACTTGTGCAAGTTATGAATGTTTTATAAAGTATATGAGCAGAAATTTTCAACTACAGAATACAAAATAGTCAATTCAAGTCAAGTCATGTTGGTTTTGTGTCATTTCAACCATCTACACACAGTACACGGTGAAATGAAACAACGTTCCTCCAGGACTATGGAGCAACACAAGAAAAAAAACAGACCCACAAAAAACAAAAACAGACCCACAAAGAACAAAAATAGAACACCACAAGACTACATAAATGCAGACAGGACAAAATACACAGTGTGTAAAGAGAGCAAGAGATAGAGAGCAAGAAAAACACAAGAGCAACAAAACAACAGGACAAAACATTTAGTGCAGTCGATGTTTGAATGAATACAATATTTTGACAGATACTGTATTCTAGCAGTGATACCCCCACTACTACCCATGTCCTGTACTGTGTTCTCAACGCTTACGGGCTTCACCTTCCTGAAGGGTCTGAATGACCGTTAGTGTTCGAAAAGATCCCACAGCCTGATGCCCGGTCAGCATCCATGGGAGGCTGCCTGCACCTGATCGAGTGTGACAGAATTTTAAGCAGTACACAACTAAATATAGCAGAAGGACAGCCCTATCAGAAAATGAGTTGGAAATGCGGTGGATGTCGTCTAGAAAGTCATTATTCTTATCGTTTGCTGTCTGAAATTATTGCAGGTCTCTCCATGCCATGAATACTGTATAATAAGAGAAACATGTACGGAAAGGCGCTCCAGCTTTGCCTGATCAATGTTAGTCGTATGAAGTCAGCTTTGGAAGCAGCGTTGGCTTTCCGTTTAATGGTCCGAGCGTGTCTTGTGAATCTGGTGAATTATTTTATTCCTTCAGTTTGAGTATCAGCAGCTGTGGTGGCCTTATAGTACTGCAGAGTTATTGCTGACTGAGTCGTCTGTAGATTATAAGGCTTCCTCCTCGTGCACCTCACTCAGCGTGAATTTATTTCATTCAAGGTGTGCGTGTGTGTTGGCGTCTGCGCGTGTGTCGTGTGTGTTTAGAAACGTTTCCTCACAATTCTCCTCCGCCCTGCCAAACATGTCGAGCTCCAGCAATCTCCCCTTGATACGGCGCCCGATGCTTATCAGCACTCCACTCCTTTAGCATATTGAGACGTATTGAGTGTGTGAGCTTCGCTTGCTCTCTCTCTCTCTCTCTCTCTCTCTCTCGTCCTGTCTTTCCTCCTGTGATTCGGCGCAAGGGGCCTGGGCCGACGATAAGATCATAAAACTGTATCCTAATTTAAAGTGCCACTCTCCGGCACTTCACACCGCGTCTATTAGCGATCGCCACGCTAATTCGTTTCATGTCAGCCTAGCTTCCCGCAGATGCCGGAATGCTACAAAGGAGTCATTTATGAGCCTTAATGAAAAGAGCAGGGCCATTTTGCAGAGATCAGGGAGGCCCCCTTTTTGCGGAAGAAAGGCGGACCGGAGGAGCGCTTGCTCTCCGAGGGGCTCCGAGCCACAATTATCACTTTATTAAAGAGAGCTCGGCCCACCGCTATGCTAGAACAAACAGAGCCGAAGGTGCAGCCGTGGAAGCATCACACAAACAAGAAGCGGCCCTCTCCGGGGACCTGTGAGCAACTTTCGAAGCCACTTCCTTTGCAAGACTGAACGCTCAGATGTACCAGACAGTAATAACTGCTTCAGCGAAATGGCTAGTCACAACTTTTCAACGCGATGGAATACCAGTCGCGTAGGTGCACACCCCTACATGTAGCTGAAATGTAGAATATTGCTCATTTCTTGCCATTTGCAAAGCATTTTTTCTCTTTTTAGGCTGGTTTAGTTAAATGCAGCGTGAATACATATAGGCCTATCATTTTTTTCCCCCCTATGCTAATACAATTCAGGTGGCTGTAATTCCATCAGCGTCCTTGATTGCTGCAAAACGGTAATATGCAAATACCAAAAAGAGATGTACAGCTACAAGCAAAACTCCTGAAATCATTTAGATTTAAAGAAATAATATTGCACAGAGGGGGGAAAAATTAATCACACGGAAAAATGTCTCCTTTAGGATTGCAGCGTTGTATTACCCAAAGGCATGGTATGTAAATGGAAAATCAACATTGTACCCAGTGATAAGGCGAACAAATTAATAAAAATATTTTCTTTCCCGCTCCCATGCTAATGCCGGTGCGAAAAGTCAGGAGGCAGCAAGTGAACAACTTTTCTCCCCTCTCTCGCATTGTTCTGCTGCCTGACATTGCAGCTTCGGTTCTAGTTGTTCCACCGTTCTCCCGCCAAGGGACTATGTCATTCTTTTTTTTTTTTTTTTGTTGCCTTTTTGGTTACAAGTGTTTTTTTTGGCCGTGCATACCACATGCAGGTTCTTTAGCATGAGTAAGTGGATATGTTGTGTGTGTGTGTGTGTGTGTGTGTGTGTGCATCTGCTCATTACTCAGGACAGTGTTGGACAGCGTGTTTTGTTCAGGAAGCGCTTCTGAGTCATCAGCTGAGGCTGCAGGCACAGTGAGGTGAAGCGTGTGGGATAAAACTGTACTGTAGCTGCTCCTCAGCCACTGGCTCTGCTATTAGACCTCTGCTTGGGTTCTGATATAAAGAGCATCTTGAAACACCACAGTATTCCATGTAACATCATTATGCTTGATTTTTTTTTTAAATAAAGGGAGTTTAATGTAGTATATAAACACTGTTAATTTTTCAAAACATACCATTCAGTCCCTAATCCAAACATGATGTCATGGACACCAAACTGTCTAACCCATTCAAGTTGAAGTAAAATGGAATGTTGCTTTTTGACAATAAAAAAAAACAATACAAGGCAGCCAATCAGACTAGAGGTCATTTACATATATCGGGTAGCAATGGAACAGTGGAACAGCCCGTTTAACTGTAAGCGATGAAGATTTGGAATCAGTCATTTAAAATGTGGTACGTATAACCACATAAACCTCATGAGTAAGTCTCAGGAAATAAAATACAAGATAAAAGCAGGATATGATCCCTTAAAAAAAATGTAATTGCTCTTGCTGCACTCCAATAAAAATCTCAAAGATAAAGAAAGTATATATTCACACAGTTGATGCACAAATTGCGAAGTCGCTTGTCACAGATGAGACAGTGTGATAGAATCGGACTGAACTTGTTTATACTAAGTGTAGATCTGTTCAATGTTTATATAATGTGTGTGCGTAGGTCCCCTAGACGATGGTCTGGAAGAAGAGGAGGAGGAATGTGTGTCAGATGGAAATGAGCTGGTGGCTAAAGATGAGTTCTCTGTGGAAGAGAACTTCACAGCGGACTTTGAGACGGAGAACCTCACCTGCGAGGACATGGAGTACTTCTGCAACAAAGGTCGGCTCCCTAATAGTCAAAATTCAGATTCAGTTTGAAAGGAATAATTTCTCTGATCTGATCTGATTTCATTCTTGGTATTTTTGAATGAAGTGCTCGCTAAACCAGTAGTTCTGAACCAGGATCAGTTCCACAGCATGTAGAATAATATATATATTAGGGTGCCAAGCAAGCACTGATTCTAGATCATCATTGTTATTTGATGAAAAAAAAATCAGTCTGTAAAGAAATTTGACATGTTTTTATATTTGTTTTCTATCTCAAGAAAGACGACATCAGTCATTTATTGCCCGAGTTCTTGTCAGCTGCTTGAACTGTTTGATGGCAGTATTGTTTGGTTTTTATCACTGAGCTTTAACTTTTTCAACTGAAGCAGCTCTACCACTTTTTTCCATATCAAAAGAAGATTGCAAATGAGTTTTTCAGGATGTATCAATGCATTCCAGTCTTTCTGGAATTCCACAAGTCTCATACAAAACACCTCTGCTTTCAAACAAACAAGCCTTTGAACCCGAGGCTTGTCACGGTGAGATAAATTGCGACTGAATCCAGACATCCTAAGCAATTAATGTATAAATAAAAGCCCCGTTTTTTTGGCTAATTGGTTCCCAATAGAGGCGCTTCCTCCTCTCTCGCCGTAGCCTCCGCGCTCTGATCAGTGTGTTTCACCCGGTTTGCTGGGAGTTTGTAGACCGAAGCCTGGGCACGCGTGCTCCTGGCAGGCCCAGTAAAGGCGTGGGAAAGCCTCCAGCACCTCTGCGCCCAGGTTTGTAGCCACGCTGTTTGATATCTGATTCCTGCTATGTACCTGAGGACAGCAGTTTGATCTGGGAGATGGCAGTCATAGAGCTGGCTAACCCTCTAGATTACTGCAGCCAGACTGGCCATGATACTATGAGTGTGTGTGTGTGTGTGTGTGTGTGTGTGTGTGTTCAAGCTTTCCCAAATATCACTTAACAACTTCCAGCAAATGTAGTATATACACACACATATAAAGAAAAAAACAAGGCCAGCCCGCCAGCTGCCTCCATCTCTAAGCAGGCCAAGCTCACTGTGCCGCACTTCTTTGAACTCCATTTCAATTAGGCCTGTGTTCTTTTCCGTCCTATTTATTTCATTTTTTGGTCACACCTCGCCATCACAGGAGCTAATTTTTGCGGCCTGCTCCAGGTTATGGGGAATAGATGACAGAGCTGTCAATCAGACGACCCCTCCCTACGCACTCGCACCAAACGCATACACATACATTCGCAAGCTTTCAGGTTCCACGTCCCCAGGAGTACCCGACTTCACTCGCCGCCCATCACCAGGAATTTGACTTTTTAATGAACAGCTTGTGCTTTGAATGGCCCCTCTCCTTCACAAGACCGAATGTTTTTTGAATTACGTTTCCGTCACACTATTTAAAAACTATTGTGCCTGGTGGGATTTTTACACGGGGAACTTCTTTGAAAAACAGAATCTTTTTATGTTTTACATTAGCTATGCACTGTAATAATCATTTCCTTTTGTTGTTTAAGAATAAGAAAGAAAAAAAAAAACTTAAGGTAAGGGTGAGAACATTAATATTGATGACTGTCCATGTTTAATTTCAAGGTCACATGAGCTTTATATGATTTTGTAGCTGTAATTCAAACTCAAACAAGTCTGTTTGGACAGTGAGGTGCAGTACGTGGGGGGATGCCTCCTAACCCAGGCAATTTAGGTCATATTCATCAGAAATGAAAAAGATGCACATTTTTGTAGAGAAGAAACAATTTACAAAACACTTTCGTCTTACTTGGGGCATCTGGGTAAAAATGTTTGTTATTTAATGAAGGCCTGTGTTTATTTTTAACCACAGAATCCTAACAGACCTGGTACCATATCCTACATTTTTCTTATATTTTATATTTTTCCCTTGTGGTCATCTTATACTGTTTTTTTGCACCAAAATCAGTCATAATGAATTTTTATTTGACCATTTTCTAACCTCTCCAACGTTCAACAAGCAGTTTTTGTTGTGAAGTAAATGTTATGTTGTGCCTCATTCAAAAAGTAGTCCAGACTAATTCACCCACGATAAGTTCACAGTGAATAAGTGGATATGTGTTGTTTTTTGTGACCTCACAAGAACAGCGAATTCAAAACGGGCTGTTTTTGCAGCTTGCTTTCCATATATGAGCAGTATGGACTGATGAGGAAACAGTACATTATAAAACTCTAGCAGTGTTTACATATTGTCACAACCTCTTTAATAATAAAAAAATCAAGGACAGATTTGTTTCTCGTGATATGGACCCCACAGGAGATACGTCATGCACATCCACACTGGTCATAGTAAAATCATTTTATCAAGCCTGTTGAATTATGGTTTTTATATATAAAATAATAAATGCTGAGAAATCAACAAGAAACAGCAGGTATACCCACTTTTTGCGTCAGGCTCAAGGGGTTCAGAACCAGAAGCAAAAATTTGTCATGATAAAGTAGGTGGTGCCAAAGCAAAATACTCCAAATCCATGGTCCTGTTCTGGAAGATTGTATGGGTAGTGTATGGAAAGTTCATTAATTTTGCTTTTACTATAAGCAGAAAAGTGCCGACATCACACCGGTTCTTTAAACCGAATTTAGAGTCTATCATTGTAGCCTCTGATAACTCCTTTTGTCTTGCTGCACCAAGAGGTTTAGCAAAAAAAAAAAGTCCCTCTAACTTTCTGATGGCTTTGCATAAAGTACGACCAACAGTGTCCTAAAGTTCCAGCTGTTTAATTTTCAGATGCTTAAGTAATCTTTCTCTTGTCATAGACCCGCTGTTTACGTCAGATGTCCCGTTTCTTCTCCTATCTGCTCTAATTCTTTTAAGTCCTCTATTTTCCTATCATACCCCAGTGTGGTAATTCTCCGGCCAAGCGTTTACCACCCCCCTCACTACAGCCAGAAGTGCATGCTCATCAGGTGTAGCCATTTTTTCGACTTGATCCTCTCCTCAATTAGATCTCTTTTAGAAGTCATTTAGCCCTGCGTCGTAGTGGCTTAAATACACCCCACTTACGCCAAAGAGCCGCGAATTAAGAGCGGACGCAATCCCGGCGGCATTAAACGGTTTACGGGTGTTATTCCTCGGTTATAGGGAGACAGAAGAAGGGGCCTCTTGATTAAGTAAACCCTCTCAAAAGTGACGGCGTGCCGTAATTAGCCCTGGCACCGAGCTTTTAGAAGGAGCCACTCTTCCCTGGGCCTTTATCAGTCGTGGCGACTGCGGAGGAGAATAAGGTCTCTGGCAAGCAAGGTTCCATCTCTGGAAGACAGTAGCCCCTAGCCGAGCTCCCGAGAATCCTCTGTAGCCGCTCGCTCCGAAATGGGCTTGTCAGGGGGAACCTAAAACCTCCATTAAAAGTTTCAGCCTATAATAGGTATTAAAAAGCTGTCAGAACACAAAAGAGCGAAGCTGCCGTGTTCATTAACATAGCCGCGCACTTATTAACTTTGATCGGAGCGCGGTGAAGTCGCAAAGCCGCTTATAGTCACAAAGGTCAAGAAGTTGAATGGTGCCGCAAGTGGGACCCATTTGCCGTACCCTTCCAGGAGGAAGGGGGAGGCCCTCCAGATAACTGTTGCACCTTGAAGCCCTTGCTTTGACTTGTTCGAAACCCTTCCCCTCATTTTTAATCCATACACCATGGAAATACAGCTTGCGGTGGTCTCCGCATCGTTATCCCCTGGTCAGCTCTGCTTTTTTTTTTTTTCCCCTCTTTTTTTCCCCTCCGCTTGCTGCTCATGCAGTAGAAACCTTGATGCGCTAATGAGCACCACTCTCCTCTCTGACTACACTTTAACATCACAGAGTACATTTACAAAGCAACACCAAACAACAGCAAAACGATGTCCCTTGATACCTTTAACAATGCCCCCAAAATGTCATAGGTAATGATTGCAAATCCCGCTCATAACAGTAAACCCTCAGAAAGCTGCAAACGTGACAAGCTCTCCAGGAACAGGACCTGTGCGTTTGCACATCAGTCGTCACCGTTTTCGAGCAGCCTTTTGTACAAAGCTTAGGCTGAGAAGACTGTGGAGAGCTTTCTTCTGAGCGGCCACCTTAAACTATTTGGAGAGTGTTTCGGCTTCAGTGGAGCCATTGCATAGTCATGTACCATGAAATGATCGAGGGGCTCCTGTCAATGGCTTCACTCGTAATGGTATTGAAACAGCATAGTTCGGTGTGAAATGAAGTCTCCGCCGTTGAATAGGCCGAGTCGAGTGAAGGAACGTGAATAAACATGAGACAGAGAGCAGGGACCCTATCGGAGGAGCCCCACGCACACACACATGCACACCACAGGGAGAGAAAGAAAGACGCCCAAATGCTCCAGAGAGGCGACCTTGCCTTCTCCTTGACGATTAAAGGAGCTCTCTTCAAACAAGGTCCTGGGCACGGTCGATTTCACGTTTATGGAGCTTCTACTTGTGACCGGCGCACCAAGACACCAAGTTCGGCAGCAGAATTTACACCCCGTTGTCATACTCTCAGCTATAATTGTAAGAATTATGTTGTTTTATTTGCTAGACATCATCTTTTTTATAGAAATAGTGAAATTTCACCTTGCTTCTGCAGATTTCAGCAGCTTCTGCTGGAGACCAAAAATGACAGATTTTTTTCCATGGGCCACTTCAGCTTGCACAGCTTTCAGGTGTCCATCAGCTTGCGTAGTTCATATTTTTTATTGAAGGAATGGTTCACCACATATGTGAACATTTAAGCTCACATAAAAGTCAAAAGTGTCCCTGCCAATATGTCAGTGTATAATGTCAATCACATTTTAAGAGATAAAATTAAAATATTCAGTGGGGTTCAAACTAAAAACCAAGAAATTCTGAAATTCATGTCAGTATTTCAAAGGTTCTACTTTTCACTCACATTGTTATGTTGATAAAATAAAGCATACATAAAACAAATATTAATTAGAAAATCACTACATATAGAAACATTTCAGTTTTTTCAGGCTTCTGACCCCACTGTACATTGCAAGGATTGCAACTGCCATATATTGCAGACAAAGAATGAATTTGATGTCCACTGATCACCTATATATTATATAGTATATATTTTATATATTATGATAATCCATTGTATGAGCTCTGAAAAGTTCTTAAATCTCAAAATCTATTGGGATAGAGTCATTTTCTTGACCACCGCCCAAAGAAGACCACCAATGTATCAACATGCCACCATCTAAACATCTCTCAGTGACCATGTTATGATTCTATCATATCCAGAGAAGATTTGATTCAGTAATAAGCCAATTTTGCCCATAGCAAAGGACACTGACCCCTCATACCACTTGAGAATCATTCCATCGCTTGGTATCGCGCACACTAGCCAAACAGAAAGTGGCGGAATTAATTGCTCTGCTTTTTCTCCTAGCATTACCAGGCTAATTGGGATCTTCCCCACCAGAAAGATTCCTTCAGCATCTTCCTCCAATCACAGTCAGTAACGAGGAGCTGGCAAAAGGCGAAAATCTGAAAGCGTGGCATCCAGAAATATGGGGAAATGCTAATTTGCGGGGTGATAAGATGAATTGAGCCGCCCCCTTTCACCCCTCTGTTAGACTCGGTGAAGGAAATGAATCATTAATGTTTGTTAAGTATGACAATCTAGGCAAGGCAGATCTTCATGCTCCCAGACTTCATCTCGCGCAGAGATAAAGCAGGCCGAGCACAGAGCCCAGCAGAACTGCCAGATGCCATAATGACGGGGAATTTATAGGCCTCGAAGGAGATAGTGGCAAGGCCTTTCACTAATCACCTCTCTCCACCAGGGTGCTTTGTGGGATTTTGCGGGGGTTATTTTCTCTGTCTCTTCACTTCTCTTCTCTCTCTCTCTCTCTCTCTCTTTCTCTCTCTCTCTCTCTCGTTTGCCAGCGATGGCCTTTGAAATTTGTTTGGAATCGGTATAGCAGAGATTTGTGCAGTCTGCCGCTTATCGGACTGCGTCGAAAATGAGCTGAGAATGAAGTGTCAGTTGGAGGTTCCGTGAGGCTGATGACCAGTTTTAATTCTAAGTCTTGGTGGTTTGTTTTTATCACGGTGTCTTATTGAGAGTCATGGCATCTTCACGTTTGTTTGTGATGACCCCTGATTTGACTGTGGGTGTAGAAAAATGAAGACTGATACGTAATATTTCATTGTCTCTTTAGTTTAGTTGCCCTGTAATGTCTGAGGCCGTCAGCACTGTACATATTGGCCATCAGCAAAAGAAATGGAATCCGTCCCTCTCTCTTTTTCTCTCTTTCTCAATCTCCCTCTCTGTCTCAGTTTGTTTCGGATTAGGAAGCTCAGATCTACTTAAATTCGCCCGCGCCGGATTGACATTTTCAAGGGCTCCGCTGGTGGAGGCATTGCTGAGAGGGAGAGGGGGGGAAAAAGCCAATATGACTTTGTTTCTACCTTGCTGGAGGAGGCGTTTGTGTAAATCGCCTGTAAGCTTATTGACCTGCATGAGCCTGGCTACCATTAGGCTGAAGGGCTGGGTCCTGATAGGCTATTGATAGCGTTCTCACCAGCTCACTGGCTTCATTCACATGTCCAACTCTCATGGACACACTCAGGCATGTCACTCTCTTTCTCCATTGTCTGTTCTCTCATTCATATACTCACACATACTGTACACATTAAACGGCATGTGGATTGCTTCCCTAGGCCACTCCTTCAATCAAACTAAATCCTAAAACTGCTGAATGTTGCGCTGCTGGTCTAATTAGTACCAAATTAAGTCAATTATGCCAGCTCCTTTGGTCTGAAGGCCAGGACTTCTGAATAGAAGTTGCCTCAGAACTAAAGTGATCATTGTGAATGAAGTAGGGGTGTAACAATGCATTGAAATATCGTGAGATTGCAATGCAGAAATGTGACTCAGATTTGACAGAAAACAGAGATTTGACAGCTGACACTGTGGAGAACATACAGCTCGGGAAAAAATAAGAGACCACTGCAAAAATGTTCAGTTTCTCAGGTTTTATCTTTTATAGGTGCAAGTATTGAACTG
>JBBPCZ010000001.1:3817131-3838360 GCA_037974445.1 Brycinus macrolepidotus
ATAAAGCAGAATGAGGTGCTTGTGGAGGAATTTAACAGACACTGGCATGGAATGGTTCTCACACTCATAGAGATGCTCATTTAAAAATAAATTGCAGTGCTCTCTTATTTTTTTCCAGAGCTGTATATTGTATTTACGATCTCTTATGCAACCTCATGGACGTTCATATCATGCATTACACTTCTCCCAACTCCCAGCTCATCTGATTATTCCACCACTGAATACAGTCGTTGTTTATCTTCATTCAGATTTGATTTAAAATATCAATAGAATATTGAATTGTGAATCCAGTGGTCTGAGTGTATCGTTACACTCCTATTGATCCACAGTCTTTTCTGAAACATTAGGCCTGAACAGTATATAGCTTTCACTTAAGCTGCACTGAAAAAACGGTGCTTTGAGTATACACGATGTGTCAGATGGTTGCATATGAAGAAAATGTTGCATCAACACAATTTCCATGGTTTAGTACTTCTTTTGGCAGGAATTGTCTTGATGTAACATTTTTGTCATGCGAGACTGATTGACACATTTGAATCATCTTCATCTAAAGCACTGCTTTTTAAATGTAAATGCATAATTATGCACATCGTCTAAGTCTGAATGAAACGGGTGATATAGTAACTATTTATAACCACGCACTTTGTATTCTTTTTTTTTTTCACTTCCACCCCATCACCAGAGGACTGTAGAGGCTTTTTTAGTTATTATATATCATCCATGTTACAATAATAACCATCAAACCACAAGGGAGGAAACTCATAAACAAACACAAAGGCTTACGAGCACAAAAGGACAGGATAGCAAAAGCAAATAAGAAGGTATAGTGAAAAAGTACAGAGGATTCAGTTAACAACAGGAGACCTAGTTCATTACCCCAACACTTGATAAAACATTTACTAGGATTTATTATTAAAGTTACATTGTTCATGTGTTTGAGTGTAAATGTGTGCTCTGAGAGATGTTTGTTTGTAGTCAAATGTACGGGTCAGATCTTGTTTATTCAAGTAATAATGATCCTGGTAAGGTAGTTATTTCAGGTAATTAATGAAAGGTGTCCAGGTTGAGTCGATTTTGCAATTTTGTTTTAATG
Organism: Brycinus macrolepidotus; assembly: GCA_037974445.1. Lineage (NCBI taxonomy): Eukaryota > Metazoa > Chordata > Actinopteri > Characiformes > Alestidae > Brycinus > Brycinus macrolepidotus. The sequence goes on from JBBPCZ010000001.1 coordinate 3,818,225, forward strand.
GAATCAGAGATTCCATTAAATATACTGTGTCACTCAGAAGGAAAAGAAGTGAAGAACTTTGTCCATAGTCTACAACGGGCCATTTGTAAGCAGTACCATAAGAAATAGAACTAGAAATAGAACTGTGTGGAAACTTACCAACTATAGATCTCAGGGTAGAGTGTTTATGGCAAACTGAGTTGGTGGTTTGTCCCATCCTTTCATCACTTTCCAACAGTCTCTTGGTTTTAGTGACAGTGGAGTGAAGAGGTGCTGATGTCTCAGTGTGTCCTCATGCCTTTGCTACTTGCTGTTTTATTTATTTATTTATTTATTTTTCCCAGGTACTTGTTATAACCATGCATCTCTGTTGGAGTCTCTGCTTTCACTACAATCACCCTGTACACCCTGTTGTGCCTCTTTGTTGAGATGCTCCTGTTGCCTGACATAGTGCTGGTGCAGAATCCTGATGTAGTTCTCCTGCTATGGTTCCTCCTGCACTCTGGAGCTGCTTGGCTGCTTTCGAGTTATTTGCATGTGCCCTCCATCCTCCTGCTGGGATGAAAAGCTTTACCTGGTAGCTCCAGAAGTTTTAATGAACAGCCTAGCATCACGTTCCTCTCAAACTTCTAAATGTCATGATATGCGATGAACTTCACAACTGACAACTTTCGTCTTAACCTGAAACTGCAAACCTGTCTACCTGCCTTACTCTCATGTTGAACATCTTACCTGTGCTTCTGTCCTTTGGAGACTTGGTTCCTCTCAGTGTTTTTCCCCTCATGCGTATGTGCAGTTTTTCCTTTTGAGCCTTCGCAGTGGTTCTACCTCACGTTCTCAGGAAGGTTTTCCTTTTGAGTTTTGGTTCCTCTCATTGTAGACTTCAAGCATCATCAGGGATGGCTAAGGTAACCAGAAATAAATCTACTTAAATCTGCGTCTCCATGGAAACCAAAGTCACTAAGCAACAACTTTACTGTGCTGGTGGAGCAGCGTTTCACCGTCTTTGCTCACCTGATGACATATCTTAAGAAAATGGTGAAAAAAAAAAGACTTTTCTAAATCGTCTAATGCACTGAATTCAACAGTGTCGTTGAGTAGTTCATCAAACCACAAAAAACGTGAAATTAACTCACGTAAACCTCACGTTTAAGATGCAGCCAGCTCAGGTGTGCACATAACAAAGCAGGTTCTTTTCCTGCTGCCGTCGTCATCCTTCGTTTCTCAAAAGTTGTTTTCTGACAGTGTCGGTTGTGAAATATAAACCTGAACTGAAAATTAGATCTGCATAAAACAACCATATAATAATAAGTTCGTTTTCTGGAAACAAGGTTGAAGCTTCCGCATAGCATTCCATATATAGCATTTTCCTATAATAGCGAGAATGTTTTCCTCTGTCAAGTCCTCCTGCATTCTTGGAATAATACATTTAAAAAAAAAAAAAAAACTTCATCAAGCCCAGCGACATTGTTCCCGGAGAGGTTGCCGCGGTGATTGTGTTTAAAATGCATTGCAAACAGTGTTAGATAGAAGGCAGAAAATCCTTAATCACTACTTAATTAAGGAATCATCTTGTAGCTTCATTTCCTGAGCAGTAATTAAACAGTCGCAATACGTTTCGTTACAGGGCTTAGCATGTTCGCCCCAGATCAAGGTAGTGCCTTTAATGTTATCTCCTTGGTTTTCTCTCTCTCTCTCTCTCTCATTCTCTCTCTCTCTCTCTCTCTCTCCTCTTTCCTCCTTACTCTTGCTTCACTGTAGAGGAATTGTTGATACTCGCCTTTGTTATCCTCATCATTATACATGAGGAGTATGCTAAGGAGGTTCTCCCAGCCTGACAATACAAATAGTCGGGCGGCTTTTTTGTTGGGAAAGAGAAAGGGAGGGGTAAAACAGAAAGAGGGGGAAAAAAGAGTAAAGATGTGTCCTGAGTAGGAACTTGCAAAAGGGAATCTAGGTCGCAGTGACCTCATGTTCAGTAAGTAGGACAGCGCTGCGCACTTCTTGCGCCTGGCGGTCCAGAGCCAGCCAGGAAGCTGCTATCCTTTTGGCCGTGTTTACTGGCTGCCTTTGAAGTGAGCCATGTCTTAACTGGCTTAAACTCACCATGGCGAGGGAGTTCGATCTGTAGATTAACCCACCCGGATGGGCCCACGTTGCTGTGCCGAGTGCCACTAAAGGCCGTTCCGCCACGTTAGAGAGGTCATTTCCACATCCTGTGCCATTCTGCTGCTCCAGAACCACAGAAAGGAAACATAAGGTGCTAATGTGAAAGATGGGTATTATGAAACAGAGCTGGTAAAGGACACGGGCATGTCTCCTTATCAGCATTAGCAGTCTATGTGGTTTCCTACTGCTGTAAATTTTGTTAGCTGCTATTATACATATACGCCATCTTGGTTTTTTTCACCAAGCAACCCAGTGGTTTGATATTGTTGTGTGTAATGTTGGTATTATTTGTAAGATTAAAACCTATACGTTATGAACATTACATTTTTAAGAACTGTTTATCTGCATTTTAGGCTGTTATGATTACTCCATTAAACTCCATTGCATGATTTTTAAAAGTATTCATATTCTCGTTAATAAATTAATTATGTGTGATAACCCATAATTATAATTCTTTTTCTCTTTCTTACTGTAAAAAAAAAAATCATAAAAAACATACATGAATAAGAAATGTAGAATTCTCAAAAATGTATGTTTTTATTAAAGGTAGGTCCATTTTTTTGATGGTCTTTATTGATGGATCATCCGATTACTAAATCACTAAAATGATCGATAGTGACATCAAGACTGGTCCTGATCATGAATTTTTATGGCCGATCTTGGTTTGAATTTCTTTAAAAACAAACTGGCCGATGGGCCTTTTCCCCCCACATTTCCAGTACTTTCTATTAGCCAACGTACAACATAGATAACATTATAAGCATTTGTAAATGAAAAATCATTTCCTTTTTAAATAAGATGAATCGTCTAGAGTCTTTGACCCAAAAAGAGAGTATTTGGCTGTGTAGCACGTTGAGTCATGCTTATTATATTATTACATTCTAGTACAGGTGTAGCAGCTTTCAGATACATTGTGCACTTTCCTGCCTCTGTTAGTGATCTCATTACAACAGCTATTGGTCAAAAAAAGGTAAGATAAGAGAAAGAAGAACTTTATGTATCCCGAGGGAAATTCTTTTGTCATTAGCATGCTCAGTGCAGCAGAAGAATAAAAGATAATAGGACAATAGAGAATTAAAAAAAAAAAATACCATAAACAATAGTGAAACACAATTACGGAACATTATTGTAACAAAATAACTGTAACACTGACGTTGCTGTGTGTAAGATTTGCTGTGTGCTGTACCAGCAGATCAGTAGTGCAGAATGGTTTATGAAAGTGACTTAGTGTTAATGCAATCAGAATAAAAATAAATGCAGTAAAATAGCAGCAGATGATGAGAGGATGAGATAAACATTCAGTCAGTTCACAGATGAAACAGTTGAGGTATACTGCACAAATCCAATTCGGAACAGAATGGCATAAACACTTATAAACTTAAAAAGATCAGATCAATATAGTAATAAAGTGATTGATTGCAGTGTGTGTTTTGAGCTTTCTGATCTTGGCTTATTCTGATTGGTCATTCTTAGTGACAACTCGAGCTTCATGTCACTGCAGTATCTGCAAAATGGGAAATTCCACTTACAAACGGTATACTATCATACTGAATGATTTCCTAAGAAGGCAGCTAAAAAAACAGGCTGTGTTTTAGTGGACCTAACTGCTTCCCTCCCTGGTTTGGTGGCTTTCCCCAGCCTTGCTAAGACTGTAAATACTGGAAAGCCACTCTTAGCCTCTGATGGCCCCAGGTTGTCTGTTGCAGAGTTATTTAAAAGATATGGAGGGATAAAGGGAGAACGCAGTGTGGCCCCACTTAGAACAGGCCCATAGCCAGTAAGGACGTGTGGGGGTGGTTCCGTTTTTGGCTCCAGCGCAGGGCTGGAGAGATACAGAGGAAAATCAGCCATACATCCGCTTTTTTAATCTCGTCTTTACATTGCCTATCGTTGTTTGGAGGGAGAGAGAATTGCTAAGGAGGAAAAATTATTTTTTCACCATTCAGAGGTTAGAGAGAGGTTACATGGTGTTCCATTGTATGTGCTGTAAAACATAATAAGAAAACCTGTGAACTGCTAGTGGAAATGCTTATTGTGTCATTATCATACCTGCCTATATGAGGATAGTGTGTCTTTGATTAAAATGCTGTGATGAGTAATAAAGTAAAGTGGTCCCTTATAGTCACGCGTGAACACAGCACAGCACACAGTGTGAAATTCTTTCTCTACATTTAACCCATTCACCAAGTGAAGCAGGGGGCTGCCACCAAAGAGGGGCACCCGGCAGAGATGTACCATGCTCAAGGGTACCTCACGCTGGCAGTGCTGGGATTCGAACCCACAACCTTCTGATTGCAGAGGCAACGCCCTAACCACTAGGCCACCAGCTGCCCCATGCAGTAAACACTCTAGCTAGAGAGCTAAAAACCACCACTCTCTAGAAATTGGTGAATTTATAAAATCTCACAGTCAAGGAAAGGATTTTCCCAGAACCCCCAGAGCTCAGCGTCTGAGCATTCTTTAAAAGAGGACTCTACATGTGCTACTCAACACCTGCATGAATATACACACACACACACACACACAGACACACACACACACACACACACACACACACACACACACACACACACACAAGATCAAACTGGAATAAATAGGCAGTTCTTTCTCCACGCTTCCCCTCGTCTCCTGTGCCACTGGGGCTTCCTCTCGCCTGCTTACCCATGGGATCTCCATGTTGTCATACTACCTCAAAACACATCCTTCACTGGACCCTGGTGTGGAAACAATGAGGGCTATTTTAAGCTGAGGACTGCAGCGTTAGTGTGTGTCTCTGAAATTTGAAGTAAATTTGGTTTGGCTCACCTTAGTTAACCACTGAAGTCACCCATAACAAAAGCATGGTTCTATTTGGGATGAATTATGCTTCACTCATAGCACATTGAAACAAACCGAGAAATTCTGTCCTGTGATTCTAAACAATTAGAGTAGAAGAGATAACACTTTATTATGACTCAATTTTATGAAAAGTTATTGTGCATTTAGATGTGTTTAGCAGAATACAAAACTACCCTTTTTTGCCACATTTTTGTAATTGTTTGACATGGAAGCCAACAGAAGACTTGCAGACTTGAAGCTGTGGATACAGATTGTAAATCCAATATAATTCCTATCTTAAATATGTCATTTTATTTGATTAACTTCTAAGGGTTAAACAGATGCATCTTGTGAATTTTTGTATTCTTTGCTCTCCAACCCTTATTGTTTACATCATTTGGCCGACTGCTTTATCCGAAGTGACTTACAGTTTTTGTGTATGACAGATGTTGGCGAATGTAGTATTAGGAGTCTAGCCGAAGATCTCTTTTGGGTGTAGTGTGGTGTGTCGCCCAGGGTAGGAATTGAACTCTGCTTAGAATCACACCAACCAACCGACACTCTTATCTAGAGTGAATTAAAGTTTTAATCATTTTACAGATGAGGGTAAATCTAGTGTTAGGAGTCTTACCCAAGGGCTCTTATTGGCGTAGCATGGCAGCCTTCGCCCGGGCAGGGGATCGAACCCCAGTCTGGAGGGCAGCAGCGGCAGCAGCGGCAGCAGCTGTAGTTTACCTAAGATAACCATAGTTATCTTATGCAAACCTAAAATTGCATTCATAACTGATAATTAACGAATCAGTTGCTTTCCAGAGGTGTTGGGAATATAACCTATTGTCTCTTTCCGTAATCCAGGAGAAGAGAACAGCAACAGAGAGATGGGGGATGCAGACATGGAGGGTCAGAATGAGAAGACTAGACACCCCCCTCTGGAGTCCGAGGAGTGGGATGGACCAAGTAAGTGTTGTTCTGGAAACATGTGAACCTATTGTGAAATGACTATATGCCTACATTTGGTGGCATGTCCCATTTTATATATTACACACTTTCTGAAATAAAGCACTTGATAAGCTCACACTAGTATATTATGAAGGTGCAAATTCACCTGCATAGAAGTGCATTGCTAGTTCCTTCTAAGTACCACTACAGGCTTTCATTCACTGCTAGCAATGAGATTTTTGTAAAAGTGCACTGTTAAGTATGTGGTTTTACTGTAGTCTATACTGTGATCAGTGTGAATCATCTGGTGCTAAAGTACATCCCAAGGCTGAAGAACCTTGACTATAAGAGGCTGGCAGTTAAAAAGCTTCCTTCTAAAGCACAGCGTTGGCTATGTTAGCATCAATAACACATGAGCATATTCCGCAGCTCTTAATCTCAGTATCACACTGTTGACTCGATTTTAAATAGAACAGGAGAACGAGCAAGCAAACCTGAAACGCATAGACTTGAAGGTCTCCTGATCATTTCATTCCCACTATCTGGCAGGGTTTCGGGTGACATCAGATCGTCCCTGGCCTTTCTTCAAGCGTTTAGCCCATTAGCTAGCGGCTAGTAATCACTTGTAAGCGGCCCATTATGACACGGTTTAAATGAATCCATCTGGGATCAGGGGATTTGGGCCGTTCAATAGCAGGGCATCTAAAGATATCCTTGACAAGGCCGCCGTACAGAGGTAAAACTCTCAGCTCCCGCAGAAGCTTTTAATGAGCACTAAAATTAGTCGCCACCGATTCATTGTTTGAATTAAAATTTTTTACATCCGCCTCACACTACATCAAGGCTCATGTAAGCCCTGTCTGAAATTGAAAAGTCCCTGGCACATTCACTGAGGAAGGTTTTACTATAGGACCACTTTAAGTGAATATACACATATAAACATATGTTTATTAAACAAACTGGGGTCAAAAGGGGAGCTGAACTGACGAAGCTAGTCAAATAACTTTCAAAAATGATCTTAAATGAGGCTTTTATAGACATGCACTCTTCATGCAGAGCTCAGGGTACTCAGCCTGTTTTTCCAGTGCATGAACATAGATGTATCTTTTTTTAATAGAAATCTTTTCCTTGCATCATTTTGCTTGGCCAGGTGGGTAAATGGAGAGACGTGTGTAGAAATCCTGCAACTTCATGCTTCAGTGATCCGACAAGCGTCCTAAGTTGGACTAAATTGCATTTTGAGAGAACCTTACGCCGACCATTGGAATGATGGACTTAAATTAACTTATTATCGCCAATGAATTATAAGTAAAGTTAGCAGGGTTTGAATGGAATGGATTAAATAGCTTTGCTCCAAAGCTTTATTGCATGTGCGCTTTCACATGGGCTATTCACCCCCCCCCCCCCAACAGAAAAGCTTATGACAGACACACACACAAAAAAACATATTTATCTTTTCTTCTTGAGGAATCTCATTTTACCATGCAGATTTTCCCCCATTGCTTTCACAGAGGGTTTGAAGAGAAAAAAAATAGTTTTATCTTGTTTTTTTTTTTTCTTCACTCTCTCTTCTTAAAAGTCACTTCATCAAAGTGATGGATAATACATCGAACAAGATAGCAACACCAGCAATTATTGCTCGCCAGTGGCGTCACATTGCTGAATGCACAAAATATTATTCCACTTTTAATGCATATGACCTCCAGAATTTATTGCAGGTACATACTGTTATAAAAAAAAGAGTGGATTTGGGCAAGTTGGCGCAGGGAAGCCCCCTGGGGTGTGTATTTTACACTGACAGTGAATCAGTGTTATCAGCACCTATCAGATAATGCATTTATCATTAAATTTCACATTTGCATTTCAATCTGCAGAAGGAAATGAGCATTGGCAGCGCACGATAAGAGCGCGGCGACTGCGGTAATAAACCATCACTCTGATCAGGCGGCAGCCAGGGCTGAGGGGGTCAGGCCCACAACTACGGGGGCCAGGGAGGGGAAGAGAGGAGGGAAAAAAGGAACCGTCACATCCAGACCAAGACTGCAGAAATGCTGAGCTTAAAACTGGTGCTTTAAAAAAAAAAAGGAGGATAGAAGGATTGGGGGTTGGGGGTGAGGGGGTCATAGATATTGTAGCTTAGGGTGACTGTAATTATCCATCCTGTCCAGTCATCAAAGAGAGAGAGAGGGAGAGGGAGAGGGGGAGAGAGAGAGAGAGAGAGAGAGAGAGAGAGAAGGGGGGGATACTCACTGAAGAGTTGATCTGGCTTCTCACTCACATATATTTAGTTAGGTAAAGACATTGTGTTTTACACATGTCATTTAGTTCACACATTTTAAAGGTTTGCTCTTACAGCACCTACACATAAGCCTTTGTTCAAACATTGGATGGTTGTATCACTTTGTATCTCCTTTACGGTAGACATTTTAGTGTAGAATTTATTAAATTTAACACACATTGACCTTTTCATTCCAAGCAAATATGGACCATTTCTCTCAATTCCTTTATGATGAAATGTTGACACAGTGTAAAGTGCAGCTAAGATGTTCAAGCAGTGCCAAAAAGAATGGAGTTATAAGGTTTTACTAAAACAGTGACAATATGTTTGTTTAGGGCAGTGGTTTTCAACCCTCAATGAGTCATGGTGGTACATTTAAATAGTTTGACAACCCCTGGTTATGGAGTTAAACTTTACTCACTGCTGAAAAAATGGATTGCAGTGTACACGTGGTTAGGGGGGGGGGGAATTTCAAGTCACCAACGAAGCCTGTTTCTGTTGAACAAGCTCTTTTGATTTGCCAATGTGTACAGCTAAATAAAATAATGAAATATGACATATTTCAGCTGATATTGTGAACATAACTTAATTTGGTAGACACTTTTATTAAAGCAACTTGCATTTGCCTATCACAGATGTAGATAAATGTAGTGTCTCTTATTGGTATAGAGGGTCCCCTAGGGTAGGAATTGAACCCAGCTCTATTGTAGTAGTAGAGTCTGTTGTAAAAGTCTACACAAAAACTCTAAAATCTATCTTTCATGTGTTTCATCTGCATCAGTTTATACTCTGCAATGTTTGGGATTTAAACATTAAAGCAAAAAACGCAAAAGACAGTAGCTTGATTTTCCATTCAAACACTGTGTCTGACAGTTAAGACAACTGTTATCCTCCAAAAAATGGTCAGAAAGCAGACACAGGGTCTGTAGTCAGTCATGCAGACTGGAATTACAGCCATGAAGCCAGAGAGTTAAACTAATTTGTCCGATTTATCTCAATTTTGAATTCCATTTCTTCGACACATCATGATTTCGATGCTTGTCCGTGTTACCAATAATCTGGTTGCATTACCCAGACAAGATCTCGTCTGCATATCCGCAACCACCTCCCCCGCCCCATTCACAGACACATTAGTGTCACAGACCAGCGGGGGATGTTTCGTGCCTGAGAATTTCTGGGAAAACAGAATGCAAATGAGAGACGTTCTATTGTCACCCAATAGGAAGCGGCCCTCGTCGAGTACAAGAAATGACACTTTTCGGAAAATGACAACATTGTCTTTCATGCGGGAGTACAGTGCTTGGACATTAATCTCGGCACGTAATAACCACATTAACTTTCACATCGTGTCTCCTATGAAAGGCCATTTCCTCCCTTTTCATTTTTCCTATTGTGCTGTAAAAGTCAGATGAGCATGTTATAATTTGAATAAAGTGGAAAATCAGACAATCAAATATGAACATCTGAAATGACATGACTTCCTGTTCAAAGCGATTAAAAGCAAATTTATTTAGTTTGAGACAGTCTATCCTGTTATCGCTCTCCTTTTTTGTGAATGTTCAGATCCGGAACGTTCCAATTCCCTTTGTTATTCCTGGGCTTAAGTTAGAGCAGGTGCGATTATGATCGGTAACAGATAATTCTTAATCACTCTCCGCGAGGGTATCTGAATGGGATGTATAATAGCCATTACATCTAAAAGAGGGAGGATTTCTTAATGAAGTGACTTTGACCAAGTCCACCTGCTGTGAAGAATCCATTAAAACCAACTCTGCAATTTGTCTTTGGTGCTAAAAACGACTAAAGCCAACTCGTCGCCCTAATTGAACTTCTTCTATAATCGCTTTATCATTATGAACACTGCCATTTCAAGTGCTCTGGTTCTTTTGGGTTCCCTCGCATTATTCTTTCACAAATGGCTTCCGCCGCCGAGCCGTGTAAGAAACACTTCCAAAGGGAAGGAGCTTGCTTGAAGAACGTCCCTATGGTGGGATGTAGTCTACTAGAACACCCACTTAGCTCTTGCTGGAAATGTTTGCTTATCTCCTACTCAATCTTCCGCTCCATTCTGCCTCGTTATGGATGTTTGCAGTCTCGTGTATATTAGTGGTGATAGCTTGTACAGCAATTTGCTAATTATCATGGACTTCTTTGATACGTATCTTGACACACACTCCTCAAGGCAGAAAGAAAGTGGGAAAGGAGGCGGGGGGGAGTTGTAATGAACTGCTGATCATGCTAATCATACTTCCTGGCCTAGTACAGCAGACTTCAATAAAATACCCTGCAAGTCAAGTACTCTATAGAAACGGTATTTATGTCTTTTTGAGTGGAAAAAGAAAAAATGTATTGTGTGTATAGAATCACATTTCAAAATCATATTTCAAGATGTACCTTGTTGTACCTTTACGGTCACCAAGGGTCAAATCAAAGTCCAACTCATTGCTACTCAAATTCTAATTCAGACCAAAATGAATAAAACATAATAATGTGTAAATTGTTGAATAATCATTAGGGGTGTAACCTTTTCATGGTTCAGTCTGGTCTTTGGTTTACAAGCCACGGTTCGAGCTTGGAAAAATTTCAGATTTCTTAAATTAAAGACGTGCTGCCAATGTGGCATAGAAATCCAGGACTGCATCAGTACTGTGTAATGTTCATCGCATTATCAGTTCCATTCAGCAACAGCCTCTTTCATCACATCAGCCTGTTACTTGTTCATTCATCATAAATGCAACTTCTGGTGAAATCATGGTTTTATTTTCCACGTCTCAGTCATTTGCAATAATTGTACATAATTGCAATGAATTGTTCCATGCCTTGCTACTTTTGTTTCTTCATTCATTTTTTACAAAACATGTCTATGTACTGAAATGTGACCTGTGTGGAATTTCGTACCATGACTCGAGCACATTTAACCTCAATCAGAATCTGGTACCACAGTCACATTTTATAAGCCATTGAGTCTACAGTCTGAAACCAGGGCATGGCTATGGACATGGAGCGATTTGCTCTCTCAATGAGACAAAAAAGATAACCTGCCAAACCACAGATTTTGAGTAGGTTTCAGAATTGTATGTCACTTTTAAACATCCATTTTTAGAAATAGCTAAATGAAATCAAATGTCAGAATTTATTTATTGTCATCTGGAGTGTACTAGTGTAAACCCTTTCTCCCAGTGAAAAATGATTATTCAGAACATAATCTAATGATCAACTGCATTTTTGGCGTTTACTTTTTGTGATGGCATTTGAGGCAAAAGTTAACTTTATTTTGGAAAAAAGCCCCATGTGTGCATCTAGTTCTACCTTAAACATACTAAGACGTTCAATTTGTTGGATTAATTGAGTCATTATTCAGTTACAGTCTCAAACTTGCCTTCCTTTTTTAACACATTAGCCTTTTAATTAGTCATTAGTCACACAGTTTCTTGAACACATTATCTGAGCCGTTATCTGAAATCTGAGGGTTTTGTGTATGTTAGTGGTTAGTAGAAACTACAGTTTCTTCATTGGCACCAGTAAGTTGAAGGTGTGTTCCCGGGCTGATTAGACTGTGGTTACTGCAGTAGCTATAATGTGTGGTTTACAGATCAGGCCAGATCTCAGTTTAACCTAATTAGTACCAGACAGTCAAGGTTCAAGGTTCAAGGTTACTTTATCGTCATCAGCAGCTGTGTACACGTACATAGTGTGATGAGACATATCTCCATGGACTCCTTGGATCTTCTGGTATGGTGAGAATTGCACCATAAGGATGATTATTGCACAGGAGACAGTTAGCAGCATTGAGCAAAGTGCAAGGAATGACAGAAACAATACAATAAATAGACAGTACAGCAATGTGACAGTAGTGTGAATGGGAAGGGAATCTGAGACAATACGATAAGTAGACAATAGAGAAGTGTGACATAAAGGTGGGAAGTGTATGTAAAACTTACAGAATGGATAATATTGCACCATATATGTAAACTTATAGGTTGGATAATATTGTACCATACATACATTTCACAAGATCACAGTGTGAAGAGGATAAAAAACCTTCCAGAATGATAATATTGCACCATACATACACATATTATTATTGCACAGGAGCATATGATGTTGCACTAGAAACATATTCTTGTTGCACAGGACAGTTAGCAGCATAGATACCACATCGAATAAGTGTAAAATTATAACTAGTCGGTGACAGGACATAAGGGTGCCTGTTTTAGTAGTAAACAGAGGTACAGTAAAGTGCAGGTGCTAATTGAAAGTCCAGAGTGTAATATGAGAAGTATATACTGTCTACTGAAATGTGCTGGGTAACCAGGGACTAGACATTAGTGTGCTGTGCTTTCAGAGCCCTGATGGGCTGTGGTATTAAGCTGATGCACAGCCGTGCAGAAACAGAGTGGAAGCTTCGATACTGTTTTGCCAGGCAGTAGAAGAGAGAAGAGTGTGATGGGTGGGAAGTCTTTCACAATGTTTCTGGCTCTGTTAAAGCAGCGGGTTTGGTAAATGTCCTTCAGAGGGCAGAGACACACCCATAACCTTCTCAGCTGCTCTCACTCTCAGCTGCTGTGTGTTACAGTCCGAAACAGTACAGTTCCCATACCAGACAGTGATGCAACTGGAGAGCAGACTTTCGATGGTTTCGATCCTGTAGAATGTGGTGAGGATTGGTGGGGGGAGGCTCGGTCTCTTCAGTCTCCGCAGAAAGTGCAGATGCTGCCAAGCTCTCTTGGATATGGAGGTGGAGTTGAGGGTCTAAGAGAGGTCCTCCATGATGTGGACGCCCAGGCACTTGGTGTTTTTACCCTATATCCAGCAGTGCCGTCGATGGTGAGAGGTGGGTGAGCAGGGCTGGATTTTCTGAAGTCAGTTACAGTCATAAAGGGCCATTTGGAAGATTCCACTGCTCCTACTAGTTCTAGTTCTACAGGGATGTACTAGTTACATCCTATTGTGCTTTTGGTGCTTTTATTCTAATCAAACATGCAACATTTATAGACTAGAACCCCTCAGATGCTTTGCATAAACCCTCATGTTTTCAGGGTCGACCTTGCTGAGCTACCTTGGAACAGGTGGCTGCAGAAAAATGCACTTTTGTTGCTTTCTTTCCCCCAAAAAATCAGTCTGAATGGTCAAGCTATCTGGACTACCGAGTGAGCATTAAGTAATCCACACCTAGAGCTTATCACAGCACGGCCAGATCTCTGAGCCTGACAAACCTCAGAGCTAGCGAATCTCTGCGCCTCATAGAGCCTGTCGAGCCCAGCCTGACCCATTACTCTGTGCCAGCTGGGTGCTGGCCACCAGCCTTGGCCAGGTACAGGAGCAGACCACCGGGAAGTAGCCTTGAATTCACACAAGGGGGGGCCTGCATGTCCAACCGCTCCAATCATCTACCCAATCAGGAAGCATTTACGGTTCTGAGTCCCCCTCCCCTCACCCCCCATTCAGCTCACCTGTAAGCCTCATTCCTCTTGGATGGAGCCCTCATTTAATACATGAAACAATAGCCACCTCAGCTTTTAACACACATATGTCAGGCTAAGTGAATTCAAGGAGCAGATGGGTGTGATGGCACGGCAGGTGCCTCAACAAATGTTTGCATTCACCGCGCTGCTATTTATATCACAGCGGAACGGCCAGGCACAAATATTTGCCGAGGGCCAGTGGGACCTTTCTTTTTCCACATGCGTCAGGATGATCCATGTGCCGGTTGCTTCCATCCCACTCCAGAAGCAAACAGATGGCACTTAGAAGGTTGATGTTACCAGCTTGAGAATCATGTTTAGGTTTTAGGAGATAAGATGAGAGGGCACGAGGGTATTTGCAAAGCAGACATTTTTCACTTCACCAGATAATTTTAGCCAAAAGTCAAGTTTGCTCGATAGAAAAAGAAATAAGAGATGCTGCAACAAGAATAAGGGTCATGGGAAGATGGAAGGAAGCTATAAAAATATAGAAATGTTCCTATAAATAGGAAAATGCTTAAATTATTATTCAGTAGCTCACTTAAATTTACTGAAGTCTGAAGATTGTCCAGACTTCAGTCTTTTTCCTCTAATTGCACATATGCTGTTATAATCTTAATTGACAAGATGTAAAAATGAATGAACTTAAAGAAGTTCTTTGTGAAAACAGACCGGCAAGCAGCCTCAGAAGATATATCTGTTGTCAGTAAATGTTCTCAAGAGTTTTGAGTGCAGCTGCCGCATTTTCCCATGCTTCTAGATGGGAAAACTTCATTTTGTCAGTTTTCGTTTTTAGATCATTTGAAAGTCTCATTTTTCTTCTACAGTTTCCATGTCAAAGATGTCAACAGTGACTGTATGGGACCCAACATTTATTCCACATTAGCCGGGAGTTAGTTCAGATAGTTCGAAAGGCATTCTTATTTCACAAATAACAAAATATGTTTTGCACAGTAACGGAATTGTTGAGTAAATATGCTAATAATTTTCTACTTTAGCACACACAAAACCAGAAAATTATATTTGATATCTTCTGTAATATTTGAGCTGCAGATTATTTGGTCAGATGCTGAAGAAGAGTGTGACAGCAGGCCTACATCACTTTCCAATCCTGGGAACTGCTGATCATGCTAATCATACTGGGTGGCCTAGTATAGTGTAATATTTAGGAATATCTTGTATAAAGTAAGCAAACAGACTAACTGGAGGAAAACCACATCGAGGTAAATCTGGGAAAAACTGAGCTGTGACCGTTGTGTGTTTCTGTCTGTACCACAAAAGGCTAATACATTTTATTTTTTGGTTGAAGGGTTTGCTCAGATGAAAGGTTTGCTGCAGCCAAATCACAACCATATTGTAATATGCGGTGACAGTCTCTCCCTTTTGTGTTTTAAAAAAAGCATCACAAACTACATGGAATCAAGAGCACCATCATCTGTACGGACCTTAGTAGTCTCTCTGTTCACCTGCCAGCGTATTCTCGACAAGCAAAGATGTACAAAGCCCAATAAGTATTTTCTTCTCATTCTCTATTCGGCTATTTTTTCCCCTCTAATTATTCGCAGAAGTCCGTTAAGTCAGGGTGTCGTCAGAGGGGTGGCAAGCAGCGAAACGCACGGCCCAGATGCAGATTAGAGACTCCTGGAGATGAGGGTGTAAAAGGGATTTAATGGTAGGATGGATTAGAGAAATCCTTGTAACAATGTTAAATAATTATAGTTCCAGCCGAGATCAAAGCGCCATTGATTGAACCCCTCAAGCCTTTAGCACATGGAGAGAGGGAGAGGGGGGAGACAGAGAGAGAGAGAGAGAAAGAGAGAGAGAGAGGGAGAGAGAGAGAGAGAGGGAGAGCTAGGAAAGTCTTGGAAAGCAAAGATTGGTAAACTGCCGATCAGGCCGGGGCGACTGGTGGCGCGCCAGTGGATCGTGGTGGAGGCTTCAGGATAAAAAGATGTATCCTTTAGCAAGGCTCCGTCTGGCTGAGGTGTCTGATAAAGCTGCAGCCGGAACTCCTAAGCGAAGGTTGTCAGAGCCGCTTCCGCTGATACCTAAGCGTTTTAAGGCGACTTATAGACAGGGCCGGGATTTTAATGTATGCAAAGCGGCAAGTTGGAAAGCGGCAGGCTTTCGTTCTGAAGTTGTTTATTTCCAATGTAATCAAGAAGCGGTGACATGGCTCACTGCCACTCATTCGCCCAGCGCAAGCATCTCCTTCATGCCTCTCAGTCATCTTCATACAAAGCGTTTTTCAGCTACCCTCGCACAGATAGCGTTATTGTGGTTATTGTACAACATCAGATTGTCGTGACAGTGGAATCCAGTCTTCATTGTGAAGCAGTGTACTGAACTGTAGACTGGAGAGTTTAGCTTTAATATTTTATGTTACTGTAAATACATTTTATCGTGATACACAGTATGCGTTACTTACCATAACGTGGATATTGTCAGTACTTTTCAAACCGGAACATTCGATCTCTGTTATAATATTGTGATATGTATTGTATATCATGATATTTTTCATCATTGGCCACCTTTCTGTATATTAAAGACACATGGTGGACCCTTCATGGGACCTGACTCAAGATCAGTCTGCATGGTTTTGACCATAATTACCATTTGTTGTATCATATGAATGCCCTGAACGCCCAAAGACCATCCGTGATTGGTCAGAATACTCCCAGAGCACACACATTAAAACATTCAGTAATTAGTAAGAGGCTCATTTATGTGTTGCAGTCATGTGATATCGGCATTCTGTCTATATTCAGTCACGTGGCCTGAGCTGAAGTGATTTGGAGAAATTTTATTTAAACATTTGAAACATTTTACTGAAAATAATGATGTAATAATAACCTTCAAATACCATCCAGCTTTAACACGATCATCTTTACATGCAAATTGTGCATTTTAGAAAGGTTTCTGTATTGATGCTAAATATTAACCAATCGTTCTCCTTGAAGATATTTTCTCTCCCACTCAGAGAACACACACTCATACACACACACACACACACACACACACGGACCCATACACACACACTCAAAATAAGGCGCAGTGTCTGATTGTGCCGATGAAATATGCAACAAGAGATTAGACAAATCACTCCGCTCGCAGTCTTAAAGTGCCCCCGATGCAAATTTAGCCACTGATCCGATACGCTAAGAGGCTTTAAGAGAAAACTTCATGCTTGTTAGTTATGGAAGCAATCTGAAATAGAGCTAATGCAATCTGAAGGCACTAAATACACCCACAATTATAATCGAAACAAAGATGCTGCTATTCTACTTCCTCACAAAGTGATGCATTAAAGATACAGGCTGGTGCTCCGAACTCCACCGCAGCCGCTAAAGCTATTTAAAGCCAAGAAACTGTGCAGAGCTCAAACTATGCTTTTTTTTTTTATTGCTCTATTTATTTATTTATTTATTTATTTTGCTACGTGGTAGACCGAACATCTCTCCATCCATCTTGTTTTTCGTTCTGTCAACAAACAGCATGTGATTAGTTCAATAGGAATTAGAAGCTTCGCAGCTAAATATGGCAGTGATTTTCCACCCAGTTGGTGGTAGAGTTTGGGTCCTCGGGGATTGCTGTGTGAGGCTACTGTATTGTTCCGAGGTGATTAGCATCATGTGGCAATAACTGACTAATGCTATAGAGAGCGCACAAAGGCGCCCAACTTCCCCCCACCCCACCCCCCTCTTGTTCTTGCTGTTTGAAGATTGCAGCTTGGCTTTGTGGGGAAGGGGGATGTGTTTATAGTGTGTATTTAGCATGAATAGTATGGGGACGGTGGAGCCTGCTGAGAGTGTTTTTAGAAAAAAAGCTAATTGAAAAGTGGATGAAGTAAACTTCCCTCTTCCCCACAATTAAAATGAACTCACTTATATATACACACACACATAAAAAATGATACATAAAAAATGATGACCTTCAGGATAAAAGTGACTTCTTCATGAATGTATTTTTTAATTTGTCATTTATATTGTCATTATTTCACAGATGAACACAAGCTTGTGGTTTTTGACTAAACAGTATATAGTGAGCCTTATAAGCATTACTGGCGTACCCTAGTTTACCGGAAGCTTAAAGCTTCCCCCCTTCACCGACTTCATTCCTGTGATGTTGCTTTGTAGCAGATCTACATGCTGGAATGCTACATGGCTGAGCCTGGGAGGACCTGTTACCATACATTCCACTTAGCATATGTTCCAGAGGCAGGGGGCTGTTTAGCTTTGCTTGTAAACCCTCCCTCTTCCCTCTTGGGCCCAGCTCAAGCACATAAAAGAGAGCGATGGTGAGGCAGGGAGGGAATTTTAGGACAAGGAAGCTAACGGGGAGGTGGGTGACTGAGAGGGGGAGGTCTCTAGGACATATCTGTTTCAAAGGAGAGTCTATTGGCCCCCTTAGCACCACCCTCCCTCGTCCAGCTGCAGCTTAGTCACTGAATATGGGGGCTTATTAAGCACTGGTGATACCTGGGAAAAGAACAGCATTCATTAAAATAAACAACAGCAACAACAACAATAATTATAATAATGATGCTGTTGATACTTGTAGAAGTTGAAAAATCATACTTTCTTCCTCTCTGTGTGTGTATTTGTGTGTGTATTTGTGTGTGTGTGTGTGTGTTGGGGTATTCAATTATGCAGTTGTCATTGGCATATTAATCATCTTTTCACCAAACATGCCGGCGTTAATTAAAGCAAAGCGCGGATAAAGACGTGTTGCCGGATCATCACTCTGTTTATCGCTGCTCACACACCCGCAGTTAAGTAAATTCAGCCTGTGAGAAGAATTTCAATGCCCCCCCCACTCACCCACCCGCATTTTCTCTCTATGTTTGTAATCTGTGTGTGTGTGTGTGTGTGTGTGTGTGTGCGATAGAGAGAAAAACAGAACGGGGCAGTACATTTTTGTGAGCATGTGCAAGTACGCACTGTGCCGTATGTGTGTGTAAGTGGGAGAGAGAGAGAGAGACAGAGAGAGAGAGAGAGAGACAGAGAGAGAGAGAGAGAGAGAGGGAGAGAGAGAGAATGGGAGCGAGTGAGTGAGCGGTTTCCTGTAGTCTCGTGACAAACCTGGAAACTCCTCTATTGTGAGGAGTCCTGCACGCTTGCAGAGAGATGAATTGCGTTGTAATTAGTTGCAGAAGACTGATGGGGCGTCCTCCTGCCTTATCATCAGAGAGAGAGAGAGAGAGAGAGAAAGAGCTCTAACCTGAGTGTGTCAGCTGACTAAGTGACTCACCCCATCCTCCGTCGCAATAAACACAATCCAAAATAGATGTAAAGCTTAAAGTCGATCTATTATCAGCATTCAAATTGCGCCACATTCAAACACTGTGGCCCATGCCCAGCTCTGAGGTTCCTTCACTGACACGCAGCCTTCAGCAAGGCTGACTCTCGCGTTTAGAGTGGGTGTTTCTGAATCTGAACGCACTTTTGCATAAAGAACGCTTTGGTGCCACCTGGTTTATTTCTATAAGATAAGGTGCCTTCACTTGATTGGTTGTTCTGGAATAATTGCCCGTAAGGTTATTGTGCATGCGAAAAGAAATTCCACCAATCACAGTGGTTACAGTGGTGCTGATAGAAACCAGGGGTCATGACCATTTTTATTTGTGCCATTTTATTACCAATCCAAAAAAAAAACAAAAAAACAGTGAACCGCATCTTCCACACACGTTCTAAAACAACTAAGATGTCTAGAAATAAGTCAAATAGTATAATTATAATAGTATATATCATGTACTATTCCTACAGCTACCTCAAACTGAGAAATAGATATACCGACTAGATTTAAGATGACTTCGTTCCAGAATTTTTTGCAGTGACAGAAAAAAAAAGGTATCAGTGCCACGTCTAGCTGTGAGCATCCTGACCAATCAGACAGGTTTTTCTTGGAGCTTGGATGGAGTGAGGCACAGTCTGGTAAAAACAAAATCTTTAATAATTTTGCAGTGTTGGGTTTGTCAGTGTTGCTGTGTGGTTTACGTACAACGAACACTTTTTAGAGAAAAGAAAACACCTGTAATATATAATGTAGATTCACGTACAAACTGTTAAGGTTTGAAAGTGAATTCCACCCATATTTAAAAACTAACACAATTCGAAGGTTAAAATATAAGTCATTCGGAGTGGTATGATCTGAAATGTGTCATTATATAGAAACCAAACAAGAAATGGAACCAGAGGTCTGGACTAATGTGTATATTTAAAGGTCGCTATAAGGCTACAGTGCACCATTTCATGTCAAATCACTCTAAATGGCTTTGTTTACATCTGAAAGATTCAGTTATGTAGAAATTCTGTCGAATTCCCTGTTGAGGGATTAAAGAAAGGTAACGGAGGGAGTAACACTGAAATCAGTAGCACTACTGTAGCTACAGCTGCAAAAGGGGAGGTATGTGTGGGCATGGATCTTTCTCTCTCTCTCTCTCTCTCTCTCTCTCTCTCTCTCCCTCTCTCTCTCTCTCTCTCTCTCTCT
>JBBPCZ010000001.1:3840476-3866006 GCA_037974445.1 Brycinus macrolepidotus
CAACCCCCCCCCCCCCGTCTTCAGCACCAATCTGAAAGGTAAACAGCCCCCCACACCAGCACGCTCAACCCACACATATACGCCCACACACACACACACACACACACACACACACACATATACAGACGCTCACGCACAATCACGCCCGCTTGTACAAACCCCCTCTCCCCCCACCTTCCCTTTTCTGCTGTGTTAGCTCGAATGCGAACGCACTCAAACAGAATGCGGCACAGGAGGGAGAGGACTTCTCAGAGAGAGAGAAAAAGCAAAGGAGTGAGAGAGAGAGAGAGAGGGAGAGAGAGAGAGAGAGAGAGAAGGAGAGAGAGAGTCTCAAAAAACCTCCACATAACAATGCCGGAGAAAAATCAGAACATTTTCCAGCGAAAGATGGGCCATTTCCAAATCCTTGTGCCCTATCAGACAAATTAAAGTAAATCAAGCATGAAATGAAGCAGGAGAGCCTGGAGATAAGGCTGCTTTAAGTCGTTTCCAGATTAGGATAGAGAGAGAGAGGTGCATCTGCTCCCTGGCAGCCGAGGAGGCTAGTTTCTCATTTCACAATAGCAGCCTGTGTATAGGATTACTTTCCCCTGTCAGTGACATGAGGGGAGCAGAGAGAGAAACACACACACACACACACACACACACGCAACACACATGTACACACAGCACTCACACTGATGAACATACCCTTAAACGTTTTGTCTCTTCGCAAACTTCTTTTTCCTCACATTTTTGGCAGGAGATCTGTGACAGCGTCCTGCAGCAGCAGAGAGGTTACAGACAGTTAGGGCTCCCAAAAAAAAAAAAAAAAAAAAAGCATAGCTGGCAGGAGATGAAGGAGGAAGGAAAACACACACACTCCTAACCTGACCCCTATGGTCACTCGGCTTTACCTCATAGTGATGGTCGTCTTTCTGGACTTCCACCTCACGTGACACGTGACAGTATATGATGGACGAATGTTGTTCTTAATGCCGGCCCCTTTGTTCTAAAGATGTATAAATATTAAGACTGAACAAAGTCAATATTGGAACATGTTATGGGAAAAAAGTAGACATGGCTCGATTATGCATAATGTTCTAAAATGTTTCTAAGGCACCTGTGGTCATTCTGGCTGATTGCACTGCTCTGCTTCAGGGGTTCTTCAATTTTTTTTGACCAAGAAGAGAAAATTGACACCAAGCAGGGACCCAGGCAGAAAATGGCATGCAAAAGTTTGAGCACCCCTGTTCAAATGACATGCTTGGTTCATTTTATAAGTAATAATAATTACACATTTACAGAGACAATACTTCTGCACAATTCATTGCGCAATTACTTTTTATTGGCTTTTTGATTTAACCTATTAGAAAAGAACCATGTAAAAATGACACCGACGTTTCTGTATTTTTTTTTATATGCTCAATTCAGCAGATAAACAGAATGAGTGCGTTCAAATTTGCTGAAAAAAAAAGCCTTATTTAAAGGCATGTTCCCTGTAAAAGTTGTGAACCTATTTTCATTTAGAACATCAACACGTGTCATTTTAATGGGGGTGTTTGAATTTATGATCACTGTCAGAACAAATGTATTGGTGTGTAGTGTATTTCAAAAACAGTAAGGATGAAAAAACGTTTTGGGTTGTTTCTATCGGCCTATTCACCATTATTTTTGCACAGTGTAAAGAAAAGATGGCAAGTTATATAAAAAAAAAATGTTAAAATTTACAAAAATAAAGATAGCGATAGCAAGTGTCACTGCTGTTGATAAGATAATTGTGCTTTATCAAAAGAAACGGGCTAGTCGTGAACCGTCTGCCGTTGGTTTTTTCTCCCTCTAGTTTCTGCTTCACCTTTGTCCTGTCAGTCATATCAGCTCCATTGTTTCGCATGTTTTGATTGGCTGAAAGTGTAGTGGTTTACCCATGTCCTACTTTATCATATAAATAATTTGGGAGCTTAACCCTCATCCCCCGAACAGTACACTGGCAATGTCATGCAACGTTGCAAAAACATTGCCTTATACAAAAGTACTTCCTTACTGGGAGGTCCAGTGTCTCTAGGTCGACAGTGGAGGCTTCAGGTGTCGCAAGAAGCTTTGTTTTGTGATAATACATTCTGAAGAATCAGATATCTCAAACTTTATAAAAAAAATAGCCTTAATTAAATGGTGTCATTTAAAATAAATAAACATTTTTTTTATTTCTGATTTTAAAAGCAAGCAGAAAAAAAACATGTGGTGTGAGAAGCCCAATCGTGTAGGTGGGGGTGTGGGTGGAAGGGGTGTGTGTGAGGGTGGTGTGTCTTAACGTTGACTGTTTTGAAGCGCGGCACAAACAGATTCTGCATGGATCAGACTTGGAAATAATTGTATCTAGTTCAATTTTTTTTTTCCAACAAATCTTATTATAATACTAATGTGCATGTAAGCTGAAGATTTCTAAAATGTTTAATATGTAAGCTTGTGGATTTTTGAGAGATTTCTAACAGATTTTCTGATTTTTTATTTTTGTATGGGTCTGTTGCATCCAAACCGTTTGTTAAATTATAAAAAAATAATCTTTTATCATATTGA
The DNA here is from genome assembly GCA_037974445.1 of Brycinus macrolepidotus. Taxonomy (NCBI): domain Eukaryota; kingdom Metazoa; phylum Chordata; class Actinopteri; order Characiformes; family Alestidae; genus Brycinus; species Brycinus macrolepidotus. The sequence continues at coordinate 3,843,033 of JBBPCZ010000001.1, forward strand.
CTAGGTAGTGTTGAATAAAGGATATGAGACACTTGTTCATTACACGTTGTTTAAGGCTTTAAACATTAGAAAAGAACAAGTAATGCAAAACGGTAATGAAAAAAATCCTCAGGGTTCTAGGGGTTAATAAAACTTTTCACAGTCTGTTTGAAGTGATGCCCTTTTTAATGCACCTAAAACCTCACATGAGGTGAACGCAGAAGGATAGAGGATGAATGCTTTGAGCAGGAGCGATAGCAGCCAGCGCGACACAAAGACATGGACATTGGGTGACCATGTTAAAATAAAAGTCACAGAAGACATGAGGAGCTCCAGGAACTCATAGAGACGCTCACTCTGTCTTAAAATACCCTCACCATTCACACTCAGGCAAACATGCAGGCATCATGTGGCAACCCAGGCCATAGTTACACTGCTCTGAATAGTGGGGGGTGGCGGTTAGAGGGGTGGGTGTGATATTATTCTTTTGAACAGTTCACTTATCAAACAAATGGAATCTCTGAATGATGGTGCAAAGTAAGAGAAAACTGCAGAAGACATGTTAATTTGATTAGCTGATTAATAGAACAGTAGTTGGTAGATTAATCAATAACAAAAATAGTCAGTAGCTGCTATCCTAATAAAGATGATAAATTGTAAAGTGTGTGTAAAATAGTATAAAGTGACCATTTTGTCATACGTGAAAACACCACAGCACACAGTGTGAACAGTATGAAATTCTTTCTCTGTATTTAACCCATTTAACCCATTCACCAAGTGAAGCAGAGGGCAGCCAGGAACACAGCGCCCGGGGAGCAGTGTGTAGGGGCGGTACCTTGCTCAAGGGTACCTCAGTGGTGCCACTAGCAGTGCTGGGATTTGAACGCTTACAGTGTATTTTGGAGAGTGCTGTTTTTAATCAGTGGTGAATCCCATCACCCCAGTGTCCAGTTTGATAATGAGTTTATTTAACGTGGGTAAATTGCTGGTCACTGCACAAAACATCTTCCATTTTGCCTGCTGGGCCCGTGTAGCTGTTTCCCTTCAGTGTGTGATTGTTTCCACTCTTCCTCCTGAGCCCTGCCCCACCTCAAAAGCCAGCGATTAGGAGCGTGACCTTGACCTTTCAAGACCCTGCTAAAGGTTTAGCCCCTCTATCGGCCTCATCTCTAGTCATTTAAAAACTCCTCCCGAAAAAGCAGGCGATTTAACCCGCCTTTTACGCTGTTCTTATCCCAACTGGATGAGAGGAGGAGAGAGAGAGAGAGGGAGAGAGAGGAGAGAAAAAATCCTTAATCCATCTTATCTGTTGACTGTCAAACTGCTGGGGCTAAGACCTCGTCACAAAAGACAACTGGGTCAGGCAAGGCAAGAGCGGCAGGATTGGACTGGAGGGAAGTTGGAGAAGCCGTAATTGGCTGGAAGGGGAGGATGGAGAGAGGCTAATGACTCACTGGGGTTCACCACAGAAAAACAACGCCGGTAAATAGAGCGAAAAATACAGGGGAGAAGTGCAGAACCAAGCAAATATTTGGACACACCTGATTGGATGGTTGTTTTTCACAATCAATCTTTTTTTTTTTTCCTTACATTTTTAAACTGGATTTAAAGACAAATGTAAGTAGTGAAGCTGATGCATATGCTTTCATTCATTTCAAAAATGTACATTTAAATTCCAGTTTAAAATTGTCATTTTTAGAAAACTGCAATTAAATTTATTACTATGGGTGGTTTTCTACTGAACAAAGTACTGGAACCTTTGGCATCAGAAAGCTGGAACTGTGGTCTTTCCATTGGCCGTCGGTCTTGTACAGAGCGTCCAGTTTTATGATTTTTGGTACCTGTTCAAAATTGGTATCAAGTACAGCTGGTTTGAGTATTTGTTGGTTTTCAAATCTTTATTTAGTAATCAGAAGCTTTGTCTTTTTCTCTAAGCCTCAAATGTGTGATCTAAACTACAATATACTTCATCACCAAGTGCCTTTAAAAAAGGAGACAAAAATACAGAAATAAATTATGTCTAGTTTAGTTTAGTCATCCATGTCACCTTGATTCAGAGCCAACAAACCGCACCACCTTTAGCCATTTAGGCTAAAGGAGCAGAAATGCCTGAAATCTCACCTGTGATAGTGCTTTAAATTATCGGACGACATGAAAAATGCTCATAGCAGAGTATGATTTGATGAACTTTCTCAAATACCTAAGTATAGTGATGCTATAGGCACTGGTGAGGGCGACCCTAAACTGGGAACTCAGACCCTTTCTAAGCCTCAAACCTTTTGATTGTGTTCTACCATTACATCACCAATAAGTGGACCAGAAACTTAACTCTAATCTTATGTAGATGTGTCTAATAATAATAAAAAGTGTAAAGTGATTGTCATACATGAACACACCACAGCACACAGTGTGAACAGTGTGAAATTCTTTCTCTCCATTTAACCCATTCAACCCATTTAACCCATTCACCAAGTGAAGCAGTGGGCAGCCAGGAACACAGCGCCCGAGGAGCAGTGTGTGGGGACGGTACCTTGCTCAAGGGTACCTCAGTGGTGCCACTAGCAGTCCTGGAATTCGAACCCACGACCTTCTGATCGCAGGGGCAACTACTTAACCACTAGGACACCAGCTGCCTATTTACTTTGTAAATAGTTCACGAAAGATTTTAGCTCACATTTCACACACTTTCAGCTATAAACTTTGCCATGTACACATGATTCTGTGTAACTGTAGACATTAGTGTGTATGAACGCAGAAACACACTCTCTAGCACAGAGTACTAAGCTATCATAAGCAAGATAACTTGGATAATGTGCCTGTTCACATTCTCAAGAGAAAAGAACTGAAGCTTAGCTCAGCTCTCCACACACATCTGTGTTTGCGTGAGTGAGAACAATGCGCTGTATCAGCCATACGTTAAGGTAACCAGCAAGCAAGCGAGCCAGATTAGACGCTTTCAAATGGTGAGGTAAGATCAATCCACTAGGGAGACACGTTGCAGCAGGTAGGGCTGTCTTCTCACAGCAAGAAGGTCCTGGATTTGACTCCTGGCTGGGCAGCCGAGGGTCCTTTCTGTCTGGAGTTTGGCTGTCCACTTTCACACTGCACTTACCCGCTCAGAATCAGAATCAGAAAACGTCATTGATCCCAAAGGAAATTGCTTATGTAATGACTGTGAAGACACACAGAGACACAGAGACAAGAACGATACAAAATATAAAGTCTAAATAAATCGAAATAAAAATCGGTAGAAAAAAAAACCAATATGAAATACACACTGATATATACACAAATGATGGGTATAAATACTATAGATAAGTAACACAGTTAAGTGAATTCTAACGACACAGATGGTAGTTAGGAGTACGTTATTGCACTTGGAAATCAGTTGTATAAAAGTTATATTGATATTGCACATAAGATATTGCACATAATGCACATAAGTGATTCAGCACCCATTTAGAAAAATGACACATGATCCTGCACGTGGTAGACTGTTGCACGTCATAGAATAATGCACATAGTGATACACATAATGATTGTAATTTTAGCAGATGTTCTATTCTGTTACATTTTGCACACTACAGATCTTGCTTCTATGTGCAATGTTTGTAATATAGTTGGAATTGTTTTTAGTCGGAATATACTTTTTTCTGTATATTTTTTTATTAACTTAGTTTAGCCTTCCCAAATTTTTCTTTAATTGAATTTAAATTATTTGATATTTTTATTTTTATCTTAAGGATCAACTCAAGGACTCATTTCACTACATGTTGTGCTTGTATATCTATGTATATGACAAATAAAGAATCTTGAATCTATCCTCTCACAGTCCAAAGACATGCATGTCAGGTGTGTTGGTGATACTAAATTGCCCCTAGATGTGATGTGTCCAGGGTGTTTCTCTGCCTTTTGTCGTCCTGTGACCCCTGGTACAGGCTCCAGCACCCCCTGCAATCCTGGGTAGGATAAACAGCTCAGATGATGGATGGATGGATGGATGGATGGATCAATCTAAAAGCCATGTTTTATTGTACAGCCAGTATTTCTGTCCTTTATAACTTCATGTGCATCATTTCGTACTATTGGTGTCTTTACTGTTGTTCTAAAATTCTAATAAAACGGAAGGAAAATGAGTAGGTGTGCTCAAATTTGTGATCGGTTCTGTATATCTTCTCCCTGGAAGCGCTCCGTCTCGCCGCAAACGCTTTTCCGATGGTTCATTTCCTCGAGCTTTCATCTCTTCCCATTCAGAGCTTCGGAGCTCCACTCAAATATCCGTGTCCGGGGTCAGCTTCGTATCGCGGCAAATCAAAAGGCACGAGCGCTCCCGCCCAATAAATACACTCGCTATTAGTCAGTTTGCGCTGACAGTTGAGAGGAATTATATCCCTCGCAAGCACTTTGAATTTGTTACACTTCTCAGGTAGTCAGATTTGTCGGCAGGGAAAGACTGCCTGTCCTCTAGATGACGCTTCCGATAGCTCGTCTTCCTCACGCTTTCATCTTTCTCTTCGCACGCAATCAGTCGGCATTGTGACGGGCCGCGCGAGATGAATGCTTTGGAGATTGTTGTCGGGAAGCCTTCGCTGAGGCTTTGATCGAAACGAGCCGGAGAAAAACGGACAGATTTCATATTGTTTGACGCCATTTACGCGCCGCCTGTTGCGGATACGCGCCGTACTGTTGGCTTTTACATACCTGCTACTCCTCAAAACCTACGCATAAAGAACTCACTGAGCCTTTTACAGTATCAGTAGGCCAACCGAAGGAAGGACGGCAGGACGAGCCGCGGGTTTTAGGTCAAGAGTGTAAAATTTTTAATTTTGAACCACGATTTTAACATTCTTGCCTACGATTGACTTCAGTTTCCATTTGTTAAATGTAGGGCGAGTTAAAAGGGTTTGAGTGTGTGTGTGTGTATGTGTGTGTGTGTGTGTGTTCAATTTATGCATGTCTGCTGCCATAACAGTCTCCATAAAGATCTCATGCCGTTCTGATGTCCAGCCAAGTCTGCTGCCGGCATTTTGTAAGACTCTGTGTGTCTTTCATATGTTTTAGACATTTTTGTTGAGCATTCAAATTATTTAAAGCATTAATTTTTAACTGAATATTAATATTGAAATAGTCACAGACTAGCTGTTCATTTATTTTTATATAAAACTGTAATTTAGTAAAAATTAATAACATCATGTAGTCATATCTCACAGTTCATTTAGTTCAGTGTTTTGTTACGTAAAGGTTTTTATCCAAATCATTACATTAAAATCGAAAAGCCAATTAGATCGAAATTCTTTTCTTTATAACGGGACTCAACGGTCAAAACTTCCTGTCCTAAGAAAGAAATTTCAGGCCGGGCAGAAGGCTTTCGTCAGAGATAGCAGGCAGAGAGAGAAGGGAGGGCAGAGTGGAAGGGATACAGAGAGACAGAGAGAGAGAGAGAACGAGAGAGAGAGAGAGAGAGGTAAAAAGGTCCTCCTGTGTTTTAACACAAGTGTCTGAACAGGAGATAATGGTGAGACTGTGGGATATAAATGATGCATTTGCTTCTCTCGGCCCAATAATGGGGGTTTGGGGGGAAGGGGGGGAAAGTTCATCGCTCTCTTATCAAAGCGCTCTGACATTTCTCCTTCAGCTGTAAAATTTCATATCGCATATCTCTTTCTCCAGCTCGAGACCTCTTTTGTGGAGCAATACGGCACATTCCATTTCACCCCATATGCTTCAGCCCTTATATTAATTTGTGTCCCGTTTGGCACCTCTAGAACCTCGACTGTCACTAGCGCCGAGCTCTGCGGCCGGGCCTGTACACATTAAGGGAAGAACCCTAAAGACCTACCCTGCATTTTTCCTTTCAGAACATACTGAACGTCTGATCTGATCATTCTGAATATTGAATACTGAATATTCTCCTCGCATTTAGACTTGGAATTATTTTATTTAAACTGTGTAACAATACAAAATAGTTGCAATAAGAGACTGAAGTCATAATAGGCTTTGGGAAAAACAGTGGATTTATATTTTGAATGTTGTATTACATTCCTTGTAGAATCTACATATATTTTAAAGGGCACCGTTTCTGAAAGGCTTCAGTCTGTTCTCACAAGAATTCAGAGAAAGCAAATTAATTTCTTGCTGCTGGTCCATTCCCAGGATTCTGATGTGATTTGTTTACATGTTCTACAACCTTCTTCATGGCAGGGGCTTTCTTTTTCTCCCCTCCCCAAATATGTCCCTTCCATGGGTATCTTCCCTTTTCTTCAATAGCATTTCTGGTGGCACCCGGCCACGCTCTCCTTGGTCAGCTCAGCAGAAGAGCCTCCCTTGCTTCGCTCCAACATTCGCCTCTTACTGGGGGAACAAACAGATGCCTGCGTGGAGCATCTTTTGGGGGGCGCTATCAGGAGGAGGATCTCCCCAAACAAAAGGGACATTCATGCCTCTGCCAAGTATCTGTGGAGAGAAGGAGCAGGCCCCAGAGAGGAGCGACAGATGATGATCTTATCATGGGAGGAGGGGAGGGACGAGAGAAGGAGGGAAAGAGCTCGCTCTTTGGTCAAATCATCAGTTGCTCCTTGCCAAGATCGTGGCATTTCAGTATTGGGAGATGAGAGGCGTCAGAAAGAGTGGATGGAGTGGTTTGGATCCTCACGCAGGCCCTCTAAAGCCTTGCAGAAAAGGAATGTTTTACAGAATATTACATTTTATTGTTTATAAGGAGACTGCTGCTGTCGTAAACCAAACCTCATTTCTCTACAGTGTTTACTTTGTAGTTACACTTTTTATTGTATGCAAATGTGGAAAGATATTTCTACTGGTCTGTTTCATTCTTCGTGTAGTGCTTGCACAGTTTTTTAAGTACAGAAGTTGTAAACTATTTAATGGAAGTAATATTCAGAGTATCGAATGCAGTCTTCTGTAATCCAGAAATCAACTGTCAGCTGCTAAATGACTGATGCCCATTGGAGAAACCAAACCAAAGGTGGTTTTGCTTTCTCCAGAACTTCCACCTTTTAGGCCAGACATGAAGAACACCACGCTTATGGTGACTCGAGCAGCCAAAAAGGAAGCTTGCCAAAAAAGGGCTTTTAAATTGCAGCTTTAAACGGTCGACCGGTCAGAGTGAGCAATCTTGCCGCGACTATTTCGGACCTTAGCAATCCAGTGGCCTATGCCACATCCTTCTTCACGGGCTCATGAGCTTACAACTCCAAACATGCAGACACACACAGCTCCAACTGCACATGCTGGAAGATAAGACACCGTTGGATGACACCACTGTTTATCCCGGCATGTTTGACTCGGAGCGTATCTGGAATAGAGATGGATGTCTGCGAAAAACCAGTGGCAACCGCCAGCATCTCCCTCGACCTTCCGCGATGGATCCGTGCGGATATTCTCCCGCTGTATATCTTGATCTCATTATCCACAGATAGGCGACGTCTAAATGCTGGTGGCGAATGCTGGGAGGGGGTGGGTGCGGGTGGGGGGGTGGTGGTGGGTTGTTTGGGGGTTTTGGAGGTTGATTATGCGCCCCGAGGGCTGTCCGTGACGCCTTGTCCCTCGGGCTTGTGCAGAATCCGCAACAGCTGGGAGGAAGCAGCTGGGATGCGAGCCTTGGAACGGCCCACAGACGACTGGCAGTGGATCACTATCCAGCTCGCAACTTCAAATACCCTCCTGCCACATGCACAGCTCCGCACGCCCACACAGATACAGACACACTCCAAGTCCGTTGCAGTCACCCGGCGAGGAAAATTGTCAAGGCTATAAAGGAGACTCCAAAAGTTTGGAGTGACTGTTTTTAATCAAATAAAACAAATTTTGCTAAAGTTACATGTGTAAAATGAGTGCAATATAATACTAGTACTCTGTAGCTTCACAGGCCTCAAATCATTGTAGGAAACTGAAAAAGTCAGAAATTTTAGGTGTTTCCAGAATGTAGGGGAGGCTGTATAACATCAAGAATGAAGAAGAGAATGAACTGATGGAATGTTTCACATTTGAAAACAGATACCTTGACAATAAATTACATAAATAGATCATTAGAGTGTATTATTTATCATTTAAAGGACATATACTCTATATTTGTCTTGTAGTTTATCATGTTCTCTGAAGTCCACTTATGATGTTCATGTGGTTTAATGTAGCAAAAATAGTTATAATTATTCATTTCAAAAAACGTAAAATAAGAAACGTAAAATGTAAAAGTGATTCCAAACTTTTGAATGGTAGTGAATGCACATGTGTGGGATGTGTGTGTGTGTGTGTGTGTGTGTGTGTGCATATGTGTGTGTGTGTGTGTGTGTGCGTGGCAAAAGGCCACGAGGCCTTATCGGAGTGGGAACAGGACACATCAAGCGGCTGAGGGCTAGTGCAGCCCCAGCCTGCCTGTGATGTGGGCCAGCTGTGCTCTGGCGCTTAATTATGTCCCTTTAATGAGCTTCCCCACCTTCTGACAGGCCAGCAGGGCCACGGCAGGCTTCAGAGAGACCTGCTCGCCGTGGAGACCCTTCCCTCCTAAATCTCCCGGAGCACCACACTGCGGCTTCTCTGCATCACAATCGACAGAAATACTCACAACTGTGAGATACATGCTAAAATACTTATCTCACAGTTAGAATGTATGTTAGGAGTGTACCTGATATCCATAGTGTTCTTTCTGTTTATTTAGGGGTTTTTTTTTTATTGCAAGCTAAGTGTCTGAAGTGAGAGAGACTGTTTTATACCAGAAATGTCACCAGTCATTTAAGTCATTTCATGCAAACAGTGTCCAACAAGTCTTGGGCTGGAGGCATAGAACAGAAATCTGGAACCAAGCCTGTGTTTTTCTACCTAGCTCACAAAATAACTACTTTTTAGGGAAAAAAAACAATACTTTTGACTGCTTTCTTGTTTGTTTGCATTTATTCTAATGTTCACTTGTGTTTTTGCTGGTAGAGAGAAACCCACTGCTCTTATAAATAACTTCACTTTGCATAGGTGCATGATACTTCGGCACTAGACTGTATATTAAAACCTTAAAATTCAATAGTGAGGAAAAAAATGCTGAAATTTTATTAGGAAAGCAATAAATGTGTGAGGCTGTAAGGCTTCACCAATGTGGGCACATTCGTTGGGCACTGTTGTTCCACTGCAGCTCAATATCTTCTTGAATTTTCTTACAATACTTGCAGCTGTACATAAAACCATACTAGAAGCAAGGCCTTGTTAAGTCCTGCAGAAGGTGAGCAATATCACTGTAAAATCTAGACAATTAAATATTCATACACAAAGAGGATGTTTTTAGAAGTGGGTTGGAGGTGGGGGTGGCATGACCTGTTTCGCAGTGTGCTGATTGTTTTATTTGCGCAGGTGTCATATAGGTAGCAGGCTTAGTTTATATACAGTGAAGAAGAAAGACGGCCACAGTTCTTATCTGACCTGTTGTGCGCGTGCCATTATAGAAGTGGCCGTGGTATTTAGCGAACAAGTCACCTGATGATGTTTACTCGTGGGCTGGAGAATTTCCATACCGACAGACTGACACGGCAGCATGTCACTGATACATGGCTGATATTTATAGAGGAATAACGGACTTGAATAGGTCGTTATAAAGTTCAGCCCCCGCGTCGGTCTTTCAGCCTAACAGAGAGCGCATGAGCCAGATGGTGTGGTCTTCGGTTTGTGCACTCACAAAGACGATGTGTCCCAAGTCCTGAAGCGCTGCACTACCTGTTCTTTACACATCTGGCTTCGATCATAAGTTAATTACTAACCCCATTTTGCGGCTGACACTGAGCTGTCATTGTCCATTTTATTTGTAATTAAGTAATTAGTAAGTGGTAATGAATTAGTAATCTAGTGTAGTATTTGTAACTACATACATACATGCATTCACGAGTTCCCTCTAGTGTGGGTTTCCTTCCTTTCAGTGACGCTCATAAAGGCACCTTGAATGTTAAACGCTTCTGGAGAATCCACTGAACACAGTTTTATAATGATCTGAGGATACCCTGTTTTTTATTCAAATAGCAAAGCAATCAATTACTAAATAATCTTTAACTCACTAGTAATCACCAAGTAATCACTATTTTGTATATTTGAGTAATTATAATAGTTCTATATGACATTAATTGTTGCATTAACTGCAAGCACGTTGCACTCTAACAGCTGACAAAGTCATAAATAAAAGTAATGAACTTAGTTGGGGTGCACCAACAGCCAGTAGGCAAGCTGGAGACAGCAGATCCAGTCATGTACGAAGTCGGAGGACTTAAACAGAAAGCAGCAGAATTTCTGACTGGCTTTCATTGTCTTGCAGTGACTTTCCGTTGTGTGTGGTGCTATTAATCAGCCTTAGGGTATCCCTCATTAATCAGTCTTAGGGGAGACCTGTCTTGTTTATGTGATGAATCTAGCAACTCAAACAGCTGGTTTGACTGGGTGATGTGATGATTTCCCATCTTTACAATTAAAGAAAATTCATACAAACGCTGTATCAGATTTATTGGGGGAAAACACAAAACTGTGCAGTAGTGCAGTGGTTCTCAAATCAATTCTCAGAGACCTCCAGAGAGTCCAAATGTTGCTTTATCGCTGTGTTTTTGGTTAGAGTACAGATGTGGACCACCTAGGGGTCCCTGAGAACCTTCACAGTTGGGGAGGGTTTCTTCAGGAGTGGAGTGAAACACCACAAACCAGACATGGAACGCAGCCCCCGGACATTCAAAATGTTTTTACTGAAGCTGTACCCAACTAACACCAGCATTCAGGATCAAAGCACTTTTTAAATTTCTCTTCCACAGCATTTTGCCATTACAGCTTTCAATTAAATCCAGAATGAGATCACAAAGAGCCTAGGTAAACTGGATTGAACTTTAAGCCGAGAAAGACACTCAAGCCTTTTTGATAAACATGCAGATGTGAATGGTATGTTGCATCAGCTCGTTCAGCTTGAAGTTTGTTAAGTAGAGTTGTACGGTACTGTCAAAAGTCTTGAACCACCCCTCATTTCTTTGTATTTTGCTTCCAGAGAGTCAGACTTCCTTGTATTTTTAATGAGGTTTTGAGGAACAGTTCTCCAGGCTTCCTGGATGCTCTCATTTCCAGTCCAGTCCTTGAACCTGACCAGTTTCAGAGGAATGGTTTTGTTTGTTAAGACACACAGTGTATGAATCGTTCAGGCAATTCAAACCAAAATGTGAAGAAATGAGAGGTTGCTCAATACGTGTGCACATTACTGTATGCCAAGTGTGATAACTTAATAAATTGTGTTAAAAATGGGCATGCTCTGTGGTAGCCATGGTTTGTGCAGTATCTGCTTTGCGAGATGTGCAGCCCAGCGTTGAACCAGTAGTCTGTTTCTGTTGTTACATGGTTTCACAGTACCTAGCTTTCTGAGCGCTTTGGTCCAAGGCCTGAGAGCAGCTGCTCGTAAAGAGGTGGCGCGTGATTACGAGCGACATGCTGCTAGCCGCACTCCAGCACAGCCAGACAGGATGCTCACAGGGAGATGGAGCAGATAGCACTCAAGTTCTAAGGGCCTAAATCCTCTGCAGTCATAGGTCCTCTCTGGCTCCGCCACTTCCAATCCCCACGACTTCTGGCCCGGAAGCGTGCTCTTGAGATGTGTGTGATTGCCCCCACCATTCATATCCCACCCAAGCACACACACACACACACACACATACACACACACACACACACATACTCATGAGAGAGGAGCCAGGAGCAGGCAGTGTTATCATAACCATTTGATTAATCACTGTCCTAAAAAAGTACACTAAATCTGACTGATAAGATAGCGGCGTTCGGGGAGCTAGCAAAGCACTAGCTACACCGCTACACAGCGACACAGCTAATTAAGGCTGAGCTCCGAGCTGCACTAACAAGAGGCCTCGGCCCCCTTCCTGGAAAAACAGAAATAGATCCCATACGGCTGGCCAGAAAGCCTGTAACGTCTCAGCGAGGTTTTATCGGCGAGGGCTAGGCGCTCTTTCGGGAGAGGGTAGCCGCTCGCCAGTTTGACACAGTACATCTGACAGAGAACAGCTATAGGGACAGGTGCTCATGGAGTCGACCACATACAAACACATTCTCTCTCATATGGCCAGGAAAGCTTGGAATATGTATTAGCTTGGAGTCAAATTCATAGTTCCTTTATACTCTTTAAACTTGCATCCTTTAGAGAAATGTCTGTTATTCTTGCATATAAGGCCATGTGTGGTGGCTGAGAGTAATCCAAGTCATCGCTTTTGTCTAATAGGAGAACTAGACCTACTGAACAAAGACGGGGAACGGCGAATTCACAGCCGCCAGCAGCTTCCTGTAGGGACCACATGGGGACCGTTTGATGGCAAGATCGAGATGAGCACCGATACGGCCGGCCTGGTACGTTCTTCTCTTTCCAATCTCAGTGTCTCAATGTTCACTAGAATTGTAAATAAGGGTTTCTTTATAAATAAGGTCGCAAGAAACACAAGACTTTTTCACAGTACGTTTTTCTGACAAATTAGAACAGACAAATGCTATCATAGTGCGTGATTAAGAACATTTTTTTATTTATCATTTCACCTAATTAAACAGGACTAGTGCTCTATGCAGGATTTGAACTCATGGCAGTAAAGCAGCTATACCACATGGGAACAACTTCTAAATCTCTTTTTAATGAAATATACTGTTGGTCAGTGTTATTTAAGTATAGCTGATACCCACAATACTCAGAAAAAGATGATATTATACCAAGATAATGATAGTATTTTATCATATAGGGTATGCATTATCCTAGGACTGCCCAAAGTGTGGCCAGTATGATTTGACCCACCACAACATTACCCTAACCCCACTCGTTCCCTCAGTAAGTTTGAAGTTAAGCATTTAAGTAACAAAATATAGTGCAACTGAATGTAGTGTAATATATACCTGGAGCCTACCAGAGTTCTTATTTGTATATTGTTGTTTTGGCCCTCAGCCTGCTGCAAATCTTGGCCCCCAAGACTAAATGTTTACGCGCCCCTGTCCTAACCTTAGCGAGTTTTCATTTGCGTTTGTTAAAATCCTTATGAAACTGCAACTGTGAGGTCCCTGTTCCCTTCCCTTCCGTTCAAGCAAGTTTACCTTGGTACTTACAGTTTTCAAATGGGAGAGTTATTCATTGTCAAGATCAGGTCAGTTTTCCTCGAAGTCTCCTAATTTCCATTTCTGCTTTCTTGAAGCTTCCCTGCTCGAGTACATCTGAGCTGTCTATGCCCATTTTAATGAAGTGAGTGAGAGAGAGAGGAAAAAAAAACTCCCATGACATTCAAACACAAACCAAACTCATCGCTTTGACTGTTCTGGAGTCAAATTGGCCTCCAACGGAAGCCTTTGAAGTGCATCCATTTTAACCATTTAATCTGCATATTTTATGACTAAATGCTTTAATTGGTGGATTTTGAGTGGAGTCCAGGCCTCGATTGAATGGAATTTCGATCTGTTATGTTTGATGGTATTCTCAGGCCAGCTCTACATCAATCACCCAACCAGCCCCACATGTTTAAAAGGCAGTCGCTGTCTTTAACTGAAAGACTGAAGGGGGTGCTGGGCTGGGGGGTTTGGGGGTGAGTGAACATGTTGACCTGGCTGCTCCAGAAGAAAAAGGGCTCCTTTAGGGTTTAACACTCTATTTTGAACGTGGATTAATTAAGAAATACTTATTAAAAATTGAGACGAATCTCCTATTCATCCTGTTAAAAACATAAGGAACAGTCCGTGCAGAGTTTGGACTCAGAGGCGCTGTTCTCGGGGATTACTTTATTAAATAATTTCCCTTAACACTTCTGAGAGTGGAACTCTGAAAAGGACTTCAAAAATATTGTCATTCACATGATTCTGGTGCATTCTTTCATGACTAAATCTTACTCTATATCCAGCTATCCTGGTGTATTTTATTGGTTTGCAGGATTTATCCAAATAATCAATTTATGATTCTGTATTATATGTTATAATAATATATCCGCAGGTTCAAATAGCACAACCTGATTAATTGAGAAATGTTCTACCCGTTTGTTTTTACAATAACTGTGTCATTTCACTGAAACTAAACCTGGTGAAATGGTGTTTATCCACTACGCTGTCCAACCAGCTGCCCATCAATATCAGATCTGCACCAACTGGAGCTTTAAAAAGCTGCTAAAACTGCACTATTTTCCTCCACTTTCATCACACTTTTAATATTTTTTGATTGATTTTCTGTGAATCGTTCTATTTATTTTATTCATTCTTTTATTTCTTTACTTCCTATGCTTTCAGATTTATTAATATTTTTATTCTACTCCTGTAAAGCACATTGAATGACCTCAGTGTATGAAAATGGGCTGTGTGAATAAGCGTGACTTGACTTTATCACAAACAAAACAGAAGACCAGTACCTTTTACTGCATCTTAAAAAATTGCATTTCACACTGTAGTACATTTGGTCCGATGCTGGAGAATTCCATCAAATTCCAAACCTGTTGTTGCCCCTAAGTAAACTTTTCAGTGGGCGGCTGTGATGGTGGAACAACTAACTTAACGTAAAATAAACTGGAGTTTACCAGAAACGAGCAGAACACAAATTAACAAACAAGCCGGGCTGTGAAACGCTTTACAGACTGACTGAACAAAACCATATTCAGATAAATTTGAGGCAAACTCAACATTGCCATAGTTTCATGGCTTCATAACACAAAATGCTGTACTTTTTGGGCGTAACCGGCGATATTAAAATACATTTGAAACAAAATTTAGGGTTTCTTTTCTTTACTTTTACTTTTAAAACTTTTGTAGAAAAGCATTCAAACACTTGACGTACATTATCATGAATAACATCATAGCTGTAACGGTCTATGACCGAATCGCAGCCGTGATGATATTTGTGATAATGGACTCTTTCTCGTGTTCTGCTGCTTAATTATATCCAGTGACGCTAATTAGGCTTTTGTGTTTGCTAACTTTATGTTAATATTTTGTGGATTATACAGATTTATGATGCCCCCGGTTGACTCTCTAAAGTGATGTACTGGCAGGTTTTCCATTGGCAACTCTTATCTCAAAAAAAAAAAAAAAAGAAAAATTAGCAAACAAACAAACAAAGCACCCCCATCCCTTATTCGCCTGTGGTGACCGGAGGCACCAAAGTTGCCAAGTAAGCTAAATCGTGAACAGGGCTGAGAGGGGTCAGAAATGAAAAGGCAGGTTAATTTGCTTGCTGACCTTGTGGGATCCACGAAAAAGAAGAAAAGATAATAATGATGTGAGTAATAACAAAGTTCTGATCAGCTTTACTCTGAATCAGTCTGTACAAGCTGCATACAGATAACTAGCGCGCTGTACAGTTGGAGGAATTGAGATGAGTACATTGCTTCAAAATCATGAACTCTGAAGAAATTAGATTTATTATAATATTTCGCATTTCCATACAACAGTACAGCATTACATAGGTGGAACCAGCACTGATGAGGTAGAACCAAGAAAAACAGGCCTATATTAACTGGTAAATATTGATATACACATTTATTTCTTACCATAGTACCTGGAGTGTAAGGATAAGGCATATTTTGATGTAACCTTGAGGCTAGAATTAACCAGATCGAAGTGACAGAAGTTATTGTAAGTCACATTTTTCATACAGTCTTATATAATATAGATATACAGTCATATATAATTTTCATGCACTTTGTCATCATTATTTGTAACCTTTGAATGGTTATGTTAATTTGGTGTTTCGGAGATGAGATATAAAGTTATTTTGACTGTCTAATTCTTGCCTTAAAGTTGATTAACACTAAAGGTGGTCCACATATATGTGTATTCAGTTGTTGGGTTTTTTTTTTCTTCAAATTCGGAGTAGCTTCATTGGCATGACTGGTTCAAGAACAATGCTCCCAAACCACAGTAACGTTTAATACTGAACATCATGTATGAAACTAACAGTGATTGTAGAGTTTTTTGTCAATCATAGAGATCATCACAGTGAGAAGTATAATCACAGCAAAGCAACAGTTATGAAATTATGATGAAATTTAAAGATAAATACAATTGAACATGTACCAATAGTAAAGTAAATACCAGAATACTAAAAGAAGAGAAATAAATAATCATAATAATAATGATAGTAATCGTAAGTAGACAGTCAGGACGTGTTTAAATTCTTAGAGAAAGAAACCAGTGGAGAGAGAGAGAGAAAGACTGTGTGTAGCCATTGCCCAGATGTCGGTGCCCTGAATATCTGCCGCATTAGCGGCTGATGAGGAGAGATACATGAAGAGAACGATTTTCTATCTGATAAGTTATCAGCATGACCCCAGCAGGTTATCACCGCAGAAATAAAACTAGATGTCCTTCCACCTCATCATCAGAAATCATCATTTTTTATGAATGATGGTGACTCTTAGCCGCTGTTGAATCTTTTTCCCAGTTGGATTTTCAAACCGCTCAGAGGACCATCTGACCCAGCCCGGTTTAGAAAGATGACCCGCCGCGGTAGCAGGCTCATATCAACTCGCCCCGGAGTGAGACTGAAGGTCCCGTCCCACGTCTCCAATTGAACAGATCTATGATTTTATTATTATGAGAGCGGCGGTTCGTGAACCATTGCCTTACGGCCTTTCTGTCCAAATAGGCTCTTTTAATAATCTGAATGTGATTACTCTGTCTCGTCTACGTGAAGACAAGAGGTCGCAGGTTCAATCTGAAAGGACCGGAGCCGGTGTCGTTGACGGGTTAGTGAGTTTTGGGCTCGAGTAGCCCACCAGTAAGACTCAGAGTGTGGGCTGAGTGATGGATGAGAAAGTGGGTTGTGGGTTGGAGGGGGGGCCGCGCCAAGTAAAGTGGATTGATAGAGACCCCCAGGCGTGATGGAATCAGAGCGTGAGAGAAAGCGCAAGAGAGAGAGAGAGTGAGAAAGGAAGAGAGAGAGGCAGGTTGATCTGGGCATCTGCAGGCCAAAGATAGGGTCACATGATGAGCCTTTATCAGTGCGGAGGGCAGATTTCACAGCTGATGGATTGACCGGGGAAGCCAGTGAAGACCGGGAGTGGCAGGGGAGGGGGGTACTGGGAGTTTGCAGTGACCTGAGATGATGCCACGCTCTGCTGGGAGCCCCGCGAGTGTGTGTTTCTGAGTGTGTGTTTACACATGACAAAATACAGACGCCCCAGTCTGGATGCCATCCACCATTCCATTCAAACGATTCATCCAAATGATTTACGACTCAGTGAGTCATCTCTCACAAAAGTCCCAGCTATTGATTTAATACAGTGAAGTGGTTACTCAAAAGCTGTTAGGACAGTGAATCATTTTGACTGCGGCGCAGTGTTTCATACAGTAGCAGGCCTAGAGGAAAACCAGCGTTTGCTCCTCAGTCCGGCCCTCGATGCTTTATTTCTTGTGCTGGCCTAAATATCATTTTATGTGCTTCCAATGTTTGTTGCTATTTCTGAAGGAGTGCCCGTTCACTCATCTAAAAAAGATGTTTTTTTTATGTACATGAATGTTTCCAGTAGGCAATATCAGTCTATTACTGATAATACTGATAATAAGCTGAAGCCCAGCTGCCCAAGCAGTGTATGATCATAGCCTCTCATTGAAATAAAGCTTTTAAAAGTCTTGTAGATGCTAAGGGTGTTATGAATTACAATAATTATTTTCTATATCACCATCAGGGTTGATTTTGTTTTAGCTACTTGCTTTTAAATGTTCAGTATTTGATTTGGCTGATTCGCCCTTTTTTTTCGTGGAAAGCAGCAGTGAAGGCGACATGCAGGCTGAGTTGAGCCCAGATCACACAGCTACGGAGTTGAGTGCGCTCTGAGAGGAGGCGATGTGGATGTGTAAGCTCATCGGGCTATATCTTATAAATAATTGCTTGAAAAAAGGACAAAAGTCGTGACAACAAAATTAAGAATCTAATACCGATGTAATGAATGCATACTCAAGTATTCAAATTATACAGGCCTGCATTTCAGTAACTTCTCATCAAAGTATATATATATATATATATATATATATATATATATCAAAATTCTCTTATTTATAAAATTCCAGGCCGAGCAGGAGGCTTTCATTAGAGATAGCAGCAGAGAAAGAAGGGAGGGCAGAGTGGAAGGGATACAGAGAGAGAGAGAGAGAGGGAGAGAGAAAATGTGCCACATGTGTGTTTTACCATTCAGAGTTGTTATATAGAGCGTGGAACATTGAACGTCCACCTCGGTTAGTTTGGAGATTCCCATACGGAGGCGAGCAGAAATGCGAGTGTATGAGGAACACTCTCTTCAGGGCGGTGTGTGTGGCTTTTGATTAGAAAAACGGTTTTGGGGCAGAGAATTTACAAATGGAGAATTTAGCCTCAAAATTTTGATCTCACAGCTTGCGAGCGAGTTTTATGACATTTTGTCTGTTCAGCAGCCTTTAAGTCCCCTGGGCAGCCCTTATTTTCACTCCACCAGTCGACTTCATCTTTCTCTCCCCGCGTAGGTGTGTGAGAGTGTGTGGGTTGGGCTGGCTGCATCTCTTTTCGCTTCTCTTTCTCTATCTCCCTCTCTCGCTCTCTCGCGCTCTCTCTCGCTCTCTCTCTCTCTTTTACTTCCTGCAGATCAATCAAACCATTAGAGCCTAATTACGCAGCAGGTCCTGTACAGGTGAGCGACAAGCTCACTCCCCCCTCCCACACACACACACGTGCAAACACACACCTCCCAAATTAACACAAATTAATGATGACACTCAGACATAAATGTCTGCCATGCGGTGGCTGGCCTGCTGGGTCGAAGTTATTGAGTAGCAGGTGTCTCCATCACGGTAATTACCGGGCCTGGACTCAGCCCTTATGGCGGCCTATGGCTCCGGCTCTCCTGCTCTCGCCCGCTGCCCAGTTTCCGTTTTAAGTATTAGTAATTGATTTGGAAGCTGTCTAATAATGGACCCCTCTGATTTGTGTATGTGTGAGGTGGGGGCCGCTTCCAAGATGGCCGTTAGCAAGGCTT
Source organism: Brycinus macrolepidotus (assembly GCA_037974445.1). Lineage (NCBI taxonomy): Eukaryota > Metazoa > Chordata > Actinopteri > Characiformes > Alestidae > Brycinus > Brycinus macrolepidotus. Next base: position 3,861,995 of record JBBPCZ010000001.1, read on the forward strand.
TGGGCTCAGTGCTGGGCTAATGAATGAACGTGGCGCTAATTATGGGACTTGGTTTCCAGTTGGAGTGAAAGAGTTTTAAGTCCAGGCAGCGCAGCGTTGGAAATTCTTCCAGCTTGTTTAAACAAATTCTAATTTACACATTTGTTTATTTCTCCACACTCAATGCAAAATCAGGTCTCTGAAGTTTTAGGTCTCTCTGGTGTGAGAAGCAAAAAAAAAAACATATTGAATAATGACCATTAAGTTCAGGTTTGGGCTGCTTTTATATGTGATGCTGATATCAAATGATTTCAGTGTTCAAACAGATCAGAATCCATGCAAATTCTAAGGTAATCCAACTCAGTCTCAAATCAGATCAAATCAAAATCATAAACTTGCAGACACCTTACAACATGAATATAAGAACAGCTGTTACTGTGGTTGTTCCGTATTGCCCAGAGTATTAAACTGCCTCTGCTGACTTTCCTTTTTCCCATAATGAATCCATGTGACACATCTTCCCTAGTTAAATGACACTTACACACACACTCTCACACACAGTCATCCATATGATGTCAAACAGCACGTGATTCATCTGACCAGGGCATTTACTTCCATTGCATTTGGCAGGAGTCAGCATGGGCACTCTGACCGGTCTGCAGGCCCACAATCAGCAAACAATGTTCTGACACCTTTCTATCACAGTCAGCATGAACTTTTTCAGCAATTTGTGCTTCAGTAGCTCTTCTGTGGGATCAGACCAGATGGGCTAGCCCTCACTCCGTTCCCTCTTGGTAGATACTCACCACTGCGTTCCAGGAAGACCCCACAAGATCTGCTGTTCTGGAGATGCTCTGACCCACTCGTCTGGCCATCACAGTTTGGCAAAGTTGTTCAGATCCTTTTGCTTGCTCATTTTTCCTGTTTCCAACACATCCACTTCAAGACCTGACTGCCTAATATATCCTACCCCTTTGCAGGTGCCACTGTAACGAGATAACCAGTGTTATTCACTTCCCCTGTCAGTGGTTTTAAAGTGTATATCTCCATTTTTGGAGTCCTATATAATAAGGATAATAAAGATGACAAAAAATATCAGATTTGGGCCACTTGTAGCTGCAGATAGACGTGCTTATGTGGTTTCTGCCACTGTGTGACACTATCTGTAAAAAATCTGGCCTCTTAGCTATTTTAGTCGACTTGCTATTGTGCACTTACAGCGTTTATATCATGATATATCAGGAACCACTTGAGCAACCCTAAAATTGGCACCATTTCGGCTAAGGGGAAAGTTGTATGAAAATGACACTGAACTGAATCACTCATGTTTTTGTGTGCTGCTATTTTCCTTGTCTCTAATAGGATATGCTTTCCAGACTGCAGATGGCACTAAAACACACATCGGTGTCTGTAGTCGGTCTGTATCTGTGGAGCATATTACCTGCTTGGGGTGCTCAAGACTGGAAAAATGACAAGATGCTGTCTTCATTTACAGAAAGAGGGAGTGTAACCTGGAGAGAGAGAGAGAGAGCGAGCGAGAGCAGAGTGGAGTTTTTTATGCTGTAATTTGGCAGGAGGTTAGGCGCAGAGGGCCCGGCCGTAGCCAAAGAGCAGGGAGGGATTCTTCAAGCTGTCACTCCTCCGTTTATCACCTCCCTCTCTCCTCCCATCTCTCTCCAACAGGCTCATTGTTCGCTGCCCAAAAACTTGAACAAGTGGCGGCATGGCCTGCTTTATATTTCTTTCTCTCTTTTGTTTTTTTCCTCTTTTTTTTTTCCCCCACGCTCAAAATTATATTTTTCTTCTTGTCATTACTTCATTAATCAAGGAGCCAGGGCCTTCTGAAAAATGTTTTGTTTTGGTGGCTGCAATCTGTTTTTGTAGGAGTGTAAGGATGTGTGTGTGTATTTGGGGATATGTGTATGTGTGATATTGTGTGTGTGTGTGTGTGTGTGTGTGTGTGTGTGTGTTGTTAATCTGTGCCCGTGGCAGGTTTCCCCTCCGAAACGCAGCTCTAAGCAGCGGTATCGCACGCCTATTGTTGTAGCCTCTGTCATAGCAAGGAGAGCCTGATGCAGGGCCTGGACTGGCCTGATAAGGAAAGAGGATTCAACATGGCTGGAAAGGAGAATCAGTGGGACTTGAGAGTGGAGTATGGATGGAGCACACACACACACACACACACACACACACACATACACACACACACCCACACACTCACACTCTGAAATGCGTGCACACGCACATACACACACTCTTTCGAAACATCATTCTCATCTGCACACATGCATAACCAATTATTTACAGTTACATCTAATTATAAATGCAAGCAATATTTTTATACTCCTGACCAAGGGAATATCCAAGCAGAGACAAGCAGCATGCTTCGATTCAGCATACATCGCAAAATCTGCCTCCTTTTACATTTTCGGGGTTGCTTTATTATTATTATTTTTTTTTTTTACATAATTCCATCAGCTTTACTTTATTTATCAGTCTGGACATCTTCCCTGTCAGTGGCTGGTAATGTGGTCTGGTATCAGGCAGTAACAGGATTTTAATTCCGTGTTGGACACACAAATGATTTTGGCACCCCGAGTGTGGCTTTATCTAATGAAATAATAGGCCCAAATTTTAGGCGGGGAACCAATTTGTGATTGCATGCACCAATTACTTTGTTGGGCTTTTACCCAATCGCCAGGCTGGGGCCGTCTCTAATGGCTCAAATGGTAATGATCTGGCTTTTTTCTCGGAACCTCCGCCATTCACTTCATTGTGTGCATAAACTCTTGCATGGGCAATTAAACGAAACTCATCACAAAGCTTGATGTCAGTTTTTGACCCAAAAGTAGCCACCTGCGCTACCCTGAACACAGCATACACCCCTCTTATTAATATCTCCTCTTATTTCTCAATGAAAGCATGACTGTCGAGCGCTGGAGGGGTGCGGAAGAGTAGCGGTCGTGACCCTGTGGAGGAGGGGTGTTTGGGGTACATTGTTCTTTTTCTTTTTTTCAAAGTCATCCCTAAAGGCCCCCCCCAACCGGCTCTCAGTCAGACGACAGGGGTGTGTTCATCACGCCGCTCGCACACATGCCGTTTCCCAGGGCTACAGATGAGTAGCGCTTAGATAATACATGGTCGACTTCATCTACAAGTGAACCTGACATTCAGCCCCCCTCTCTCTTCATCTCTGCACAACTCAGACAGGCAAACAGATACGGTGGCGGGGACGATAAGCAGAACCACATTGTGACTCGAGTGACGGCTACGTAGCTCGGCACAATCACAGGAAACGGCACCGCGGTGCCGGTAAATGAAGTTCAGAAACGGAGCTGAAGTTCAGGAACGGCGTGTGTTGGAGAAACCTGGGCATCATTTGATAACCTTTTTTTTCCTGGTTGAATGGAGGGACACTTGTTTTGGTGTATTCTTTACTCTTGAGGGTTCAAGGGACCTATATTTGTCAAGATCTCATTGCAATCTCTCTTAGTCCTCCCCCACGCACTGTCAGATAAAAGAGAAAAGCAAGAAAGAGCAAGGTGTTTGTTGTTTCAAGAAGCTGGCATCCAGAGCTTGAGCCATGACCATGATCACATAATGGGAGAGATTGGGGAAAATGTGCCTAAATTTCCACAGTTAGCCCAGACATTTCTGGTGTCAAGGTAGAGGCAGGCTATATAGCAACAATGGAAAATCATGAAAAGTCAAATAATCTTCACTATGCACAATATACAGCTCCGGAAAGAAATAAGAGAGCACTGCAATTTATTTTTAAATCAGCATCTCTATGAGTATGAGAACCGTTCCATGCCAGTGTCTGTTAAATTCCTCCACAAACACCTCATTCTGCTTTATGAGGTACTGATTAGTGATCACCTGAATCACATCTTATTTAATGAGGAAAAGTAAAAAAAACACTGCTGTAATCAACAATCTACTCTCCCAATGGGACCAGTTGGATGGCAAAAAACTACTAGAAGTTCATCAAAGGTAATTATTGCCATTTTGTTTAAGAGTGAACAAGAGATTT
>JBBPCZ010000001.1:3866106-3882940 GCA_037974445.1 Brycinus macrolepidotus
ATTTTGATGTTTTGTCATTTCCTTTAAAATGATGCTTTAAAGAACAATATTTTTATTTGGAAATTAGGAGAAATATTCTCAGCAGTTCTTAAAAACTAAGGCAAAACTGTTCACTTCAATACTTGCACCTATAAAAGACAAAACCTGAGAAACTGAACATTTTTGCAGTGGTCTCTTATTTTTTTCCGGAGCTGTATATGTTTTCTGCCATCAAATTATTTGGAACAAACAGAAGAGAACCCAGAGGCACCACGTTCAGTCAGTAGTATACCTGAAGTTTTTTTTTCATTGTTTCACACACTGCACTGAATCCAATGAAACAGGCCTAATGATGCCCCTTAAATGCTCATGCAATGCTCTTTACGTGCTAAGAATGTCACAACATGCTCAGAAAAGCATATTAAGACATAATGTGATGTCATCTATCATAATAAAAATAAATATTGTCACATTGCCCGGCTCTAGTACAAAGATTGTTTCTTTTTTTGGACTGGAGATGCAAGGCTAGTGTAGCTAACAAGTAATAGAAACTTATATCTATATCTTGTGTTTTCCGAAATAAACTGCTAGAGGGAGTCTCTTTGGGGTGCCACAGTCATACCCAGAAGACATGAGACATCTGCCAGATGTGTAGATTATGTCTATAATGTGTTGGGCGGTCCATAAGGATATCTTCGGTTTTTGAACGTCCAACTTCGACAAAAGTTGTCAAAATCAGTTGCGATACAGGTGCCTGTTGTAGCGTAAGGTTCCTAATTCTGTCATTGTGAAATATCCAAATATTTGCTTACAAATTTACATATATTTCCAAAACATTTTCACAGAAAAATGTCAGTTACTTTGATTCTGGTTCCACAGGGAATGTCCATTCAGGGCGTGACCAAGACATTCAAAAGATGTCTTTTGGATGTAACTTTGCTCAGTAGGAAGCGTGGGCTGGCCAGTTTTATGAACAGCTGGAAGGCCTTGGAGAGGTATCAGCTGATTGAGGAAGCGGGCAGACGGGCAGCAAATAAGCTACAAGTGTGCTAATAAGAAAAACATGTTAGTAATTACATCATTCAAAAACATAATGAAGATATGTAACAAGTAAATAATTTAATTGCATAATCTAACTGCATTTTTTTTTCAAGACAGTTGTTGATGCTTTGTGGGATAACTAGCTAATGATATAATGTTCATAAATCTTTAAACAGTGAACCAAAGCCAAAATGTTTACGTCTCTTATTGAGATATATAAATGGACATGCTGTACACAAGTGCTACACGTTAGAAAAGCTGGGTTTTGTGAGATTTGTTAATGAGGTTTCTCTATCCTATGATATGCAGCCTTGAAAATGAACAAAAGTATGTCACATACCTGGTAGCCATCTTGAATCTTGCATTTTGTCCATTCTTTTGTCAACCATTCCTTAAAATACCAAATTCAGAAGAAGAGCAATCAAGGGACTGATGAAACACCTTCTTCAAGGTCTCAAATCTCAAAATCAAGCAAAAACCAGCAAGATGGGGAGTAGGTTGGTAAAGGAAAAGGACAAGGGCTGTTTACATGAAGAGTTCAGGCTAGTCCCAGGAAAATGACAGTGGGATGTTCCTCCAGGGTGTTCTGAGCTAAGAACAGGGCAGTGATGTCTACCAGGGAATAGTTGCTGAGATGTCGCTGGAACAGAAGGATCGCGGGTCAAGCAGAGCTAGGCAGGGCCCAGAGAGTAATCTCTGAGGGACCCGAGATACATTCACAGGCGTGAGGTTCTCCAGGATTCTCTAAAGAGCATGTCTCCTGGTATTATGTCTATAAAACGGAGTGAACCTTAATGAATTCCCCAAGACTTCATTAAAGATTTAGCCTGAGCAATACAGAAGATGTGTTGTCTGATAAGAGAGATAAGATTGCTTCACAGGAGGCTTGAAGAGTTCTTTAAAAAAGGAGTCTTACATGATCGCCCAGATAGTCGCCTAATTCGGTTTAATCACAACAGCATCAGCAAAACTGTCCACAGTATTGTTTCCCTTAGTTTGCATAAGAGGATCTTGCCAAAGGTGTGGCCAAACACCAATAAACTCCACAGCAAACATAGTGGAGTGTGATTGAGAGGGGTATGAGCGGCACCAGCTGCTCTGCCATCTGTCACTGTCAAGGCTCTCTTTACAGGACACTGAAGCAACTTCCTTGAAAAGCATTCGAGATAATCCACAATTGTTCTCATTTGCAAAATGCCCCCCCCCCCTCCTCACCCATTGGAATTCCAAATTACGCCGTGCGAATGAGTTAATTGCTAGGAAAGTGTGTGAAGTGTGCAAGGTTGCTGGCTGAGCCATTCTGAACACGAACACACATTTTGAAGTAAAGATGACTGTCTGAAGCGTTCTGATGCTGGCAGTCTTTTTTAACCCGGTTAATATGAAAACTTCGTCTTGTGGTCTTTTGGCTTCGCGACTTTGTGTTTGGTGATTTTGGACACCAGTACTGGAGATCAGTGCTGTTAACTCCATATTAAACTTTAAGCATGTTTTGAACGCAGTGTATTGCTCAAAACATGACTCATTTCCCTGCCTCAGATCTGACACTTCAATCTCTCTGCATCCCACTGTGTCGTGTTGGCTGAGACATCAAAACTTTCACCTAACCTCGTTCCAAGTTTGAGGGTCGCCCTTCTACCCCACACCCCTTATGCTCTGGCCCCTGACAAGCATCCCTGAAGCCCAAAACTCGCATCTCATCCTCCCCAAAACTCCCGGTCATCCATCCGCTCTCTCCTTTCCTCGGATGCCAACGAGCCTCTCATCCCGCCACTCCAGATGGAGAAACAGCACCAAATGAAAGTATGCAGTGCGAAAATCATTGGTAATTTTTGTTTTTTTTCCTTGCGGCGGTCATCTGGTGCGCTATCGCAGACGGTTTCTCTCGTGAGATAAAAAAAAAGGGGGGGCGTTCGATAGGGTCCGGAGAAAGCGGACGTCTGGACAGCGTCTGGCTGTCTGTCCCGGTGGTCTAGCACATTAAGGGCACGTCTGCGAGGCTGTCAAAACAGGAATATTAGACCGCGGGGGTCGCCGGTAAACTAATTGAGTAACAAAGAGCATATCCAGCCCTGGAAGTCCTTCCTTCAGCGGCCGGCGTGCTGAGACTCGCCGATAAGGGAGTTCACGTCTAATGCATTCAGAGGGGGCGAGTTCGCCCTCTTTATCTTTCAGCCTTACCTCCGAGTAAATATTGCTGCTCTTTAGAGTGGATTTGCGGAGACCCCATTGCTCAAAAGTGCAGCCTTAAAAATCAAGACCTGCTCAAATGGTGCACCTCCAGTGCCGCCCCTGTAAGATTATGCAAATGGACGCCTCTCCTGCAGAGGTGTAAAGGTCCAGCTGTCCAGCCTCGTCTTGAGCATTGTTAAGTAATTTCCTCACCCCTTCGTTGGACTTCACCTGAGCGTAATTTAGCAACACATTTTTTAAATTACTTCTTCTGAGGAGTTGGCATGCACCAAGTATTCATGCACTACTTGTTCAGAAAATATTTCCAAGTAAAATCAAGCTCTTAAGCTTTTAAATGCACTTTTCTGTTCATACTGGATGCAGTGCAGCGTTTTGTTGACTGTCGTTGGTGAAGGCATTCTTATTTTCTTCCCAAAAACGGTACAAATATTTGCCAGAATGCATCCTATATTGGGAAAAAAAAATGTTTCATCACTGGTTTCAGAGCTTTAACGAGTGCTTTATTGGATGTCCGAAATAACATGGAGTTGCTGTCAGAGATGCTAGCTCTATAGCAGAGTACTAACTATTCTAATCCAGTAGACCTAGAAGAGCAACTAGAAGTGTATCAAGACTGTCTGTGAGGCAGCAATGATTAACTAACTGGTAAATTCATGTTACCACCAAACATGGGCAAATGAAATAATGTTGCATTTCATCATGCAAAAAATTGCATTTCACGTGCAAGTCATCACCAGTGGTACATCCGTCTGAAGATACTTTTGGAGATCTTAATAAAACAGCTGAATTCAGTGCAGGAAAGAACTGGTTTACTGTTTCTGCAGCCTCTTGCAGTTGCTTTATGTTGGCACAGGGCGCCACACTGAAACCTGCTGGCTGGTCAGACACCACCTGCCTCTCCGCTCCCTCCAGGCACGGATATACTCGTCCAGGTTAACAGGACTTTGAGGGAGCGCCCTATTATGGGTCTCCCATTGGTGCCTCTTGCTTCAGGAGGTGGCTGCAAGGCGCATGCAAAGATCAAACGAACCGGGCGATTGGATTCAAAGGGAGAAATTCAAATTTAAATGGCGAAGACTGTAGAACAGGCATGTCACTTCGCCAGCTGAATTGGAACACAAGGGAAGAGCATGTTCTGTCCCTTCTAGTCATTATTAGAATGCAAAGCAAGCATTATGAATTCCGTGCACTCGTGCCTTTTTGAAGAACCAAAGTTGTGCACCTACAAAGCATTTACAACTTTGGCTGAATCGCGCCGCCATTCGCTCGCCAGCGTTCTGCTTGCAGGTCTTGATGTTTCGAAGTGCTTTACAATTATTTCTTAACTTAACAAAATATGAGCAGGCCTAAATGTAGATTTTTCGGACTAGCTACCCCTTTGCACACATTTCTGAAAATGTATTTTGTGGAATTTCCATGGAATGGCTTTGTCAAAATAATTAGATATGAAATTAATATTTGAAGCCTAGTACTTCAAGTATAGCATTGTGGGAGTGAGGAATGGAGAGAGAGAGAGAGTGTTGTTGTCCTGAAGGCAGGCTAAGCATGCACTAAACTGGTTGGTTTAAGAGCTGGAACATACTTTCCTGCCCAAAGCTTTGGGAGAATATAAGATGCTTGGAATTGGCTAGCAACCTTCTCACCACTCTCTCTCTCTCGCTCTCTTTATCTCTCTCTCTCTCTCTCTCTCTCTCTCTCTCTCAAACACACACACACACACACAGCTTCTCTGTTCCTACCACCCTCTTCTTTTTTTTTTTCACTCAATTACTCTTTATTGGTTGCATCTTGATTTCAAGAGGAAAGTGCAGAAAGGTAACTGATAAACTGAACAGATAGTTGCTCAGGGTCAGGCGAAGAATGTATTTTCGTTGTTTAAACTAGGTGAGGGGTGTCCAAAGTCTGGCGCCCTGGCTAAATGCAGCCTAGAGACGGATTTTAATTGGCCCACAGCTTCAGTTCTAGAATGTGTTATAAGTGGCCCACCAGCCAGTACTTTGCAATTTTTCTGTTAATTTGATGGCGGCATCAGAACCGTAAAGTAGTTCTAGAAATTGAAGTTTGCTAAGTTGTAGGAGCCTTTTTTTCTCAGCCTAGGCCTGCAAATCAATTTGCTGAATGAAGTTTAATCATGACAACAGCCGAACAACATCAAGTCGGCCGTAAATACATTCTCATTAGCCATAGCAAATATGTTTACCTGCTGTGTCAGTAAACTGTAATGAGTTTATTGCCAAAAGATATTATGAAACAAAGCATGGACACAGTTTTCAATATTGAAGGGATGGGAAGATAGAGAAAGTACCCTAGTCTTATAGCAGCAACCTTTTATGCCTCAAATGAGCTTGCACATTTTCTCGTGTGTCCTATAGCTGAGCAATCAGAATCAGAATCGCGTTTATTGGCCAAGTATGTGAGAAAGCACATACAAGGAATTTGATTCCGGTCGATGGTGTCTCTCAAGCACAACAGTATGAAAAACAACAATAATATGTAAAGATACAATGAACAATGTGATATTCATCGTTTCTGTGATCAAGTCCATATCAGTATTACACAATACGCTTTTCTGATCATACTGTGACGTCATAAGAACACCAATCAACTGCATTTTTCATTACAGGAGAGAACAGCTATTCATGTTTAATCCTATTTAGTGCACTGAAGTGCACGAAAGACCAAATAAAAATCATTTGTATTCATAGTTTTTCTTTAGTACTTTTTAAATGTGGCAGCACTGACTTTTTTTTTTACAACTTACCATATCATGTATATTGTATCATGTAGTATCATGTATCAAGTATCATGATTCATGATACTGTATTTTTGCTGTATCGCCCACCCCTACATCCAACAACATAGAAAGTCATTTGGATCTTTTATATAAGTGACAGAAACGTGGAGAAAGAGCTCTGAAGCTTCATGGACAAGTCAGCCCCGTGACTCCTCGGGGGACAGATTTATTGGTTTGATAGTGCTAATTGTCTGCTATGTTTGTATTGTTCATATTTTGAATACTTCATATTTGGAATCAATCAATATTTTGGCAGAGTGATTGGCCTTCTCGTATTATGATCCAGTAGAATCTGTCCCCTATTGACAAAAACGTGACGCCCTTGGGCTTGTCCCTCTCCTGCATTCGTTTAGTATAGAAAGCAGACGCTGTAGCAGTGCTGTCATTGCCATATTTTTGACACATTGAAGCGTCTTTCCATTAATCCTTTATTTTCTATACATTGTCAACATCTAACTCCAACACTGCATTGGGCTGTATTGTATTCAGAGGACTATAAAGCGTTTTTACAGGCTGAATCAGTATACAATCAAGCTGCGTTTTGTAAAAAAGAAAAAAAAAGGTGATTTTGAATCAGTATACAGCACATCGTCCCTCTAGTGACTGCGAATGCCTGAAAATAATGGCTTGTGTGAACCTTAATGGGTGTTCCTTAAAAGATTGGCGGCGGTGCTGCGATTCTCAATTTTATCGATTTCAAAAGAAAAAGTCAATTTAACAAAGTTGAAAAGAAAAAGCCAGCAAGAGGAAGGGAGGGTGGTGGGAGGGGGGGGAGGGTGCGGTGGATTGGCGGGGGGGTGGGGGGGGGAGGGGGGGGTCGAGGCACAGAAAGCATTCTTTTTCACTCAAGCAGTAAACTAAGTACGGCGCGGCGCGGCAGAGATTTCTCCCCCATTATCTCCCACCTCACATTTGCTCTTAGGCAAGCAGTTTAAAAGCCAAGCGATTGAGCCAGTGATCCAATTTGAAATGCAGAAATGATTAGAGCAGCTTGCCTCATTTCATATCGAAAATTCTCTGATTTATGACAGGGCAGCCGCCAAGATCTATCTCCAAAGGGAATTAGCGTGCAATTTCTTCTTCCTTTTTTTTTTTCTTTCTTTTTTTTTTTTTTTAGCCTCCCAATAGCAGATGCTTGCATGGAGGGGGGAAAAATAAATAAAAAAAATAAACAAATAAATAAAAAATCAGGCACTAAGGAGGTATCTTTTCATTTTAGACTGCCATTTTAAATGAGGGAAGAAGCTGAAAAGCCTGACAGGCTCGAGATGTGGCAGTATTTCTCGGGTGATTTTGAAATACAGACCTTTTTATTTCGCGTATGAAACAGCAAATAAGGGGAGAGGGATAAAAAAAGAAAAAAGAAAAAAAAATCAGTGCTAGCTTAGATATTTTTTTTTAATGCAGTCCATGATTGCTTCCCCACGTATATAGCAGGACCGGGACGTTTCTTTTTTCTAGGAAGGGGAAAAAAAAAAAAAAAACCTTTCCTGTAAGTCATCCATCCCGCAGGCCAGGGGAAATATTAATATGCGGCGATAACGACAGCTGGAGGTAAATCTTCCTTAATGAAATTTCCAGTTGACCACATGCAATTTGTTTCATCATAGCGAACAACTAATTGCGGAGGGCGTTATCGAGGTGTGTGAGGGCGCTTTAGGTTGTAAACAGAGTCTTAGGACAGGGTCCAGTTCTGTCCTACACACACACACACACACACACACACACACATCCCTCGCCATGGCCATGTCCACCTCCCCTCCAAACATGTCAGCTTGACATTGACCATTTACTCGCGATGGAACTGGAGTGGATGTTCCTGCCTGGAGCAGAACTGCTCTCAGCATCGAGACGCCGTATTTTCCGCGGCCTTTTCTGAATGAAGACTCAAGAAAGCTTTAATGAAGCACGTTATTAAAACAGAAATGTCTGAGTACTGTTTACTCCAATTATCCAATATCCAATTAGGACGCCACAAATGAATCTCAATTCATCTGAAAATACAGGGATAAAATCTTTATAAATTGCTACCTTATTTCAGGGCATTCTATTAATAACATTAGGCTCCTTTATGAACACCAGAACAGAGTGTGTGGGTAGGAGCCTCTCCTCTGCAGATGCAAATAACACATTTAAATCTCAGTATAAATCTCAGTATATTGTAAGTATGAAATAATCGCAAAGATGGCTTAGGCTCAGCTTCTTTATTCTTTTTTTTTTTTTTTTTAGTAAAAATAAGAAAAAGCTTAATGTAGTATATGTCATTTCTTTTTATGGTTATGTAATTTACATGTGTTTTACAGAGAATATATTTTGATTGAACATTTAACGTGGCTCTTAAGGCTTTGATGCCTCCTTTGTTGCAGTTGCAATAATAATTGATTATTTGAATAACTGATTGATTAATAATTGATTTTTTTGTTTGTAATATCAACCCTACAGTTATTTGCATTGTTTGTTTTAATGAACGGTATATTCATGTCTATTACATGCTATTTTTGTCTTTGAAAATAAAATAAAAGTTCAGTGAATATGAAAGAGCCACGTTCCTTGAGGCACGAAATGTAGATGGTCTGTTCCGGAGCTGAAGTACCACTATGGCCCCCCGCAACCAATCAGATTGGTCTAACCCAAATTTCTGAGATGTTTCTTTGGGCTGGTTACTATGGACACCTGATGTTCCCAAAAAGCAGCGCCGATGTTGCTGAATGGGCTGCATTTTTAGGCTTTTTCTTTTTATGTCAGGGAACACCTCCTCCCACCCCACAGAAAAGGAAGATACAGACACAATTTATGCTTCGTTCTCTATTGATCCCAAATTACTCCGTCTAGTCTGAAGGCATACGACTCGAAAGGTTAACAGACTGCTTAAGAGCGGCTGGAAAGGAATCAGAAAGGGAGGAAAAAGCAGAAATAAACTTTCCCACCCTCTCGGAGGGATTGATTTCCAGCAGGCCGGAGAGCAAGAAAGCGAGCGAAAAAGGCTCCCGGGTGTCACAGGCAGCGGTCAGCGGCGCTATCATTAACCGGCTGTTTACGGAGCGGGCTGGAAGTGATGGAGGCTGAAAGTGTCACCAGCCACTCTTTCTCCCCTCACCTCCTTCAGCTGATCAGAGGATCATGGTATCAAGGCCGGATTAGCAGTGATTTGGGATTTGCGCGATTGGTTAATTTATTGCGGCGAAGCCAGGCCCTTTCATCTATGGCAACATTTAATCAGAGTCAGGCACACAAGCTATTACAGGTTAGCTCCTTTTTTTCTTTTTTTTTTCCCTCTCCCCCTCCCCCCGATACCACTGCCATCAGCTCCCATCACAGTTCTCCCTGAAATTTCCAAATTATCTGGAACTGGCTTTAGCTTTCCCCGGTAAGAAAAAAAAAGAAAAAAAAATTAGAGCAGATTCCTGATAGGAAGATTTTTTTTTTTTTTGCTTGCACCGGGCCAATTATTAATAGCTCAGGATAGAGAGAGGGGCAAAATAGAAGAGAGAGACGGGGAGGGGGTTGGGAAGGAAAGAGAGAAGAAGAGGAAGAAGAAGAAGAAAAAAAAAAAACAGCTCTAACAGATGTGAGAGAGGAACTTATCGGCAGCACCCCCTGCTTCCCCCGTTCTGATCCAAATCCGAGGGCCTGAAAATTTATATTAGATTTTATCAGGCGGACCTAAGTCAGGAAAAATCAATGAAGGTTATCTTTTATGTTGCAGCGACTTGCGGAAATATTGATTTTCATTTTATAGCGAATTTGGAGCATCAGTTTGTAATCACCGGGCCGCTGACTACACTGTTTCCCCTCACTGTATCTCTTACACCACAAACAGGGAACCGAGCCGGCATGAAAAACGAGAGGCTTGGGAGAACACAGAGAGAAGAGAGAGAGAGAGAGAGAGAGAGAGAGAGAGAGAGAGAGAGAGAGAGAGAGAGAGAGAGAGAGAGAGGACCCACAGGCCAGCCACCAGCACACACATCGCCCACAGGGCGACTAGCTATTAAGCCCACTATTACTGCTGTCCTGGTCTCCTTCAGTTTGAAGCACTAGAGCAACTTCTCAAAGTTTTTCTAACCATTTCATCATCACTTAGTCACATCATAGTCCATCAGTTTGTATATTTTCAGAGAATATTTAAATTGGCTATTAATTTCTTTATATCTTTCTATATCTGAAACAGGCATAGGAGTTTTGTCAGTTATCTGTCCCACATATGAGACTACAAGGGCTCCTCTCTCTTAAAAACCTTCTCTCACATTACATCTACTCAGGTACTTTGGCACTCCACTTAATTACTTGCTTTTTTTTCCAATATGTTACATAAATTGAATGAAAAAATGCAAATAAATGTCCTATTTCAGTGTGTTCTTTGTAGAGGATTTGTACTCATTTTTACTTAAAAAATCCACAGAACGTCATTTGAGCAGAACGTTCAAACTTTTGCGCACGACTGTAGTAGTTTCATAACATCTTTTAAATAAATATAAATGCTTTTTCTTGCAGTATATCGCAGAATAACTATAATTCTAATTGTAGGCCTTGATTGGTCAGTACTGTACTTACCATTTCTTATTTTTGAGAACTCACTTTTATAGCATATCTAGTCACATGTCAAAATTTGCAGGTATTATTTAAATAAAAAAAAGGCATGGCTAGATAATTTTCTTGAAAAATGATGCATCACGCTTTACTGTGCTTTTATGTAAATGGACTGTTTTTTTCTGTCGTCCCAAGAGTCCCTATGAAAATATAATTATAGTTTATTAAAGCCTGTGGCATAACAGATGTTAATACTTGAGGTTTAAATTTACTATTTCCATCGAGAGTGAGGCGGAGTTCCAGTTACTCTGTGAATTGCAGAAATTGCTTGGTGGAAATGAGTTGGTGGTCAAGAATTGGCCATCAACTTAGGAGCCACATCTGTGAATATGAAAGAGAGAGAGGGAGAGAGAGAGAGAGAGAGACCTCTAGCTTCAGGACAAGAGAATGGCTCCAGACTGAGAGGATCAGAGAAAGGGTTAATCCGATTTTCATTTTAGATAGTCGTCGTGGCAACAATCGGGCCGTCTCCTATGCCCCTTTGACAGGACTGTGAGATTTGAAGGTTCGCCTGGATATAAGACTTTATTGTATGACTAATTTGAGATGGGTAACAGAAGCTGACTTAAATGACTAGTGCCGTCTGTCTCGCTGCCAGTGTGGGGGCGGGAGGGGGTGGGGGCACGAAGCGCAGCATTTTTGACTGAGTTTACCTGGTGGTCAGTGACCATGTTCACCCTTTAAACTCATTATAGTATCTAAAATAAAGTTTATCCAATGTGCATCATTAGCTGAGCCCTTTTTGGTGCTATACTAAACAATTTTCAACAAGGTTCAAGGTTCTTCTATATATTATTCTATATTTTGTGTACTGCTACTTGATAGAGGCACAGTACAGGGTAACCAATCAGAACACAAATCATTTGCATATCTCTCTTAAAGGCATAGTAGTAAAAGCAGCCTGTTTAATCCTAAAGCATGAAGAGAGGTTGGCAAATGGTCAAGTGGAAATGGGTTATGACTGTTTAAAGAGTACACAAACACAGGTCATCAGTGGACTATAGGAAAACAAAATAAAATGCAAAAACAGAAGGATAGTATGGCATTTTAGGATTTTAAGAATTCAAATGGTTCTTTGGGTTTGTCATATGTCATATCTATTTATCTATCTATCTATCTATCTATATATACATATATATATATATATATATATATATATGCATGCATGTGTATATATGCACACACACACACACATATATATATATATATATATATATATATATATAGCTATTTACTAAAAAACCCTAGAAGAACTCATTTTAATGAGTGTGCTACTGTGAAGCTGTGTTGCGTACTTATGAAGTTCTGGGCAGAGTTGCTGTGTGGAATTGAAGCGTGGGCCTAAAAAACAGTCCCTCCAGGATTTAAGGGTTAATGTTTGTGTTTGTGGCGTGAATTTGGACCGATTTTGGTTTAGTTTGGCTTGGCTTGGTTTCCAGACGTCTGCTTGGACCATAGAATACCGATGCGCTTCACAGCATTGTATGAGGCATCGCTGAGGGGGTGTGCGAGGCCCGCAAACAAATCACAGCAGCATATGGAATACTCGGGAGAGTTGAAGCGAGCGAGAGTAATGGCGTCTTACGAGAGGAAGTCTCCTATGGTAAGAGAGAGAGAGAGGGAGAGAGAGCGGAGGTGGCTCTCCAACCCATTTTCTCTTACCTAAACTATTTCTGCGACTCTCTAATGAATGAGAGCCCAGGGGTTGACAAGTAATGGCCTAGAAAGACTGACATTTTCCCTGCCAGTAATAGACTACTGTAACAGCAGTCCAACTTTCTCTCCCGCTGCCCCCCCCCACAAACATAGTCAAGATATACTTCAGGCTCTCATTGCCCTTTGTAAGGGGGGAAAATGCCATTTAAAAAAATACAAATTGAATAAAAATCAAGCGGAGAATAAATACAATAATAGCTCAGCAGCCACAGTGGTCCCTTCCTATAAAATCCCCTCTCCCCCCTATCTCCCTCCTTTTGATTTATAGAAATAACTTAAAGCACCAGGTTTGACCCGGTGCCCGAGAAGAAAAACGACGTTACCCATTCAGAATAATTTGCCGGCGCATTACCAAACGTAACCTCCGTCGGCCTTTGAAATGGAGACTGATTCTTTAAATTCCTCCCCGGCCCGTTTTTCACGGGGAAATAGCGAGATGCGGGGCGCGCGATAAGCACCGGACAATGTGCCCAAAGTTCACCCGCAAAAGCAGCGGCTCCTCTGCTGCCCCCCCCCCCCCAATCTGCATTCTTTTTGTAATTTTCCCAGGCACTCGAGATCAGGCAGCTAATCGGAGAGATCTGAGACAGGATCCCTGGGAAGAGAATTCCCACAATTCCTTGCTCTGGATGCTTGTAGGAGCAGGCTTAGGAAGACACCATGTAAAGCCCAAAACTTCTATAAACCTCACCCTTGTACCTTCAAATGGGGCTCCTCCTTAATGTGGCTACTCCTTAATGTAGCTACTCCTTAATGTGACTCCGCCTTAATGTGACTCCACCTTAATGTGACTCCTCATTAATGTGACACCCCCTTAATGTGACTCCACCTTAATGTGACTCCTCCTTAATGTGACTCCCCCTTAATGTGACTCCACCTTAATGTGACTCCTCCTTAATGTGACTCCCCCATAATGTGACTCCTCCTTAATCTGACTCCGCCTTAATATGACTCCTCCTTAATGTGACTCCACCCGTTTGGTTCACCTGGTTTATACCACTTTCACTGTTAAGCCTTGAATACACTGAACCTTTAAATCATAACTGATTATGGAAAGACTGGGTTTCTCACACTTTCCAACTGATTTTTGCAGATCTCAGTGGCAACCATACAGGATCACACCCCACCCAACAGATACGCAATCTGGGTTCAAACCCCAAACAAGCAAGCAGAGGATGACAGCAAAAAAGAAACTGCAGTTCTCGTAGCTGATCTGAAGGCAGGAAACACAAATCCACCCTGTGTCCCTCTGTTATTAGGAGACAACAATAACTAAAGCAACAGCTTTCAGCTGTTCTGAGGTAAAAGAAAAACAAATAAAAAGCGTTTAGGTGAGGCCATGGTCAGCAATTCCTTTTTTATACTCAGTGTTTATTGTCTGCACAGAATCTAGCCATTGATCAGCATATGCTACTAAATTGCATCTAGATTTCAATCAAAAAGCACAAAATTTGTATTCTGGCCTGCAGGTAGATTAAGATGCAGGTATTTAGAAGTGTCCCACAAACAGTTCCTGTCTTTAGAGCCAACCAGGATACAAGAAATAAATGTACAGCTTAAATGAACCCAATTCACTCTGAGTTGTGCTGTGTGCGTGTCCACGTTGGCCCCAGGATAACGTATCAGTATGTAGAATTGGAGGTTTCTGTGTTACACAAAGATCCACAAAGCTTCCTTTATTGCTGCATCCACTGCATTTTTGTTCGAGTGAGTCTTTGAGCTCATTCATATCGCAGTCCGGATCAGATTAATATCGAATAAATGCAACGACAGCATTGAGAAATCACATTATTAACAGATAATAGCAGATTTAATGGCAGTTTTTGCAGGAGCCTTAAAGGCTTAATTGTATCTCATTTTCCTTCGCTCTGAAGGAAGAGAGTCAACATATATACAGGCTTTGTTACCTTAACATAAAATGCAATTTCAGTAAAAGTTGGCATTTTCAATTTTGGTTTTGCAGTGAAGAAAAAAATGGTAGCTATAATTATTTTACCCCCCCACTTCTGCAAAGTCCCATTCATGTGAGAGATGCTCTTTTCCAACTCTTCCAAGTGTTACAAAAAGAGTGCATGTTTATAGCTTTACGTCAAGTTGCGCGTATCTCACACTTATTAATGTGCTCCTTAATCACCCCCAAAATAAGTTAATGCTGTGTGTGTGTGTGTGTGTGTGTGTGTGTGTTATCTCTCCTCCTGCAGAAGACCAAGGCCCCAGTCCCGGTGGTTTTGAGCTCAGGCCCCAGGTGGCTGTTGGATGTGACTTGGCAGGGAGCGGAAGACAACAAAAACAACTGTGTGGTGTACAGCAAAGGTAAGCGCCTGGGTTTATCTCTTCTGCTCCACAACCCCACCCCACACACACACACACACACACACACACACACACACACACACACACACACGCCATGCAACGCCCCACGACACCATGCATGCCCTCTCTCAGTCCAAATCGTCTCTTTCTCCCTATCCTTTTCTTTCATCCATATTTAAAACGCACCACACATTTGGTAAATGAAACAAAAGAAAGCAGCACTTTTTTAAGAAGCAGTTGCAAAAGTCTGACATCATACTGTTATGTCACTCGCATGCATTTGTTGTCAGTCTTATCTAAGTGTGTAGTGACGTTTCTGCACACTACCAGCCTGAATGCATCATCGGTAAGACATCATCACGTTTCTTACGTTTGGTAACTTTGAACAGTGTTCTGTTACTGTTAGTTCTGATCTCGCCGTCTGATTGGCTTAGAGGGGCACATTTTTGCGCAAAATCTACATTTCCTATAAAGACAGTATGTCTGTGGGTGCCTCTAATTTTACAGCCAGTCTTGTTGCTTTACATACTATCCGGGGCAAATGTCTTTATAGCAGAGAGGCTGTATGACCCAGCCATGCTGTCAAAACTTAACAAAGCATCAGGGATGACATCCATGACCCCCCCTGCCAAGATATATTTATCTCATGTTGCACGTAGGCGGCTCATGTATGCTCCCTGCTTTACAGATCATGGCACATTGACATTATGATTTCGAGACCGTGCTTTTGAAGAATCCAGCTGGTAATTTGGGGTTGATGGGTACGCTCCATTATGAGACGTGTGAATAAATAAGTAAATAAATGGGGATGGAGCGAAGGGAGGAAAGGGCTGAGGATTCCAAAGGACACGAGGATAACTCTCATTTATCAGTTTCTGAAACGATTACCCCCGAAATGGAGTTTTCCCTTCCCCTCAAAGTGAACAAGAAGCAGAAGTGGGATTTGCAACCTCAGATTTTCAGCCTTTGCCAATTCTCATCTGCTAATCACTAGACTGCACTGGGGGAGTTATCCTCTTAACCGGCTACTTAACTTTGTGCTCTTTATCAACCAAATCATTAAAGTTTTGATAAGCTGTTAAAGAAGATTATGCGCCGCTTTAAAATCGCCTAATCTTTTTGCCAGGAGACTGAATATATGAAACAAAAAAAGGACTAATAACGGGATTTCGGGGGCTGTTTTGTTAAGTCGCTATAATTTATCCCCTGCCTTCGCATTCATTCATCTAGAAGGATGTGTTCAGGCTAGGGTCACTGTCTGTGCTACGCTAACCCTGCCTGCTGAATGTACAGTAGCACTCTTACTGAAGGACAATGGTGGTAGCTAAACGTACAGCCATTTGGCACCAACTTACGTAAGCACTCAGACAAATGGAATGCAAAAGTGTGGTGAAAAATCAAGTGCCACACTCTGACCCTTACCCCGTAACCAGTTAGCCAAGACATGCTCTCTGCTTCAGTTATGAGGCTAATGTTGCTAACAAGTATTGGAGCTACTCTCCAGTTAGCATCATGGAATCTGTGCTTGAATTTTGTCTACTATCTTTATAGCTAACAGCATGTTAAACAGTGGCAGAAACCACATAAGCATGTCTATCTGAGATTACTTCACACATCTGTGGTGTCTGAGGCAAGTGTGTGGTGATTTATGCAGCTAGCATGGGTTAAATTGAACTGACATTGAGCTTCAATTGCTCGTTAGCTTCATTAAAGCTTTGTAAATCTGTTGCAAAGTCAAAGAAAGGAACTCTAGAAGCCAAACGCCGTTTAAAAATGTGTTTTCTTTTTTGCTGAGCCAGATTTTTAAACCACTTGTCTTTTTTTGTGAGGGCACACACACTGGACAATAAAGCAAATATTGCACACATAATGCGAGAGCACCACACACATCAAAATCCCAGATCTGGCAGTTAACATGCCACACAAACAAAGCTGAACTGGACCAGGCCTGACTGAGAAAACACAAACTGGGAGTGAATATGAGAGCCGGAGAACAATTTACCACTACAAGGCAGTTGACCTGAATTGTAAAGAGAGTGACTTTATAAACTGGAAGGATTCTTATCAAGGGAGGGATAAAGACTGACTCGTTTTGGCTACCAGATCATCCCCACCATTAGTTGCTTCCGACCAAGCTCACAACTGGTAAAACTAGAGGTTGGGGGATGAGGGGGGGGGGGGGGGGGTGTAAAATTGAACTAGGAACAATGT
>JBBPCZ010000001.1:3900871-3917438 GCA_037974445.1 Brycinus macrolepidotus
GTGTGTGTGTGTGTGTTTGTGTTTCAGTTATCACAGAGTGTCATGGAATGCCTTCTGGTTATGCAGAGAGGGTTCAAAGCTGCTCCCACATTCCAGGGCAGGAGAGGAGGGACCGACAACCCCCCTCCACACTTACACACACACACACAAACACACACACACACACACACACACACATACACATACACACACACACACACACACACACACACACTCTCCTTGATAAGACTGACAGCAGGCTGAAGTGGGGAGCCCACTGCTTTGAGACAGTTTAAGACCCTCTGCTGGATTCAGTGTGCTTGGTGCCCGATCTCCATCCAAAAATAATAGTCCCGACTTCATCTCGAAGATTTAGAGTGTGTTTCAAAATCCAAGGCTGTTGGGAAGGCAGTTGGCCTTGAATTAGATAACACTTTATCCATTTTAAAAAAAACAGGGTAATTATCATATTTTTCAGTGTCATCAGTTTGGCCCAAACATTAGATATATTTTTCCATCTTATCTCTTTTATGCTGTGTCTACGTTAATGAGGCAATGCTTTAAGTGGGATTATCCATTAAATCATGATAAATGAATGAAAAATGAATATTATTTCATAGTAGTAAGCAAGGATTTTGAGGAGAAATTGGGAAATTTGTCTTTCTGCAACGCCTGGGGCCGCCATTATTTCTTTTTCAGGTTAACAACAATCCATGTGACCACTCATGTGACCATCATCAAACCAATAATAAGAGACTAAACATTGAAATGTTTTTTTTTTGCCACCAATTTGCCGAAATCCAGTGAAATTGAACTATTTACGCTCGTGATGAAATATGTAACCATCAAAACAGTATCAAGCTACGTGAATTATATGTTCAGTTTAGTATCTATTGAATTTAGTAAAACTAATCCAGTGTTTTTCATTGGTTGCCACAACATGGTCACCTTTTTCTTAACATCAGTAGACACATTAGTACTGCAGATATTATACATGATTTTTGGGCTGTTTTTAATTTCCCTTTCGGCAGTCCCACGCTGTAGTCAGTCAAGTCAAGTAGTCGAGTAGGTTTTATTGTCATTCCGACCATATACACACACGGTACACAGTTAAACGAAACAACGTGCCTCCAGGACCATGGTGCAACGCAAGAACAGTACCAGAAACACCACAAGACCACGAGTGCAGTCAGGACAAAGGAGTGCAAGAAAAACACGAGCAACAATACAACTGGACAAGACAACATTTAGTGCAATCTACAGTAGCTGCAGTCTGGATGAATCCAGTGTTTTGACAGGTACTGTATTCTAGCAACAGAGAGTTGTGTGCAAAAATGCAGAACAGAGTTAAACAGCAATAACTATGATTGTGCAAATGTAGCAGTAACAGGACAGAGAATGTGCAGTGTAATAGATAGGAGTGTATTTACACTGGTAATTAGAGTCTGAGCTGGACACACTTCTGAATACACGCCTCACTCCTGCATGTTACATCACTTCTACAGTGGCATGAAGAGTGCAATGAGGTAAAATAGCCTTAGGAAAGGACACTGGATCGAGCCAGAGACATTATAAAGGAGGAGACTAGGAATAAATGGGATGTCTCATAATGCTCAGCGCAGTGTCTGTTTACAGAGAAAGTCCTGCCCTTCCGTAAAAAGGGCCAGCGGACTTGCTAGTAAACCTGCAAGCAGGAAAAGCTCTTGTTATAGAGATATGTACAGTACTCAGAACAATCTGAATCTTTTTTTTGTCTTTTATTTGAGCCCAACAACTATTTTTGTATCAGATTGAACTATTTGGGGCTATTTGATGGATTTTACTTACAATTTCAGTTTTGTTTTTGTTTGTTTGTTTTTTTTTAGTTTATGTTACTTTTAGTTTTGGCTTTATAGGTCTCTCCCCATTCAAAGATAAAGAAGCCTGGTCAGATGACTGGAAATTACTGCCTGGGTGTGTAACCAAGAGGACAGACTTTGCTATTAGGAGTTTAACCGCAAATATCTGTCCATTCAAATATACCTTGATTGACTCCAATTCCAACCTTCAGATTAGTTCATTTCTCCCTTAATTTCTCCGACCGTAGTTTGCAGAAGACCCTTCTGGTTTGTAAGGTTGCTGTTGAGCGCTGTCGAGTTGCACAACCTCACAGCCTTACTCGTAACCACAGGCTTTCCCTTAAGACAGACATCATGGCTCTGTCTCACCTGATTACAGCTTAAGCCGACACGGGAGACCCTCTCCCAACACAGGAGACCATTTGATTATATTTACCTTTAATTGCCAGAGGGGCCACTCTCCTCCAATTAGCTAACATTAGCCATTAAAAGCTGTATTTACACACAGCAATCAAAGGCAATGACTACCCACCAGCCCTCCCCCTCCCCCCCCTCCACTTTCACAGATAAATAAATCTCAAAGTTTGTCCCCCCCCACCCCACCCCCCTCTTCCTTCTCCAAAAGATGGCCTCCTTTGTCTTTGAGCAGCGGAGAAGAGGCCAAAGCCCCTGAAGAGAGGAGCGCGAAAGGCAGCTCTGTGAAGCGAGCGTCTGAAGCGCCATCATCACGCTTGAAGAATTTCTGTTTAATGTACTGTAATGTGGAATTCAGCGGGGACGCGTTTAATTGAGTTTTACAACGAACCAGTTGGGAGTAAGCGCTGGAAGCTAGGTGATGTTGAGGTTTTTAATCTCTCCCGCTCCAGAGAGGTTTGTTGACGAAGTGGTTCTTTCTCTTTTGTGCCGGGGAGGAGGGGGGGGGGGGGATATGTGGGGACAGGAAAAAAGAGAGAGAGAAAGAGAGGGAGTGAGAGACGAAGAAGAAGTGATACATCCGTGGATAAAACCAATTGGCAACCCTCAAAGGGAGCGGGGTTGATAAGGCAAATCCAGCACTTGTAGGGAAATAAAAGAATCCAACTGTTCATTAAAAGGAGAAACAAAACAGGCGACTGAGAAGGCAAGGAGGCCGGCCGGTAGAGGGGTGAGAGAGAGATGGAGTGAGAGAGAGAGAGAGAGAGAGAGAGAGAGAGAGAGACATACATACAGAAAAGCATCCTATCACAATGAAGGATTGGAAAATAATCAAGGATTTGTGAGGAGAATTAATAAGAAGATACGGGACAAATACAGGGATTTTTTTTTTTCTCCCTAGCAAAATTAGCAAGGATGGCCCACAATTATCTCATGGCGTTAGCTACACACTCTTCTAATTATGATAGATAACCTAGATCTGAAGCTTTCCTCTGTCTTTGTGCTCACCCTCCTCCGCGCTTACTGAGCAGCATTAGAACTGCATTCGTTTCCAGCACAGCCACTCACTGAGGTGTGTGAAGTTTGTATTAGTGCCAGAGTACATCAACAGGACAAACATGGACGCCTGGTTGGTTTTCTAGATGAGGGTTAGTTTGGTCAGTGTTCTCTCTCCATTCACTCTAGTTCATTTGAATTGTCAGATATTTTCTGGACAGTCAGTGGAAATGTTTGTTCATATTTGCCCCGTCGGTGTGCTCCAGCCCTTCGCGTGCGCCTTTACACGTTACATAGCTGTGCAGCAAACCTGGTATTTGAATCAGAACATGCACTGCCTGTATAAGTAATACTTAACAATAAACATCTGCTGTTATTTGGATTAGAACAACTTAGACTGCCTATATTATAAATCGAACTGCAACTGTGCAACAGAGATATCACAGAAGGCTACAATATGCAAATGAGCTTCTAACCAATCACAATGTTTCTGACCGGTGAGTTACTGGGTGTTTTGATGAACTGAGGTCTTCCTGTAATCCAACAAGTCAAATTATTTTTATCTTTATCAGTTAAAGATGTTGGCAAGTCAGCGCATGAATGGGCGGGGCTAAACTGCTGTAGCCTGAAGAAGGAGATTATATTTAAATGCGATGGTTTTGTGACATCACAAAAACTGTGATTTTTGTAGCTTATTTTCCATAAACGGACTGTGGACGAGGGGGAGTAAACGTACCATTTGAAACAATATGTACAGACTTTGATCCTTTTTAATTCCTGAAAAGCCATGATACAGGCTCTTTAATATCTCGAAATGCATTATGTAGCAGTAAAATCGCAATACTGATATTTTGTCCATATCGTGCAGCCATAATTATAATGCAGCTTTTCAATTTACATTGCATTACACAGAGTCTTTAATCTACATGTGATTTGAAAAATATTGCTCAATACGCAACATCAACACTTTTTTTTTTATTGTTTCCAGCATGAAAACGCAAACAGGCAGAATGTATTCCAGTGCAAAAATGTATCCTTAGCTTCTCATTAAGCATGAAAGTGGTGACTTTGGTTAGACCACTTCATTTTGGAACAGTAAAAGAAGAACACTGAGTGCTTTTGCTTATAACTTCAATGCCCCGTGGCCTGTCTGAGTTGTTCTGGAGATGCTAGCATCACACACGGTGAAATAAAGAACAGACTAATCTTCTTGACATTGGAATAAAAGTTCTCATTGTGGGATCACGGCCGGTCCATCATCTTGGTTGCCGCCAGAAATAACAGTTATTTGGTTGTGTGAGTTCATGTCGACAGTTCATAACAATAAAAAAGGATGGAGCAAATCAGTTTGAATCAATTTACCAGCGTCCAAATAAATCACACGAAAGTAAAGACCTTTAGTTTGCATTTGTACATTTCACAAGGCTTCGCACATTGTACCTGTTGGATGTGTTATTTAAATAATTAAGTTCACTTGGATCGCTAATACTAGTACAGCAGTTCTATGTTACCTAATTAGTATACTTGTATACGGTAGTAATTTATTACAGAGGGCTATTTTACTTGAATATAAGTGTTGGTGTACATGTTTCACCTCCACCTGGCCTTTGGAGCTTCGTCACCTGATCTGTCCTCATGTTCAGAACTTAAGGTGATGCCCACAAATAAAGTGTGGTAGAGAGAGAGAGAGGGAGAAAGAGAGGAAGGGAGGACAACAGGAGGAGGGGGTCTGTAACAGACTCCCTCTGAGTAATCAGCGCTGGTGTGATCACCACCGTGAGACATTCCAGGCCCATTTTCCGTGGAATAAAGTCATTCATCAACACATCAATAAAAATACAGGGCTCAGATTACTGGGCCGTTTGAATAGTGTCCGGCCGCGCTCGTAAATAACGCCTCGGCCCTTTTTGCTTGTATTAATTAGAATTAGAATGCAGATAATGTGCGTGCTTTTTTATTGCGCGGAGCTGAATCAATTTTACAGTCGTATTCAGACCCCTGCACAAGGTCAGGCAAAGTTGTTGGGATGAGACAGCTCCTTGTAAAGCCACGCTTCAGCAGGCAGCACGGTGGGCCGGGTGAGGAGAGAAATGACGAGACGTACAAGCCACCAATGTGTCACAGCCAAGTGGGTTTCTGCAACTGGAGAAAATCTGTTATTTACAGGTTTGTACTGACTGTGGTTGCTTTAATTTGATACTGTTTTAACACTTAACCTGTTATTGTGTATATGGTAGTTTAATAGCTCTGTGTGTGTATGTGTGTGTGTGTGGATGTGTATATATACATATATATATGTGTGTGTGTGTGTGTGTGTGTTAGTGTGTATGTATGTATATGCGTGTGTGTGTGTATTCTTCTTTGTTTATTGTGTCTTTTTGAGCCCTTCCCGCAAGTTCACAGCATGAATTGCTGAATTTTAAATTTCAACTGAGTCTAAATTCATGACATTTCACCATTTCTCCCCCCTCTTCTCTCTCTCTCTCTCTCTCTCTTTTCCTCTTTCTCTGGGTAAAGCTGTCAGATGACACAACAATAGAGCTATTCCGCTTCTCTGGAATACCTTTGTAGTTCCCCCAATACTTTAGAGAATGGATTTAACATGGCTTTGCCTGGTTCAGGCGACAAAGTCCCCAAATCTTCCTATCTGCTCTTCTCATTTCCATTTTGGAGACGCTAGCGCAGGATAGCATCCCTCCCCCACACACCCCCCATCCCCCAAACCGGCTAGATGTTTTTATTCCAGTAGCAATCACAGTAACCTTATTTGCCTGTTTAGCTTTTCCAAATAGGCCCGTATTCTCAACAACAAACTCCGAAACCTTAATTAGCACAATTAGCTCCAGACACAACACTGTTTTGTGTTAGCGTGGTGCCATGCTATCCCAGCAGTAGCCATTACGTCGTTAGAAGCATGTCAGAGTTAAAACTCCTGGTATGCGCAGTAATTGAAAGTAAGGTTCCCTCTCGAGCTGAAATTGGCACGTTCTTCCCCTCCGAACGTATGAGTGACCCTCCGGCTCGCGCAAACGAGTGCATCTGTCGCTAAATTGCATGTTTTCCTGCTCCGCGGTGACTCGCTGTACCTCTGTCGCCTCTGCAGCTGAATCTTGATTACGGTTCCTGTGATACTGTAAACGATGCCGGGGGTTTTCAGAGAGGATTAATCGCCACAGCAGATGTGGCTTCCTTTTCACGAGGCCGCCATCTTGAACGTAGCGACTTCAATTTCCATACAGCTTAGCCTGCCGCACATGCGAAGCAGATTTGGCGATAGGTAATCCGTGTTTTTTCCCAGGTTTTTTAGCAGCAAGGTTATTAAAGAATTTAGCCGTGTGGTAAAAAAAAATAGTGTTTTTTTTTTCTTTAAAGATGACAAAGGCACCTCAAAGCAGGAGAAGGAACATTTCTGTTCCCCAGCCTCCTCCATTACCCACAATGCTCCCTCAGCCGTGCCCTGAGCTCACTCCTTGATACTCCTAAATGGCCCTAACTTTCCCAGAATATTCCAGAAAGCAACCCCCCCCCCCCCACCTCCACCTGCCACATCTTAAAAAGTTTGCAGCACCTGTCAGTTGTCAAGCGGCCGGTGATTTCTCAGTGGGTCTTATATTGGTCTTTCATATCATGGCTCATTAAAGCGGAGCCTGGGCGCCGGGCGTATTTACATATGGGCTAGCGGGAGGTTTTAATTTGCGCCGGTACAGAGCATGACCGGAACTGAGGAGCACGCTGCCACAAAATGACTTTTTCTCACATGACACCTCACCCCCGCACCACCACCCTCCCACACTTCTCTCAGAAAACACCAAGCTGGGCTTAATTGACGGAGCCAGGGCACAAAAGATGGAGACGGTGCCCCTTTCGGCAGGACCCCCAGAGGCCAAGTCTGCTCCAATTGCCCGGGTCTTCTTTGACACTGGGGATTCTTGGGAGATTTTTTTATTTTACAGCTCGTGGCTCTGCCATTAACCCACTCAAAATGCCTTGAGTTCTCCTTTTTTAACTGTTTCATTGCACGTACATGCTTTTCTTTTATATATTCCTACAGAGTAGCTTTTGCTTTCTTCTGTGAAATATTTTAACCAAATATATTTCTGTACTGAGTTTACTTTCGATTTCTTTACTGTTTTGACTGGTTCAAACCTGGACCTTTTTTCTTTTGATGTTGAAAAATGGCAAATAATGTAAATGGTAGATTTCTTTCCATTAAACATGTCTGTACACACAACAACAGCCTTTCAGTACATTGCAATTTCGCCTGTGAAAATCATTTCAGCCATAAATTTATATAAAATTACACTATGCTTTTATTATCAAGGGTAGATATTTATAGAAATGTTTGGTTTTATAACTGGAAGGGGGTGTTTCACAAAACAGAATTCCTCAGTTAGCCAGATAACTTAAGCCCAAAGTTGAGGATTGTCTAAAAGGAATGTCACTCAGCTATTTTCCTGTTGGACACGCTGAACTTTGGGCTAAATTGTGAAATTTTGATTTGTGAAATGAGGCCTAGGTGTTGTGCATTTCCAGTCAGAAGATCACAATCACACAATAGCTTGCATTATTATCATAAAATAAATGCATTGATTAATACTGTATGTCACCCCTAGTGCTGTAGGCCACGTCCCCTTTCAGTCCGATTGCCAGTTATTGAATAGTTCTGATGTTTATCATGATGTAAATCTGTCATTGCACTCTGGCCAGTAGTGCAGTCTCTGTTAAAAAAAAAGTGACTTTTTAAATTGAAATGTGTCACCTTGTGTGCAGATTACGCACTGCCCCTTCTTATACACCTTGACATCAATAGCCTAGTTCCATCATCCCCATCTCTCTCTCTCTCTTTCTTTTTCTCTCTCCCCATTTTCCTCTCATTGTCAAACCACTACAGGCTAGTATGAGGTATCTCAGGCATGGGTTCAAAAAAAAAAAAAAAAATGCTGCTGATGTGCCTTCTGGCCAGAGAGCCAAACCCCCACACCCCGACATATATCTCCAGGCCGAGCTTTGGCCCGCTGCTCTTCCCTTGTTCTTTAGCTGTGCTGTAGCAGCACGCCATCGGATCTGGCGCCGGGCGAGCCGGGCAGCCGAAAGCAGCGCTGGGGTTTTTTTGGAAAGCATATTGTCTCGTACCACCATCTGTCCGCGAGGAGGAGATGGCAGGAGCCGAGCTCGTTCGCCGTCTGCCGTGCTTTTAGGGCTGCCGGTGCGCGCCGAGGCTTTCTGGACCGCCTCGCCACAAAGTGAACCTGAGACTGCACTGCCCACCAGAGTTAGCACCATCACTTCACACTTCCGCCAGAATCCACCATCCCTGCACCAGGAGGCAGCCATTAGCGCTCTTCACAAATGAGGCCTGGTGCCGTCGCCGCCATCACCTTATGTTCAGATTACAGGCATTTCTTTCAGTCCTGTTGTGGAATAAGCGTGTATTGGAATGGTTGGAGAAGTTAATAGATGTTTGCTTGTTTATTGCTTCATTTTGCTGCTTTGAGAGATGCTCTACATAGCTTGTGCCCCTCCAGTCTCTGTGCATTGTGGGGACTGCATAGTTGACTAGTTAACTCTTATTTGGCAGTCTGAAATATGGTAGTAGACCTCATACAGGACAGTGTGTACTTAGTCTGGAAATAAGAGATTAAACCAATTTTTCTAACAACAAATTGTGTACAGCTTACATTTAAATGTGAAATGGCCAGTCGTCTACTTTTATAACCAGCCAGTCGACTTGTAGAAGTTTGGTCCCCAGTCTGCACTGAAAAAAGTGAAATATTAGCAAGAATATCCATCATTTTTTAGGACTATTATGTATATTCTGTATGTTGCTGAGGCCTTCCCTGCATTGCAATCCGCAAACTTTACCCACCGCAACACTTTATGTCACAAATCACTTGCCACCACGTGTTGAATGTTGTATTATATGTTGTCACTTTGTATTTATTGTAATTATTGTGTTTTGATGTGAATTGTGCCTGTTGGTAATTGTCTGTAGTCTGGGGAAGCATTCATTGTACACTGTACTAACTAAAAAAAACTTTGAATCTTGAATCTAGTTGACAAATATAATCATGATAATTAAAAAAAAACTTTGATACACCTCTATATTTCATATTATTATATTATGTGAAACATATTAAAAATGTTTCACATACTGCACTGCAGTAAATCTAATTAAACAGGACTAATTACAGAAAGCTGCACTAAAATGGGAACTGTGGGCCTATGCCAATAGCAGTGCTGTCACATGGGCACTAACTAGAGCTAGATCCACCTGGGTCACAGCGAAATCTGCATTACAGAGGAGAGGAACGTGAAAATAAAATGCGGATATTTTAACGCAGTACTACAGTATCTGCATGATTCTGAGAACACAGTATCAGCACCAGTGTCGTAAAGCCCAACCACCAGTTCAACCAGATTCAGTGATTGTAATGTTTATGGCCAATCCAGATTTCTTTGCAGGATTTCTTTACAGCCAACTTTGCTGTTAGTCACAATAAACCATGAACAATTATGCTACAGTATTTTGCTACAGGTGTAGCAGCGCCATTCGCTTACTTACCTTGCCTTATTTTTCTCATTAAATTACAACCCAGATGGGTCAAAATCAGAATCACATCCAATCGTGCATCCATGGACTTTACTAATAAAGCATTTCTGAATAAAATCCAGTCTTTCAGATGACTTACTTTTGGCAGTTGTTGTTTTGGTGTAATATACTGTATTTAATTCATATGCACGCGATGTACGCGTTTGAATTAAGCAGATTTGAATGCATTCCTTTTTTTTCAGTATGGAAAAGCGCAGGCTCTGTGTGTGGGCACTCGCGTATGCGTGTTTGGAGTACAGGGCTGCGTGTGTGTGCGTGTTAGCCGTGTCCTAGTGGCGTCTCCTGCTCGGGCTGTGTTCGCGGCCTGCTCCCTCGCTGCGGCCCGTGGCTGGTTCAGCTGCTCCTTGGCTGGGCTGCTAATACAGAGCAGATTGGTGCAGATCTGCAGCCCTTGTTGTTTGATCTTTTCCTCCTCGCGCCGCGCTTGCTGGCACCCTCCACCCCAGCCTCTCCGCATGGCGCAGGCAGAACTGGCATGGCCTCAACCCGCCTGCCAGCTTTCTATTTCTTCTCTCTCTCTCTCTCTCTCTCTCTCTCTCTCTCTCTCTAACCCCCTCTCTCTTCTTCCATGCCAGACTTGTTCCCTCACGAGCGCTCTATACACATTGTGCTCTCCATTTTACAAGAGCTAAGCTAGCCTAATCGCAGCAGGACGCGTCGAAAAAAAAACGCCATACGTTCACCTTGACGCTGGCTTCAACTTCAGTCACTTTCCTGATGACGGCCCCGCCCACAAAGTCCTTTTCCTACATTCAAACCTTTTAATTTTCTCTCAAGAGCACGTCCAGCCGCAATACCGTCCAATCTTCCCTTGACTAACTTTACGGCAACGGCTGAAAAGAACCGCTAATGCACTTCCATACAGTGAGAACATAAAGCATTGCGACTTATTTGTAAAAGCAAAGCAGTAGAAAGGGAAGGTGTAGGTCAGTATCTGTGGTTGTGCCGCGGTGAAACTTTCTTTAATCATTGTTGACCTGAAAAGTATTAAACGTCTTAGTTTTTGAGGAAGTTAGCACTTACTTTAGCATATTCACTCAAAGAAGCCTCTTACGAGAACTTCTTAATAGGCTTTTGTGTCAAGATGGGAGGGAAAACCCAAGGCTAATTGCTAATAAAAGGGTTTCAGGATCTGTAAGTCCTGATTTACACACTTTTTCTTCCCTTTTTTCACCCCTCGCAGTCTCTACAATATCTCTACATCTGACTCTTATCTACTCCACACGAGCCTCCCGAGCGATCCTAATCTCGCCAGTTCTTCTCACAGATTCGTGCCACGAGACAAAGGGAGGCTAAAACCTTAGCTAATGAGCCTTGCTGTTGCCTTTCAGCCTGTTTTCTATGTTTTCCTGTCATTTAAACGCTATCGCGGGTCAAAGGAAGATGAGAGAAAGCGAAAGAAAGATAGAATAACAGAACGCCGGAACTTCAGAGGCAGAAGCCGCTTGTAAAGAGGAGACGGCGTGTGGGGTGGGCTGTGAAAGGCCTGGTCTAGCTGGACTTCACGTGGGCAGCAGCAGACATGGCAAAGCCATGAAAGAAGCAGAGAGGTCTTGATATATCAATGAAATAATGACTCAAACATAGACAAAAACCAACCTGACTAAAAGAAGCATCCTTCCCAGAAACTCCTTAAAAGAGATTTCCCATTTTTGATGATTTCGGCGTAGTTCAATAGCTCAGTAACAAAGTAAGTCAGAGTGATTTGTTGTAGAGAAACATACTAACTTTTTTCCTGATTTTCTGTAGAATAGAATAGAATATCTTTGTCATTGCAATACATAGGAATGGACAGTGCAAGGATATAAGATATGCAGCTCTGTAGATGCTTCTCTCTTGTAACTATAAGTATAAAATATATAAAGCAAGTAACAAATAAAGTGTGATATCAAGTGGAAATCAGTATTTAAGGAGATAAAGTGTTATGACAAGTAGAGAATGTATCCGCTGTACCAGAACAGACCAGTATTTAGGTGATAGAATAAATAATTAAATGACTAGTGGCATGGTTGGGATAAATAAATAGATGTATAACTAGAACTAACAGTATAGGTATCAAAAATAGCAGCAAGTCAGTATCAATAATTAAGAGTTCAGACACAGTAAACAGTAGAGGATACAGTGATAAGATACAGAGGATAACTCTCTGCTGTTAATCCAAAAGTACCCCCAAACGGTTGTAAAACAACATTGTCAGGATTTTATATCTTAAAAATGTAATTATGCATATTTTTCGAAAGATCTTTGGAATTCCCGAAGATGTACTGAGTGCTTACAGGACTGCAACGGAACTTCTTAGTACATCCAGCATCTACCTGTGTAGCTACTGAAGTCTGCTCTGTTGTTCTCTTTTGGGATCTTTTTTGGTCACTAATAAAATGATAAAACTCTAAAGCGTGGAGGTGTGAGCAACAGCAAAGCGGTCCAAGAGAAAACTAAAAACAGAATCAGGAACTAAATGTCAGGGACTAAAATAGATTTTCTTGCTGAGGCAAAGGTAAATATAGTACAGATATACCACAGCAACACAGAAACTTCAGCGGATTGAAAATACTGTCGACTAGATCTAAACCCAAATTTTTAGGTTCATGGAATTGAGTCTGTATGTAAACAAGTACAGTCTATATTGGGGTGTGTGTGTGTGTGTGTGTGTGTGATAGATATGCCCTGTTTTTATAGGTTCTAAGTTTCCTTTCAACATCAGAAAGGATGAGAACTATCAGCACCAGAAGGACCATAAATAAAACTTGAACCCCACTGGCACAGCATGCACTCTTTACCTTTGTGTGTGTGTGTGTGTGTGTGTGTGTGTGTGTGTGTGTGTGTGTGTGTGTGTGTGAGCCTCCTGGGCAGCATATGGAAGGCTCCATGCTGCCGCAGCGCTTCCCCACTGCCGCTCTAACTGCGGCCCCCGAGATCTCATTAGTATCGGCGGTGAGACGGGACATCGCCGTGGGCTCCAGGGCCGCTCGGGCTCGGGCTGCTGCTGCCCGCTAATAAACAACATTTGCATATAATGCCGGAGATCGTTTTTCCTCGACAACCTGTCAGCCTTTGCTCTTCATTCAGTGATTAAACAAAACAAAAAAAAAAAGATCCTTTAGTGGTCACTGTCTCTTCCACTCCATCTTGCTTTTGTAATTTTTTTACAGTCTTTCACGAAAAAAAAAGTTTCTGTGCTCTCTTTTACCAGAAGTTTTCTTGGAGATTTCTTTTTTGTTCGCTAAATGTTTTTCTTTCGTTAAAAAAAAGGTGAGCTATAATTCTAATTTCATGTGTCACAACTAAACGAGTGTTTAAATGACTGCAGTTTTTCTTCTCCTCAACATTTCTTCCCATAGCCTCATGAAAATGAACCAGGATTACCTCAGTTTCGCAGGATTCAGCTCCATAGGGAGGCACATATGATGACGTGACAATGTCCCTACCCACCGCTCTCTCTCACACTCTCTCTCTTTCTCTCTCTCACGTGACAATGTCCCTACCCACCGCTCTCTCTCACACTCTCTCTCTTTTTCTCTCTCTCTTTCTCTCCCCCCCCCCCCCCCCGTGTAAAGTGGTAAGAGCGGTGACTGGTCTGAGTGGGGTTAATGCTGGCTCTGATGGTCTGGTGTGTTGGGTGATGTGTGTTGGTGTAAGGGGGTCATGACTCCCTGACTGTGGGGGGAAGTTGGATCAATACTGCCCACTTTTACACTCTTACTTTTATCTGAACACACACTGGGGACCCAGCACACACTCTGAGGAGACAATTCCTCTGTTTTCTCTCTCTCTCTCTCTCTCTCTCATTCTGTCTCTGTCTCTCTCTCTCTCTGTCTCCCAGTTTCTCTTTTTTTCCTTCTCACTCTTTTCTCTCACCTGTGTTCATGTTCTTGACATTCCTTCTCTCAACCCCTCTTTTCTCTTTTTATTGCTGTAATTTTCTCTCTCTTGCTTTTCCCCTCTCTGTATCTCTCACTTTCTGTCTCTGTCTTGTCTTGACTTCTTTGCAGTCACTTTCTCTCCCTCTCTCTCTCTGTCTTTCTGTCTGTCTCTCTCTCTCTCTCTCTCTCTCTGTCTTTCTATCTCTCTCTCTCTCTCTCTCTCCCCCCACTTTCATTCTTTGAAACACCTTGAAAAACTTACCATGCGCTTTGTCTCCGTGTTTGGGGTTAAGAGTTAAAAATAAGAGATTTCTCCAGTCTGTTGCTCTGCAGGGTGTGTTCTGTGCTTGGCCTGTAAAAATCTTGTATTGTTTTAGCCTGAGTAAAGCCAATGCCCCTGTGTCCAGGCTCAGACAGTGAAGAAGTGAGGCTTTGTTGCCTTTGCAGTTTGTTTGCATGAAGAGCAATATTAGAAACCCTCCTGTCTTACTGTCTTAACTTCCTGCTTCAGGTGTGCAGGAGACAGACACTTATTGTATTTACAAAGTGGTGGCAGAGAGCGCTCTGGTCACGGCTATCCTTTGATTTTACGGAAGAAAAAGGGTGGGTATGTAGTTAAGAGTGGAAAAAGGAGGAGAAAAAAAACGCTCGAGTTCCCCAGTGGAGTGTTTGCCTACTTTCAAGTCTTTCATTAAACTTCTGAAGCCAGAGTTAATCCTTGCTTCACCGTATGACAAAAAACATCGCATTCAACAATTAAAAAAAAAGGGGGGGGGGGTAAGAAGAAGAAGGGGGGAAAAAACAGGAAGGGGAAAGAAAGAATGGAGCAAGGCTGATCGCTCCATATTCATATTCCGATGCAGGCGTTATCACTTAAAAGGCTTTCTAATTACAACAACAAGACAAAAACTGCTTGGATTCCTTCCAGACCCGCGAAATGATAAAATAAGCTTGCTCTCTCTGCTGGGCGCTTAATCTCCGCGAAGCACCTTGGAGCGTCATCTCCCAAATACATGCCACTGAATGTGGAAATGCCATTTGGAGATGCAGGTGTGACATTTGATAAGAAACTTCGGGATTAAATATGTTGGGCTAATGAGGAAACCCAGCTAGCCCATCAGGGCAAACTATTGGTCGGATTGTGCGCCGGGTGATAACATTCCTCCACGCGAATCTCCAAATTCATTATTAATAAACAGCCCCAGTCTCTCTCTCTCTCTCTCTCTCTCTCTCTCTCTCTCTCTCTCTCTCTCTCTCTCAGCCAGATGAGTGAGGGATGTTGCTTCTCATTAGGAGAGAGGAAAAAACCTCAGGGAGGGAATAATGGAGAACAACATGGCTTCAAATCTAAAGCTACATTCACATTACAGGTTGCCTTTTTGACTCGAACAGCTGTTTGTAATCTTCTCATAGCTGTCGTGAGCGTGAATGACCTCTGGCCTCGGAGCCCACATGTTTGAATATGAGCAACATGGATTGAATTGAACTGAACTGATCTGTCTCAATGCAAAATGTGTCTTGGACTATGTGGCAAAACACATTTAAATATAGGTGCTTGGATCACTTTCCACACAGTCCTATATGTAGTCGTGTATGCACCACTGAGTTCTTTCACAGCATATGTCAGAGACGTCAGTCCAGCTACAAGAACGAAAAGTTCATCTCAAAGTTCAGCCTAATGCTGTGAACTAAGCACTGAAACAAAAGCTCAGAAGTTTGTGCTTCCACGGGATCGCACTTGGTTTGGTTTGGTTTGGTTTGGTTTGGACACCCGTACGGGTTTGGGGGGGCAGGAGAGCAGAGGGCTTCTTCTCCGCTAAGCCATTGGTGCAGTGGACTGGAAGTCCCCAGCCCAGGGCTTGACATTTAGAGCGATTTGGAGCAGATTAAGGGAGCATTAAAGGCGTAGTCTGTCAAAGGGTCTTTAATGAGGTGTGGGGCCATCAGTTCACCCACAGTGCTCCTGATGAAGTCCACACATCCAGGCTGGGGTCTCTTTGAGCCAGAGATGTGTGAGTGTGTGTTTTTGTGAGTGTGTATGAGTCAGTTGGTCAGAAGCCCCTCCCTTTGTCCCACAGGTTCGCGCGCGCGTGTGTGTGTGTGTGTGTGTGAGGTTGAGAGCTTTCTCTGAGGGAGGCTGGATTGCAGCAGAAACTCTGCCAGGAGCCTCCAGTCTATTGAAGAGTGTCAGTCTAAAGCAGCTTAGCCTAGCCAGGCAGTAGAGTGGCACTGAATGACAGCACTTTGTTACTCGGACCAGTAGCTGCCCGGAAATGTTCCATATTCAAATCTTGGGCCAGATTTTCAGGCATGCACAGATTCTCATTTTTTTTTTTTCAAACTTAGCCTGTTCTGCGTGGCCTATTCTAATGCAACATGCAGTCACCTTGAGGCCCGGAGCGTGAAAAATAAGTTTTCTTTAATACTTATCATAATTGCAATTCTTGCAGTGTATTTTGGGTGTATTATGGGTATCATCAGTACTTTATATTCATCATAGAAAGTTATCGTATTCATTATTAAAAATATGGATTTAGACCAATTATAGAGAGTCTTACTTTATTCACTGATTATATTGGTTATCGTCCTCCTCCTCTTCCTTCTTAGTTTATTTATTTTATTCAAAATGATTATTTTATTCATCTTTTATAGGTGCAAGTATTGAACTGAATAGCTTTTCCTTCATTTTTAAGAACAATATTTCTCTTAATTTCCAAATAAATATATTGTATATATATATAATTTTAAAGAAAATGACAAAACATCAAAATAAGAGAAATGATGCAGTGTTTACAGAACTTGAAAAATTCAAAGAAAATAAATCTCTTGTTCACTCTTAAACAAAATGGCAATAATTACCTTTGATG
>JBBPCZ010000001.1:3929934-3942624 GCA_037974445.1 Brycinus macrolepidotus
TTATATTTTTGTATTATTTGTATAGTGTACTTTTTATACTGTACTGTTGTGTTGTATAGCTTTTATTCTATTGTTTTGCTGCTCTTATCTTTGTTCTGTCCACTTTCTGTCATAACAATGCAAATTTCCCACTTGTGGGACTAATAAAGGGTTATCTTATTGTATCTTGTCTTATCTTATCTTAAAGAAAGTATTTGTTAATGTAACTTAAAATGACAGGTTTGCTTTTCAGAACATCTGGCTCCATTTGCTGTGTAATGTTTCTGCAATAAAAACGTCGCTGGCGTTTGGTTCAGTAGTGTCAAATGAACCGAGTAATGTCTGAAGCATTTTCTTTTGGAGTAATCTGTTGTAGTTCTGGACATCTCAAAAGTCTTAAACCCAAAGATATTGCTTGCATTAGGAGCCTAATTGGTAGTTGTTGTATTGCAACTTAAAATCCAGGCCTATCACAGCACTATTTGAATATTCATACTTTTACAGCTTAATCATTAATCCCCAACACACGCAGTCGGATTAAGGAAGGAAAAGACATGTTCAGGTCATGCTTTAAGCGAGAACAAAACCTTGTTTCTCCTTTGTTGTCTCGCGTGACTCTTTGTTCTAAACTTAAACGTGTGTTAATGCAACAAAATCTTATTTCAAGAGATAGCAAAGTGCAACATTGCTATAGGTCCATTCTTAATGCTGTTAGTCCATTACTAATGTGTAAAGGGTCATTTCAAATTGTTTACAGTATATTTTGTTCAGTACGGAGTCACATATGTTTCTAAATCATATTTGCCTGTTTTAGTGGCTTTGCTTAGGCTAAATTTGTAAATATTTGCGCAAAAAAGAGCCTTGGTTGTGTTTGGGAATGGATTTCAGAAGTGCAAACCAAAGGGAAAGAGTCTTACGCACTCACATTCAGTCACACAACATTTACTTTGCATTATCCAAACAAGTGGCAAGCGCTGAAAAAAAAAAAAAAAAAAAAAAAAAACTTGTTTAATCGAGCTTGCAGATGCTTTCATTTGAAGTGTTTCTTGGTGGTGTATGTGCTGACTTGTGCTGTAACTGAATACAGGAATTCGATTGTAATCTTTAAAGAAAATGTACAATAGCTTGTGCACCTTTGAGAAGGATGTAATTGCTGGAAGTGAGCGAGCGTGTGGTCTGTGTACAGCAAGGGCACTGTTTGAGTTTCTGCTGCAGTCGTTTGTCCGGACAGATGGGTAAGACAAAAGCTGATGTGCTTAACTACGCGTTTTACAGCAAACTATTAAAGTGTTGTGCTGTTTATACACACAAACATTTGAATACCTGTCTTCAGGCCAGTTTAATTATCCTCCCCCTTCTGTCAGCTCCCTCGCCACAGTGTTGTCTCCCAGAGAGAGAGAGAGAGAGAGAGAGATTTGTTTCTGTTTTCATTAAGATATGACTGTGGTGGTCCAGTAGTGCCGCTGTATTTTAGCAGCTCACATTCGAACCCTCCTTCACTGCCATCGCACATTCAGGCAGGGTCTTTTTCCTGCAAAGTCAAAGCAATTAAAGTGCCCTGTGATGCTCGTCTTTTGAAATCTCTGCAGCCTGATCCGCGCGCTCTTGTGATTCCATTCGATTCATCATTGTCTAAGAAGTTGGGGGGGAGGGGGACACATAAATCCATAATTCCATAATTTGCGTCTTCGGTTCCTTTATGCTCACCTCTTTAACTGTGTTTAAGAGCGTTATTAGGCTGCTAACTGTCCTTACAAGCAGCAAAGCCCCCCGATTTTGGCCGAGAAAGTCTCTGCATGCTATACTGAGGGAATGTAGTGGAGAGAGAGAGAGGCTTTTTTTTTTTTCCCCCCCCTAATTATCTGGACTATGTACAGGATGCCGGCGTTTTTGATTGTTTAAATGAAGCAGCTGGCTTATTGTCTCGCCCTTAATTCCTCCATTGTTTCTGGAATATGTCAGTGTTCTTTATTCTTTTATCAGGTGCGCTGCAGGAGGAGGCAGACAATAGCCTTCATTGCAGCTCGCATTGGCCGGCGCACAAAGGCTCTCGTGCGGCTCGCGGGCGAAAAAACACGGCGGGTCCGGGTGCGAGCCGCACTTTTTTTTTTTTCTTCACCCTCCAGCTCAGCTTCTCTTGTACATGTTTCCTGCCTGCAGGCGCAGCATTGACCCACCTGCACATTACGCTGCATATAAACACAATAACATCACATAGAGGAAACCTCGAGTGCAACGTCCTGCGTCGCAGTGTGTCGCGTCCACACCTCGCCCGGTGTGTGCAAAAATCACTGCAGTGGCAGCGGTTACGCCGAGCTTGTGTGTCCAAATTTACAAACAGTAACGGAGCTGAAACCTGTCTAGAAGCCTTTGGGCCTCTGGTGACCCGCCTTACATTCAGGGCCACAGAGGTTCTTCGGAGAAATGGCACAGAAGAACCACATTTGGTTCCCTTTGGTCACCATTTTTGTAAGCAAGAAGCACGTCATTTATGCATATTTTGATTCTGTTCCTGTAAAGCACATTTAATTACCTTTTTGTGTGATAATGGGCTGCATAAACACTTGACTCATGTAAATTCCACACCATTTCAAGAACGGACATCCAACCCAAAACCAATTAGGAACCCTTATTTTCTAAGAGTGTACAGTAGATACAGGAAAAATGGTGCATACGTGTTCTCTTAATCAACACTGGGCTCTTCCGTGACTTCTCTCCTCCATGTTTACTGTATTTTGTGGTTGGGGTGTAACAAATATGTTGTACAGTAGCAATTGTTTTCAGCTTGTTAATGGAAACCAGTGCAGATTTAGGTTGTTGAACGTAGAGACATGTTTTGATTTTCAGTGCTCAGGTGAATAACACACCTGTTCTCCTGCTGTTGTCTGTCCATAATGGTGAGGTTTTGTTCATTTGTGTCCTAAACCCCCTGGACAAGACCACCTTAATAAAGAGCCAGTTGTGACCTGAGTAAACTTTGTGGAGGTATTTATGCAAAAAAGTCCTGACTTCTACTGTTTGTTACCAATGTTAGCCTTGTAGCTTCAGTTTTATACAAAATCTGGACACCATACATGTATGTCTTGGCTGAACAACTACGTCTGTAACTGGAAAATTGTATAACTGTTTTTTTTTTGTTAAACCATTTCTTTAATTGGTGCAAGACTACATACTGGCATACTAACAATATATCAGCTGCACACCAGCACTAAACATCAGTACCAGTGCTCCCTGGAAATGTGTGAACACTGTTAGAACAGTTTCAGTTGTTACCTTTCTCATTTCGTTTTACCATCAGTTTATAAACTTTCCAAAAATCAAACCCAGATGACTTTTTGACAACAAACCATTGCAGTGTCAGTTTTTTTTTTCACCCTTTTTAGTGCCGTTGGTGCGCGCCGTGTCTGTGTTAGGAGCAGGCTGTTAATGACCGGTGCGGCCCTTTGGGGGACGGACTGGTGTGGAGCCGCTCCCCCCGTGGCAGGTGACAGTTTGGATGTGCGCTGATGCTAACTGGTGGCGAGCGCAGTGGGAGTTTTGTTATTTTAATTAGGAGATAAGGACTGAGAGAGCCTCTCCAGGCAGTGTGTGGCGTGGGTGACAGAATCCAGCAGATGAAGAGGACGAGGCTGAGGGAGTCTGTAGATCTACCCGCTGATAGGGCTGCTTTTAGAGACAGCGCTGCTTCTTTCTCTTAACTCTCTCTCTCCCTCTCTTAAATGCAGCACCTTTAGCAGTGACCTATTTTAATAACACTTCACTGATATGACATTTGCGTTACAGTTTGAACGATGAACAGTGGTGTGTAGGTATTCTCTGTCGCTCCCGTAGCATACAAATGATCACCATGGACAACACTCCAATCACTCCGGCAGCAGAAGTGTGTTATTGTCCATGGTAATTGAACGTATGTCAAAGATGGAGCAGACAGAGATTAGGTTGAAAAGGCTGTAGTGAAATAAGTCAATAACTGTATACAAACTGTGATATCACTACAAAATAAAAGCACTGCGATGGAGAGGAAATGCACCGATTGTGGGAACTGCCACGGTAGAGCGAGACTGTGTTTATGTAATGACCTCAATTCAGGTTTCCTTTCATTATAAACATTTGTAATGGGCTCATTGAGAGCTAGCTTCAGCAATAACATTCTCGTAGCGTTTCTGCTCTTACCTCTCACTAATGCGTCCCCTGCCGCTTCCTGAGCCAACAGCTGGACTGGAATCACAGGTCCTCCTTCATCCTGACGCTCTGTCGGAGTGTTTGCACATCTTTGAAAGCTAACAGAGCGCTTTAATTAATTGTCCGGCTTTTTCTTCTGAAACAATGTCCTAATTCTGCCATTTAGCACCAGCATATCATAGTTTGTTGTTATCTCGGCAGCCAGATTTTTGTAAATAGTCATATTAAAAACTTTAATCTCTTGAATGGAAAATGAAGAGCGGCTGAAAGCCCTGTCATGAGCAGAGATAAATATTATCTGAGCTTAAACCTTCCCTCTTCCCCACTACCCCACCTCCCCCTTCTGCTGTCTCTCTCTATTCTTCTAAGTTAATAAATATGTTCAGAATACTCCAGTAGAATGTTTTATCTGAAAACGCAACAGCTAGAAAGTATTACAGACCTTTTTCTCAGCATGGTACTGGGACAGAATGTTCTGGGCGTTGGAAAACGGTACCCATGGTACAGAACGTTCAGCTTATGCATCCCTTTTTTAATGTCTTTGTAGTTTCACACGTTTTATCAATAAATGAGTTCTTAATTTCTAAAGCATGTTTGAAAAATTAAGAAAACACTGAATTGTGGAAACAGTAGCACATCATACCTTCAGCTTTGTTGTATTTGTGCAGGTAATGTCTGTTGTTTTAAAGTCCAAAGATAAAATGCTAATTGTATGTGTAGATTCACCTCTACATATATGTCACTACATATCCAACTATAATCTTCAAATGAGTGATTACAAAATTATAGGTTTGAAGTAAATCAATCTTGTGTTTGTTTCTCTCAGGTGGCCAGCTATGGTGCACAACCACCAAGAACATAATGGAAGGAGAAGAGCTGGTGGCGTTCGTGGTGGACTTTGACTCTCGGCTGCACTCAGTCAATCATATGTCCCTGAGCGAGGGCATGTACCCAGCGCGCCTGCTGGACACCATCCAGCTCCTTCCCCAGCAAGCTGCCATGGCCTCCATTCTCCCTACTGCTATAGTCAACAGTGAGTAGCACGACGACAGCCAGCACTCACAGTTTAAATAACTGTCAAGATGTATATACTGTGTACATGTTCTACACATCTTGACTTGACAGAAATTAACCTAATCTCAATTAGAAAATGCACTAATAAAGTCATAGCACTGGCTTTTGCAGAAAACTTGGATGCAAAGGTGTTGCATATGGACACTCACCTGTTCCCCTGGCCATGCTGGCCAGCAATACTACAAAGCTCAATGTGCTGCAAGTATTTGTGGATTAACTCGTAGTGTGGATAAGAATAATCAACCTTCAGTGTAGTTTACAATAACAATTTTGACCATCATGTTAATTGCAAAATTCAAGCCGTGTGCAGATCGTTGTTGACTTAATAAGGGCTATCTAAGGTTCAGCTTGACAGGGATGCAACTGTTAGCAGATGGTGTTCTGTTTTTGTTTGCCCTTGAGGTAAGGGCGCCGACCTACTGGAATCACCTCAAGCTGCTGTTCAACTTCAGCACAAGTACATGACGGGAAGGAATATCTCATCCAAAAATGCTAAAGGCCCTAGCAATGAAAGCTAGGTCAGTTAGCAGAATATTAATAACGCATTATAATAGGTGACCTGCAGAAGCATTGATACTTTATTTGCAACACGCTTTACCAGTTAGTTTATTTCTCATTTATCTTACCAAATTAAACCTCCTACATCTCTTGGGTATTATGAGCAAAATGTCAAAACTGAATCAACTCTATAAAATGAACACTATACAATGCAATAAGTATAACTAAGCCTATTTGTTTAAAGGGGCCATTGTCCTCATGTCTACATCTCTCTGTCTTCCAGAGGACATCTTCCCATGTAAGGCGTGTGGGATCTGGTTCAGAAGTGAGAGGAACCTGCAAGCCCATCTGATGTACTACTGCAGTGGGCGACAGAGGGAGCCAGAGAGTGTACCTGAAGAGAATGAGGCAAACCCCCACCAAACTGGCAGCATCTGCCCTTTCCCACAGTGCAACAAGAGCTTCAGCAGCCCTCGTGCCCTGGAGATCCACCTGAACACACACAGCGGTGAGCAAAGCACTATAATAAAGCTACTGCATTCACTGTTGAAGTGTTAAACCCACTGTATTATTTTATCATTTTACCAGCTCAGTTGAGACTCTTTGTGTAATCTAATATCAGGTTAGGTAATCCTGGCATAATGCAAGACTTTTGTACTTAACATTAAGGGAAATGCAAGCACCTAAAACATACCTTTTATCTTCCTCACAGGTGTCAAAATGGAGGAGACTCTCCCCCCTGGCACCAGCTTGAAATGCACAATCTGTAACTACACAGCGGATTCTCTCATTACATTCCAGCACCACATCCTCACTCACCTGTCACAGGCGGCCTTCAGATGCAATCACTGCCATATCAGCTTCCAGAGCCACAGGGAACTCTTGCAGCATCAGGACTTACATGGCCACTCCGGCAAGCTTCACAGGGAGAGCGACAGCGAGCACTCCCCGCGGGGGGCGGAGGAGAGTCTGCAACAGGCCAGAGCGGAGCTGGCTGCCAGGAAGGACATTGTCCTGCAGAGTTCCAAAAGTATGCCCAACAAGGATGGTACCCCCGATGGAGAGCTGGAGAGAACTGAGAAAAAGCTGGTGCATGGATTGCAGAAAGGAGAAGGCCACCCAGGTGGTAAAGCTAGCTTCTCCTACACCAGGATTAAGTCTGAGCCCTCCAGTCCCAGACTGGCCTCCTCACCAGTTCAGCACAACATGGGACCCACTTTTCCCATGGGCCCGTTCCTGTCACAGTTCGCATTCTCCCAAGACATTTCAGTAGTACCACAAGCATCTGAAATTTTAGCTAAAATGTCAGAACTTGTACATCGCAGACTACGCCATGGAGGGAACAGTTACCCACCGGTTATATACAGTCCTCTGATGCCAAAAGGGGCAACCTGTTTCGAGTGCAACATAACTTTCAATAACCTGGATAACTACTTGGTCCACAAGAAGCACTACTGCAATAGTCGCTGGCAGCACATGGCAAAGTCTCCAGATTTCTCAAGTGTGTCAGACAAGGTGACTGACTCTGTGAGCCCCAATAGCGGTCACAGTTCAGTAGGGATGCTCACTGGATGCCACCCATCAGAGACAGAAAATCATCTAATGCCATCAGCATGCTTGAATTCATCAGTTCTGGACATTATGAATGCTGGTGGCAAAGTGCCTGATAAAGATCTCACTGGACAGGTGAAAAAGGTCACCACTCCAACAGGTGTTGAAGACAGGCTCAATGGTAAGCAGGCAGAGGTTAAAAGTCCCAACACTTCCTTGGTGGAGGGTGAGAGTGACCCAAACAAAACCACTTGTGAGCTCTGCAACATCACCTTCAG
This sequence comes from Brycinus macrolepidotus, assembly GCA_037974445.1. Lineage (NCBI taxonomy): Eukaryota > Metazoa > Chordata > Actinopteri > Characiformes > Alestidae > Brycinus > Brycinus macrolepidotus. The sequence continues at coordinate 3,937,497 of JBBPCZ010000001.1, forward strand.
TCGTCATGAAACGTACATGGTTCACAAGCAGTATTACTGTGCCACACGCCACGATCCCCCCATGAAGCGCATGTCTGCAAATAAGGTGCCCTCCATGCAGAGGACCATGAGGACACGCAAGCGTAGGAAGATGTATGAAATGTGTCTGCCAGACCAGGAGCAGAGACAGCCAATGGGGCCACAGCCAGGGTTTCTAGGTGTTCCCACTCTAGGAAACCCCTGTACATCCCAAGAAACAGTGGAAAGTCTGACTGACCGCTTCCATCCTCGCTGCGACGTCTTTCCAGGTATGGTCCCAAAACACCTTGAGGCTTCCCTTACGGTCTCAAAATCCATCCTAGCTCCCAAAAGCAATGCCATCACTGACCAACAAGAGCTGGATGCACCTATTGATCTCAGCAAAAAATGCTCGCAAGTCTCTGACAAGGCATGCAACTCACCTAAAAGACTCTTAGATTATCATGAATGCACCGTTTGCAAGATAAGTTTTAACAAGGTGGAGAATTACCTAGCTCATAAACAGAACTTTTGCCCAGTTACAGCTGCTCAGCACAGTGAGGTTGCCACCCTGGACCAGCCTGTGTTCCCAGGCATAAAGAGTGAAGGCAATAATCCTGATGACATGTATGACAAGAGTTCTGTGAAATGTGAGAAAAATGGCGGCACCAAGCTGATGGTGCAGAACGGCAGTCTGTTCCCTCCGCACCTCGGGCCCATGCCAGAGCTGAAGGCTTTCAGTGACCCCCAGCTCATCCCCACTAAAGAGGAGAACAAGAACATGTTTTTGCCTCACTGCCTTTATCCTGGAGCAATAAAAAAGGTGAAAGGCGCTGAGCCAATCTCGCCATATTTCGGGATGAAGCCTACCGATTACATGGCAGGGGGTTTGGGTAAGCAGGGTGAACCCAGTGAGCAAGAACAGGGAACAAACGGAGCAAGTGAGGAAGGCAAAGATCAACCAGCAGCCAATGGCTGCCCAAACCCCAGCAAAGAACCAATGTCCCTGCTCCCCAAAAACAGGGGAATGGTAATCATCAATGGCGGGCACAAACTGGACGAGAACCAGGCAGTACCCACTCAGCAAGAGAACCAGCCCAACAATGCCTCACCACCTGACGGGCAGACTTCACCCACATGGGGCTCCGAGAACCCCCCGGAACCCAATGACAATGCATCACCCACATCAAAATCACCCACCGAGGAGACACCACCTGTTGCAGCCAAAGGCATGAATGGGTCTGCTCAGCCAGCTGGGAGCGGCAAGTACTGCCGCCTCTGTGACATACAGTTCAATAACTTGTCAAACTTTATCACTCACAAGAAGTTTTATTGCTCGTCACATGCTGCCGAGCACGTGAAATGAAATCATGCTCTCCCTCCACCCCTCCTTTCCCCTTTCCTCCTCTCTTTTTGGCTACACTGTCGTGTCTGGAATAGTGCATCATGCAGTTTTATATGCTGCTTGTGGACAATCAAGAGAAGCTTCACGTTTCATCATTTTTCCCATCAAGACTTAATGCAAAATCATTGACGAGGAAAAAGAAAAATTCCAAGTGTAATATTGGTGCCACTTTCACATTTATTTATTTTACAATCAGTATTAATAGGAGTAGTGATCTTAATTTAAACACAAAGGAAATTTATATCAGAGTTGTTTGTAATGTTATTGTATAGTCATTCTTGTGTAGCAAACATTGTTTACACTGTATTGTAGGTTCAACAAGACAATAGACACAATACAAACCTGAAATGCATTTTAGACACAAAAATAGCTACTGAAGCACTTGTGTATTCTTATTTGCTGTAAGTTTTTTTTTTTTGTATATGCCTAAATGTCATTTGCAGTGCGATACTCATGACTTCTCAGCCTTAAAACACTGTATGGAGGGATAACCAGGCACAACTCTGCATCTCATGTTTTGGCATATACATACGGCTTTGCATATGTATGTAGCTGTTGGTCTCCGTCTCTTTTCTTCGACTCAGAAGTGGATGTTTTAATGAGGATGGCAGCGTTCTTGTATAGTACTCGTATTTCAGTTTGCGATACATTTTGGTCTCCCTTTTTAAAATTTGCTCTCAACGCAATACTTTGTAAAAAACGGAACGTTACTGAAAGCAGTATTAGGGAAATGGGAACATGGCAGATATTTCTAACCCACAGGGAAAAAAAAAAACAATTGTATGAAAGTGAATTTATTGATGTTAATAAACGGGGTGGGAGGGAATTTTGGGAGGGATACTGTAAAAATGATCATTCCAATGTCCTTATTATGGAAGAAAAAAAAATATTTCTTAAAAATGTTGTTGCTATGCATGTATATGGATGGAATAAAATTCCAGAGCTGTTGGAAATTTTTATTTTGATGTGGTGTCATAATTAAACTTCAATCCTCAGGATAAATCTGATGTTTGGTCTTCTGTTCTTTTAATAAACACTCCAAAAAATCAAAAGGTAACAGTATTCCCACAAACGGCATTTTTTATTCACAAAGACGCCCATTTACATTCAAAATCACGTCAACGAAAGTGCCATGTTTTGGCACGCTGGTTGTTTTCACAGTACCCTTTTTAAAAATTAAAAAACACAAAGAACTTCAGTGTTTAGAAAAAAAAACCTGCAAAAAGAATGTGATGATACAGCACAGCTGTGAACGCGACTCTTTCCCAGAAGGAAAAATCCTGTTGTTGTTCGGGGGGTGGACGTGTTGGAGCGCTGCCTCATTGCCTCTGCTGTTTGGTTTGCCTCTTTGACACCAGCTCAAGTAAATGTTTACTTACTGATGACGGCTTTTTATAGATCACGCGACGGTCCACCCCCTGAATGTGAACGCGGCGAGCCTGGGGGTACACCCGCTCCAAAGCCCTCCTCTGAAGTTCAGCAAAAACCTGACAAACAGATCCACTTTTCAGAGATTACTAGTAAAAACAAGTGTTTTTAAGAGGCAGAATGTAAATACCGAGGACTCACTTGGTTGAGATGAGCAGGAAGCTGTTCATCGAAAGAATCTCCAACAATTACGCTCACGGATGTGCTGCTGGACAGTGGTTTGTATTTGGAAATCTCTCTGAATGAAGGAGAAAGGACCCAAAATGAAACCAAAATATTAAAGAATGAATACTTACAAAAAGGTGTATACTGAATGGTAAAAGGAAAATTGCAGATGTTACCTAACTTGAGACGCACTCTCATTGAGGAAGAAGTGTTCGTCCACCGCACTGCTCTGGTGAGCTGGGTTACTTAAGAGGTATTTCTGATCAAATGGGAAAAGACCATTACAGTATCAGAGGATTCCATACGGCCAGTCTGATTTAAGCTCAAACAGAGGATGTCCTAAAGAAGCACTTTTGATCCAAGACACATTTTCTTTTCAATATGAGCATACGGTCAAAAGTCTGGGCTACTTTCTCTACAAGGAACACACACCTGCAAATGTTAATGCACAATTGCAATTTATTTTAAATCACTGGAAAAAAAAAACTGTGTCCTGTGCAAATATTTCATGTATTATTTCCAGTACGTTAAACTCGGCTAATAAATAGAAACTGCAGGGCATGTGTACTTATTTTCACTTCGAAAGTCAACAAAATGCCATTTTAGAAACTTGTGCATATGACCGTAACATGTCTGCTGATATACTTGTTTGCAACTGAAACCATAATAATATAATAGATATTTTAATAAAACTAGTTAAATTTCAATACATAAAATAATTATACATTTGAAATGGTGACCAGTGCTTCTTCACCCTGGTGGACTTTTTAGATTTAATTCCACTATTATCCCTGATTCTAATTCTAACCTTGTTAATCAATGGTGTTTCACCAAATTATTTATTTATCTGAGCCATCGCATATAGCTATAGGAGACTATCAAAAAAGTAATCGAATAGGAGTAGAAATAAAAATATTTGTAATTAGGCCTGTCACTGCCCTCCGATTAAAAAAAAAAAAAGAAAAGAAAATAGTAACTGTCTGTTTTCAATATTTTATAGTCTGTAGTAACACATTGCAGACTTTATTATGCACCACATGTCTATATTATGCACCACATGTCTGGAACGAACTCCAAAATATCTTAAATCTAGAGTCACTTCCATCACTCAATGTTTTTAAAAACCTTTTAAAATCAACCCTTACAGAACAGTGCCATTGTTTTTAATTTAGTGCCCTTATGTTTATTTTTCATTATGTGTTTTACTAAGTGTGATGTTATTGATTTTTAGCCTGTGTTTTAGGTTATGATTTTTGTGAGACTTGTTTTCTTGTAGTTGTTTGTTTCATAGTTTTTATTGGTTTTTATTGTATGTGGTTGTATGTCCATTGTCTTAGTATATTTGAGAGACTTGTGTTCTGTAGTTATATGTTTCATTGTCTTTAGTGTACTCGTAACTAGCCGCCACTCTTGGCCAGGACTCCCTGGAAGAAGAGTTATTGTAACTCAATGGGACCTTCCTGGTTAAATAAAGGTTAAATAAAATAAAATAAAATAAAACACATAATATAGACACAAAGGCTCAGACTATTGGTTTTGAAAAGACATATCAGGTCTGCTGATAAAGCACAAAGCACAGACTTTCTGTTGATCATGAAAAAAGAAAAGTCTCACTCAATTCACACAATTTCTTCTGGTTTACGTATCACTGGACAAATTTTCACTCTTCAACAGGACAATGATCCCAAGCGTTCTTCAAAATTGTGCCAAAATTATATCCAGTCCAAAGAAAAACAAAGTTTTGAGAATGATGTCTTTTCCTCCCCAGTCTCCAGATCTTTCTCTCACTGAGCTGCAGGGACGAGCTGGACTCACAAGTTCCAAATGAGAGTCCAGCAAATGAGACAGAACTGTTTGCGTGTTTGAAAAGGTGCTGGGAGGGTTTGGACACAAGTTATTTCCAAAAATTGCCTGAAAGGATGTGTTGAATCTGTGCTGCTGTGATGAAACTTACATAATATAATCTTTCATCCATTAAACTGCACTTGCAGTGTATACTATTACATTACACTTCAAAACCAATCAGTTGCATTTGTTTTAAATATCTGTAATATTTTCTTGTAATTAAAAATTTGAAAGAGCAGTGTATCATTTATATATATCACCATTGTTCTGTATATGTCACTATATATA
>JBBPCZ010000001.1:3961169-3978656 GCA_037974445.1 Brycinus macrolepidotus
AGACACTGGCATGGAATGGTTCTCACACTCATAGAGATGCTGATTTAAAAATAAATTGCAGTGCTCTCTTATTTTTTCCAGAGCTGTACACTGAACCGTTCTGCCTTAACAACTAACACTATAATAACCCTGTATTTACTACAAACTGCATATCCTCTCCACTGCTACTGCTACTATTTGGACAATTATTATTAATTGCTGTTCTACCTCCATCCTGGATTTTTGTATCTGTTATAACAATGTATATAACACTGTATTCATTCAAATGTCAGCTGCACTAAATGTTGTCCTGTTGTTTCATTGCTCATGGTTTTCTTGCCCGCTTTCTCTTGTTCTCATTACACTCTGTGTATTTTGTCCTGCCTGCACTTATGTAGTGCTGTGGTGTTTCTTTTTTGTTCTTTGTGGGTCTGATTTTGTTCTTGTGTTGCTCCATGGTCCTGAAGGAACTTTGTTTCATTTCACTGTGTACAGCGTATACAGCTGAAATGATAATAAACCTACTTGACTTACTTGAATTATTTTTAAATACTGCAGTAAACCTTATTCCAGTCACACCAAACCCTTACTCTGACACTGGCGGCAGTACATACAGTCTCTTGAGTGTATGGGAACCGAACCCGTCATCCAAAACCTGTTTTTTAAACGAATCCAAATCTCCAACAACTAATAGGGCGCCAAAACAGAGCATAAATTAATGTCCAGGAAAAATGTCCAAGAAACACACTCGAAATACGGGAGCAAAAAAAAAACAAACAAACTTTAATTAGTGGTCTTCAAACCCGTCCTCAAGGCCTTCCATATGGTGTATATTTTTGCTCCAACCTTATTCTGAATGCGTATGGATGGGGCAAAAAGGTGGACTGTTTGGGGTCCCTGAGGACTGAATCCCTTTTGACTGAATCCCATTTGTCTACAAACTCCATATCCAAGTCCAGAGTCAAGCGTGTCCAATGGGAGTAGCAGTTGGGACATTGTTAATGGACAACCACCACTTCTGACTTCAGTTATCCAGCTTACTGGGAAATCCTGCTTTGAGAAATCCCCATATGTGTATATTAAACACTGTGACACCTAATTTACTTCTTTAGACACTCAAATTAGCCAAGCACTGCACCAGCTACCAGCAGAGTCGTAAAAAATGCACTGAAGACCCAAACATCTCACTGCTCTTGCAGTGTTGATTACAGCCATTAGGGGGCAGTAACAACCCACTCAGAGGAATTACTGCAGTATCAGGTACCTGTCAGCCATCCCTGAGTGACTGGGAGTCAATACTATAGATTAGACAGAGGTAAATACACTAGGGCCTGTACAGCCTTGCTTCATTAGCGGAGACTGGCAGCAGTAGTTACAGCACTGGCGGTGCTAATTACTATTAATTGGCATCCTGGATTCCCCTCCAAAATCCCAAGGGGGCCGATCCTTTATGCATGGCGTTCACCTAATATTCTGGTAATGAATGCTCGGATTTGAGTGCTACTGATGCCACTCACGTCAGTTTCAAAGAGCAAAGGAGCAAAGGACTAAAAGCAACAGACCAGACAGGATCTGGTAGACGCAAAGACAACCGCTGCAATGTAAAAAGTTAAACGTCACGATGAAGTCCTGCTATTCATGTAGGAGAGCGCATTCTCTTTACCTCTCACACACGCTTCAACACACCCATTCACACGCAATCAGACAGACGTACCAGAGGCCACTGCACATACTACATGTACGGACGTGGGATGGCCGATATACAGCCACATGCAATTTTGTTCTAATTTTCTAAGCAAGCGTAAGCACACAAGTGCATGTTTAATGCACAAATACTGTTTATTTGCTGAAATTCATATTCTGAAGGGAAAAAAAACATGAAACGTGGCTTGTGCAAAAGTTACACATTTTATATTACCTGTTCTACCAATATGTCAAACTAATAAACACAAATTATTCACTAAATATTGCATAAAAATGTCATATTTTCTCTGTAGATAGTGTTCTTATTTTCACTTGTGTCCAAACTTTTGTACACTGTAGCGATATTATCCTGCAATACTCAGTTTACTCTAATCATGGATATATCAGTACTCAGGTTCTCAACATAGGTTCCCAACAGCCCTGCCATATAAAGGGCCATGGCTGGCTTGATACCAGAACAATGAGGGGGCTACATTCATCTTTGGATGGCCTTGTGTATGTGCATCATGAATGTGTGAAATGTATCTGAAAAAAGAAAAAAAAAAACAGTGAAGGTAAATCTAGGATTAAAATTCTACATTGGCGGCATCATGATGAAGGAAGAGAGAGCGGGGTCTACTGAAGGATGAACTCGCAATTTCCCGGCTATAGGCCCAATGTTTAGATGAGACTTAACTGTACCAATAACCCAACTGGAACATCTGTTTCAGATGATGTTGAATAAAAGTAAGAATCACTGTACTTATGGTAAAGTTTCTCAGATGGGTTTGCTTGCTTCTTTTTTTTGTCACTGCTTTTGATTGGTGCATTCCAGCTCTAGCAAGCCTCTAAAAGTAAATACTGAGAGACACGTCTTTTTCATTTTCCACCCTTACAAAGAGTGTTGTAATGCCGTAACGCTGTAATGCGGAGAGGTAGCAATACTGAACCAGTTCTTCCATTACATGCGTTTTGTGCTTGCCTGGCAGTGCTGCTGTGTCATATTTCTGTCTCCCTGCACTCTCAGTCCTGCTCCCCAGAGCCTGGTGTGTTCCTCTTTCCTCCAGGCCCAGGTACATGTGCCCCTGCAGTGTGTGGGCGTGGGTGAGTGTCTGCCATGAGCTGAGCCACTGACATTTTGCTGAATAGAAGGAATACAAACCTCGGGAACAGCCTCAAAAATCATGAGAACAAAAGTTACTGTAATTTAAAAAACATGCAATAATAATAAAAATGAATAATGAACACAAATGAACATAAAGAACAAAACTGAACACATTTTGCTTATTTTAGCTCTTAGAAACAAACAAAAAAAAACCACAAGATCTTTGAACCCGGGAGAACTTTCAGGATAGTCTCCGCCCAGAAGTGGGTGGGGAAAACCCACAGAGGGAGGGGCTCCGGAGAGCGGCCGAGCGGCGGCGCGCCGAGAGAAAGAGCAGCAAACGGAGAGCGTGTAGGAGAACAAACACCGGTTCTAGACTGATTTACACCGTTTATATTTGAAATCAGATTTTACTGATATGCTGCTTTAAATTCTAAGGGTTAAAGGAGGGAAATGATGGATATTCCACCAAGACACTACAAGATGCCACATAGTTCCCTGAGCGAAATTCAGAAGAAACTATTAACGTCATGCGTGGTGAAAAAGCAGAGTGAGGTTACATTCCAGAGTAGAGGAGCTCCACTGTTGATGAACACTCTGTAGCTGTGGTTCTGTTTGCTGTCTTCACTGCTTTGCTTCCTCTGAGGCTGGGAAAGCCACTTATAAAGTGAAGGGTCACCGGAACAGGCCCAGCATAGGACACAGAGCTCGGCTCATTCCACAGCAGAGTCAATAACATGGGTTTGAAGTACACTCCCAGTGCAGGTTGGGCAAACAGAAGGAAGTGGAAGGATCAATATGCCTTTGAAGGCATTCCTCTAGCACTTATTAACAACGCTACCAGGCCAAAATACACTGGTCATTTACTATTTATGGATAAAACACCTTATATATTCAACAACCAGTGAGTTAAATTGGTGGGCAGTCCACCCAATCAAATTTACATGGCGCCTGACCAGAATAAAACACAGACATTAGAATGTAACTGGCAGGCTAACATTTGCTACATATATACATTTGAAATATTAGTTTGGAACAGTCTTAAGGAAGTATGGTGGTACCTTTTTAACGGGGGTCAAAAAAAGAAGACGTGAAGTTCTCACAGTGCTTCCACTTTGCTGTTTTATTACTAGAAAACCAGCGAGAGGTCCCCTTTTGGACATCGGCAATCAACTTCCACTAGCATTCTTTAAGCCCTAACGATCAAACACAGATCACTACTGAACTTCAACATCAAAATATAAATGTGGAGGGTGTTAAACTTGGTGCATTCACATGTACTGTATAGTGTAATTTTACACTACCCCAACTGCACGCGTGTTTTGATGACACCATCTAGTGTTAAATATCTATTAAATTCACCTTTATCTTTCCTAACTCTCCCTAAACCTAAACCAAACCCCTTATCCTGGTCCTAAACCTAAACCTGGAACTTCAGAGAGATGCTAACATTCACACAAGCAACTACTCAAACACACCTCAGCTGCCAGAACACACTGGCCAACATTTCCTTCACACATGCACCAAAAATATCTAACAGAGAGATTTCTGATTTCTGACTTTTGCACAATGTTGGACATACTGGAGGTTCTACCAGACAATATGGACATGGAAATACCAATTACATTTTCCAAAGTTATTCAAGTTAGTAAATCTTTAGAGATGAATTTCATTTTGATCCATTAAAATTTCATTTGCCATTAAAATAAGGAACACACTGGCTCATATTTATCTAGAGTGCTGATCTAGGATCAGCTCCCCCTTTCACCTTGTAATTGTAATCCTTAAGATATGTAAGGCAAAAACTGACATTAGATCAGCACTGACTGACACTTTCTGTTGTGTTTTTTCTTCAGCTAAATTCATGGCCTCTAAACACAACTGCCTTCTGGTGTTTGAAATGAGATTAAAATGACTTCAGGTTTTTCAGTGTGTTTTATGACTTGATCCCACTCCACTGATGCTAATAAGACCTTTCAATTGTTTAAATCACCATTAGATCAAAAACATCTCTAAAAAGCCTCTAAAAACATCTGATTTTTAATGCGTCATTCTGCACCAGCATGCAAACCAAGTGCACCAGCATGCAAACAACAATACTATTGTGATACTGTTCTTTACTCAGAAATACATTCTGCATGAAAATATGCATTATGGCTTTTCCATAACAACTGAAAAGTAACAGGGAAAAAAATGTTAAAAAAAAAACAAAAAAAAAAACGTAATTTAAAAAGAAGACAAGGAGCCCCCTATATATCTAACAGACAGGAGAAGAACATGCTGTTCTAGTACGAAGAGAGAGGGAAACCCCTTATAGAAACACCACACTCCTCCCTTTTCATGTGCGTGTGAGGCGTCTCCGGAGACGGGAATGAAGCGTCCCTCGGGACACAGCATAACTCATTTCAGCAAAGTCCACGCTTAATGAGAGTGCCTTTGAAGCTGAAATCCTGCTGTGGTCACACGTGGCCTGACAGCATCTGCACTGGCCTACGCAGGTACTGCTGCTGTCTTCGAACAGAAACCAGCACTTTCTTTCATGGACAGCAGGGTTTCCACGCACCAAAACAAAGTATTTTTTGATGGGCTTCTTCTTTTTGCACCAAATCAAATTGTTTTTTGATGGGCTTCTTCTTTTTGGTGTGTCTCATGCACTGAGTTTATAGTTCACTGAGCAAATCTACCAAAAATAGTGAATCAATTCACTATATACCCAATAAACTAGCCAGGAGTGCACAGCTTCTCAGTAATATTAGTACCTAAGGTACACAGTGCAGGACTGGTAAAGTGTGAGATGTCTCTCCAGGCATCTCTAGAGCATCTTTAACTGATTTTCCAGTAACAGAAGCACCAGTTAAGATCATTCAGATTGCATAACAGCCATTACACATCAAACCATGTCAAATATGGTCAAAATATATCGCAAAGCCACATTTTGAAGCCTGAATTTTGTCCATATTTTTGTCACGCAGTGTCAGAAACCACATAAATACAACACTGTTCCAAAGTCTTCAGATATATGATAACAAACAATTTATCTGGGCTTTATGTGTTTATTTGTTCAAAAAGTAACAACATTATAATAGAATGAACAAGGAACACGTTTTAATTTCATGTGTATCCATGTCTTTTCCAAACCTCTCCACAAAAAGCCCAGGATTTAATTATCATTCAATTCCTGTTTCAGCAAATCAGTCCTTCACTCAATTAAACCATACGTTGTTGGTGGAACTAAACAAGTCGCGATGACGGAGAAGTCAGTGTGTTCTTCTGATCAAGGTATAATTACTTTTAAAAAAAAAAGTAAAACACTTATTTCACCTTTATGTGCCAGTATGGTACTTACTGGCAAAAAAAGACACTTGCTAACCAGAAAAAGAGTATTAACCAAGTATCAAACTTGGCGGCTTAAGACCACTGCACGGTACTATAAGTCTATCTGAAAGTACTTAGAAAACTTGCGGCAAAGGTGCTAAATTAAAGAAGCAAAGAGGAGAGAATGCCCACGATTAGGTATTAAGTATATTTGCTTACATTCTTTCTGACACAGTATGACACACTGTTTGACCATACAAATGGTCAAAAGTCTGTAACAACAGTATCTTGCCATCTTGAAGGCTGAATTTTGTCAATGCCTTTGCTTGATAAGGCAGAAGCGTGTGGAGATTTAGGCCTGCAGTGTGCGTGAGTGTAATTGATGGAGCATGAAGTTTCCATTCCGTGTAGCTACATTAGACTCGCAGCTCCCGTAAGAATCAAAGACACCAAACGTCTTTGGTGAAAGAAAAAAAAACGCCTTGGGGTAAAATTCAGCAAATTTGATTGTCTTCCTTTACTTACTCTACTCATTGGCTCTATAAGTAACAAAATCCGTCACAGAGCTGCATGTACGTTATATTCAATCTAAGTCGTAAGTTAATATCCCCAACATTTATTTCACCATGCCAAAGTAATTGGATTGCATGTTCGTTGTTACGTGCCGGCCTGGTCGAGCACCTATTAATCAAAGAGTAATTGGACACGCATCCCACATAAATGGCACCGCTTCACTTTCGGCCACATGCGAATTAGACCATTCTGAAGCATTCATTTCTTATCTGAAGGAACCCAATTGTGTTACATAAGCGTGAAATAAATAACATCGGTTGGACGTTATGAATCAGAATGTGTGGCGAGATGGCCCAAATGGGAGAATTCCCTCTGTTTGACGGAGTAAATCTTAACTTGTAATTACCTTACAAACATGTCATTACAACTGAATTTTATTGCAAAGTGAAAGTAACTGTCCACTTCTAACATGTTTCACCATTAGAGCGATTCAGCAGTATGACTATTACGGTTCTATATAGCGATTCACACATACAGCGTTTGTCTTGTGAAGCAGTATAGTGTGATTTAGGGATGCAACGGTACTCTGTAAAATACCAGACCGTTCGGCTGCACGGTCCGGTACGCCCTTGTGTACCGCGGTATTCCACTTCCTTTTGAAAATGGCGCCTAATGCTTACCAGGCTACTGTTAAGCAGTAAGCGCCAATGAGCAAAAGCCCTCCACCGTGAGTTAACGTCCAATCACTGTTGTGGCTCCACCCACTCGCCCTCTCTCACACTGACGTAACCGGAGCTGAGCTCGCAGCTCGGCACACAGACGCGGAAAAAAAGAAAAACAAACAAGCATGGCCAGCACTAGCGGAACAGTTGAGAGGCAGAAGTTTGAAGAAGCACCAGCTTAGTACAAATCTCCAGTATGGAATTTTTTCGGGACTCTGACTACTGTGTTGTGTTTAGAGCACTTTAAGAGGCACTTTAACATTTTTTTAAAGTGTTTTTGTTTACATTTTGTAAGTTTGAATTTTATACATGTACAGTATACATATTTTACAAATGAATAAGAGGCAGTCTGTTATTTGTTTTGTTGTGTTATTATTTGTAGTGTTGTGTTTAAACCGAACCGAAACCGTGGCCCAAATACCGAGGTACGTACCGTACCATGGGATACCTGTACCGTTGCACCCCTAGTGTGATTATACCTGCTTTTAACCAACAAGTAGAGACGTCCTTTAGCCAAATGGACACAAAGTTCAGGCATTAGATTAGAATTAGAATTTTTGCTGCAAATGCAATCGGCATTCACCACTTCATTATTCTGATCTGCATGGTACTGCATGTGAACGCTGCTGCTACACCTGTATCAAAATGCTGTAGGATAATAACACATGACTCACTGTGCTAAACAGCCACTTACCTCTTACTTTCAATGGAGCATTTTATTTGATATGTGTTATTTAAATAGGAGGCTGATTTAAAATGCCACTTTGGCCAGTTTAAGAGCAAGTAACGTTACTTAAGTGGTGACTTGTTATAGTGTAAAGTGTAAAGTGACCATTTTGTCATACGTGAACACACGACAGCACACAGTGTGAAATTCTCTCTGTATTTAACCCATTTAACCCATTAAACCCATTCACCAAGTGAAGCAGTGGGCAGTCAGGAACACAGCGCCCGGGGAGCAGTGTGTGGGGACGGTACCTTACTCAAGGAAACCTCAGAGGTGCCACTAGCAGTCCTGGGATTCGAACCCATGACCCTATGATCACAGGGCGAACTCCCTAACCACTAGGACACCCCCATTCTAGCACTAGAAACGTTCTAGCGTTTTAATTTGATTTTGCACACACAGTGTGAGCCTAGATTTAGAAAACTAAAAAGTTTTTTAAAAAATTTGCCAAAACAGACTAATTTGGCAATAAAGAATTCAGATTGTCCATAAAAAGTCCTGACCTCATGACGGTACATCCCTAATAAAAACAAAAAAAAAGGCTAAATTAGTTTTATTTTAACTTTAAACCAAGATTATTCATAAAAAGAGCATTTTGCAGTTGTACACCCCTGGCAGTTTTCTGGTTTGTGATTGGCCATTTGTTTCCAAGCTTATAGACCTGCTGAATACTGTGCATGTTTTGTTGTTTTTCACTCACACAGGCTGTATTAAACCAGTTAACACATGTTCCGCATCCCTCATAACACTCCAAGGTAGAACGTATGAAACAGGCCTATAGATTAAGTGTACTGCAATACTTCTCAAATAACAAAGCTCACCGCATTAAGTTTTCCAAAAAGTACAGCTTGATTATTAAACACTGTACAGAACAACATGCTGTTATTATACACTGCTGAGTGAGATAAATTTAACACAGGACAGGATCTCTTTTTATTTGGCCCCTGATGAGATAAGAAGCAGCTGCTAACGCTCACTGGCCATTGATTAATAGGGCTGTGTATTAAAACGGATGGGCAGAAGAACTTTGTCCGTGCACAGGCTCTGTTCCTCTCTTACTCACTCACTCACTCACTCACTCACTCTTGATGACTCACCAGTACTGCTGCCACTTCTCCTCTTCAAAGATGTCCTCTGGAATCGGATTTATCAACACCAAATCCGACACTTGCCTGGACAGACAGAGACATAGACTGCGGTGGGTGTGTGTGTTGAGGGGTGTATGGAAGACAAACCAGAAACTGGTTCAGTATGGAAGGAGCAGCCAAGGTCGACCTCCAAACATTTCTCAAGTGTCTCCTACCTTGTCAGTACTGCCCTCGAAGGACACTTGTAATATATCAGGACTCATCTTTAATACAGTCTCGTTTTAATAAAGTCTGATATCAAAAGTCGAGCTGGAATCCGCTAGTCGAATTCGACTCTGTAGTGCAAAACAATCAGCCATACCATTAAAACTACCTGCCTAATCTTGTGCAGGTTCCTGTCGTGCTGCCAAAACAGCCCTGACCTGTCGAGGCATGGATTCCACACCCCTGAAGATGTGCGGTTTGTGGTATCTGGCTCCAGGAAGTTAGCAGCAGATCCTTTAAGTCCTATAAGCTGCAAGGTGAATGCACACTAGTTTGTCCAGCACATCCCAAAAATGCTTGATTGGACTATGATCTGGAAAATTTGGAGGCCAAGTCAACACCTTGAACTCTTTGTGATGTTCCTCAAACCATTCCTGAACAATCTTGCATATTGTATCTTGGTAAAAGACACACACATAATCCACTGACGACATGATGTAAAATAAAACGTGATTAAGACCACATTCTTCCACAGCTCCATGGTCCAGCTCTGATGTTCACGTGCCCATTGTAGGAGCTTTCAGCAACAGACAGGGGTCAGCATGGGTACTCTGACCGGTCCGTGGCCATGCAGCCCCATACATAACGGCAAACTACACTGCACTGTGTTCTGACACCTTTCTATCACAGCCAGAATTAACTTTTCAGCAGTTCGGCCTACAGCACCTCGTTTGTGTGATTGGACCAGACAGGCTAGCCTCCACTTCCTAAGTGCATTAACTGAGCCTTGGTGCCCATGACTCTGTTGACGGAAGGCCAGTTGCCCTTCCTTGGATCACTTTTGTTAGTTACTAACCAGTGCATACTGGGAACACTCCACAAGACCTGCCGTTTTGGAAATGCTTTGACCCAATGGTCTTGTCATCATAATTTGACCCTTGTCAAAGTCACTCAGATACACCTGCTCATTTTTCTTGCTCCCAAAACAAACTTCAAGACCTGCCTGTTCACTTGCTGCCTAATATATCCCAGACCTTGACAGGTGTCACCATAACAAGTTATTCCCTTCACCTGTCAGAGGTTTTAATGCTGTGGCTGATCAGTGTAGATCTGGCCTGGAATTTTGAAGGGGAAAAAAAAAAAAAAAAAAAAAACACACACAATACTACAACAAAACGTATCTTGTTTACTGTGAATTTAAAGTCTGTTACCTGATACAGTTGTGAAGTTTTTTTAAGGTTAAACACATCTGATCTTATAGGATAAAAATATGTACATATCCTGCCAACGAATCATTGTCGATTAATTGAGAAAGCAAAATTAACAGACTTGTCATGACAGCCCTGTATTTGACACTTTTTATTGTTCGCATCATGAAGTCGCTGCCAGTACCAGCCCTGACCAGGACTGACCACAACCTCCCACTGTAACCTTTCTAATTAATGAGACCAAGGCGTATACTGTCACCCAGCCAGTCCGCCCTTTAGAACGAATGGGGTCGATGCCATTGCAGGGGCAATATTTTCATTTTGCAGGTGCCGTGGGGCTGGGGTGGCTAAATTTATGGGGTTAACAGCTGCGCATCAGTGCTGATGAAACATTAAATCTGTCAGAAGGAGGGTGGAGGTGCAGGACACCATAATCAGTCCACGGTAGAAGAGGGATTTATAAAGAACAGCAGGGACTTGCATTGGCATGGTGGATATCCAGCTTAGTCACAGCAGAGATTAATAAATTTCATGGAGACACCCTTTTACCAAAAATGTTTTCAATATTTCCCTTTCCCAAATGTAACTGAGAAGCCAAGATATGATGTATCTGAAGTTTGCTTCCTTAGTTTTGCAACAGAGCCACGAAGGTACGAAGCTACAAGCAAGGGAGATTATATCTCTCCAATTAGCACACTCTTGCTTTAGGTTGTGTTCACGATACCAAATCCATTTTTACACTAAATGTGCCAGAGCTGATGTTTTTAGTTGAACACAAAACTGATCTTTTCAAATCAGATCTAAGTCACTTTCATATGTGATCCTACATCAGATATGCATCCGATTTCTTACCATGTGATCTTAATGAGAATGCTTGGATTCCAATTTTTTTTTACATTGTACATTTTTTACATTTTTACACTGACCAGTGTTGGTCTTCCTCTGAACAGCTAAGAGCTGTTTAGAACAAATTATCTTCAAGATTACTTTTGCTGCTACTTAGATAAATTTCAAATGGCTCTCCACTCTCACAAAGTGCACTACATACAGTACAGTTTGGGGCCACCCCCGGATTTTCTTAAAAAATAAACAATACGCTGCTCTTTCAAAATTTTTAAGAAAACATTAGAAATATTTAAGAAAACATTAGAAATATTTAAAACAAATGTAACCGGCAGGGGCAACTCCCTAACCACCAGATCTCCAGCTGCCCCAAAGTTAAAGATAAAGGTGTCGGAAAAGGTTCTTTGTGCGATCTCATTAGAGAATCATTTTTGGTTCTCTGAAGAACCAATTTTGTAAATGAAATGTGAGAGTGTATAAAGTATAAAGAACCTTCATACTGTGTAATGGCTCTGGCAGGAACCCCTAAATTGGCAAAGAATTGGTTCTTTATCTCTTTACAGGGTTCATCACACACTCTTACACACGCACGCACGCACGCACACCCACCCCTCATTTACAAACATGGTTCTTTAGGGATTTAAAATAGTTCTTCTATTGCATCACAGAACCCTTTGTTAGGAGTGTGCAAAAAAGATTAGCTGGAAAATTTGCAACATTTTCATTTAAGTGTCAATTAATTATTGCAGATGCACCAAGGCGGTACATTTTAATGAATGAATAAAACCAAGCGGTCACCAATTACCATGATGTGGTTTGCATAATACTGGTTATGTGCTTTCATCAATTATTAACATTAGTGTATTTGACTGAGCTATTCCAAGCACTGAATCTGTTAGATTACGAGGAGAGTACCACCCAAGGGTTTCTCTCTGTGCACTAGAGAGACAGGTTATTTCGCAGAGTGCTTCTTGAGTGCTAGACACGTCTATCTTGATTAAATCTGTATGATAGTAATGCACTTTATTTGACCAGGATTCAAAGCCAGCCCTGCAAGATTTCTTTCTGTTTTGATTTTCAGTTACGCATCTGGTTTCAGGTAGGCTGAGAACCGTCAGGAACACAAGGAGGCACCGTGCCAAACTGCTGTCTCACAGTTTGTCCAAGCTGTCAAAGTGATTGATTTGAGGTGAGAAGACTTACGCGTCGTGGATGTGGCTGTAGAACCTGCCGTTGAGGGCGCCCAACTCTGAACCAACCAGAATGAAGGGTGTGTCTATCTCAGCAGCCTTGACCAATCGGTGGAGGTCATCTACCATCCTGAGAAAAAAGAGAAGAGAGAGAAATAGAGAGAGAGAGAAGAAAAGAGGCGTAGCAGTCAACCCGCTGCAGGCACACCAGTGAATATAGCTCGAATGAGTGAAGGCCAGACACAGTCCATCCGACGCCTCATTCATCACCGGGGCGTTATGACACGTGTATCCGCTGAACTCTGACCCCCCGTCCTGTCGACTCTAGACGGCGGCGCAGACATTAGCATGGTGGTCAGCTCTGTCCTTGTCTATTACGCAGGAGACGGGCAGTCCAGAGACTAACCCTGCGCATATAAATCTTATTAGCTATATGCACCAGGAGACAGAGAGCCAAGGGGTCAGGAAGAATTATTTCAGACATGGTCATTAACCAAAAGGCCAAAAAACACAAACTCGGGACGGTAAAAGACATAATAAATCTTAGAGCCATTCAGAACGCCACTGAGCAGAAAATGGATGTGTATGACACTAAATTAGCATTTGTAATACCACGTCATCTGGTACATGTTCCTCCGCTCCTCCAAGGAACATCGTCTCTTTCATGCCTACGCACAAGGCAAACCCAGTCCAGACTCTTCTCTTCTGTGGTTCCCCGCTGGTGGAATGAGAATCCCTCTCTAGCTTCAAAAACCACCTTAAGACTCATCTGTTCAGAGAGCATCTCCTCTCCTGATGCACTACTCTTACATAAATTTAGCACTTAATATTTGCCTCTGGTTCTCACACTGTCCTGAAGCTTGATTGTGTCCTCATATTGCTTTGGATAAAAGCGTCTGCCAAAAGATTGTAGTAAGTACATTTACAATGAAACCTGGCCTAAAATAGGCCCAACCAATCAGAGTTGTTTGCAGAAGGATCCATCTTGATAGGCAGCGCCCAAACATGCCAAAATCCTTTATTTAGATCTCTCAATTATTGTTATGCACTTTTTCACAAAGTGGGAGGAGCTCTGACTGTCTGGTCCAGCCCTCATTCAAAAACCCAGAACACTGGTGCTTCACTTACAAGTACTTGAATGACCAACTCTGGATCCACCTTCTACAGAGTTTTCCTTTTTTTATATTATAAAGAATCAGCCAACCCAAAACAAGTGTGAAATGTTTTTTTTTTTTTAAGTGGCCCATCCAAGAAACCCTAAGAACAATTTGCAACATGTTACCATATAAGAAGTTGTTTCTCAACGTTTTACAATGATGTATTTCCCGAACAAAGAATCTTCAATTTTCAAAAAGCAATATTTCTACTAGTTTTCACTTCCTTACAAATTGACTCTTTGTGTGGCATTAATATCGTTCTTTTTATCATATAGAAGTTATTTGATCCTGTAAAACTGAGTATATACTGTATATTTTCCCTAGTGTATATTTCCTTGAAACTTTTTTTTATGGGAAAGTGCTATTATTCATTGCATACATGTAAAAAAAAAAATGTATATTTATAAATTCAAAATATGTTATATATACTATATATCTGTAATTTATATAAAAAGATTATATCACTCTATTACTTCATATTTTTGAAAGCAGTTTTGAAAAATGTATTATTCTATTAATCCTTAAGTGATTTTCCAGATTGTACGACTTGCTCTTTGGGTCTTTGGGTGATTTTTGTCGGATGTCCACTCCTGAGGAGGGTAAAAATGGTGTTAAATTTGTCTGACAGTCGACTGATGACGTGTAACCTCTTCAGAACTTGTTTTGTAACCTCTCATGCCTGACTGAGCATCGACTACTGTTTTTCTTAGATGCTCAGACATTTCTCTTGACATGGCATGGCATGCACCCACAAACGTGGTAAAAACCAGGCTTTTGCGGTAAAGACTCAGGTAGATGTTTTAGAAACAGGGCATGGGCACCAACATTCACATTTAACTGCTGTCTAACTGACAACCTCCTGACCTTGATTACCCTCATATCCTGATCATTCAAGAGCTTCAGCAAAGCCATTTAATGATTGTGTTCAATAAATGAATGTGAAATATGCCATTTTTTGATTAATTTCTTCTTTTTTTTTTTTACCATTGTTATGACTTGTAAAAATGTAATAATGTAATGAAAATATGACCATATTTATGTCAAACTTAGATTCCACTGTAGATTCCACTTTTGACTACGCCTGTATAAATGGAAAATACTTCGGTTCGTGCATCTCCTGCAAATGTAGCCCTTTTTATTAGTGCTCATGTCAAGATGAAACAGAGCAGAGCACAAGTTGACAAACTGCATCACCCGTTGCTGATACGCTGTATTTTACGGCTGCTTGGCTGTTTCCTTCCCCAACAGATCAAACCAGGGGCTAAATGAAGAGGTCTCGCCGCAGCCAGCTGAAAGGGCATCCGTCAGAGCATCTGCTTTTCACCGCTTATTGAATTCCGAGAAGGAAATTGATTGCTTGAATCACGCTCCCGCTGCGGCCGGACTGGAGCTGGAGTCGAAGCGTCCACGTCCAGGGTCTCACTGTGTCAACAGTTACGAGATAAGAGTAAGCAAACGTGCCGGACGATCATAGCGGCCAATGAAGCAGGACGGCGTTTCGCGGAAGGACAAGGACACACACGCTCACGCACATGCACACATCTATCTCCTCTAACACGGTCAAACGAGACAGTCCGAGCTGATTGGAAATCAGGGCCGAACATCACGCAGGACAGGGGCCAAAAGGCCGCCCTGGCGCGGATGGTGAAAGGGCGTCTGCATGAGAGAAATAACGACTCGATCCAATCGTCTGTGTCCACAGCACTGCCTGAGAGATGAGTCATTAAAAAGAAGGCACTGAAACACAGTGACTGCTTTGAGCATGTACAGAAACAGCTGTATACAAGTTTAAACACCTCTGGATAGATTACACACTGTTGTTGATTTTCTAAGAGAGAATAAATACACATCCTCTACAGAGATCAAACATTTGCACGTTTTAATGCACATTTACTGATTATGTGCTGAAATTAACATTTTGGAAAAAATAAAATATTCCCAATGAAAATGTATGGCACATTTTACTGATGTATTTTTCCAATAAGGTAGACTCAGTAGATGAATAGAAATTGTGCACTAAAACGTAAATCAAAATCTCATATTTCAGTGTGTTCCCAGTAGAGGATGTGTACTTATTTGCCAAAGTCATTTCATCATAAAATAATATTGGACAGATATGGCGTTATTAACTATTGTTCTTTGCAAATGGACCACCAAACCAAGAAAATGTTTAATTTACTTGTATGTTTATTTTCCTTACATATATTTTGTCATTTTCTATTCCTTTTTTAATTTTTTATCTTTACTCAAGTTTATCTGGGGCTCCACACTTACACTTTTGACACTTTTGACCAATCCACAGTCGCATTTTGACACAGTACTAATGCTAAACACAAAACACTACATATTAATAAAAGTCGATAAAAGTTTAGTGTATGATCCTATTTTCATTCATTCAGTTTAGAATGTGTCCTTTTATTCTGCATTCTTTAACATAGCTTGAAAATGCCACATTTTTAGGCCTATTGGTTGTTAAATATTTATTAGAATACTAAATATTTATTAGAATACTAAAAATATTTATTAGAATACTTACGTTTAGGATTCCATTATAATTATTGTCCGTTAATGCTCTTTTCATTCAGTTTTAGTATAAGATCATACTGACGTTGACTTTCTGCAGTTTGTTTCCAATCTTGTTTTGTAATAACAAAAAATAACCTTAATAAGTAGGAGGATAAAACGAAAAAAGAGAAAACAAAGAGTAAGTGAAGGAATTAAACTACAATGCTCTGAGTACCTGCCAGTGGTGGACGATCTCCACACTTTCTCCATGCCTGTCGTCTCGTTCTCCATCACTCTGCTGCTGAAGCCCAGCCCCACTCTGTCATACGCACAGACCTGAGAGAGCACAAAGCACATATACGCATAAAGACCTCAAAACTAATTAAACTGGAGGAAAACTCTCAATTTATGTCAGATTGTTGGGGTGTCTAAAGTCTGGCCTATCCAAGTAAACAGATCTAGGTCTGCATAACACCACATAAATAATATTACTAAGAATGCTTTTTATCACCTCGAAAATATTGTTAAAGTGCAACCATTTCTCTCCCGGGCAAACTTTTGCATGCCTTTATTACTAGTAGACTCTCTCTTTATTACTGTAATGCTCTCTATACTGGTCTATCGAAGAATAAACTGCAGATCATTCAAAATGCTGCAGCACGAGTTTTGACCAAGAGCAGGACAAGAGCCCACATTTCACCTGATCTTAAGACTCTTCACTGGCTGCCTGTGAGCTTCAGAATAGATTTTAAGATCCTTCTACTGGCTTTTAAATCACTGCATGGACAAGCAGCTGAATACATTTCAGACATGCTCGTAAAGTATAAACCCTTCAGGTCCGTCAGGTCCTCCAACACTGGACTCTTTAATTATTCCCAGAGTCCGGACAAAAAAACACAGGGAGGCGCATTTAGTGTCTCTGGTCCTCACCTCTGGAACAGCCTCCCAGTAGATCTAAGGACGTCAAAATCTTTAAGCACTTTTAAAAGAAACTTTAGAACATACCTTTTTAGCTTAGCATTCTCATAATTATTTATTCTGTTTGATTCTGTATGTATTTCTAGTAATTTATAATATATATATATAATATCTGTATTAATATATAGATAGATAGACACACACACACACACACATACATAAATACGTATACACATACATAAATATATATTTTTTTATACACTCAACAAAAATATAAACGCAACACTTTTGTTTTTGCTCCCATTTTTCATGAGATGGACTTAAAGATCT
>JBBPCZ010000001.1:3999627-4011794 GCA_037974445.1 Brycinus macrolepidotus
ACATGCCGCACTCCGTGCAGAGAAGGCGCTCACCAAACTCCATACTGAAACTTACCGTTTATCGGACCAGTCGTCTCCCGTCTGTGGGCTGATGACGTTGTAGACCGATGAAAATAGTTTAATAATTGTCAAAAGCGTCAAGTTAACTCACTAGTATATTATAATTAGTGACTAGAACACAATACAAACACGCCAAAGCACGCTGAGACGCCGAGCAGCACTGGCAGCAAAACAGGAAATGACGTCAATACCCACTGCGCCACCATGGGGCCAATTCTAAACATTTGACCATCAGATCACAAGTTTAATGCCATCTGTTGCTGTGAGTCCAGCCGAGTATAAGTGGTCTCGACCCCTCTGAGTAGGTAGGGTACATCCTCACCCCCCACGCCAGTGTGGACGTTTGCTAGCTGATGTAATAGAGTTGGTTTTTAGTGTTCTCCTCCAAGCGTGTTGGGCTGTCCAGTGACATTACATTAACGACAGTTCAGAAAGATGCAGTGGAGCTTCCTGTGACTCAAAGTAAACACATGCTCCCCTTCAATGACACACTTTCATACTTTGGTCACTACACTACAGAATGCACTTTTTTGCTAGTGTACTGTTTTTTGCAGATTTTCTGCATGGGGTGATAGTATGCAGCTTGGGATGCGGGCTGTTAATGCCTCACAATGTTGAATGTACTGTGGCTTGTGCTGTTAAAACAAACTCAAATTTGAAAGTTGAGTGAAGTTTATTTAGAAGTTCATAAATGACATTCTGACATGGTTAGCATTATTTTGGCCAAAATAACTGATTCTTTTTTTTTTTATTCTGTCTCTTCCTTAATGAAAACACACCCAGAAAAAACACTTGATTGATTAAGTACCTCATTTGCATATTTGCATATTCAAAACCAGACGTCACAACACTGTTAATCCAGTGTGTACTTGTTTCTCAAGTGTGACTACTTGAAACGTCCGCGGTCTTCTGCTACTCTGTACAAATTTAGTCCCAAATATTTAAAGCCAGCGTGAGAGCGATGAGCATGTATAGGTCCTCATACCTTTTTCCCACCTTTGAAGACTCTGTCCCTGATTGCTGGAACAACAGACACATGCAAGCGGAATAAATCCATGGCTAATTTTATAAAGTAGGACAGCAATCACCAGAACTATGCGAGGGAGGCCGAGATTTGCATTTGGCTTCAAGCTGTAAAAAAAACTCGTCACTCCAGTGGTCTTTACTCTTCACCATGGCAGCGTTAGACCATTTATTGCTAAAAGCACTTCACTGTCGCTTGCTATAAAGGTGAGACATGTTGGTGTTGGGCTGCCGGCGTCCTTTCTATCTAACCGGAAAGCTTTTATGGAGGAAGAACACTCAGGCCAGCCATTACAGTAAAAACCTGAAAAGTGAGGGGCAGTGCTTAAACAGATGGTGCCAGCCAGAAATATTCATGTCATGTAAGGACTGGTGCGAATTGGGGAAGGACTGGGGAGACATTACTTATGAAATATTTTTACCTATGTCTGCGATAAGATTGGAACCCCACCACTTGGAATACCAAATGTCACCCCTTGAGTGTTTGAGTGAAAATTAAGCCAATTAAACACTGTACAATTGAACAAATCTTGTTGTTTGTTGACAATTCATGCTACGGTGTGGGAAAGTTTCTCCATAGTGACCCACCATGCCAAAATCTTTGCCAAAACCATAGTGACCCACCATGCCAGGGCAAAAAAACTGGACTTCCCCAGTTGGCAATGTTTTTTTTTTTGTTTTTTTTTTGCTCATCACCCCCTCTTTGACAAAAATTTGATTTATCATCCTCCTAAATCCCACCACCCTGGTCGAGAAAAGTTTGTGATCGTAACGTTATATAGGGTGATGGAGGATGAGGAGGGATGCAAATGCAGCTCCACTCACTTTATTTTCACTTTATTTTGGGTGCAGACCCAGATATCACTTTTACCTACAGAGTGACATATGGATCTGCACTCAGTTACCATAATCCCATCTTTCAGATTCACGTTCCTACTCGCTCCCTCCACTCCTCCAAGGAACATCATCCGGCTCTGCCATCTCTACACACGAGGTAAACCCGGTCCAGACTGGTCTCATTCTGATTCCCCGCTGGTGGAATGAGCTGCCAAAGGCCACAATGGCAGAATCCCTCTCTGTCTTCAAACACCTCCTGAAGACTCATCTGTTCAGAGATGCACTACTCCCTACATAAATATTTAGCACTTAGAACTCTCCTCTGGTTCTCACACTGTCCTGAAACTGAAACACAAGTGTTTCCTTGCTTTGGATAAAAGTGTTTGCCAAATGAATGCAATGTAATGTAATGTAATGTTTTTTACTCTAACAAACTTACAAAAACACTAGAACACAAACATACTACTGAGCATTACAGACAGAACAGGGTCCAGATACATGAACTGGGGCCACGTTTAACTGACAAATACACGTGAACGGAGAGGAGTATAAATACATAAAGTTTAACCAGGGACAGCTGTGGTGGGGTGTGGTTACAAACAGACAGGTGATAATATTCAGTAGCAGGGCAGGACAGGGGCAGAGCTCAAAATGAAACTGAAAACAGAAATCACACAGAGCAGGGGCGTGACCAGGAATCCACGTGTCATACATGGACACATGGACGGGACAGGGGGTGACAGAAAGTAGCGAGACAAGATGGGACAAGACGGTTACAGTGATCTACAGGCAGCACTAGAACTAAACTCACAAAACTGTTTGTGTTCTCAATTCATATCTGCTTGAATCACTTGTTTTTATTATGATTAACTGTACAGTCCTATGCTGTCTAGTGTTGCACAACTTATTAACCCCTTTCTGCAGGCCAAGCCGAAATGGAAGTTTGCTCATCTGATATTTTTAGTAACATAATTGAGAAAATAATAGTGATTTAATGAAATAATAATATACATACATTCAAATACAAAAATTATTATTATTATTATTATTACTAAAGACTAAAGACTAAAATGAGGGACCTCCAAAACTGTCACGTCTGGAGGTGCTCAGGGTGGTGAGGCGAGGCACAAACACAAGTCCCCTTTTGATGGGTTTTTATTAATACACAAACTCAACAGAAACTCAACACAAAAAAGGCTCAAGGGCCTAAAACACACAGCATACTAAACTAAAACACAAAGCTTACTTAACACAGATGAAACAAAAGGATCAGGTTAGAGTGAGGGTAAACACAAGGGTGTGCATGAAGGGTTGCCCGACACCAGTACACGAAACACAAGCACTTAAATACAAACAGAACTAAACCAAGAACAAATCACAACACAGAAACACTTAACTCAAAACACCAAACACCTGTAACTAAGTACATGAATCAAGACACCACAAACACATAGAACAATACGTCAAAATAAAAGTCCAATAAACCAAACAGAAAGAAAGCGGCCTCTAGTGGCCGCTGTCCAGGGACCTGACAAAAACAAGCGAAAAATGCATTTTCTGGCTACTGTGATACAGGGCTTATGCAAACAAACAATGACTGGACAGATTGGTTTTGAATTAGGTGAGGTTTTATTTTTAAACCGGACCTGTAATTGCATCTCATGCACACATACGCCCGCCCATACGTGAACACGTGCAGGATCTGGGCTTATCTCGGTATGGACACCAGCGTGCACAGCAGCTCACCCCAGAGAGTTACATAACGCAGCAAATCCTCTGGCCTGAGGAAGGGATAGAACACCCTCCCAGGTGAGCAGGAGTGGTGCTCAGACTCATGCTTGAGTGATAAATCCGGCAGCTGGTGACTCAAACCTGCACCTGTTAACATTTAAACACTGACTCACTTTAAAAACAGTGGAAAGGCCAAGACTGGGGTTAAAGCCAAACAGTGCCCTTTTCAAGGAAAACGTGAATCAGATGATTTTTATCATTCATTTTAGTCTCTTTGTCTCTTTTTTAATATTTCAGTGGTTGTGACTAGTGGACTGATGTTGGTACTAAAGCAGAAAAGGCTTTAAATCAGTATGGGTAGGGCCACAGCTGGAATTCACTACTTTCGCTATCCCTGGAGAACTCTCAGCCAGATGTTTTAAGCCTTTACTGCCAGGTTTCAGTGACAAATAGGATGGGTTGTACCTGACAAAAGCATGTATGTTGTGTACAAAACTGTCATAAGAGCCATGTACACGTCTCTCTGTCATATACAGTCTGGGGCTGCTGGTATAAATGGGGTAGTATCTAGGCCCCCTGCTCAAAAAAGAAATACAAATTAATCTTTGGCATCCGTATCATTTTAATTGCTATTAACAAATGACTAAAGGCTGAATATATAAGACTCCCGAGAACCTAAGAGCAACGGTACCACCAACAGGAAATAAGAAAAAAAGCATTTGGCTAAAATGGGCTGATTTACATCTAGCCCAAGCTGTAGATTCTGTATCAATTGCGCTGTGACATATAAAATTTTGTAAAACTCGTTTAGTTAAATTCATGCTCCTTTTGGGCTCATTTTATTCTGTGAAGTCCCCTGCAGTGTGTGGTCAGTACTTACAGAGGCCTGATTGGCTGCTGGAAGCCATTGTAAAACATTGCTTTTACCTTTGTATGTCATTATATTTCATTGGATGGCAGTGTTTGATTTAAGAAACCAGTCTTGATCTTAGCTGTGTTAATTTTTGCCAAGCCAACAGTGGTGATATAGAAGCTATAAACAAGCATTTAGAGCTCATAACAAATTAGATCTTATAACTGCTTATAACAGACATTCAGTTAAGATAATTTTACTTTTCACTGTTTTACATTCAATATAAGTATATACAAATCAGTCAGATTGCTTGAGGAAGTCTTTATAATGTGTTTTTATCAGTTTAGAGGAACTGCTTGTGCTTCTCATATGGTAAGCAATGATGCATCCATGGGGACTTATTTTGTTGCTACCAGCAATACTAATGCACTGTCTGTCAGTTGTTATGAATTTCAGGACTTTTATGTCCCCACTAACCTTGTCTAGTGAACAGCCTCAGAGCTGTTGTCCTGTCCTGACTAAGCCACAAGCACGTGTTGTTTTTTTCCTGTAAGTCGTCATGAATGTTTTTCGTTTGTTTGTTTGTCATGTTGTCCTACAGTATGGTATGTGTTTGTTGGTGACTGGCTGAAATGGCCAGTGAGCAGTGGACATTTTAACTTCCCCGCTGTAAACAGGACTACAGTGCTGTCTGGGGATTAGAGAAGGATTTGCACCGCTAAGCTCCCATAACCCCGCCCATTGACCCCCAGGGTCACTGCATCAGAACTGCCTCCTATGCAAGAATAGTCCTGTCAGGAAGATGCATAACAATATGAATGTGAGCTGATATATTGGATTTGTCCAATATATCGGTGGGCCAACAATATTAAACAATATTGAGCACCTGTTTTACAGTGTATGGTCAATGCATGAATAATTAGCAACTTAAAATGATAATGTCAGATGTATCTAAACCTAATGTTTTGCATGACATTAGCATGTTACAACACACACATGTACACACCTGAAAATAAAAAAAAATGAAAAGCTAATTAATATAAATCAAAACTGCAAATAATTCTGCATAACTCTGCCCCCCCCCAGTGCTACCATGTTGATATTATTGAAATATAATGAATTAATAATGAATTTTTTGCCGTTTATTTGAGCTTAAGAATTGTAACCGCTGAAACGTGACAATTCACATTTAATAATTGACTGTCAAATCAGTAGTTAAAATATAAATATAAAATGATATAAGCATTTTATATTTATAATCATTTGATATTGAGCGATCTTAGCCAGTATCGGTTCTAAAGTTTTCATATTGATTATTACTTTGTTTTTTCTTTGTTTTTCTTGGTTTCGTCTGTTTGGTCTCAGTGTGCTAATTTCGAGTGGTATTAGTTATAATGTACTCAGATAGTAGACCTCCTTTAGTTCTTACCACAAGTGTGTGTCTAGTACTCATGTCTAAAGTCTTGGCGAGAGAGTTGTACTGAAACGGGAGTAAAGTGGACCAAGATTTAATCTTCACCCTTCCACTACGGTGATGAAGGAATGGAGACATCATCACACATGAAGGGCAGCAAGAGCAGGGGCTCCTAATCATTGATTTAGCTTCGTGGCTGCAGCATAATATTCCTGGCAGGATGTCCACTGTAGCTCTTCAAGGTTACTTTATTGTCATCAGCAGCTTTGAACACGTACATAATGTGTTTCTCCACGGTGCAACATATAGCAACATTCAGTATTCAACAGAGTGCAAATTATGACAGAAACAATGCAGACAACACAATAAATAGACATGTTATAGAAAATGTTCTTAACATTTTCCTTTTGTTGTTTAAAAAAAAATTTTTAAAAAAAAGATAACCTCACCTTGTAGGAAAATTTTATGTAAAACAATTTCAGACACCCCTAATGTGGACCGTCCTATTTTAACCACCTCGGCGCTAGAAGCAGCTTAGCCAGTCGGTCGCGTCATTCATTCTCATTGAGTGACCTGTTCACTGTGCTCGTCTGTCACGGTACTGTTTGACGTGCATTGGTAAATGTAAGTAGCCAGCAGAAGTCTAGCCTGTTGAAAATGTGTTATTTTACAACCTCCTTTTATTTGTTTAAGTGTTTCATCTACTAATGCAAGCTGACGTCTTAAGTTAATAAGTTTTCTATTTAAACCAGGCTTAGATGTTGGTGAGGTAAAATCGATCATAGTCATTTCCCAAGGAGATGAACTACCTTTGTTTTCATTCTCGTTTTATCATGAATAAATTGTGCTTTTCTGAAATTAAATCGCCACTTAGCCTGTGTGGTTTGTTGTTAGGCTAATGTTAATGCATAAGAAGGTCTAACGTTATGTTCTGAAAAAACATTACTATCAGTGAAACCTGTGGGGGCAACATAAAAAAAACTAGCTAGCAAATAATAAGCCCTATTATTTTAGTGGTATTGATTCTGCATTCTGTACAGTACCCCCCCAGTACCCCCCGTAATTCGAACTATGGGCAGTACCCCCCAATTATGGAGGGGTAATTCACACTCTGCAGAATGGCTAGTGTTTCACCATAAGTGTGATTATTATTACACAGGAGACAGTTACAGCATTGAGCAAAGCGCAAGGGGACGACAGGAACAGTCCAAGAAATAGAAAGTAGAGCAGTGTAACAGTAGTGTGAAAGGGATGTAAATCCGAGACAATACAGTAAATATCCATTCCGTGATCCATTCTGGTTTGCGCGCCAGATTTTGAACCGTTCAGAGAATTTGTCTAAATATACATTTGTCCAGAACCTCGAAAAGTTGGTTCCCAGCTGGAACCATGATGACTTTAGTGGGTCTGTCCTTCTACAGTTCCTACAGTTCTACAGTTCTGAGTGGAGAACGCTGTGGAAAAGGATAAATCCTCAGACAAAAAGAATGTCCATTGATCATCACCAAGCACTTAATCATCTTGCTAGTACTCTTTGCTTGTGTTGTGTGTTGGTGCAATGCCCTCCGTTGATGATAGGATAGAATAGAATAGAATAGAATAGAACAGAATATCCTTATTGTCATTGCAATACACAGGAATGGACAGTGCAGTGAGATAAGATTTGCAGCTCTGTAGATGCTTCTGTTGTAACTATAAGTATAAAATATATAAAGCAAATAACAAAAAGTGTGATATTTAAGCGGATACCAGTACTTTAGGAGACAAAGTGTCAAATGTAGAATGAATCCGCTGTACCGGAACAGACCAGTGTATGAGGAGATAGAATAAATAAATGACTAAGACCTAGCAGCATGGATGTGATAAATAAATAGATATGTAACTAGAACTAACAGGTCGGTATCAAGAATAAATAATTAAGGATGCATCAAATCAACTAATCATTGATTTAGCTTTGTGGTTACAGCATAATATTCCTGGCAGGATGTCCACTGTAGCTGTTCACCCTGCTGATGAAAGCTGAGGGGGACTGTTTAGAATGTAGCCTAGTTAGTATTTAGTTTGCAAACTAGGCCGTGGTAGCTGGTTCTGAGTAGCGTTTTTGGATCCTTATGCTAATCTCTGGGCCAGCATTGCATCTCGCGTTCTGCTGCACTCTCAACGGCACTCCACATGAAATTAAGCCTTGGAACAAAGTCGTGCTAGAGAACAGTGCCCCAAGAAGCATTTGTCTCTGTCAACAAAATATCATTTGGTGGAATGAGTCAGCAGAAGGAAGCCTAAGCCCTGTCTCTTCGCGTTTCAGTCGAGCTGACAGTGTCCTGTGCTGCCCGGCCAGGAGCTCGGCTGGAGCTAATGGCAGTTTCCTGCTGTTTCGCTGACTCTGTACCTTCAGACTGTGGAGCTTCAGCCTCTGTCTAGTTAATGACCAGCCTGTTTTCATGCTCTCAGTTTTAGGTATGGGCAATATCATGATATTTTTGCCCGGTGTATTTTAGTGCCCAGCTTTAATCCCAGGGGTTAATGAGCTAATCGGCTGGATCAGGTAGACAGAGGGCCTCCAGGACTGAGGTTGTTCTAGATCACCAAACAGCTGCTTGTACCATTAAAAAAAAAACAGATTTAAACCAGTTAAACTAAGACTGTAAACAACAACTACAATGACAACAAGAACAACAACAACCAGTATGTGGGAACTACATACACTGCATAGTAACAAGCAGCTGGTTGGATGTGAATGCATTATGCTATTATTTTATTGCTATTATTCATTTACATCTACATTATTTTCTCCTTTGTTTTTACTAATTTTGAATAAAAATATTCATAGTTATTACAAAGTACAAGTGTTATACTTTTATGTCACTCAAAGAACCCTTTGTGGCACCTCTTTTGAAGATGTATGATTATAATTACTGCAGTCCTTAAACTCTAATAATAATAATTTAATGGTAAGTTATTACAATTTATTTTATTCACTTAATTCTGGATCCACTGAAATAATTCATTAAATTAAAAAGTTTTTATTGTCATTACTTCCCTCTTTTTTTCTTATTTTTCATTTTCATCTTGTATTTTAATGTAGGGTCCTTATGCTGAAGTTTAGATAGTTTACATGTATTTTGAAAATATGTATTTATTTTTCATTATTTTAACCATAGTGAGATTTTGTGGTTTCGGCTGTTTTGCTGTGATACAGGTAATCAGTTAGAGACTCATATCAGGAGGTCATAAGTTTATACTCCAGTGATGCCACGATCACAGAAGAGCGTAATTATCTGCCTATCATATCTTGTGAAAATAAGTACAGGTCCTGATTTTAATGCACAATTTCTGTTTATTTGCTGAACTTAACGTGTGGGAAAGAAGTGATGTGTTGCAAAAGTTACAGCACTTTTTCTATTTTATGTTTTCAGTATAAGAAAGTCAGCGAGTGAATATAATTTGAGCACTAAAATTTGCAGAAAAAAGTGTGTGTAGGGCATGTGTACTTGTGTAGTTGTACTTTTGTTTCGTGCCTCTGATAGCAAGGGATTGTGCCATCACTGTTATCCCTTTTCAAGGTTCAAGCTTCAAGGTTACTTTATTGTCATCAGCAGCTGTGAACACATAAATAATGTGAAGAGACGTTTCTCCACGGTGCAACATATAACAACATTCAGTATTCAAATTATGACACAAACAATGCAGACACAATAAATAGACAATGCATCAGTAATGTAATGTAACAATATGGTGCGAATGGGATGTAAACCTTCCAGAATGGCTAGTGTTGCACCATAAGTGTGATTATTATTACACAGGAGACAGTTACAGCATTGAGCAAAGTGCAAGGGGACGACAGGAACAATCAAAGAAATAGAAAGTAGAGCAGTGTAACAGTAGTGTGAAAGGGATGTACAGTAAATATCCATTCCGGGATCCACTCTGGTTTGCACACCAAATTTTGAAACATTCGGAGAATTTATCTAAAAATAAATTGTTTCAGAACCCGAAAAGTTGGTTCCCAGCTGGAACCACGATGACTTCAGTGGGTCTGTCCTTCTACAGTTCCTACAGTTCTACGGTTCTGAGTGGAGAACGCGGTGGAAAAGGATAAATCCTCAGACAAAAAGAATGTCCAGTGATCATCACCAAGCACTTAATCATCTTGCTAGTACTCTTTGCTTGTGTTGTGTGTTTGTGCAATGCCCTCCGTTGATGATGCATCCTTAATTTTGCTCAAAACTGGTGGAAGCACGGGCTGGTTCGCTAGATGGCACCACGGTTCAAAGAATCCTGATGAGGAACCGGTTCAAGAACCCGTTCCCTGTTGGTGGAAAAGATGAGAGGTTTCTCGTGGAAATCCCATTGGTCCGCTGCATCCTCCGAGTCCTCCATGGCTTGGCACATGTCTTGAGTAGATGACTTAATTATTCATTCTAACAAGTGGGGCTGCCTGAGGGTGACAGGATAATCATAATGAATATCCCGACCAGCTTTAACCCGTGCTACTCTTCTCATGACATTGCAGTTTCTCTCCATACTATTTACCCTCAGCTGGTGTCTCTTAACCTTCTGCAAGTTGGATCATTTGCTTTTAGGAAATCTGTTACAGATTACTTGGATGTATCTCATATTAATTGGCCTTTTCATACTTCTAAACCCAACAGAGAAGACAGTTTGGCTTGGAAAATAAATGCACAGCTGCCCACACGATGAACAACTAAGAGAACGGTTGACCCTCATGGCACAGACAGTAATTCTCTGTTGCTGCTGCATTCATTGGTTGTTTTAGGCTTTACACATTTAAAATGTTTCCCAGAAGAGACTTCAGTGTTAAAAAGCGAAAAAAACGCTGAAGGCGCTTGACTTTACTCGAGTCATTTTTGATTTTGGTAACAGAAAAAGCACAGCCCTTGTTGTCTGCAGGCCTCTATCTGCCTGTTTATTCTTGTCTCATGTCCTGGAGTTGTAGGGAATGATACTAATTAATTGGGAGCAAACAATGGAAGGAGCGTCCATGGTCTCTGAGACAGAAAAAAAGATGTTTCCCAACGCTCGGGTGGGCTAAGCCGATGATCCGTGCAGCAGAACAAAATCCGTGGGTGCTCCGTGAACCTCACTGATTGAATTAAGTCCAATTTTGTCCTTAGCTAACGCTAGGAAACTTTTTTTCAACTTACTTCCAGCTCTTTTTTCCTTTGTCCTGTTGTTGTGGTGGCCATCAGTGACTCTTTACTCCAAGAAAAGCAGAAGGGCTGTCTTCATTTTTTGAACCACATTTGTGTTTTAAAGCAATAGAGAAGGCATTATTCTGTTTAAAATAATATGACATAACATTGCATTAGGAAAAAGTAGAGTTTGACCCCCTTGGCTTCAGTAACAGCCTCAAGTCTTCTGGAAGAGTGTCCAAATTTTGGAAAATGGTCTTCCATTCCATTCAGATTAGCTTGGATACTGATGTTGAACGTTAAGGCCTGGCTTGCAATCAGTGTTCCATTTCATCTGAGAGGTGTTAGAAGAGGTTGACCTTGTGCAGCCCAGTCGGGTAATATGCGTTATTCAATGACCCAAACCCAGCCCAACCTGCAACTTTAGCCTCTATAATGATATCATCCATATTTAATGTGTACATACATACCTATACTTACATTGGTATGTATCTCTCTCTCTCTCTCTCTCTATATATATATATATATATACATATATATATAGAAAGTTTTCTTTTACTTTACTTTACTGCAGGTAAAGTGTGCAGTGTTGCTGTATTTCGATTCTGGGCTGTTTGCCCAACATTAGCATAATACATTGATTGCAAGGCATAGCCTACTGTATCTCAGGTTAATATGTCTAGGCTGCTAGACGTAGTTTCTCTCCCATTCTTTCTTGGCTCACTTTCTGTGCAAGCTTTGCATTTCCCGTTTTAACTTTTCTCTGGTTATTGTTGGTGGTGGCCTCTTCTGTCTGACCAATGGATGACCAGCTATGGATACCACTTGGGGGGAAAAACTCTTATCAACACTCTGAAACACTTGCATTGACCAAAACCACACTCGCAGATTCAAGATTGATGATCGAGCTGCAAATAAGCTGTAATTATAAATGATGGTCTAGCCTAATGCATTCTACACTGTAGTCTGGGTGCAGAGAAATGTGTGTGTGATAGATGTTGGTTACTTTATGGCTTGGTAATGCAGACTATTGACAGCCAGGGCATAAGAGGGTGTGTGTGTGTGTGTGTCTGTGTGTGTGTGTGTGTGTGTGTGT
>JBBPCZ010000001.1:4018753-4038664 GCA_037974445.1 Brycinus macrolepidotus
CTTTGGTTTTGTTTGACTCTGCCGTTCTGTCCGTGCGGAACACTGAGAATGAGTCCGACGGAGTTACAGCACGGTCCAGCACGGTGGGGGTCAGCCATGTCTCAGTGAAGCACAGAATGTTACGATCCCTCATGTCTCGTTGGAAAGTAACTCTGGCCCTTAGGTCGTCCAGCTTGTTCTCCAGTGACTGTACATTAGCAAGCAGGATACTGGGCAGTGGTGCACGGTGCACTTGCTGTCTCAACCTGTTTCGGACGCCTGCGCGTGTCCCCCGGCGTTTCTTTGTTCTGCGCCTCGGGCGAGCGTCGCATCCATTGTTGTTGTCCGAGCCACGCAGTATCTCAGTCGGCCACGACGGGTCGGGTTTAAAAGTGTCCGAGATTAAACGTGCAAAGTTATTACCAATGTTGAGAAGCGTTCTGTTATCATAAACTATTCAACCAAGTGGTTCCTAAGTGAATGCATTTATTGTTGTGACATCACTACCATGAACTCTAAATAGGCTGTTTTTCCAGATTAGTCACACACAGACCGGGGGGGTGAATTGTATGCAAAGTGGGAAGAATACTTGGAAAAGTACTGATGGCTGAATGCTGAATACAGTGTCCCACACGCATACAGTAATGTACTTCATTACAACACAAATATTCTCAGTATACTGACAATACATTTAAATTGTATTTCAAATACGTCTTTATAAGGCTGTCTCATGAGCTAACCAACAGTTGAGCACTTTCTGTTAAACGTTCCATAAAAGCTACACAGCTGTTTCTTTTTCAACTGTTTCAGTTTCGGTTTCTGTTTTTGCAACTACACACTGTTCCACGTTTGCTAAACGTGCCAAACTAAAAAAACAAAATAAATAAACATTCGTTAATAAACATTTTCTATGAGCAATTCACCATATACCACAGCTTAATCTTGTACATTTGACAATGAGTTTGGTAGCTATGTGATTTTAAGATGACATGTACGTAACATAATGTCAAGAAACACAGCAGAATGCAGTACAACGCTGATGTTTAGCTTATCATTCGCGAATGTGCCCATTACAGGGGATATCTTTACTCAGGAGAGCTCAGTCAGGTTAAAGTGCACACCTGGTTCACCACACTGATTTATCAGTCTACTCAGGCTTTAGGAAGAACATACTTGTAAAGAAACTGTTGGTTCAGTTTATCGAGTTTAATAGTGTTTACTACACACTGTTCTGATTTTGCAGTAAGTAATAAACAAGCACTGTTAGTGACTTTTTGAAATATTGTATTTAGTTACAATAGTGGATAAATATTCTAAAAGTAAAAAGAGTAATATGAATACAGATACTATACTCTGAATATATATCCAAAATACGAAATGTGGAGTCCATTTGGAGCAAGGAAAAAAGCAAGGAAATTTTGGCTTGTCATTATATGGTCCATTTCTATTCATACACTCTATGTAGTATTTGAACGAATGGGTATTCAGTATTTAAATGATGGTGGGCCAAAATTTGATACCATTCAGCATGTCCTAGTGGGTGAGAAATGTATCTTCTATACAGTAAGTAAAACCTTTATTTAACGCTTGTCAGCTCCTCTGTCTCCTGCTCTTATGATGACCCAATTGTCCCCCCACCCCCCCACGGCGTACTTTTGCCCTCTGTAGCTGTCATGTGCTTGACTCTGCACTTCATCTCAGCTTACCCCAGCCCCAGTCTCCGAGACCCCCTCTGTATGCGTGGTGACACACTGCCATTTCTAATAGTGTCCCTCTTCCTGCTCTCATTACCCAGGCGAAGCTGTTGTGCCGGCTGGCTGTGATCGGGCCACATTCATGCTGGGCTGGTTCTTCTCAAAACCTCAATAGTTTAGGAAGGCCCAGTCCCGTCTTCTCTGCTCTGTTAGAGCCTGTGCCTTTATTTATTTTTCTTTTATTTGCATGCATAGCTAAACCACAGATGTCCTAATTCAGTCTGAAAGATCAGTACACAAAAAACTGATGTCAATTTACAACTGAAACTCTGCAGCAATCTACAGGGTTCCTTAAAGGGCACATATCCTTCTTTCTTACTGTTTTTGGTTTGTTTTGTTTTGTTAAAACCTTAGAACTCAGAGTGTATCAGTAAACTCTGGTTTCAGTAAATATAAGTGTAAATCAGTCTAGAACCGGTGTTTGTTCTCCTACACGCTTGCCGTTTGCTGCTCTTTCTCTCGGCGCGCCGCCGCTCGGCCGCTCTCCGGAGCCCCTCCCTCTGTGGGTTTTCCCCACCCAATTGTGGGCGGAGACTATCCTGAAAGTTCTACCGGGTCCAAAGATCTTGTGTTTTTTCCGTTTGTTTCTAAACCTAAAACAAAAGAAATTTGTTCATTTTTGTTCTTTATGTTCGTTTGCGTTTGACACCATTTTTAAAACCCCAGTAGTGTTTTTTATTATTATTACATGTTTTTTAAATTACAATAACTTTGGTTCTGCGTGACACAGGAACACCAAAGCTCAGCATGACGTCTGACACCTCGAGCACCAACACACACCGGGGGAACTTCCATATAAGGAGCTGTTTCCATATAAGGAGCTGTTTTGCCACATGACGACGATTTACTATTTTGTTGCGCTTCTGGCACGGATCTGTGCTGCTCGTGTTCTAAGGGTTAATCTGTATATCCTTTCAGTCTTACAGGAAGGATTCAGCCAAAAATCGAATCTAATCTAAAATCTGTTTTCCACTAACCCCAGATATAGTTGACCAGCCAGGACATCTTTTGTGTCCAAATGTTGCTTCTTTAGTTTAGCACCTCAGCTATGATGCTAATGTAGCTAACACTAGCAGTCAATAGTCACCCAAATTGTTTCCGTAAAAATAAACCATCGAAATGTCTCTCAGCACATGTCTTTTGTTGGGCACTATTTTTCTTGAAAACTCTGCATGTGGCTCCAAAGTGGTGCAACTGTCTTAGCATTGGCTCTTACACCGTGAGTTCAGCAACAAGGAAGCCAGCAGATATAACAGAATTGGCAGTTAGAGGTCTCCTGCAAGCATGTTGAGCTTTTAGATAAAGTCCAAACTAGTGTCTGGAGTTAGGCATGACTGAAGAAAATTTGAAAAATGTAAAAAAAACATGTATGTACCTTTCC
The DNA here is from genome assembly GCA_037974445.1 of Brycinus macrolepidotus. Taxonomy (NCBI): domain Eukaryota; kingdom Metazoa; phylum Chordata; class Actinopteri; order Characiformes; family Alestidae; genus Brycinus; species Brycinus macrolepidotus. The sequence goes on from JBBPCZ010000001.1 coordinate 4,021,868, forward strand.
ACCATGAATTGCTTTTAAAACATACATTTAGGCCAAAACCTTCGATCATCAAACAATGTCTCAGGTGTCAAGCAGTGTATTCATAACCATTTCTTGGAATAGCTTTCTTAGAAGAAGTCTTTAGAGTCATTAAACACTTCATGTGTATTGTTTATATCATCAGTTGACGCTGAATGATTTAACAGTTTAATTAAGCAGGAATTTGGAATTTAATTATACAGAAATAAGTAAAACATAACTGTTGTAGAGGTGACATAAACAGGCTTTACCCACAAATTACTACACTGAAGTGCATGTTCTGAAGTTAACAGTTGGTTTTAAATGTCTGCTGTGTGGAATCTTTTTCTTAGTGGAAAATAGTAATATCTGCAGTGTTCATGTTTCAACTGCATTTAGCTTTTGTCAAGAAGGTTAAAGTAATTTAGAATAAAGTATAAGTTTGTAGAGTAATAGAGTATTAGACACCAAAATAAGAAGTTAGATCAAAATGCAATAGTATCATATTTTAGACAATAGTCCAATTTATGTTCAAACTAAAAATGAAGTGATTTCATTATAGCATTTTAGATCATTTGCATCATTTTATATAAATTTTATATAATTTCATATCATATGTCTTGCCTAAATTGGATTATTTCAGGTGTGAATAACGGTTTGATTGGATCATCTCTTGCCGTAGTGAATTTTTCAGGCCAGTGAGGAGTGGGGCTGTGTTTTAGATGTGTAGGCTTGAAAACCGGTTGTGTGAACAACCTGCCAGAGGAGATATTCTATCAGAGCGAAGCAGCAGGTAACTGGCCTTCCAGACATGAGGCAGCACAGTGGCGCGTAAATATCACTGCGCCTGGAAAAGTTTGGGCTCGTCCAGAGTATGAGCAGCGACTGAATTATGTGTGGGAGAAAAAAGGTGGAAGTCTAAGGAATGTGTGCAGAGAGAGAGTGAGTATTTATGTGTGAACACAGCCCATAGGCTGAAAATGGAATCGTACATTTTACACCAGGGGTCTTCGACTCCATCCGTGCTGTCTTATGCTGTAGCTCTAGCTATGAAAATTAGATAGTAGCATGTGTAAGGGTGTACTCACACTAGGCGATCCATGCTGTGCCTGAGCATGTTTGACCCTGAGCTGGGCTCAGACACAGTTCAGCTAGACTCAAACTTGAACATGACATTTATTGGTCCTTTTCCACTGGCACAAGGAGCCGTGCCGTACCGTGAGCAAATGTTTTTCCTTTACAAATAAAGAGACCCGAACCCATACCATACCGAAGCTGCTCAACGACAGGGCCAAAAGTGGGCTGCAGCCGAATCGACTGCATTTCAATTGGTCGAAATGTCATTACAACATGGAAAGAAGTGATTGTCTGTGCAAAAAAAAAACAACAATGGGGCAGCTGGTGGCCTAGTGGTTATGGAGTTATGCGATCATAAGTTTGTGGGTTTGAATTCTAGGATTTCTAGTGTCATCACTGAGGTACCCTTGAGCAAGGTACCGTCCCCACACACTGCTCCCCGGGCGCCCCTCGTTGGTGGCAGCCCACTGCTTCACTTGGTGAATGGGTTAAATGCAGATAAAGTATTTCATACTGTTCACCCAGTGTGCTGTGCTGTGGTGTGTTCACACGTGACTATAAGGGGCCACTTTACAAACTAACAACTGGGAAGTCGACAAAGTACAAGCACGACTGTCTGTTTGGGATGAAGATAAATTTCAGAGGGAGTTTTCTATCACACTAACAAATTTATCTTTATAAAAAATAAAAGACCACAATAACAGAAGTGGCTCTGACAGAAGAACTTTCCACAGGTTCGATTCCATGGACATGGTTTTGGGATGACCGGCCATAAACCGTGTGGAGAGAGTTGAGTCAGAAACACAGTTTCCGGACTAAGATACACTGGAAAATCAAAACGTATTACAACTTCTGTGCCATCGCAGTACAGTTTAGGTACAGCATGGTTCCTGTAGACCATTACCTTTATGATAAATGTGAACTGTATTAGGTGAGGAAAGCTGGAAATTCCTCCCTCAACATCAGCTGCCTCTGTAAAAATCTTCTATGTGCAGCATAATTAACTCGATATATCTAGAAGGCTTGTGAGAAGGTTGCATGTCACCACGCCCAAAACAGCCCCAAATAAGCCACAAGGGGAGTACAGTTATGAGCTCTATCTTTCTCGCAGTGCAAGGGAGAGATGGGTCCAGTACATCAATCTCAATGTGAGTGAAGGCCAGTGAGGGAGCGAGAATAATTGTGCTCAGGCAGGGTACAAAGCAACATAGTATGAGTACACCCTAAAGCTAACAAACTAAACTGGGAAATCATTAAACTCTACTCGCATGTGACTGTATATGAGAATACGTACTTAACTGTATATACTACACTTCCATGGTACCAACTCTGCTTGAAAATAGAGGAAACTAATAAGCAGTTCCATAGCAATCATGTTTATACTATACAGTGGCCCACATGGCCTGACCCTGTAATCTCATTCCTCTGAGATAGTACTCCATGTTACTTATTCACTGAATTTGAATGGAGGGCCGTGTGACAGAAGGACAACTGTAAACAGGACCGTGTAAAGGGAGGTCGTCTCAGGCCTCTTTGCTGGTCATGATCTACAGGGCTTCCTCAGACTCACAGCTCTCTGGCTGGAATTCAATTAGCAGCAGTTCAATGGACTGTGCAAGTGTGAGCGAGTGTGGCCTGACTTGCTCTGGGAACTAGGAACTTAGAGCTGCATTTGATTCAAGACAGAAGCTGCTGGCTTTTATTGTTCTCTTTCCTAAAGGAGGACTTATTCAAAAAAATAAAACTTACACAATTGCCCCCTCATCCCAGATGTAGTCAATGAGCCACAATATATTTGGTTTCTTTAGTTTTGCGCTGGAGCTATGAGGCTAAGGTAGCTAATGCTTGATTAGTTTGTGTTGTTCTAACTTCATGTCTGAATCATAATGTAATTAACAAGCAAGGGGTTTGGCTAATCGCTAGCCAGTTAGCTATCACAGTATATCTATAGCAGGTCTTAACCTTCAAGCCTCAAACAAGTCTCAGGTATTAACCTACAATTCTCAAGGTAGTCTTAAGTCAACCTTCAAGTCACAAGCAAGTCTCAAGTCTTAACCATCAAGTCACAAGCAAGTCTCAAGTCTTAACCATCAAGTCACAAGCAAGTCTCAAGTCTTAACCATCAAGTCACAAGCAAGTCTCAAGTCTTAACCATCAAGTCTCAAGCAAGTCTCAAGTCTTAACCATCAAGTCTCAAGTCTTAACCATCAAGTCACAAGCAAGTCTCAAGTCTTAACTGCCAAGTCATAAGCAAGTCTCGAGTTACTGTGGTGAAAACCAAGCCAGTCAAGTTGAGTCTCTGCAATAAGTTGAGCACGTCATTGGTCAGGTCAGGCAAGTCAAATTTAACATTGACTTTCTAGCTAACATTTGGCCAACCAGTTAGTTGGCTACAAAAACACCTTTCTTTGTTGGTTTTTTTTTTGTGATGGAAGAAACTGAATGTTGTAGGCCATGTCACTGATTTTTGAGCTGCAGACCTTGCATATTGTTGTCTTCTTCTTACCACCGTCATCGACCACATAATCCTTAAATCCAAACTTTACTATTTTTTGACTAGCCTTAACTTTGTATGTTGCACTCTGCTGCTCTGCTGGGTCCTAGGTTGCCAGGTTTGTATGCACAGAAATCACTCATTGCATTTCAAAAAGCAAAACATAATATCTCAATGGTTATAAAAATGCAAATACAATTAAAAACTCCTTTTGAGCCATCCGTCTGAAGTTCAAGTCATCTTAAGGCGTAATTACCAAGTCAAAGGCAAGTCGAGTCTTTTTAATAAAGATTCAAGTCCTCAAATTTGCAACTTGAGTCTGACTCGAGTCAAGTCATGTAACTTGAGTTCCCAGCCTTTTCCCTCCCAGTGTTGGTTTTATCATGCGATTATGGGTGTCCTAGTGGACATTTGACATTGAACTGAAATTGGGGAGGAAAATTGAGAAAAATGCAACAAAGAGATAAACTTGTTTGACGGTTTGATGTTTTGATGACATTGGTTATGTTTGGGTTAGAGGAAATGTATTTCTCCAAACTATTCCAACTATGTCACACACACTTGCATTAGTGGGCATTGCACTGAAATAATTTAATGAAGCTTCAGCAGAACAGGTGGCATTTCCAGCCACCTACTGTTCTTAAAGCTGACCGCATGTGTCCACTCAGTGCAGCCCATGAATACCAATGAGATCTGCTGTATTCAGTCTTCTTACAGAGCTGCAGTTGATGGAGACTGGAGTTGGAAATGGAAAATGGCTTCAGTCACCTGTGTAACATGTGGCTGACAGCCGGTCTTGGTAGTCACCAGATGACACACATCACCCTCCATCAGTGTAATGATAATTAAGCTGCAGAACCGGAAAACTCCCGTAGTCAGTGTCGGAAGAACACTTGCCATGGTCTTTGCAGAGCTAGAGTGGTGTTAACTTTCTGAAGGGCAATCTTATTGACATGATTATAGCGTGCTGCCTATCTGACGCTAGCAGTTCCTAGAGATAAGCCTGGTGCTGGCACTGGGCCTGCTTGGCCATCTAAGCACTCATCCAGGAGAAGACCTCTTCTCTGGCTCAACATTTCATCTACATCACAGGGTATATAGAGATCAGATAGAAAGGAACTGCACATGGGCTAGTAGCGGGTAAAGGTCAGGCTTGTGATAAGCTGGGTGACACCTTGACGCTCTTTAAACCCCAGGGTCTTTAATGACCTTCTGTTTTGACTCTTGGTCTATCATCAAAAGATCTGGGGTTGAGCCCTAACCTCATTGCTAAGCCAGTTTAATCAAATAGATACTGTATCTACTGCCATGGCTAATAATATAGTTGACAGAACATATTGTGAAGTATTCAATATGAAGTATTTAAAGTGAAATATGTGTTGTTTTTTAAATGTAACAGACCAGATCCCCATTAGGTTTCATTCATTATTCGCTGTGTTAACTACTGCTGTAAACAAAGTATGCTATCATTCAAACTTTTGCTTCCTATTACAGTGATAATATAACTGTAGATGATTCCGTAATACTTAGGATGTATAACATGAATAGTTTAAAAAGGAATAGTTAAGAAAAAAAACAGATTTCACAAATTTCTACTTGTCCGTGCCGTAAGTGATCAATCAGTCTAAATTTAGCCTTTTAGCTTAGCGCTGGAGTTATGACGTTGGTAGCAAATACTAGAAGTCATTAGTCACCCAAACCGTTTTGCAAATCGTCTCTCAAAACGCTTCAAGCCCGTCCTTAAAGGTGGTTCAGACTGGTGGATGTGGTTTAGGACCCATATGACTTGATGTGGGCTATAATAATGAACAAAACGCCACCACTACGGCTCTTTCAACTCTGGATATTTAGAGGACTGATCTTGATTGCTCAGTATTTATGAGGAACTGATTCTAGATCAGCACTTTTGATCATTTTGTAGCTCACAGTAAGTCCTAGTGTTTCCTAAACCACATCTACAAGTCTGCTCCAATCAAGAACTGGTGTATTATAGTGAATCATGGTTAATATGAACAGGAACATAATCTAACCTAAGGGGGGAAAAATTAAACTAGCTTTTCAGGTTGACACTGGACTTTGGACTGGCACTGTATAGGGTAGTTTTGACTGTATAGGAAGAATTTACAGGCTGTTTTGCCTCCCACGCTCCACTCCTGCAGTTCCAGCTGTGTTTCCAGTGCTGGATCTGCACGCCACTGCCAGAGGAAATGAGTGCGGAGGCTGAGATGAGTGTGTGTCCGGGGCGCGAAACTGTCTCTGTGCATCAGTCTGCCCTCTGTCCACAGAAAGCTTCTCTCACTCACACCTGTCCAGCCCCCTCAGGGCCCTCGCGGCCCCCTCTCTCACCAACCGAGGCCATGCTGGAGCAGAGCTGCTTGCACATTCGCTTGCATACACACAGATACACACAAATACACACAAATACACACAAATATAGAAATGCCAGACGGGATAATCCTGTGTAAGGCCCCCCAGCGTCTAAGCCACAGCACTAAAACCATAAGCCGCAAACGGCTCTGCGGTCAGCCTAGGATGTGTGTGTGTGTGTGAGTGTATTTTTGTGTGTTTGTTTTCATACATTTGTAGAACAAAATGTCTTGAAAAACAGAAAAAGACGGACGAAAAAGCTTCATACTAACATTTCCACCAATGTAATATGTGCCCAAATCACAAACTTCAGAACATGGTTGATATATAAATGTATAAATTTTCCAGTTTATTAGAAATACTTGCCTTGTGCCCACGCTGGCCATTTGATCAGATACACGTCCATCAATGGAGAGAGACCACCATAGGACCATCACTGACCTGATATTATTTGTTGTTGGGCCATTCCCAGAACAGCATGGCAGTGGCATCAGGTGGAGCAGTGCCTGGGTTTGTAAACTTACTGCCTGCTCTGTTAGAAATATCTACCTTGTTGGGACCCCTTGAGGTAGAGGGCGGCTCTCAAATTGTGCAGTATGAAGTCAAAAGTCAATAACTGTACACACACAGTGCACCCACATGGTAGGTCTACCTAATAAAATGACCAATGTGTGTAAACACAAGGTGGGCATTTCAAACTGGTAGCTCAGTGTATCCAACAAACAGGTCAGGATGGTTGATCTCCTGTAAACAATAAACACTCGTCCTTCACAGTGTGCTGTGCAGAACCAGGTGACAGAAATATGACCAAAGAACTCCATCAGTGTAGATGATTTATGACTGGACTCTTATATAGCTTACATAAAAATACATGAGCGATGACGGGTGTGTGTACACACTGGCCCCTCATATTCACTTGTATTCATAGTCAGTGATGAATCTGGGACTTCCAGAAAGCCCACAGTGACCTTTGCTCTCACAAAATTGGTCCCACCGTTGTAAATCAAAACATGATTTTTCTTTCAGTTCCTAATTATGTTGGTGGCTAATCTGACCCAGTCCAGCACTGAAGGCTTAAACAGTGAGAGAGTTCAGCTGTATCTTCCTAGATACCACTGAGGAAATAAATTCTGATCATTTCTGTTGCGTGTTTTAAGCGTTTACCACTTTTTTTTTTACTGAAAATGTAATAACGAAATGAGCAGAACTGCAGTACTTGCTGAGATTTAAATACAAACATTATTCTGCTGAATATAAATGAGCGAAAAGTCAAAAAGTAATTTTTAGTTCCCAGAAATCATTTCTCTCTCTCTCTCTCTCTCTCTCTCTCTCTCTCTGGAGTTTGAGGAGTGTGTGTCTGTGGCCCTCAGTGAGGCCAGGGCTGATGGCTGCTGTGTGTTGTGATGGTGGAAAGGTCACGGTGTATCATTGCCGCTGTGTGTTAAGTGTTTCTGTGAGTAGCAGCAGGAGTAACTTTAGCACAGGGAGAGTAGTAGCTGGAAAGCAGGTTCTGTTCTTCCAGCAGTACATTTTTAGTCCACTCAAGCTCTTGTTTAACTCTTTAGCCTAATTTATCCCTGTTAGGGCGTGAGAGCAGGCTCAGGTTCAGGTTTGGGTCGGGTTTCAAATTTATCAGTACCAATCTGGGCCTCAAAGTTGCGGGTTTGGGGTGGGTTCGGGCTTTGACCTGCACATTTTGCTTTAATTTGCACATTTGCACAATACTAACACTCAGTCTAATTTAAATGGTATGCAAGTAATTTGTATCAAGTTAACTTATGTCAGGAGTGTATTAGTGAAATCTGATTTCAACAACTATAAACGGTGTAAATCAGTCTAAAATTGGTGTTTGTTCTTCTACATGCTCGCCGTTCGCTGCTCTTTCTCTCGGCCGCTCTCCGGATCCCCTCCCTCTGCGGGTTTTCCCCACCCACTTGTGGGCGGAGACTATCCTGAAAGTTCTCCCTGGTTCAAAGATCTTGTGTTTTTTTTTTGTTTGTTTCTAAGACCTAAAATAAAAGAAATTGTTCATTTTTGTTCTTTATGTTCATTTGCATGTGATGCCGTTTTTAAAACCCCAGTAGTGGTTTTTATTATTACATGATTTTTAAATTACAGTAACTCTGGTTCTACGTGACACAGGAACACCAAACAAAGCTCAGCATGACGTCTGACACCTCGAGCAACAACACAAACCGGGGGAACTTCCATATAAGGAACTGTCGTATGACAACAATTTACCGTTTGTTGTGCTTCTGCTGCTCGCGCTCTAAGGGTTAACACTCTGGGCCTGATTTACTTGCACACTCTGACTGCATATTGCGACTGTGTTTTCTCAGATATACGTACATCTTATCCCGAGACTTTAAAAAGTGTTATTTTGATGGTAAACGTTCTTTCAGACTCGTGCCTCCAAGTAGCTGCTGTATCTGTTGTGCCTCGGCCTCAAAACTGCACGACGGGTCCTGAACGCTGCCATATTCTGCAGTGGCGTAGAGCTGCATGGCTGAGAGATTCATGGTGTGGTCCATGGGCGTGAATGCAAACAGTTTGCTTTCCTCGGCTGGATTTACTGCCGTGTGCTCACGGAGGGATACGTAGCATTGGATTTATCGCCCTGGCCATATAATTACGGCACCCGGATCTCTCCTTCACACACACACACACACACACACACATGCCCAACAAACACGCACTCCAGGGCCTCCTCCACTCAATACGTTCAATTTATAAATGCCAGAGCTGCAGTAATCCCAATGTTCCTCTCCTCAGTCTGGACGTGGTCTGGGCCCCGGCATGCGCGAGGCAGCGATTGATTGCGGGGATCTTAAGTGTAAGCGTAAGCACTTTCACCGGCGTCTTTCTGCCAGCCCATCGATTCCGTCCCACGCTTGGGAAAACGAGCCCTGCCACTCCCCATAACTGGTGACGTTTGTTTTAGTTCAGGCGCATGACATTATGGAAATGCGGTGCATAAAGGAAAACGCCCGTGGATGAGGGATAAGGCCTGGTCACAAACTTTTTTTATTTTTTTTTTATTTTGCAAAACTGCTGAAGTTTCCCCTCCGCCTCCCCTTTTTGACAGCTGCCTGCATTCCCGAGCCATTCTGACCATCAGTTCATTCATATTCATGGTGGACGCGATCGCGCCAACCGTTTGTGAGAAATTCACAACACGTTTGATGTACTAAATGAACTGTTAATTTCGCTGGCTTGTTTTTGTTGGCTTTTAATGCCGAGGGAAAGGGCGCTTTGCTTGCCTCTTCTCCTGTAATAAAGGGATTTTTCATATACAGCAATAGAATAATGTTTGCGCACCCCTGGTCAAATGACCTTTGGTGAAAATAAGTACACACTCTCTACAGGGCACACATTTCTGCACCTTTTAATGCTCAATTACTGTTTAATTTTTATTTTTCCCAATGTGTTAAATTGAACAAATAAATATAAATCATGCACTAAAGTCGGTAATTGGTAATTGGTGTTCAGACTTAAGAATTCTGTTCATTTCTGTTGTCACAAACAACTATTTTGAACAAGCAAATATATGAATATGACTGTACATTAAAGTCTTATTTTCCCTATGATAAAACTAATCAATAGCAAGCCATCTGTGACCCCTCCTACCTAAATATGTCCTTAAATTACAGCAGAGCTTGGCACACATACACACTTTTTTGCAATTTTCAGTACGTTTTGTACTCAGTAGTCTTTCCAATTAATTGTCATCTTGGTAAGATCAGTCTCTAAGCTTTTGTCATCATCTTTTGCAAATTATTTTGCCCATAACACAGAGAGTGAGCGTAATATATTTGTGTCCCCCAGCTGTTTAATATCCAAAATACAGGAGTCATTTCCTGCTCAGCAGTAGCGCAGTGTCAGAATAAAGCAGCGAGCGGTCTTGTGAAATCTGTGCGTGGGTGATAACAGACAATGCCATGTGACTAATTAGCGATGGCAACCCAATAACCCACAATTCACCGTTGACATCTCTAGTGATGGGCGTAATGATTCGCTTTACTGATTCTGTTCTCTTAAATGACCTGTTCAAACTAATCAAACTATGCAAAGTTTGATTCTTTTTATTCACCACCCAGTGAACCCCCGATGTACACAGCGCCTCTACAGTAATGCACATATTCCATAAGTTCTGTTAGTGTGGTAATAGGATCCCACAGTCCAGTTTGAGCCGTTCATGTCAAAATTCTGTCTGAAAACGTGAAAATACCCTCTTCTACATTAATGCAGATTTTCTGCTGCCTCCCTTATGAAATTTCCAACAATACATTAGCACTAACAGAAATGTTTTTGGTCATTCTTGGTTAAACACATATTTAATTTGAAGCTTGTAACAAACATTAGCATATTTGGTCTTGTATGTAGTTATGTAGTAGTCACTCTTTCTTGCATCTTTTCATTTCTAACAAGTGACTGAAACCTGGTCGTACCATCGTTTTTATTCACACTCATTGATGCACTGACTTCCAGAAAGTTTTTTCTCACAAAATTGGTCCCGCCCACTGGAAATCCAACTGTGATTGGTTGATTCCACTGTTATTCCATTCCTGAACTAGCATGGTGGTTAACCAATGGGAGAGGAGGCTTGCCTGTACCTTCAAAGATGTCAAAGAAAATGTCCTAAATAGCTCCATTTTTATTAACCAAAACTTTAAAATGACATAACAGTATTACAGTAAAACCTACAGAGTTTAAATACAACAAACATGACGATTCTATTAAAACAATTCATGTATGTAATTTGAAGTAGATGTCTTTTAGTCCACAGAAATTATATTTATAATTATATTAGGCCTCTCTGAGGAACTAACAGACTCTGAGGGATCCCCACTGCCACATAACAGTCTTTGACAGTCGACGCTCTGCAAGTCAAGTAAGACAATAGTAAAAAAGACATAATCAAGATCAATCTACATCATATTTAGTTGCATAATGTCACTGTGCAAAAAAGTGGTAGTTGATGATTGAACATGAAGAAAATGACAGGTAACAACGCAATAGGTTTGGTTTTTTGATAAGATTTAGATCCAACCATTAAGTCTTTTTCAAGAGTTGGAAAAGAACTGGCCATCATTGTACATATCAGTACATAAAAACAAAATGCAACATGACCTGAGTTAAACCATGTGTTTATGGTATAAACAGAGATAATCTCAAATAAAGAATTATCATTGTTTGAACTATAAATAGTTTTTAAAATAGAATTCCGTGAGGATGTGCACGTAGCCAAAATGTTTGCACTTTCTGTCATGCTTGGCTGCGGATTTTTAATTCGCCCCTCATTTTCTCCATTAGCTTGTGGCAAATGTCACTTGCGCGCCTTATCCACCTGGCACTGTGGATCCCGAAACACTTGTCAATTTCCCTTTCTCTCAGTCAGCAGCGGAATGAAAGGAGACAGCCGTCCGGCCATTAGGAGTCACGCGTCGCAGCTTAACATAATGGTGAAATATATGAGCGTGTCTGCGGCAAAAGAGAAAGCAATTAATTCCCCTGCAGAAGATAATGACGCGCCGGTTGACACAAGATGGACGGTGTTTATGTCACCTATCACCTCTTCACCCTCCAACCTGAACACACACACACACAGTACACACATACATCACCCTCCCCAAAGCCCTTGCCCCATTATTGTCAAGCCCAACCTTGGAAGCAAGGCCAGAACATTATTGTTTTAAGAAATTGGCCAGATGAAAGGAGCGCCGAAGCGTGTCTGATGTATGCCACTCTCAGAAACTACAGCGCTGAGCTCCTGTTGCTCTACAGGAGGAGCTCCCACACAATGAGAGAATGTCTCATTATCTGTGTTGTGGGAAAAAGAGGTATTTCTCTAGAAGAGAGGGTCTACAGTCAAGTTCTGCATGCCTTAAAAGCAACATTGTTTATTTCTTTCCTGTGTTGTACTAGTTCACAGTATCAGTACATGGCAGAAATGAGCACTTGAGTCAAAGACTGATTTGCCTGACATGACTTTAAATAACCTGTTTTTCATTCCTGAAGAAACTGGTTACTGATGGACAGAACAGAGCACGGTAGATAATTTATCTGATCTTGTCAACTAATCTAGCTGAAGTTTTATCTACTTTAGTCCAACACTGTAGCTAATGGAACTAAAGACTAAAAACTCAACTAACACACCCAAAGACTCAAACATGAACCCCAGAGACTCATCTTAGACCCAGATTAATTGACTTGTGATCATCTCTGATAGATGCCTATCATGGTTTCAAACCTCAAGAGTCTAAACTGTTTTCCGAAACTTTCCTAAGTTGTCCTAAAGCCGACAAAATGATGATGGTCTGTGTATCCTTCAGCCTAGCAACAAACAACTACAACGAAAAACAACTAAAAACTAACTTAAGGTCTTAAGTTAACTTTATTCAGAACTTCTGTGTGCTTTAACACAAGCTAGATCTTCTTGGATTGGTAAGGCAATATGTTTGGGGTACTCCTCTTCTGTAATCTGTGCAAGTATGCAAGACTCTGGGAGGAATTTAGAATCCTGACATGTCCTGAGGTAATTTACAGTGCCTTAAACATTTATTATCAACCCAAGCACCTGAAGACTGTTTGGAGAACTTTACGCTGAGGTGCTGAGGTCTGCTCGTCAGTGGCCGATGATGAGCTCACTGTCTCTTTGCTGTATTTGGAGTCTGAATGTGACTGCAGGCAGAGGCAGAGTGACAGCCCTAATAGCCTCTGAGTCATGCAGGGCCTGGGGCAGCCGTAGAAAATAGACAGCAATGAATGGGGCTAGCTTGGAGATGGCCTCCTAGGACGCAGCAAGGCAGGGTTTCTATCGGAAGGTAAGTTGGGAGATGACTGTGCAAGTGCTCATTATAATTGGCGCCCTGTGTGAGGAACACATTTCCCCCTATTTTACTTTTAACAGTGTAAAAGGTGTCAGCTTTTAGCTAATTTTCCACTACTCTGTGAATGAGTGAACTCAAGTGGGCGAATAGAGTAGGAGCTAATAATTCAGATCAAGCACTTTGGAATACCTGGTGACAGGGGCTTCCAAGTGTATGGAAGTATTGAAGCACTGAAGCATTGGCTGTGTCACAGCCATCTGTGACTGGGAGTTCAGTAGAACACAATTGACTTCACACTCTCTGGGTGTAATGCCCCCCACCCCATCACTCAGTGAGATGTTAGCCTGTGCAGGTGTGGTGTCTGCAAGCTGACATAACAGAATTGGCAGTTAGCGTTCTGCTCCAGATGCATTACGCTGTCCAATGACAGTGTGCTAGTGGCAGTTTGAAAAGAGTTGGTTGGACTCAAAGCACATGGAGCATGTGCTCGCCTTTGCCCTCCCAGTGTTGATGGTATCATGTGTTGGGGGAGCGCAAGTGTGTGGAATTAGAGACAACTAAACTGGGCAGAAAATTGAGAAAAATCCCCACCATAAAAGCCTGGCTGCAGGTCGAGCAGCTGGAGCTCCATGTAACCTTGCATAACCTTGTGGAACTGAGATCTGAAGGCAAGCAGGCTGCCAGGTAGATATGTGTTCAGGTGCCATAATCATTTCTCAGTTCTAAACCCGCGCTGCAGCTGCCGAGGCTAATCTCCCAGTGTGTGCTCTGGATGCAGGACCAGCTACGGCGTAAACAAACCCAGCCCAGAAAGAAAAGAGAGAGAGCGAGAGAGAGAGAGAGATTGCGGGGGTGGGGGAGAATTCTGATACAGAACTGAACACAATTCAGCATGACGGAGGGGGCTTATCTGCTAAAAATAGCTCTGTGTCTCTGACGCGATTATCTTGCATTGTTCTGGGATTTTCTCTCCCCCTCTCTATCTCTCTCTCTTTCTCTGTATGTGTATCTATCTCGCTCTGTCATTCTTTAGTCACTCTGTCTTTCTGTCTGTGCTTTTTACAACCAAATGCCATCAGGATGTGGTTGCAGCCGTCCCCGTTCCTCCTACTGCATGGAAGTTAAGCCTTGGCCTTGGCGATAGCCCTCACGGTTGACTGCTCATGACGGGCCCACTCACGTCCTCGTTGGCCAGCGCTGTAATGGGGGTTCTGGGTAATTGCGGCCTCTGCTCCGCCAGCTTAACAACCACTGGGGTCAACTGGCCAGAAGAAAGAAATGGCATGGCATTAAAACCTCTCTGGCCAGTTCCCCGAGGAACAAGATGGAGGGCTTGAACAGAGCTTTGCCGTATAATACCCGAAATAAGATGCCGCTCATCCGCACTTGTACTGACAATAACAGCCTCCTCCAGGCAGTCCACAAATGAGGAAGCCTCCACACCTGTGTAAGTCTTGGAGAATACTGTCTTGAAGGAGCCCAGTAAACATGTGTTTGTTTGTTTGTGTGTGTGTGTGCGCAGCAGAAGGTTTCGCACCCCTCCTCCCGTGATTGTTCCAGATCTGACGGCGTTTCTTGTTTCCGCATTATGAATATTCATGCGTTGCCTTGGCGGTTTGGACAACATAATCATCCGTTAGATGCCACTGTCAACACTTGGGGAGTGAAAGCAGTACTTTCCCCATGAGGCAGCCTGGTCTGGGCTATTATAGGGCTGCTCAGTTTACACCTGAGGCCGGCAGTGTTTGCCTCTCCACTGGCGGCTGCCGCTTATCCTGGAAAACACAGCTGCTGTTTCGGCTTCCGCCGCATGTGGGGAACTGATGTGAAATGTTCTAGCGCATCAGAAAGCAGGCAAACTTCACCGATGCCTCTGTCAGTTCGGATGCACCTGCACTTCCAGCTGTCTCAGACAGTTTGCCTGCATTGGTGCTTGTCAGAAAAACTGTCTTAATTTTTTGTAGCATGTTCAATCACGGCTAATGAAATAAACATCTTTTTTCTTTTTTCATAGTTGCTGTATTAGCTTTGAGCTTTAGTCCATACAGTGAACAGGCTGTCTGTGCGAATTCCGTCATGTTTAGCGTTCATTCATTACAGCAGGAGGGCTTGACTGCTTCTGCTGCATCTGCACGGGCCAAGTGAGCTTCGACTCCATTTGTGCTTGACTAATTGGCCCTGTAAACTGCAAAACTGTGCAGATGTTGGCTGTTTGTGTTGTCTTGGGTTGTGGCGGTGGTGGTTGTGTGTGTGTGCTCGGTGCGCCTCGATTACATAATGTGTGAGTGTGTGTGTGCAGGCCTTGGTGGAATGTGCATTTGTTGTTTCATAATGAAACCTTTCCTGTTTCTCAGAGGATTAGACACGGTGTATAAGTAGAGCTCAGAGCTGGTGACACCAACACCCTCCCCTAGCGTCCGCTCTAGGGAGCCACAGCGTCATCCTCTTTCCTCTCTAACAGCTTCCTTAATTTGTCTTATTTTTTTCATTTTGTTAAAAGTCACATATACAGGCTAGGGTCAGTGGACATACAAGGCTTAAGCCCATGTGTCAAATGAATTATCCGTAATTTTTACACAACCTCTATGGTATGTTCAAGTTCCATTGCCAGCATACTTTATATCTAATTATGTCTCACAAATGTCCACAAATTTATTTTTATTTTACATACTATATTGATCCCAGAGGTAATTACTTGAGTCCTGTGCATTTAACTCATTCACCTGAGTGAAGCAGTGGGTAGCCAGCGATGCAGCATCCAGGGAGCAGTGTGTAGGGGAGCAGTGTGTAGGGGAGCAGTGTGTGGGGACAATATTTTGCTCAAGGGTGCCTTAGTGGTGCCACTGGCAGTCCTGGGATTTAAACCCACGGCTTTCCAATTGCAGGGGCATCTCCGTAACCACCAGGACACAAGCTACCCCCAAACACTCCTGACAGTTTGCAGACTCCTTTTGGACATGTTTTAGAAAATAAAGGCAGAAATAAAATGTCAGAGCATGGAAACATTGACTTTTTTTTTCCTCTTGTCTTTTTTAATGTGTTTTAATATGTAACAGATCAATGACTCTCCTATTATTTCCTCTAGTGTTTCTCTCTCTCTCCCCCCATTGCTGTTTCTTACCTTGTCATTATAAAATTGTTGTTCTGCAGCATCCTTTACTTCTTCCCCTTTCTTTTATTTCTGGCAAAATAACAAGCTTAGCTTCGGGTTCCCTTAATCTCCGCCTCAGATCACGAGTCATGAGTAAATGGATCATTGTGGACCACACTACTCTGGTACATCCTTTTTATATTGAAGAGGAAATCATCTCACAAATGCTCTCTTATCTCTTGCAAGATATACAGTAATACTACAGATGTTTCTACATGAACGCTGTTAGAACCTTATTGAATTATTGGACAATCAGTACAGTTTATTATAAGATACTGCACTATTATAATTAGTTTAGCTATAGGCAGTACTACAGGAATATTATACGATATTACAGACGATTACAGAATAATTATAGAGCACAGGATTATAGAAGTAGAATAGTCTTTTTTGCTTTTATTCTTTTACTTCAACCACATCACAGTCTCAAAGAGAACATGACTCTCCTACAGATACAGATGGTGTTATACTGGTTTACACATTAGGCAGCTAACTGTGTGATCATTAGTTGTGTGTATGCACAAATATATGGCATATTCCTACCATATATTTAACAAATACACTTCTAAACATGGCAAGAACAATGTTTATGTGCATGAAACACGGAGAGCAAGGACTTCGTCCAGTTGCAAAACATTTAACCAGCATCCAACCTTGGCTGTACTGGGATCGCTGAATGAGACTTTCTTTCCTGTCTGATTTTGCCTGAATTGGTAGCCATGCGAATCCACACGCTAATCTGCTCTGCCTGTATATATATATTGATTGAGGCCAGGTGGAAGGTTTATGTAGGCATTTGGATGCGACTTACACTCAACAAAAATATAAACGCAACACTTTTGTTTTTGCTCCCATTTTTCATGAGATGGACTTAAAGATCT
>JBBPCZ010000001.1:4046838-4057824 GCA_037974445.1 Brycinus macrolepidotus
GCTTGCTTTGTGCACTGGGGCACAGTCATGCTGGAATAGAAAAGGTTCTTCCTCAAACTGTGTCCACAAAGTTGGAATCATGGCGTTGTCCAAAATGTCTTGGTCTGCTGAAGCGTTAAGATCACTGAAAGTAAGGGGCCTAGCCCAAACCCTGAAAAACAGGTCCTAATACTTTTGTCCACATAGTATATTTTTAATGTTTTGTAATGGTAGCCAAATACAGCTACATGACTCAATCATCAGTTTGACAGGGCAAAGTCTGCACCCTTCTTCTCGTGTGTTTGCTGACTAGGGGTGTAACCAGTATTTGACTTTAAGTGGGGTTAGTTGTACAACCCTGCAAGCATTGTAGTGAGGCTGACCATTAAGTAGCCTCTTTATACCTAATTATAACTAAGTTATTACTCCTATTACCTTTACACGAGAAAAATACATATAAAACTTAGCTGACTTTGCATTTATCTGCATACCTACTAGAAGAGCTGGTGAATTATCCTGGTGGATATTGGCTAAGTCACCAAAAGCCCACCTTTACATCATTACGCATCGACATCTGTGGAGAATGTTTCTTTATTCTTTACCATGATCGACTTTACAGCTTTCAACTTAGCTTGCTGACTAGATAACCAGTGGTCTACACCAGGAACTAGCACAACTCAGCTCTGCAGAAATGGCCACGCTGGATAAAGTTGTGGTTACACGTTGTCGCTTTAAAAATGTGTTGTTTCATGTTTTTTTTTGTAGACCTAGTGAAAAACTGTGAGCATGTCAAGGCGCCGCCAATGCATTAATTGCGCGCGAGACGTTGAGTTCACCGCGTAATTTCAGTCCGTGAGGATGCTCTCTGCACTCTACTTCTTTTCCTGTAGGTCTCGGATGTCAGGTTGAGTTTTCAGCTGAATTTCCAGCTGAATTTGTCCCGAGTGAAATAGCCCACTTGAAATGGCAAAGTCGAAATTAAGGCGCTGAATAATACCAATTTGTAAAGTTGTAAATTTTTTTTGCTGAATTCGAAAGGCTGAATGTTTCTATATTGAATCTTAAATGCTGTAATTACAACTGAAATACATTCAGCACAAACTTCACTACATAAACTTACATGCATTGTCAATCAAGCATGTTTTTATTCAATTTCAGCAAGTCAGTGTTTTTTTAAAATTCAGATACTTTTGTCACTAAATGACTTCCATACACGAGAACATAACTGTGAAAGGAGAGCTTTAGTTGGAGTTTGAAACAAAGCATGCAGTTGCAGTTCATCCTGTATTATAAGGACTAAAGGGAGGCCTGGCCTCCAACCAAGAAGGCCTTGCGCCTCCAGATAGGTCGAGAAAAGGTTCCTTCCTGGTGACAGTGCTGATAGCCCCAGTTTCATGGCCTTGGATGGGATGTGAACCTGATCCTGGTGGCACCACTGAGCAGAGTCATGTGATTCACAAGGTCAGTTTGTCCTTTTCAGAATCTAAACACTTCTCTCAACAGACCAGGCCAGGCTTTTGCTTTTAAAAACAGATTTCAACAAAAAATATTAGCAGGCGGTGATATAATAAGAGATGAGAGACTGTTTTCTCCGAATGTGTGGCGCTATGTATTCGAGGCACGGCAGGTTGTGGGCTAGGTTGATTGCAGGACCTAATTAGAGCAGGAATGAATGAGATGCGTGGCTTTTGGCCTGTGCGGAAAATGCCGGCGACAGACCGGGGACAGGCATTAGAGACAGTTACTCACCACAAATGGGTGCCAAAGTTAAAAGGCCTTATTTTCCTAACAGACTCAAGCCGTGACCAG
Source organism: Brycinus macrolepidotus (assembly GCA_037974445.1). Taxonomy (NCBI): domain Eukaryota; kingdom Metazoa; phylum Chordata; class Actinopteri; order Characiformes; family Alestidae; genus Brycinus; species Brycinus macrolepidotus. The sequence continues at coordinate 4,048,627 of JBBPCZ010000001.1, forward strand.
AGTGCCAAACAGCATTGCTGCACATTGCAGGAAGTCTTAATGGGTACTAGCTTGTAATAAGCGTATTACTACATTTCAAGTCGTTATATATGCTCTTAATTCTGTCGGTGAAAAATGTAAGACTTATAGGTCTTGTTTTAATGGTTTTCTGCGGCTTGTTTTCCAGTGGCCTGGTGCGTTATATGCATGACTCGGCCATTTCAGGGCTGGACAGAGGCTGAACATTTTTTCACTCAGATAAATGAAGCGGTTTCCACATGCAGTTGTGTGGTGAGTGATGAGTAAGGCTGAATGGAGGAATCTGTTCAGGCCACATGCAGACATTTTATCATGTAGCAGCATGACAGGATTTCTCAATACTTAGTGAGGGAATTTCTCTTTTTTTTTTGTGTAGAAAGTTTAAAGGGCCCATATTTTTCTTATGGCATTTGTTTATGTGTATGTACCAAAAGCAGTCATAAATACTTAATAACAACTACTTAAAGAAGACCTGAATGTGATATATTTTTACACAAACAATTTGGGTGACTATTGAATTCTAGTGTTTGGTAGCTACATTAGCCTTGGAGGTCCAGTGCTGTACTGAAGAAGCAAAATTTGGACGCCAAACCTGTCTTGGCTGATTGACTACATACAAGGAAAGTGGAAAATTGTCTAAATTTCAGTGTTTCTGTTGTGAACATTTCTTTCAAAATCCTTGCCATTATGGAAATAAAAAAAAAAGTAAGAAGAAAAAAGAAGTGCAGTGGTTGACAAAATGAACACAAGCCTCAACAAAACCACCCCAGTATTGGTTTTACTTTATTTACACAAAGCATTGAGTTGCCTGTGTGAGCGACTCACAGGGATAACTCCATCAGAAATAGGATTTTTCATGCATAATTACAGTTTTGAGGTCATTTCACACTCGTTTTTCAGATTTAACACTGAAACCTACACATAAAGACTTATTTTAGTACTGAGCTCATGGGAAGATGATACATTGGAAGAAGAAATATCTGCATTGACTATCAGTGGCAACGGAGTTATCGGTTTTATTTCAGTCACTGCTAAAGCTGACTCACCGGAGTCGCACAGAGCAAACAAACCACGAGCAGTCAAGAGATGTTGTGAATCTTGGATCTCTCACTCGGTGTGAAATGGCCTTTGGCTTTGTGGCTTCCTCTGGCGCAAATGGGAACTGCTTCTAGATGCGCAGAACGTGTATTAATAATATAGCCGTGGTTCTCTGTAATGAAAAAATCTATATTCATTGACAATTTCATCCCAATTTATGGATTTTTTAAACGTTGCTTATCGCACCAGCCCTGGTAAGTACACAATAACTTCGTTAGTTAAATAGTAATGAAAGGAATTGCATTTACATTTGATCGCCATTCTGGATCAACAGTTGGCAATGTCAACCGCTAGCAAACACAAAAGTGTAAAGGATGGTTTTTCTTTTTGGGACTGTAAACTCAACAGTAGCTTAAAGCTAAAGCTCGTCTTTTCCTTAAGTTCAAAACATAATAAAGTATCTCCCCTTCTGTTTAGATGCTGCTGTTTCTTCATTCTTCGATTTAGATGTAGAAAGCAGGAGAGGCTCTGAGCAGTGTCTTTGTCACTCTGCTAGCAGTGATATCAATTAGCATCATCAGTGTGGGCTGGACATAGTCCGGAGGGCCAGCAATCCTGCCTCAGGACCACCTCACGGATGAATGAGGTGTGTGGGTGTCATCTTCAAGCCTGAATTACAAAACCACATCACTGTGTATCGAGAGTAATTGCTTGGTACATTAACCTGTTCAGTCACTCCTACGCGGGAGATTTTATGTAGATAACAAAGCAAACAAACTTGAATAGAGCAGCAGTATTTCTTTACTCAGGAGACGAGCTCTGCGCTCGGCTTGCCACCAAAGATTCTTCTACAGATAGCTGTTTTAATCCATTTCTCTGTTAAAGGAGTAATTCAACGTTTTTCCAGAAAACAGTGATTTCAGAGATTTGTCAAATTTGTGAAATGTCTGTTTCTGAGGTACAGAAAGAACCACCCACAGGGCACTGAGGGAGACCACAAAATTGCTCTTAGAAAGTAAGATACTGCTTCAATGCAGTCTTCTCTAGCAGTCATGCTATTTCCATCTCTGTAAGACTTGATTAAGAACCATATATGTGCAATCTTGTAACCCACATCTGGCTGTTTTACTGCTCTGCTTTTATCTGAATAGTGTACATAGTGATCTGTTGCTACATATCATTGTTTTAAATGGTAGAATAATCATTTATAGGGAACTCTAGAAAACCTGGCAGTTTGTTAACAGCAGTCAAACAAACAGGGCTCATTTAATGCTCCTAAAAGCTGCTTCACAATATTTTTGATAGAGGGCTACACACACACACACACACACACACACACACATATATATATATATATATATATATATATATATATATGAGCTGTTTAGCCAAAAGATAAGCGCATATCAAGCTAACTTGTATGTCAGTCAATTTCAGCCTGTATTTTGGTTAACTATTTATAGCAATAAGCTAAAGATACACTCAGACAATGTCTAACTTTGCATGGGGATCACAGTTTAAGTCACCGGCACTGCTCCTGTTACAGTAACGTTGAAATAGTTGGCCAAATCTTTGTTTGCTAAACGTTACCCGCTAAAATCCAGCCATGGCATCCTCAGGAGTATCTGGAGCAGGAATCTGGAGGTGGAGGTTTTGAAGGAGGCTCTGTAACATTATGCAGACTTGAATAATGAGAGGAGTGAAACACAGAACAGCTTTTCCCTGGACAAGTTGTTCCATCAAATTCATCATGTTGCCGGTCTTGCCCGCAGTGTCTTTTTTGCATGTATTGCATTGCGCATTATTTGCATGGTGCCTCATGAAATGGAGCCACGCTTTTGATCTGTTAGACATTTTTACACCTGCTATGCAACAGACAGTGTTGTCAGGCCTCTCAAAATACAACACACACACACACACACATAAGCCTCTGGCCGTCATGTAGGGTTTTCCTGCATTCCCCGATTGTGTGTTACTGGACAGACAGCCAATCACCAGCATTATGAGATCTTGGGGCAGGCATGCTGCATGCTCATTGGCTCGCTGACGGTAATGAGATGTACTCCTTAAGTATTGAAATTTAGACCTGAATGCCAAGGCAATTTTGACAGTATCTCAACAATTTGGTCAGAATTGAAGCCCGGTTCCTTTGGACTGTGAATTTAGAGGAATAGTTTATCAGAAGTGCTAACATTGCTATAGACAAATGCATTAGCATGTGAATGATACTGCGCTAACTGATACGGTGCTTTCATGCATTGTTAGCCGCATTAGCCCATAAAAGCAAACCAGAGCAGTGGAAACAGTTGAGCTAAGTCTAGTGGCCTGCCAGCATGACCCCACCTCAGACTGCCCATCGATTGCTGCAGCCTGTGGCCACAGCAGCAGTATTTGCTTCTCACTCGTCTGGACTAAATGCCAAAGTGGCGGGGAGAGGATGACGCACTCTGAAGTCGACGGCTGCCCTCCGTTTGATAGTTCCTGAAAGTTTGACTACGTGCCTTTAAGACGAATTGAAAGGACTGTTTACGAAGTCTGGGCATGTAGCGCCACGGCCAATCTATCAGCACGCACCAGGGGCGCTCCCAGCCTATTTTTTCCCCCTGACCTGCTCTATTTCTCCTCCCTGTGGTCCGCTGTATTGAAGGGAGATATAGATTTTGTACTAAAGCTGTCAGTGGCATCCACATGGTGGGAGATGAATAATATGCAGTCTGTTGGTGCTGAGGGGGAAGGGTTCAGCGAGTAGTCATGGCTCAGCACCACATGCTTTTCAGTCGTGCAGACAAATTTAAATAACCTCCTGTCTTTTATTTAGTGTCTGATGTGTCACTCTCATGCTGCACATGGAATGGAAAAATGGAAGATATGTAGACATTATGTCTGCACTACATTGAGGGAGAAGTGGAGGAGGATGTGCGAGAGGCAAGGCCTTTACCCCCAGGAAGAATTTGCCCTTTTGCATGAATCTAGGACCAGCTCCATTTACCCAAGTCCTAACCTTAGCCATTATGAAAGAAACTGTCAAAACTGACCTCTAATCAGTGTAAAAGGGCAAGCTTTGTTATCGTTGTTGTCAGAACCTTGCATTTCCAAAATGGTCTCTTTTCACAAGAGGGAAAAAAGTCGTAGTCTTAAAGAGACCATTTCATGGAACACTGAAATTTCCTCACTTTTCTGAAATAAAAAGATGTGGTATTTGAAAACAATTTCAAAACACTTCTTTCACACAAGTCCATATGATTCATTGTTTTGGTGAGTTCTGGCAGTGAATGAAGCTTCTCTCGCCTCTCCCGTGGTGTTTTTTCTTACATTTAGAAAGGTCTGTAGCTCCAAAAAACCCTGTCCTTCCCTCAACTCACTGTAGCTTACCATGTGACACATAAAAGCAGTACAGGCTACAATTACTGATTGTATAGCAACATACCGTGCAACCAGCTGGGCTTCAGCCAACTATAGCCACCTACTGAATATACTACGAACTGCAGTAATGGAATTACTTAAAATTATGAATGATTATAAGATATATTATTTTAATATATCTTATGTAAGTGCTCTGAGAACAAATACCAACAAATATTCAAAGCCTAAAAAATGTTGTTCAGGCCAACCCTAATTGTTCCATAGTACTTCCGGCACCCCCAACGTGCGGCAGCCAGTCACGGCAGCTCTGCTCATTTCTGAGCTTCTCTCTTATAGCAAATTTCCCACTTGTGGGACTAATAAAGGATTATCTTATTATCTTATCTTATCTTCAAAGCTTGAAAAAAAGCCAGTCATAACAGGGGTCATTTACATATATCAATCTAAAGTAGCAAAAACAGCCTGTCTAAATCTAGGAGACAACGAGGGTTTGGAAAATAGTGGTAGTCATGTCGAATTTTGGCCACATGCAAATGTAAATGAATGTAATGAGACATTATTCCAGTTTATTTCAAACCATTTCAGTTGATCCATTCACCATGAAAGGCCCACAGAATGTAAAGGCATGCTGGCATTTTTAAATGATGTATATAAAATTACGACTGAAGAGAAGAAGTGCATAGTGAAGTGAGGGGATTTAAGGACACTGTGGTAATGTGGGAGATTGTATTTCAGAGACTATGTTCTCTTAAGCCTAGCTCAGCACTTTTCCTGCTTTGTATTGATTTGTGGGGGGTCATAACTGGAGAGGTCGCACAGAAAGTAGCGAGAAGTCATGGTGTCACATGGAAAGCAGCCGCTCAACAGACGAGAGAGGTCACAGTACGGACAGACTGGGGTCGTGGTCTGATTGGACTTTGTTATGCAGTTTTGCATGGCAACTGTTTCTAAACATAAACACTCAGACCATCTCACTTTTTGTCCCCTCATGACCTTCAGTGTTTAGAAGGTGAGGTTTTTCACTTCTGTTTTTCTATGCTATCCATATGTAATTATGCATTTATACATGCAAACAGAGTAGCTTCCACCCTCATGAGTCCATATGCAAGACTAGTGTAGACAAACATAATTCATTCTTTAAAAAAACACACAGTATCTGTCAGTTTGTTTGATTTGCAAACCAAACAGCACTGGTGAAAAGCCGGAACGGCAAGCGGATGGAAGGATCGTGGTGCGATTAGTCACCCTGGAGCGCGTGCTAATGAGAGGCCGAGGCACGAGGTGACACACGCTGAGCCACTGACACGATCAGAGTTTGATTAATTGAGCTGGGTTGAGTGTTAATGAGGGAGAGGAACAGCCACTGTCGAGACAGTCCCCCGACACGGCGTTCAAAATGCTGCCCCAGCACAAGGCCACACACACAAACACACTCGTACACTGCAGCGAGTGGTCTCAGGTCCAGGCCTCAGAAGTCCTGCAGTGTCCCTAAGCCATTGAGCCCAGTAAAGAACTCCAGTGATCTCGCAGTCCTGTGTGTCACCTCTCTGAGCAGGCAGTTAAAAGAAGGTGGGTGAATTAAAGGAGCAGTCCAGCCCATGTGGGGGTGGGTGTTTGGCACTGTGGTAGTCAGGATGGCTGGTCATAGTCGAGACAAAATTTCAGAGGTTTTAGCTTCTCTTATCTATCTGGCTCATTCCAGCAAAGGCAGCCTAACGGTAGTAATCCATGAACTCTTCCGCACGTCCAAAACTGACTGAAGAAAGTACAAATAATACAGCTTAAGGATAGTAATAGAGTTACTGCTCTCATGAAAGACCACTGACCGGGCAATATGGCAATAATAAAGTCAAGATTCCCTCATAGTCACACAGTGTGAAATTCTTTCTCTGCATTTAACCCATTCACCAAGTGAAGCAGCACGCAGTCAGGAACACAGTGCCCGGGGAGCAGTGTGTGGGGAGGGTACCTTGCTCAAGGGTACCACTGGCAGTCCTTGGATTTAAACCCACAATCTTCTGATCACAGGGGCAACTCCCTAACTACCAGGCCACCGGCAGTTTGCCTTCAGTCGGTTTTGAACCCAGAACGCTTAGTTGCCAGTCCAGTTCCCTAACCACTCAACCATGGGTGGTATTATTTTTATTATTATTGTGATAAATTGTCACATTATTGATCACAGTAGGCTGAGCGTAGTGTGGATGTTACCATTACTTAAAGAACACTGACCAATATTTGTATTTTATTGCAAAAAGTGCATAATTTGTCCTGGTTAATTGGATTTAGTGACGTGTTCCAACTTATCAGACTTCATAAAGTTTGATTCTTTGATTCTAATAAGTCTGGGAGTCAGGGTCAATATGGCCAATGACCCCCAGAGTCCAAATACTTGAAATCAACTGTTCAACTCTGTTGACCCTGTTTTTTTGGAAGTGTTGTTGGCTCAAGGGATGAGTAATGCTGGAAAGAATTTGAGTAGCATGAGTTTGTTTAATTACCAGGCTTTATGATATGCCAGTGGTTTCAGTAGCACTGCACAACTCTGTACTTCTACTGTATTTTATGTGTTTTACTCCTGAAACCCAGGAGTCGTGCATCACTGAGAAAAATTAAATATTGTGAATGTAGTGGGCGGTATAAGCATGGGACAAACGACTTGAGAAATTTGGGTGTGAAGCAACATTTTGCACCATATTTTCTCTCCATGGTTTGAATAAGAAAGCAGTATTGACATACTATGTATATATAAATATAAATATGTGAGAAAAGTTTTTTCTTTGCGCAAGCGTTTTCAGTAGAATTGCAAAACCATAGGATCTGACTCTGTGACCTGCAGTCTTGATTAACTCTTTTTAAACTGATTTTGTAGATAAGAAGGAGTTCATGAACCTCATTTGAAACACTTGCTCAACTAGCTGCTTCATGTGTGTCAGTGTGGAGGCAGGGCAAGATTAAAGCAAGAGTCAGTGCAAAAATAACCTCCTATAGGCTTCCACAAGAGAAGAAAATTGCTTTTAGACTCTGTAATATACCACTAATGCAGTTTCCATATTATGGGAATACAGAACACATGTAATGTTATAACTTGCTTCAAACTACTTTGCTGCTGTGTGCCCAGCTCAGTGTTTTGGCCAGCAGTACTTTTCAATACTCAGCCTGCTCCCTCCCATAAAGAAAGCACAGGTAAGAAGCTAGTATGGCAAGCATATTGACTGTCAAACTAATTGGCAAATAATGATTTTTCATGGGCAGCACAGTGGCAGTGTTGCTGTCACCTCACATCAAGAAGGTCCTGGGGGGGCAGGGGTCCCGAGGGCATTCTGGTTTCCTCCCACAGGCCAAAGGCATGTGTATCACTGAGAAAAATGAAATAGGATGAAATATTGTGATGGTAGTGGGCGGTATGAGCATGGGACACATGACTTGAAACATTTGGGTGTGAAGCAACATTTTGCACCATACTTGCCTCCCCAAGGTGAGATAAGTGAAGCAGTCTTGACCTAATATACAGCTCTGGAAAAAAAATAAGAGAGCACTGCAAAAATGTTCAGTTTCTCAGGTTTTATCTTTTATAAGTATTGAACTGAACAGCTGACAATATGTTTCCTAATTTCCAAATAAAAATATTAGGGATGCTCCGATCAGGATTTTTGCCACCGATACCAAGTACAGATTTTTTGTCATGGTGATCGGCCGATACCAATGCCGATTCTGATTGAGGTTCGTTGTATTAAATGTTTTGAACAATGCGCCTCCACGTGAGATTTCTTTGGAACATAAACGGCAAATAGCGAATTTTTCATTGTTTCTCGAAACATCGTAGTAATTCCACACCGGCGATGACATGACTGCGGCGCCAAAACATTTACGTCCCCACTCGTCGTGTACGCCCTCACGCATTGACGTCATCAATTGTGATCGGTTCCTAAGATCGGCCAAGTTTAACGAGTACTGATCGAGTCATAAAATGTGATTATCGGCCGATACCGATCTTCAGCCGATCGATCGGAGCATCACTAATTCTTAACTAGAAGTAAATATGTGCAAGGTCATTTTAACATAAAAAAAAAATTGTGCAAATGTCACCTCAGCAGTCGGGTGGAAAGCAACAATACTGGAATGTAATTGTGTTCTTTATGTGCAAAAGATCAGCAGCGGTTCAAAATAAATAAATATATAGTAAGGGGTATAAAGCCACTCAGGACTGAGATGGAGGTATTCTCTGGAGCAGGGGTCATCAGTCTTATCTACAAAAGGTCAACTGTAGATGTACATATTCCTACATCTGGTGTAAGGCCTTCCCCAAAGAGCAGAGGCGAGGGGGCACAACCTCACCCTATTAAGACCCTTGATTTCAGGAGAAATGAGCAGGCATCTACAAACTTGAGCTGTGTAGATACTACTACTACTGAACGGCTCACTTAACATTTTAGGTCCCATTTTCCTCTTTATCTGAGTCCCTGTATTGATGGAACTCCAACTGAGAGAGCTGCTCAGGTTCCCTTCCTGAAGGACAAGGGTTTGGTTTACTACCACATATTTCGAATGTCTTTCATTAAAGGGCCCATATCATCACTTTTTTTTTTTTTTTTAGAATTGAAAAGGCTTAAAGTATGTGAATATTCTTTACCCTGTTCTAGGACTGGGCGATATGAAAAAAATACATCGAAATAAGATTTTTCCCATATCAGTCGATATCGATATATATATCACGATATAAATAAAATCACCGTCTAACCACCTTTTTATTCCTACTGAGATATAACAAGTGTTACAGGA
>JBBPCZ010000001.1:4062828-4075317 GCA_037974445.1 Brycinus macrolepidotus
TTCTTCCCCAAACTGTGTCCACAAAGTTGGAAGTATGGCGTTGTCCAAAATGTCTTGGTCTGCTGAAGCATTAAGATCTTCACTGGAAGTAAGGGGCCTAGCCCAAACCCTGGAAAATAGGAGTGTCCTAATACTTTTGTCCATATAGCGTATGTGTTACCACTTTAGAATTCCTACAGATCATATACACAAACTTTGTTATCAGAAGGTAGCTGTTACTAACTCTGCATTTGGTCATGGGTCTTCTGGAGATGCTAATAGTCATAAACAGGATTTTAGGGCTGCAGCCTAAAACAAAAACCCTACTGTTGTCATTCTGCTGTAGTTATGACTACGACTTTCCTTGCAATATATTAAAACCGCATCAGTGAATCACCAAGATGTGGTTAAAGACTGATCTGCATTATTTTGACCATGATTTTTGCTGGATTGCTGTCCATTCATCTAAACACCCAAAGGAACACCAGTCTGGAACTGCGATTGGTCAAGATGCCCAGAGCACACAGTAAAAAATATTGGGATTGGTAGGAAGCTTGATTGCACATTGCAGCTTTCGATATCAGTATTGCAAAGACTGATGACATATTATAATTCAGTCTGCTTTGCCAAGCTCAGATTGGGCCAAATCAATGTGCAGAGCTAAGACTCAGGCTCTAAACAGTGTTTCTGTTCAGAATCAGTCTGTTTTCCAGTCAGGTTGTCCCCGTGGGTTCAATACCAGCATCTCTCTTGTGGTCGTTTCTTGCTAAGGGAAGCTGGATTACATTGTGGCAGGTGCTTAAAGACAGAGTTCCTTTCTTGTTTTTCTTCTTACAAATGTGATATCAAGGTTTGAGCCGTTTAAGTGTCATAGATTCATTTCATTCTTCACATATTTTCCAGCCGCCAACAGTTACACACCATCTTTATTCAGGAGATTGAGATTTTCAGCATAAATCATTTTAAATTACCTAATGAGCTGCCACTCTTTACTATCTGACAGAAATTTATTGATTAGGCTGCCGCTTGCGTTCACATATAGTGACGTATCTAGAACTTTCAGACGATGTAGAGTGACATTTGCCCTCACAAAATTGGTCTTGGCCATCGCAAAGCGAAAAATGACAGTTGATTCTTGTCTGGTCATAATTGTGTTGTTGGTTAATTTGATTATTCAGTCAAAATTGTTTATTTCTTCTTTATATCTAGGTAAATTCTGCTACCTAGGTAGTTGCTAGCTAGATGCTATGAAGAAACAAATAGTGACTGGATAATTTTCCACTGGGCTTTTTAATAACTGAACACTTTTTTGTTGTTTACAAATGAAACTGAATTATAAAGTAAGAGGAGTACTGTAATACCTGTCAAGTTTTAAACACAAATATGATTGTATTTAATAAAAATGAACTAAAATTACAGACATGTATTTGCACACTTTTTTCTTGAGGCCTAGAAGTCTGGAGGTCTAGACCCCATGATTTTTGCGACATCACTAAAACAATGAATTCAAATCAGGCTCTTTTTGCAGCTTAGTTCCATATTTAGACTGTGCAGACTGGGCAGCGTTCTGTTTGTTTGGATTCTACTGGATTCAACTCTTATTTGAAAAAGTAGCATGGCATTGGCTCTTTATCTTAATGCACTGAAGAGATGAATCCTTCACTCGCTTTAATAGAAGGTTCCTTTGAAAATGCCAGCATGGCAAGCAGTGAAAGAAACCTCATGTCCTTCACATTCTCATTTGTCAGCTTTTGTGGGTGAAACATTCCTTTAGGGATTATGTATGGTATCGACCCGCCGGAGTGAGCGAAGACACTCGTGCCACTGTTACACACACACACACTTGTCCGAGTCATTTCACACAGTGCCGTGGAATCTGAAGTGCAGGGGTATATAGGATCCAGGTTCTGCCCAGATGAGTTGCCACACACTCTGAGAAGCGAGAGTGTATCTGCTGTGTTACTCTGACAATGGGTCTGTTAGGCTGAAGGTGAAGGCTGGCCTTACCACTGGTCATGGAGAATCTCTCCGTCAGAGTCTACTTTGTGTGAGGGAGCACAACAAGGCTTTCAGAAGCGGAGTCACAGGATTGTAAGAGTAGCTGTACCCTGTTTACAGCTGTGACCATGTTTATCAGACGCCTTTATGGGGGTAAGTAGGAGAAAGAAAATGCTCCTGATCAACAGTGTCATGGACCCGCTTTACATGGACAGAATGCTGGTACTGCAGTCATAGCGTTTATACAGTACTTTGAAATGTAGCGCAATAGTGTGATTGTGTAGCGCTATATAGCGTGATTGTGTAGCACTATATAGCATGATTGTGTAGCACTATATAGCATGATTGTGTAGCGCTATATAGCGTGATTGTGTAGTGCTATATAGCGTGATACTGTGTAGCACAATATAACTTAATTGTGTAGCGCTATATAGCATATCCTACACTCTTTTTGCATTTTGTTATTATCATTATTATCTGAGCTCCACTTCTGACGTGTGTGTGACCAAAACCAGTCCAGTGTAAATGGATCATTTTTACCCTTTGGACCATTTTCTATCCTCCATTCCCCTTAGATTGAAACAGGCTGTTTTTGTGACTGTGAGGAGCTCCGTTCTGATTGGATGTCCTGTATTGTGCCTCATTAAAAAAGGAATCTGAGCTGAAACACTTTTTATAACTTCGACATGAATTAGCGAAGCTAAACTGCTATAGACTGTTTTAGCAGTGTAGTTTCCACATATGGACATTATGGACTGAAGAGTGAACTGTACATTTTGAAACCTGAAACAGTGATTACGTACCACATTAAACTCTCATGTCAAACAATTGATTGTCCTTTGAGATGGTTGTCAGTTGATTGTCTCTCAACTACTAAAATGTCATTATATTTTTGGTGTAATTTACTGCACAATCATAAATAACGTACAGTGTTTCCGAAAACCGTGTCACCGAAACGACCCCGACCCCTCTGCAGTCCACACAAGAAGAGTGCTCGCAGTGGTTGGTAAACTGACACTCCCACCAAAACTAAAACACACGCAGCGGTCAACAAAACAAAACCCCTCAAACGACAATTGAGGTAAACCAGCCTTTAAATTTACTTTACTGAAAATTATATAAAATGTTCTGTGGCAAAAACCCATATTCTTCTTACTGTAAGATTCAAAATTTGAGAGATTCAGGATTCTTTATTTGTAACATACATAGTTATACAGGTAGAAGATGTAGTGAGCTGAACCCCTGAGTCGACTGTGCAAAGGAGTTATGAAATAATTGAAAATAAATAAAAGAGTAATTTGGAAAGGCTAAACAAAGGTAATCAAAATACTGAATATATACTGAAAAAAGTATATTCCAAACAAACATTACAAACAGAAGCAAGATCTGTACAGTGTGCAAAAACAATATAGAATATCTGTGTGGCACAAAGTGCGGTGTGTTGGTTTGCTGGTTGATGTATGGACTAAAGTGAGACACAGTGAGGTAGAGAGGTCAGTTTGTGTTCTGATTTGGCCGTAATACTTCTGAAGCATTTGCCTGATTTCAGTAATTAAAAATAAAAAGTAATGACTTTGAGATGGTATATTTAATTGAGTCATGGTGACCTTGGTTTTCGGTGTATTTTACCAGTTCAGTGATGAGCACTGTGGTCATTTCAGTCATGTTAGAAAATGTTTACACCCCCCCAGGGTTCCAGCCCCAGGTAGTCGGGCGCTGCTGAAGAAGGGCACATCCAGCTCCAGGCCAAAGTTACGAAACAACACTGTATGTACAGTAGCATGTATCTGTGTTGGTGGACACATTCTGCCGGCCTCACGCTCACTCTCTCCCACTGAAACGGAAAATGAGCTTCTCATTTGCACCACATCATCCTTTGCTGGAATGCTGGAGCGCTGGCCTGCTGCACTCCCCAGATTCACAGACACTGTGTGAAATGACTAGTAAATGAATATCTTATTAAAAAGCGTGTCAGGCGAACCGAGCTGTCTGAAGCGGCGGAGATGGAACGGGCCCTGGCTGCTGGCAGAATGTTCCAGAGCCGCCGAGTGACTGACTCACTCTGGGGGGATTTTGTGAGGCTCGTGTCTCTCTGTGCTACAGAGTCTGTTTTTCTTGTGAGGCTGTTCTTACTTCATGTGATGTAAAAAAAAGGATTTTTGGAACACACACACAGACTTTAAATAGAAAGTAAATGCCTAAAATGTTTTCTTCAAATGTATTCTTAATTTTTTTTTACAATTGTTCTATTACTTAGGATTATAGACATAGTATTACTGATGTATTACTATTACCACTTAATATATTACTTTTACTGAAAATACATGGCCTACTGTGTGACCTATATTGACTGTCTATAATGAATCTCATAATAATAATAATAATAATAATAATAATAATAATGTTGGTTAATTAGTTTAATATAGTCAAAAATGAAACAGACTCCTTACCGTAGAGAATGCCCGTTCAGAATGTCAGGTAGTCCAGCACTATGCTTAATTCAGGAAAAGTTTCAGTTGATAATAATAAGTGACTGATATGCTTAACTGTGAAGTTAAGTTAGTAAGTTTTTCATCTTTAAATTTCTTAAACTCAAATAGCTGAACCTAACAACGTAGATTCGAAGTAAATAATGTGGATATTGTAGCAATGGGGTGGAATTTTGTTGGTCTTTCTTTTTCTTCACTTCTTCACATCGGATGTGTCTTTATCAGAAGCCCTAAATTCGTTAAAGCCCTAAATATTGGTACTTTATTGCCAGCATGTCCAGTATTATCAGTCTAGCAGTGTATTAGTCGGACCCTCATAGATTGTGATTGTGCTTGGTGATGTTCTAAAGGATGGGCGGGACCTCTTTCTGCAGACCCCTAGGTGGCCAATCAGCCAGCGGAATGGAAATTGACTTCATTAATATAATCAAAAAAATGATTTTCTCTGTAATTATTGTTATTGTTGTTAGATGAACTAGGACGGCGTTGGCTCTGTGTTTGTGTGTGTGTGTGTGTGTCTTCTATTGAGCTGTGAGTGTTGAAATGGGTGGGGAGAGAACCCCCTGCTGTGAAAACAGTTCGGATCTCTCCACGAAGATGGCCGAGATAAAATGAGACAAGAAGGTTAAAGCTGAGGCTTACTCTTCTGGACGTTCTGTTCTTGTAGGTAAACCAGCAGATATCGGGATTAAACTCTCGCTTATATTAGCCCAGAATTTTCCTCGTTTGCTCACAGAGGGGCGATCAAAGGCGAACAGGCGTCCTGCTTTTGCTGTTTTTATCTTCTCACCAGAATCCAGAGCCCCAGAAATAGCAGAGCAGCTGCATGACTCATGGTTCTAGAGCTGAGCCTCGCTTTTGTCACACAAACTCAAGTGAGGAACCTGTTAGCCCCTGGCCCGCTGCATACATAACATAAAGGAACACGTCAAGTACCTCCTAACACAGCATTCCATCATCCTCCGTACACACACACACACACACATTTAGGAGCTAAGGATAACCTACCCAATTAGAAGTAAGACACATACAGCACAGGTGTACACACACACACACACACACACAGAGCACTCTCTACCGGCCACCCTACATGGAGGTTAAGGTGGTCTTGAGTCCGCGAGACAGAAACAGCAGGAGGCAGAGGCAAGGTGAAGATGCTGTCATTGTGGTGTGCAGAGAGTGAGAAAGAGAGAGAGAGATGGAGAGCGAATGAGAGAGTTGGTGAGGGTGAGTGAGGAGGGGAGGGAGAAGGAGGGGTGAGAGCATGTGAGAGTGAGTGAGAGAGAGAGAGAGCGAGAGAGAGGCGAGAGAGGATCGGCTCGCAGCGCTGTAGCTTGGCTGGCAGGAGCCGTTCGCCCCGGCTGTTGACGAATGAGCTGTCTAGCCACGAGGCTGGGAAAAGCGGCGGCTTGTGACGAGCTGAGAGGAGGAGGATGAACGTAATGCGAACCTTGCCTCGTCTGCTTTCAGATACGGGCCAGAAGAAGACCCCCGACAAGAAGGACGCCAGCCGCCGCATGTCCTTCCAGCGACCCAAGGGGACCATCGAGTATTCTGTAAGTAAACGCAGCTCTTGTTTCTCATCTCACATCTGTTTATGTCCTGGTGCGTCTGCATCTCACGGCTGGTCCGTGCGCTTTTCCTCTCCGCGCCGCTGCCGGCGAGGTGCAGTGTTGTTATGATCTGAGCCTGTTCCCCTGCCTTGTTTACAGCAGGTACATGTGTGCATGTGGCCGGACGTCCACCCAGAGCTTCGCTGTTTGTAGCGGCCGCGGTCAGCCGTGTCCGTGTTGGTTAGGAGAGTGAAGCTTCAGACTGCGAATGATTAACTGTAGAGGGAAGTATGTGACCCTTCAAAACATGTGTGTGTTTGTTTATGTAGCTGTTCCCACCATTTGCACGTGTGTGTGTGTGTGTGTGTGTGTGTGTGTGTGTGTGGATGTGTGTGTGGAAGAATGCATTTGATCATGAATGACCTTTCGTCCGTGTTAGCGTTCTTATTGATTTGGCGTCCGTGTGACGTGAGAGAGAGACATACGTACAGAAGGGGAGAGAGAGGACGATAGACAGGCAGAGAGGGAGACAGAACAAGAGGTGAGAGAATGGCATCGCGAGAGAGAGAGAGGGAGAGAGAGAGGGAGAGAGAATGGATAGAGAGGTTGACATTGATAGAAAGAGAGAGAGATGGAGAAGCTGAGAGAGAGAGAGTCTTTGAGCTGAAAATGGAGCTGAAAGCTTGCTCTGCCTTGTCGTGTTCTTGAAATGACCCTCAAATTTCCAGCTGCAGACAGACAGATTTCTCTCCCTGAGAACAGCGGGCTGAGCTGCTGCCCGTTGCTGGTGAGCGTTGCTATCGCTGAGCCCAGCAGATTGGAGCCGACCCAGTTCATAACAGGCACCAGGAAGCATCAGACTGGGCCATCTGTGCCACGCTCCACAGTTGCCACGGGTCACCAGGGTCCTCCAGCGTCTTGCTTCTCCAGGCCCCCAGCAACCAGGCGTCAGTCCAAACCCCCACACCCACCTCCACCACCTTCTCCTCCACCGCATCCGTCAGTGTCAGCAGGGAGTGATTGACAGGGGCTGTTGTTTTCTTCAGTGGAGCAGGAAAAGGGTGCAAGGCTGTGATGAGGAATTTGTCAAAAGGGCGAGAGAGGGAGAGGGACTGAGGGCTGGGAGGAAGAGAGAGAGAGGGGATTTGCTAGCCTCAGCTTGGGCACCAGACCTCTTCTTGTGGGAATTATGGATTTAAGGAAGAACCAGCATTTAAGTTCTGTGCCAAAACAAAAGCCAGCAGTGACGACTCGTGACCAGTACTCATATCAGTAACAATTTTTTTTTATATTAAGTTCACATTGTAATTGGAAATGGCACCAATTCAAAACTAGGTTTTGGTACAGTGCCGGTGCATTCACCTACCTTACATCATTTCTGTCATAAAATTTCAACATAGATGTGAAAAATCAAAATGATAAATTCATTAAGAACTTGGGTGTCTGAAGCAAAAAATTGCTGATTCCAATCCTCCAATGACAATTGTAAACATAAGACAATGAATCAGATCAAATCCCGTACCGCATGTAGCCTGAAATAGCATTGTTCTGTAGTTTTTAGTAGTGTTTGAGTAGTTTGAGTATCATAGCTTCTTTTCAGATGCTCAATTGCTTCAGTTAAAACAGCTCATTTTAAAACATAGTAGTTTTTAAAAAAAAAATCTACTCAGTATCATCCGATACTGGGTTCAGTATCGGTATCAGGTATCAGAAAAAGTGGTACTGAGCCGCCTCTAACCATAATTATGTGAAGCGCAGTGTACGTCATACAGAGATACTGAAGATAGTTAATTATTTTGACATAGTCATGGCTAATCTGTACCAGGCATGGCTCTGTTGCCTCACAGCAAGAAGGTCCTGGGTCCGATTCCAGGCAGGATGGCTGAGGGTCCTCTCTGTGTGGGTTTCTTTTGGGAGCTCCGGTTTCCTCCCACAGTCCAAAGACATGCATGTCAGTCGAACTGGAGATGCTGAATTGAGCATCGGTGTGATTGTGTATTGGAATGGACTGGTGATGGACTGGTGACCTGTCCTGGGTGTCTCTCTGCCTTTTGCCCCATGAGCACTGGGACAAGCTCCTGCGAAGAATTTAGTATTTGAGCAGTTATTTTAACATCCTAATTTATACAGCGCAACCTTTTATTATCTTTATTATCCAGAAAATGTCATTTTTATTCATCACTACCTGACCTACAAAAAGCCACCTAATATAATTATAATTATAACGTGGATCATCAAACAAGTGTTGTCCACATTATAATTATTATTAAGTGCTGAAACAGTTAACGAGTGCATTTAAAGTTAAAGGACAGTCTAGAGTTTGACTCTGCATCACCACACAACCAGTTAATAGGAGTCAGACCTGCACTGTTACAGATTCTCTCATCTTATAAAGGAAACTTGTTTTATTTGACATATTTTCATGTATAGTTGTTCACTCAACAACTTTCCAGTTTAACAAGAATAAAAATCTGCAGTTTGTGAAATAAATGGAGTGGTAAAAACCAGTGGTGTTCAAAAACTTTGACATCTCTACAGTCAGAGTGCAATATACTAAACCATGGGTTTAAGGCAGCCCTCCTTATCTCTAGTCCTTATCTCCAGTTCTGTTTCTTCATTAGGGCTGCTGTTGATAAGTCTGTAATCTCCCATTGGCTGGAAGAGAGGCAAGCCTTGCTCTTTCATCAGGAAAAGTAATCTTTTTCTTTCTCAGAGAGGTTGAAGTAAGAAGGAGGAGGAAGAAGGGGAAAGTTCCACCACTGCAACCCCTTTGCTTTATAAAGCAGACCAGTTCAGGAGGTCCACCCACTGGCTCACCCATAACCAATTTAAACAGTGTTTAGACTCCAGGTAGGAGGGAGAAGGTTGTGAGGGATTCACAAGAGGCTCCAGCAGCTAAGTGCGAGGTGTCTGGCTGCTCGAGATGCAGACAGGAGCACAGTCTAGACTTCAGAAGATCTCAGAGGAGACCGCTGGTGTGCAGATTTTAAGGTTTGTGTTTTAAAAAACATGCCTTTCAGCCTCCTGTGAAGAATCATTTGCACATTGCAGATTAAAAGGTGCTACTGATTATGGAACACGTGACACAGACATTGAATAGTAACAGTGCATATTAAAACAGCACCCGAGATACAGTCGACCCCCGTGAAGTCGCGGTTCAGAGTTCGCGGCCTCAGTTGTTTGTGGATTTCTTCTTAGAACCAAACTAATAATTGTTTGCGGAAACACAAATATCCTCCACATTTTTTTTTTTTTTGCTTTTTTCGTGGCAATATATAATTTTTCATGCATTTTAGTGCTAAATTATTAAGAAAAATATAATTTACTAATTTGGTAGCACAAATATTAACGTAAATTCAGCTAAATTTCCATATAAAATATAACTGTATAATTTTTTAGTACTGTCGAGAGAACACAAAGCAACCGTATATTGGCTGCTGCCCTGTGACACGTCTCTGGCAGATGCAGTCCAGCATTCCCGCTCCATAACAGTTTCCCACGAGTAGCTAGCTCGAGTGTTTCGCTGAGTGTTCGCATGTTTTGCCGCCCAAACGCCCTGCACCTTCTAAGGCTTCTGGCAATGAACCTAAGCGCCAGAAGAAGTTTTAAGACACTCCAGGAGAAGCTTGGAACTACTGGATATGCTCCGGGAAGGAAAAAGTTATGCCGCAGTAGTGCGCCATTATGGCATCAACATCATTTAATGAAACATTTAATGAAATTAAAGTGTTTTGGGAGCATATTAGGTGGGATATTTAGGGTTTAGACTATAAAAACAGGCATTTATAGGCATTTTTTTTACCGCATCCCAAATTTGCGTTTTTTCACAGTTTGCGGGTGCTCTTGGAACGTAACCCCCGTGAATTTTGGGGGTCGACTGTACTGCAAAAAGCTATTTATCTGTGCAGCAAGTATTTATTTGCTTAGAAAAACACTAATATTAGAACACATTGATACAAAAAGTAATGTTTTTATTCACGTGAGGGTGTTAACCATCAACATAAATGGGTATACGATACTGATATCAACACTGATACTGCTTACCAATGTGGATACATATTGATACTCTTAGTGATACTACTCTCCATAATTTGGTGCAAAAAATAAGGATGTCACAGGAAAAGATTCAGCAGTTACGAATTTATTGAAGGAATAACGAGCTAAATTGTTTTCTGGGTTTCCTGTTGAAGTAATGAGGGAGGAGGATTTGCTACAGATGTGTGTTGATGTGCAGAGCATTGCTCCCGTCCCCCCCTCTGACCCAGTCTTGAATCAACCATTTGAAAATGCCAGCTATGTTAGAACGCGTTAACGCTGCGTGAACACAGATAGCAGTTTGTCCAGGAGCTGCTGACCAGCTTTGATACCCTTCCCTGTTTACACATCTCTCCAAAATCCAGGCCAGTATTGATTGTAGTTGTCGTCTAATATGTGGCTCGTCTAATTAAAGCTTTTTGCACATAAATGGTGGTGAAATTGGAAATTCATGCAGTGGCTGAAGGCTTCTAGGTGAATTCAGCTCAAAGCTTCAAAAGATACTTAGTGACTTTTTTACTACATCATTATTTGCATTTGTTCTAATGTTACACAATAAAACACACTTACTTCTAGGGATGTACAACTGAAATTGGCCAAGACCAAACACACAACTGGCAATTGGCCAATTTGTTACTTTCATTTTGGCCAATTTTAACGCATAAATAAGGTGAGCCAAGGAAGTACATTTAGGCTGGTGCTGCATCTGTAAAACTGTTGTAGCATAATTATGCTTGAATAAAGTGTGTAAGGTTGCTATGCAGTCTCACATAGACTTGCTTATGTGGTTTCTGACACAGGATGACTTAGTGTTGTCTATAAAATTGGAAAAGAAGATGGCTTTTACTACTGTTTTAATCAAAATATCTTCATATTGTCCAGTTTAGAGCTGTATTAATTATTTAACATTATCAATAATGTGGAAATAAAAGATATTTTTCTTGTTGATTTTATAAACATGATACATATCACAACAATCCGCACAACTTACCCACTGGCATTGTAGTGATTCCACTGAAGTACAAAGCAAAGCACCAGCGAGACGTCCAGCTCTAAAATAACACATAATCCAGTCTTTATTCTCTTATTATATTAATTTTTATTTTCCATAAACATCAGATGCTGCGTGAGTTTTGGTTGTGTCTCAGAGCAAAGGTCCAGAAGAAAAGAAAGGGATATTCTGTTCATGCCAAAAATCTTTCTGGCACTACTATAATTTATGTCTAACATTTGTAAAAATGTGATGTTTGGTTCTGTAGTGAGTTTAGCGGTTAAAATGTAGCGAGCTGAAACCGACGAGTCACACGGACGGGGCGTGTTTGTGTCTGTGAGAAGGAGGGAGGAGAGGCTGAACTTTGGTAACAGAGTTTTAATTTAACAGTGGGCTGTGTTCCAATTCAGCTTCTGTAGCTCAAAGAGAAACTGATCAACTAAACTGAATTAATTTATAAACAGATAAAATAATAATAAACTGTTAATAAATTATGTTCAGCCTTATCTTTCAAGTAACATCCTGGCGGTTAGAATCCCATTTCAAGGCCAAGTTCCAGCACTCTTTAAGATCAGACTTTTTCATGACTGTAAGCCACAGAATTACCCAACCATCACAATTTCTGTGTTTTCAGTTCACTAATTTAAAAAAATATCTGACCTGACAACTTGTCTTTCTTATCTTTAGGCTAAAAAAATCCCAGTTTTTGATTTGATTTCATTCATAAAGCTGTTATTTATATTACTTTAAAGAAAAAAGCTCTTCACATTTATATGCTACATTTAAGCCAATTAATGGGTTATTTGATTTGCATAAATAATCAAATATATGTAAAAAATCATTCTTTGCAGCCCTAGTTCCTTCCCTTTCCATCTTGGCTAATCTGCTACATGTTGGGTGAGAAGAAGAGTCAATTAGAAAAAGTCTAAATTAGATTTTTCAATGAGCTTTGGTTTTAAACCTGTCACACAGTCTCTCTGGTACACTAGTATAGCTATACTGTCCACGCGTTGGCACATGCAGATGGCGTGGAGCCACGCTGATTCCTCGGATGTGCGCCAGGTGCTCGTGTTGGTGGGGACGGACTAATCAGCCTGAATGTGTCTCAGGAGATTGTTCTCAGCTCTTGGCCACATCCGTCAGACTTCAGCATCACGGCGCTCTATTCAAGCTGACCATTAACACAGCCGGCCCTCCACAGCAATGACCCTCAGAGTGGGCGCCTTAAACATTACCTTGACTAAGTGCTTGCTTATTGCTTGTTTTCTCACGTCTAAGCTAAGAGCATGTTTCAGGGTGACTTTGGCGTCATAGCTGCACTTCACCAAATCTGATTAGAACAAACCTCCAACTAACTATAATAGCATGGAGCCCCTGACAGAATCTAAAGGGAAGGGAACACACCACCAGAGACACCAGTACTGCTTTATAGCTTTTATCAACC
>JBBPCZ010000001.1:4097707-4108513 GCA_037974445.1 Brycinus macrolepidotus
GGGCAAGTGAACACGTTATTGCATTAATGCAGTATTTACTTTACGCCGACAATTATTTTATTGCGCATTAACGCAGTTGATTTATTACTATTATTAATCACAGAGAATCATGTGATTAATCGCGCTTAAAAATTTTAACCGTTGCCCAGCATTTATATATATATATATGTGTATATGTATGTATACACACACACGTGTAGTGTGTACGTAGATAGATTGTTTGATAGATAGATGTTTACTAGAATTTACTACTGTCTGCTTTTACTACAAAGACTCTTTCTCTCTTCCTATCTCTCTCTTTCTCTCTCTATTTCTCCCTCTCTCTCTCATTCTGTATGGGACATAACTGGACATATGGACGTATAACACATACTGGACATACATATCAACTTTGTGACATTGCATAAAAGAACATGTGGGAGTTTGTGTGTTGGAGAAAGATCAAGATGCCAAGAGAGAGAGAGGAAGATTGAGAGATAGAGAGAGGGAGAGAGAGAGGGGGAGAGAGACCGGGAGAGAGAGAGAGACGGAGAGAGAGAGAGGGAAAGAGAGAGATAGAGAAAGAGAGAGAGAGAGTGAGAGGGAGAGAGAGAGAGGGGGAGAGAGACCGGAAGAGAGAGAGGGAGAGAGAGAGAGATAGAGAAAGAGAGAGAGGGAGAGAGAGAGAGGGGGAGAGGACAGCAGGGCCAGTGTTAATTACTCGTGTGTGCCTGGTGTTGGCTGACACCAGGCTCGGTCACTCCACTGCTGCCCTGCCCAGTTGGCTCACTGCCCAGGCCTTCATACTTTTATTTCTCTGGGCTGGACTCTCACTTACTTGTCAAGGACGACCCAAATTCACAAGTCAAACAAACAAGTTTACGTCACAAAGCACAAGCCATTTGTGTTTAGCCTCAGTAACATCTAATGGTCAGTCCTTGCAGAAGCCAAGTGTCTCCACTAGGTGGAGCTGCAGGTTGATGCCCATAAAGAGCTTTATGATGCATTGTTTGTGAAAGAGAGACCCATTATCTTAGTGGTGCAGATAAAGGTTTAAATAAATAGGACAATTTCCCTCTTTCCCCCAAACGTAATCGAGCAGTGTAGATATATTTGGTGTCTGTATTTGCTTGTTCAGTTTTTCGCCACAGGCTCCATGGTGGTGCAGTGGGTAGCGCTGTTCCCTCACACCTCCAGGGTTTGGGGTTTGAATCCGGGTCCTGGCCTTGTGTGTGTGTGTGGAGTTTGCATGTTCTCCTCGTGGTGGCGTGGCTTTCCTCCGGGGTCTCCGGTTTCTCCCGCATCAGGAGAATTGGGGATTCTAAATTGACTCTAGGGGTGTGTGTGCCCTGTGGTGGGTTGGTGCCCCGCCCAGGGTGAGTCCCTGCCTTGTGCCTGTAGGCTCCGGGTACCTGCGACCCTAGTAAGGATTAAGTGGTTACAGAAAATTAATGACTGAGTTTTTGCTACAATGCTAACAGGTAATGGAAGCTTATGTCATAGCAATTACATGATTGAAGCTTCACTCAGTCCTCATACACTGCATCGAGTAATACTAAATGGGCATTTTATGTGGTTTCTGATGCCCTACGACTTAATATTATCTGTAAAAATGGACATAGCATAGCTTAAACGCCAGCAGCATCCTGAAGACCTGATATTTGCTTGTATTTCTGTCCTTGAGTTGTTGGGTATGAACATGGCAAGAACAGCTTATTCTTCTGCACTTTCTCTTCAGAATGCTCTTGGAGGACATTGTGGGGTTTATTTTTCTGGCCGTGACTAGCGAGTGTTTGCTCCCACACCCCCATCCTCCCTGAGCCTGTCACTTATTTGCTACGTTTAAGTTTTAAACCCAGCCCCTGGTCCCCCCCCCTCAGGCTGGGTCTAATCTCCAGGCCTCGCAAAGCCAGTCTAGCATAGGTAAAGCTGCAGATGGCCTGGAGGACACACACACTCTCCCGTGTCCGATATGTCCGCCTCGTCCTCCACACCAGCTCAGCAGGGCACTTTAATCTCACACTCAGTTCTGGTACCTTAGTTATGCTGCTGGTCTCTCTCTCTCTCTCTCTCATCTTTGATGTGCTGCACTCACAACGCGTGCCGGTCACGGTATCGACCGGCTGCTCATATAGCAGTGCTGAAAACAGCCCGGGCCACAGGAGCTGTGCTTCGACACCAGCTTATTATTGCAACGAAACCCCTCTCTGTGTATTAAACTGTCCACATGAATCAGTCCTTTTCATCCATCAGTCTTTGTACCTTTGTAATTTACCTTCATTGATTGGTGTGAGTCACTGCAGTTCAGTGCTTGTTTATAAGAATAAGAGATTTTTCTTTTTACTGTCAGTCAGTTAAGGAAATAGTTCAGAGAATAATCAAGTTACACATTTTACCCATTACCTGAAATGTAGCTGATTAGCCAAGACATGCTTTTTGTGCCAAGTTTGGACAAACCTCTTCAACTCTGCAACCCCCCAGCAATGCCACAGCCATCCATGACTGGGTGTCCTATAGAGCACAGCTGGCCATGCTGTCTTTGGGTGGGTAGGATGGATCTCGTTCTCCTTGTTGACTGGTAGAACTGGGGATTAGTGTTCTCCTCCAAGCGTGTTTAGCTGTGCAGTGATCTTGCTTTAGCAGCAGTTCAAAAAAGACCCAGTGATTGGGAGGAAGCATGTGTTAGCCTTTACCCTCCTAGCTTGGTAACATCATGTGATAGAAGACATCTAGCTAGCGGGTGCAAAATAGCATCTAGGTGTCTAGAGATGAATAAGATGGGGAAAATTCACATAAAACAGAAAGTACAGACAAAATTCAGGATTCAAGCTGCTACTTTTTGTGTTTTTCAGCTACGCAACATGCCTTAGTCCATTTCTATAGACAGCAGTGTCACACACAGCAGCAAAGTTTATTTATTTGTGAGCTTTATTGCAGTCTAATGGGGGCATATTTCGATACATGCTGTACTTGTATTCCTGTGTATGTGACAAATAAACAATCTGGTTACAATTACTTTAGCCAAAGCTGAAAATGAGGTGCAGTTTGAATTTTTTTTGCATTTATAGACACGTCCTTTTGTCCTTTTATAATTACTGGTAATTGCTAGTATCTGTTGTGTTCTGCAGCGCTGTGCTGTTTCTCTGCTGAGAAGAAACAGTGGTGAAATTTGATGACTTGAAACCTAAGTGAAACCTAAGAGCATTCTGGTCTCCTTCCATATTTGGTTTCTTGGGTTGTCCCTCAGAAACACATCCGTGCGAAAACAGTGTTTAAAGGAATGGTACTCTAAAGTGAATGGCAAGAACTGAATATGATAAAATGTGATTCAAACAGGTCAGGGGATATAGGTGGTGCTGCATCCTGGTCATAGTGTTAATAACACTCATCTCCAAAGCAAGATCCCAAACCTTCATTCAGATCCCAGTGCAGACACACCTCTCAAATACGATACTGGGAAACGAACACAATAGCAGTAGTTTAGCAGAATTGAGGGCTTCTAAAGGAATAGCTAAACAAAGCATGCTTAGATGGCCAACAACCAAAGAATGGTATTCAGTGCATCATGCAAACTGCTGGCAATGCACTTTCATTTATTGTTAGCAACAGTGTTTTATTGACTGAACTGCTCCTTTAATGTATGTTTTAATACTGGGTTTGCTTCAGTATCAAGGACTTCTTCTTACATCTGTTTCCTTTAATCCTTTCTCCTTTTCTTCATGAATGAGGCCTGATAGCTGTTTATAGGTCCTGCGAGACAGTCCCTGAAACAGTAAGCTAGCATTAGAACTGTAACTGCTAATTCTGACTCCATCCGTGAACGTGCTAGACGAACGCCCCCTTCCTGCGCTCAGCTAAAGGAGGGGGTGGAGAGAGCTCTGCTGATTTGGGTCCCGAGAGGCAGGTGTTATGCAAAATTCTGTACTACCGAGACATGTTTTGACTCCTTGAATGCTTTTTCTAGGCTCCGGGGTGGTCTGGCCTGTCTCATACCGGCAGGGTGTCGGACAGTTGGGGTCAGGGGGAGGGGACTGCGTCCTCTTCTGCATTAGGAAAGCTTTTTGGGGACGGAGGTTTAGTAGAAATGTAGAATTATGTTGTCTGGAATTGTATAATGGAAGTGAACAAATGATATGCCCAATCTGGTATCACAGTCCCTTATTCAAAAAAAAAGCCACAAAAGGAGTTTTCAAAAAGTCTCAACATAGTCTGTAAAAAACAGAATCATAAATTATTTTTGTGGTTCTAAGCTTTGAGGCATTAAAGGGTCATCACAAAGTATGGATTAGTGTCCTCTTCTGTATATATTACAATATATTCCATGTAAGGCTGTTTCAGATGTTTGGTCAGTTTTCTAGTATATTTGGTGGAATAAGTTTCATGTGTTGCATTACTGTACTAAAGATTCAGAATATCTAGGGAGCAGATTTAAAATATGTAAACTTGCCCTTAAAAGAAGAGCTTACCAGAGACTTTTCAGACGTTTGGTTCTGTAGTTTTGGAGCTGCGAGGCCAGAGTAGCTAATGAACAATGGATGCTCATACACAACTAGCACTTCACAAATAATCATATTTTTTTCTCTGCTATGATAAACTCATCCCTGAGGTCTGTGATAGTCTAAAATATTCCGGGGAAATGTGCTTCGCATATATGCACATCTGAACAGCAGCTCATCATTAAATACAAACCTGTAGACATGACTCTTATCAGTCCCAGTGCAATGCAGTAATGGCTACTGGCAAGCAGTAATGGCTACTGTTATAACAAACCTGCACCACCATAAGGATCTCTGTAAGGAATTACATAGCATTGTAGGCCTGTATTGAAAAAAGTGTTCATGTGGTGAGTCTTTTTTTCCAACAGCCTTATAATACATAATAATATATGCTGTAAGTGACTATTGGTATTTTTAATGTTTTTATTTTAGCAGCAAATGGTGATTATCTTTTTAATGGAGAGGTTAGAGGTACTCTCTTATAAGCCCAGGGATGACAGAAGAATGCATATTGTTATTTATTTTGTCTATAAAACAGCATTCCCCTGACCTTCTGACACATTTTCAAGAGTTCATTTCATATTTTTTGTGAGCAGTGCACTGTACCTGAATTCTAGGTGAATCCTGGTTATATCTTTGAAAATTAAAATGCGTCCTGTAACTGGATGTTGCTTGTATACAGTCAGTCTCTGATTAGGACTGGGTATGGAAAATAAATACTTAGTATCAAGTATCAAACAAATTACTCTAATACGACTGAATATCTGTCATTTAATACCTAATTTCGATACTCAAGCAGGCAGTTTGATCAGCATCGGTGACTCAACAACTATGCCTGTTCCAAAATCTAGACTGATGATTGGCTGCCTACATGACTTTCCATAAGCATATTATTAAAGTAAGTTCTATTTCAACTCTGCAGGTTTGAGGATTTGATTACTCTAAAATAAAAGAAAATCTAATTTAGCGTTAGTGCCCCCGTCCAGTTTTCTATTTTATGTTAGCATGTTCGCTTTCCCCACTGAGATAATGCTACTTGTGGCAAGTCCAGCTTAAAAATTGCCACATGAAGCTCATAACAGACCACATAACATACTTTGAGTTACGGTTTTCCTTCAGTGAAACTTTATTAAAGTTTCTGTCTGTATATGTTGTTGGAGGAGCCTTTTAACCTGTTAGCTGGATGCTCAGTATTCTCACAATATTTTGAATAACATTTGAATAAAGAAAATGACCATATGGCAAAATTTACTAATGAGACTAGAGCTGGAAATTGAGGGAGTGATATGAATATACTGGACTGTTGGTAACTGGCACTGGTTTAACCCTTTAAACGATGCGATTATGTTAGATATAATAATTAGTATCATACAGTAGTTAGTAGAGTTAGTAGATATTTCTTTGCATCGATACACCCCTTTTAGGCGCTTAACTAACCTTAGTAGCCTGCACTGGCGAAACCAACATAAAAAACAGACTAAAATGAATCGATATGATCACGACTAAAAATAGACCAAACCTTAAGGGATCATTACAAGGCTAAAACTCTGACTAAATGGAAAAGATTAAAACCAGTCATTACCATCAGCACTCATATACGCTCCAGGCTGTGGCTTTCAGTGGTGAAGTCATGCGTGTGTGTGGCTGTGGGACGAGTACTGGAGTGCAGCAGACAGCTGTGGGCAGGGAGTCTCTTTTGAAGAAGACCTTGCGCCCACACTCTTGCCCTGTTGTCTGCTCTCAGCGCCTCCAACACTCGCACACACACTAGTGCACATCCCTTGGTCTCTCCGAGCTTAAAACACTTGAATATCTCACCTCTGTTTCAAGAGGAAGATTTTAATTCTTTATAAGCATTCGCCCTGGCGCTCTTTCAGCAGGACGGTCGGAATGAACAGGCCTGGGAATAGAGAGGCTGCAAGGTTACAGCACTGCTGAAATACTCCACTGTCATGAGGGTCCTTATGCAGCCTGAACGAGTGCAGTTGAACGCTAGAGATATGATTATCATCATCATTGTCATGACCATGCCCATGCATGCACATGGAGTCAAAAAGAATAGGGACTCTGCAAATGTGTGCACATCTTTCTCATGCATTTATTAATGTTGCTTTATTTATCATTCAGAGGTTCTTGTTCTTGTTTTTGCTATAATATTTGAACAGAATTACATAATAACACAATTGCCTAGCTAGTTACAATCAAATGTCTGGGAACTAACTGGTCAAATGACAGAAAATGACAGTTCTGTCTCATTTGCTGAACACTCATTTCGAACTTCTCAGTCCAGCTCGTCCCTGCAGCTCAATGGAAGAAAGATCTGGAGACTGGGGAGGAAAAGATAGAATTCTCAAAACTTTTGCTTTTCTTTGGACTGGATATAATTTTGGCATAATTTTGAAGAATGTTTGGGATCATTATCCTGTTGAAGAATGAAATTTTGTGCAGTGATACGTAAACCAGAAGGAATTATGATGTTGAGGAACTGAGTGAGACTTTTCTTTTTCGTGATCCAACACAATCACTAAAGACAGACCTGATATTTCTCTTCAAAACCAACAGTTTAAGCCTTCATGGCTAAATAATGTGTTACCACACGCTATACAATATTGAAAACCAGCCAGTTACATTTGTTTTAAGCATTTCTAATGTTTTCTTGGAATAAAATTTTGAAAAAGCAACATATCGTTTATATATATATGACATTTGACATTTGCATTCACTTAGTAAGTAACGGGAATCCATGGAGTTTATTCTAAGAGTTGACTCTGGAATTAAGAACTAAAAAAATAATCAGGCAAAGATTTTAGCAATAATTAAATGATAAGGGGTGTGAACATAGTCTGGAGTCAAAATCCTTTTTAAGATTGCACAGAGACGTGTGAACAAAAGATGATACATTACTGGGAAAGCAATGAGGTATTGATTGCGGCCAGTAAAAATGTCACTGTGGAGCATAATTGTGTAGAAGCGAGAGACATGGGGCACAGTCTGCCCCCTGTGAGGAATTTGTTTTTACCATAGACATACAAACGGTAATTGTAAGTTGATTTTTTCATTTGTTTCGTTGTTAAAAATGTCAAAAACACTGGTAAAATATGTTGGTCCTTCTGTCCACAAAATGAGACACATAACAAAAACTTTTAAATAAATTCAAATCATAATAAAAATATCCTTATTTACTTACAAACAGAGTGACTGTAGGGATCCAGAGTGCTGCAGCTTTGGCATTATCATTTGCAAGTTTCTTCCCTGGTGATGCCACAGCCATGGGTGGTAGGAGCCTAGTGGGTGAAACACTTTGCTGTGAGCCTGATGACCACAAAATCACAGTTTCAAACCCCCACTTTCTACCATTGTGTCCCTGAGCAAGACACTTAACCCTCAGTGTCTCCAGGGGGACTGTCCCTGTAACTAATGACTGTAAGTCACTCTGGATAAGAGTGTCAGCCAAATGCCCCCTTTACCATCCGTGATCAGGAATCTTTTAGAGCAAAATTGGTCTTGCTCTCCTTAGGCCCTCCCCTCCCCTATCACGATGCTAGCCAGTCTTAGCTGTTGTAACAGAATTAGTGTTTAATGTTCTCCTCCAAGCGTGTTGAGCTGTCCAATGATGCTGCGTTAGCAATTTAAAAAGGTATGGTGGTGTTTCACATGACTTTAAGGAAGTAGATGGGGTGGTAGCACCCTAGTGGGTAAAACACTTGCCTGTGAACCCGATAACCACAAAGTCGCAGGTACAAACCCCCCACTTTCTACCATTGTGTCCTTGAGCAAGACACTTAACCCTCAGTTGCTCCATGGGGCCTGTCCCTGTAACTAACTAACTAAGTTACTCTGGATAAGAGCATCTGCCAAAAGCCCTTTTACCTTTATATGCTAATGTCTCCACCATCCTTGTGTTGGTAGCTGTGTGTCATTAGGGGAGACCTGGTTAGGGTGGAATTGGACATGAATAAAATTGGGGAGAAAAGTCGGTAAAATAAAAAAAAAACATTAAAAAAAGACCTCTAAGGGTTAAACAAACTCGAGTTCCAGTATTTGATTTATTGTTAGCTCCTTGGCTATCCAGTGTCATTGCCGCCTGCCTTCAGTAGTTCAGAGCAGTGGTAATTCAGTCTTTGTTGGACATTTTTGTTCTGTTACAGTTCCCGTGGTTAGATTATTGTCAGCTATTACATATTTTCATGCGTTTCTTTACACATGGATTATGGACACTACCAGCATATAGCATTTTTTTCTTTTTTATTCATGAACTTTGTTCTATTACTTCATCCCTGGATACCAGCAAGTGGAAAATATACCAGTCGCTCTCCTTACAAGGCAAAAATATTGTATCTGCTTTCTTAGGCCTATTCATCCGCTCCGTGCACTAACTGTCACATTAAGCTGATGGAGCAGAGTCTATAAACAGTAAAGACTTGGGTCGCCTGTTGCTCATTTCCGTTTTGCCGACGCCGTCATGCAAATTGATGTGGGACGTGTACCTCACCAGGCAAGCATTGGGGTTTTATGTGCGGTTTGGGACTGCATTAATGTCACACCATACGCAGATACACATTTGGAAGTGTGGATCATCATTCGCTCTGCAGACATTTGGGTGATGATGTGATATGACTATCATTTGAAGGTCGTTTTTTGCTGTTTTCTAAATGTAATCAGTCAGTGTGTGGTAGGTGTGTAACAACACAACATATTGTACAGGATCAGAAATTGTGTCATATTGCATCAAATTATCAAATCAAATTGTATGTAGGGCAGGGATCACTTATCAGTTCATTGATATTTATGGATTGATCACGAAATCGATGAGCACAATTGTTTTATTTTCGCAAGTGGCAACGTTCTAAGAGTTTCCAACACTTGCTTATTTAGTTTTGCACTGGAGCTACAAGACTAATGTTGCTAACAAGTAATGGAAGCTTGTAGCACAGCAATTAGCATCATCATACTCTTGCCTCAAGAGTTGTTAAGTCATCTCAGATATACTTGTTCATGTTTTCTGACACTGTGTGGCATATTGTTATCTAAAAATTGACAAAATATGGCCAAATTTCTGGTTTGAACATGTTAGTACTATTTTTAGTAATGTAATGCACTTTTTTGGCCATTTTTGTACCATTTCTGGTCTCTTTCTGCAGACTTACAGATTTTGTGTGCGCAGACTTACTTATGAAAAGAACAAAAGTCTTTAGTACAAGGCTCTTCCTGTTTTGATGGGGCACCACCCAATGTTGACGTTCCCGTCTCATGTTTTATTTCCTGCTCTTCTCTTCTCTTTCAGGACTCTGATGGAGCGCCCCGTTCTGAGGTTCCGGCCTCGGTCCCGCCGGCCTTTTCCGGCCTACGGCCCTCCCGCGTGGTCTCCTCCACCTCGGAGGAGGAGGAGGCGCTGACGGAGAAGTTCCTCAAAATCAACTGCAAGTACATCACAGATGGCAAGGCGAGTCAGCACTCTCACCCCTGTCCAATTACACACTCACACACACACACACACACACACTCACTCACACTCGCTCACTCACTTGGAAAAGCCTCCCTGCCGCCCGCCGTGTTTTCCTCTAGTGGTTTGCAGAAAAATTGGGAATGTAGCCGCTAATTAGACCATTGTTTCTCTCTGGGAGAACTTAGAAGTGCCAAATGGGCAGAGTTTCCAGATTTTTACTGTAAATGTGGGAGTTCAGCAGCTGTTTCCAACACAAAAGTGTCCTCAGTAAATATGTACTGTCTGGTCTGTGTAGTAAACTGATTGGGTCCCTTGAAATCTAAACTTTTTTTCAGGTGTTCCTCAAGTGCTGCACACAAAGAAACGTCACTGGCCTTAATCAGTGGTTCAGTGTTGCAGAAGCAATCCCATAGGTGTAACCAAACCCTCCAACCTTGTTATCCTTGTCCACTAGGGGGCAGTAAGCGGGGTGTTGCTGGTGACACCCAACAACATCATGTTCGACCCTCACCGGACAGACCCCCTGGTTCAGGAGCGTGGCTGTGAGGAATATGGCATCATGTGCCCCCTGGAGGAGGTGCAGTCTGCGGCCGTCTATCGAGAGATCACTGACAGCAAGATCCGCGAGTCTGTGCCTCCGTAAGTGAACGCTTCTCGTAACAATGGGGGAGCTACCAGCAGTACAGGCAGGGCTCATCGTGTTGGGGTGACTGTTGTGATGGGGGTATTAACACATCATTTTACTTCTTTTTCTGCAACACAGTTTTGCAAAGTATATAGAAAGCTTCTTCACACTGTTGGAAAAGCATCCTTGGTGCTTGAGAGAATCATCATCACACACACACACACACACACACACACACACACACACACACATCGCTGACT
>JBBPCZ010000001.1:4112111-4124811 GCA_037974445.1 Brycinus macrolepidotus
AGTCTACGGGAAATTGTGTTTCGCACAACGAACTCCCCGCATAACGAATGCGCCGCTGGAACGGATTGCGTTCGTTAAGCGGGGTACCACTGTATTATTTAATAACAATTTAATTTATCTGCCTATATATTTTTTAAGTATATTTTAATTAAAATATTACATTTTTTTGTTTCTTTGATGCACATTTTGAAAACCACTTTTATGCTTCAAAAACAAAACAGTCATTCCCGTCTGTCCAGTACAGGTCATCGCCCAGATTCTGGTGGTCTGTAGGGAGCTCCTGAGCAGAACCCTTCCCTGAGCCATGTATATTAATTATAAAGTCATTTAGCGCCTGGGTTACCGGTGTGGAAGGCATTACAGCGCTGTGCTCTGAAGTCTGCCCGTCACAGCGGGCCTCTCGTGTTTTGTCGGAGGTCCAGGCTGCTGGAAGCTGCTGATAACCTTGTGTGGAGCTGCTTTGTGGATGGAAAGAAGACAGAAGACCGAGAAACATTAAAATGTGCCTCACCTGTTATCACCGAAGGGCGCGCAGCTTTTACACGCCGCTTTGATCCTGCTCCGCTGGGCCGGGCCACACACTCACTCTCAGCGCGATAAGCTCAAACCTATCAAACACGACAACCACGCACACATGCTGCCTTCACACACACACAGGGTGCCCGAGAGAAAACAAGAAAGTGTTTAGACCAGTATTAAGAGCCACATAACACAAGCAGCGCCAGAGGCAGTTTGATAATACTTCTTTTCTCTTTGGGCTTTTTTCATTGTTCTGGCCTTGACTGGTGCAAACTCCTGCAGTGAGGCCAAACCAATGTGTCCTCTACTATTTAAGTTCAATGGTGGGACGAATTAAGATGTCAAGACCCTGAATTCAGCAGGTAATGCGGGTCCAGATTATGCATATTCATGAAATGATCATGAATATTCATTTAAAACAAAAACAAAAAGTCAGGAATGCAAAGGAACCTGTACAACTCTCCACTGTTGTTCAGTTAAAGGTCATAAAAGGTCATGGCCTCCACACCGTCCTAAGAAGAAGGGATGCACAATGATATAGGAGTTAGAAATGATCATGAAATTTCAGCTGACGATTAACTGAAGTATAAATAATTGCAATTAATAATATGTCTTTTTTGTTAATTGTATGCAATTTTTAAAGTACAGTCTGTTAAACTGGCTGATTAACTATCTTGCTTCCTAGCAATCTTTACTTTGCAACTAACACTAGTTCTTATATAAAATAATAGAC
The DNA here is from genome assembly GCA_037974445.1 of Brycinus macrolepidotus. Lineage (NCBI taxonomy): Eukaryota > Metazoa > Chordata > Actinopteri > Characiformes > Alestidae > Brycinus > Brycinus macrolepidotus. The sequence continues at coordinate 4,113,364 of JBBPCZ010000001.1, forward strand.
TTGTTGAAGCCTGTCTCCAGGCAGTGAAGGGAGGCGCAGACGCAGACTTCCGTGCTCAGTGCAACTTTTATTGTCAAAACCAAAAAGGCACGAGGGCCTAAACACAAATCAACCCACTAGAGACAGGAGTAACTCACGTAGGGAGTATGATGGTGGACCGACTACTCAGGTCCCTCACAAACTGAACTAAATACAAAAACCCTTCACCACACAAACCAGTCAAACTAAAACATGACTTAAACTAAACACACTGGTCAGCTGAAACAAATGATACTTTTAACTCAAAACCGGTGTGCTCAAACATGTCAAAATAAAAGACAAACCGACCAGCCGCCAGCCGTAACAAGCTAACAAATAAACGAACAAACAAACACCCCCCTGTATTGTCCCAGGCAATTTTTCACTGCTTTCTTTTGTTTGTTTTATTTATTTCAAACCAACTGATGAAAACGACTGACTGTGGACAATATTTGCAATCAGCTTAAATAATTACGCTACACCTGTTTATGTAACAGGTCTGTTTTATAGATATTTATAGATATCAACTGATAACTGTTTTATTGACATCAGACCGACAAGTAGATTTGACCAATAGTATAAACCAGTATTTATTGTATTCTGGAGGAAGACAGTTTAGACAGTCTTGGGCTACCACAGTAAAATGAGTGAGAATGTTGTTTCAAATATTATTCATTGTTTTACTATTATTATTATGACTCTTGTTGATTTAAAAGATTAAATACATGGCCAGGAAGTGTTAATTATGAAAAAGTTGCATTTTATTGAACTTTTTCCTCAGTTGAATCACTGTTATTTCCTCCTGCTATCTAGGTCTCCCCCCTAAGACATGAAGGTACCAGACTTGGAAAGTAAAGGCTTGACTAAAGACACGTTTCCACAGGTCTACAAGGAACTGTGTGGTATCTAAACTGTACTGCGATAGTGTGGAACTTGCAGCACTCTTTGATTTTGCAGTGTATCTCAGTCCCAAAACCGTGTCTTTGGAGTCGAACCAGTGGAAAGTTTGTCTGTCAGAGCTGCTTTTGTTGTTGTGGTCTCTTATTTTTGATAGTCTTGAGTTTTTTTTTTAATTTTTTCTTGGTGTTAATGATGTCCTGGTGCACCTTCATATTTCTCGCAGTGTTAAAAACTCCCACTGAAATTTATCTTCAGCCCAAATAGACATGAGTGCTTGTACTTCGTTGATCTCCCAGTTGTTAGTTTGTATTCCCATTGTTGTTGTTTTTTTTTTTGCATGGACAGTAAACAAAGTAGTCTCTTTCCAAGTCCATCTGTTGTCATGGCAACATTTTTTGACCAATCGAAAAGCAGTGACTCATTCAGCTCGGCTGCGGCCCACTGTTGTCTCCTGACAATAAGGCTGACTCTTGGACCCCCTTGTTAAGTCCATTTAACGCCCAGTTAACCTACCAAATGTGGCTTTACTGACATGAAGATTGTTTGTACACAGTCTGCAAAACTAAACCATTGCATAGTGGAATGTTAAATATATTAAATATTTCGTAATGATAGTCGAGGTAAGTGTAAATGTGTTTGTTGGCTTCTTCTTGACAGATATCTACACGAAATATTCCAGATATCAGCATTTGACCACTGTAAATGTAAGGATGGAGTAAAATTGACCCTCACATTTGTCACTCAGTTATCAAACATCTCCTGATCTCCCAATATGATAGCTCTGACTGGTCCTATCGTTCTGGTCCATGACTCATATTCATCCCAGCCACTAGGAGCCTGTTTTATTCACTTCATCCAGGACCAAACATGGGCATGAACCGAACTCGACAAAGCTGAGGAATTACACACCTGATTAATACACTGTAAATGAAAGGGCCTTGGCAGTATGGTGTTGTCTAAGTAGATTAAAGTTTCTTTGCCTCTGTGTGTGGCTCAGCGCTGCTGGGTAGCCTTTAGCTTGACGTCTCCTGCAGAGCTGACCTTCTTAAAAGCTATTAAGGAATGAAAACATCTATCCCTCGGATCACTCCTGGCATTACCTCAAAAGCGTCTAATTCTGCCTAATGAGTAATCCAGGGTGTGTTGATCACATTCGGGGTTGAAATCTGCTTAGAATGCGGTAGCACGCTCATTAAGGGACGTCCTAAAAAAATGGCCGGCAGTCCATCATAGGTGTTACTGCAACATGTAACATTTTTCCAGAAATTTCAGCTTCATTAAAGCAGATGCTTCCAACATCATCAGATACCATGAAATGGCATGTGATTAATGTCAACCTGAAACCAAAATTAATCAAAGTCCCTTGTCATATTAAGGACCCAAATCATTACATTTTACTTATTTTTTCCCTGAAGTCCAGTTTTGATATTTATGTGGGTTTATATTTTATTTTTATGTGTAAATGCTGCCCTGTATCATGCACCTCATTCAAAAAGCAATACAGGCTGAAACACTCTTTATCATTTCATCATAAATGAGTGGAGCTAAACTGCTCCAGGCTGAATGAGAGGATGAATGTAATGCATAGTCAATTTTTTTTTGGTGACAACACGAAAACAGTGAGTTAAAAACTTTCCATATGTAGAGTGTATGGACTGGGGACTAAATGGTACATTTTAAGTGACACATCAGCCTTTAAAGTGTTTAAGTAGAGTGTTGTTACTAATGCATAGAAATCAGTTTTTGTTGTTTTGAATTTTGAAATAAGGAGATGCTTAACTCTGACACTGAAAAAGTAAGTTTTTTATTGCTTTGGTGGAAGTAGATGCGTCGGATGTCTTTGCTGTCTGCTCTACTGCAGTTTTGTAGATGTGTCAGGACAGAACATTGTGATCTGAGGTTCTGAGAGGACTGTTCCAGTTCATCTCCTGTGTCTGGGTCTCAGGTCAGGCTGCGTCCAGGGAGCGGCGGATGTCCAGGTCCCACAAGTTCCTGTGCCTCCGGGTGGGCAAGGCCATGAAGAAGACATTTGTGTCCAACGCCAGCGCCTCCATGCAGCAGTACGCCCAGCGCGACCGCAAGCATGAGTACTGGTTCTCCGTGCCCCAGGAAAGGTGAGCGGAGCCAGCTTCCCTTTTAGCGCCCAGCAGACCTATCACTTATTCATCCGCTCCACGGAGCACAGACTGCCTGGGCTCACAGCAGGCACATTTACTCATCTGTGTGTGTGTGTGTGTGTGTGTGTGTGTGTGTGATCTGTTACTCTTTCCACGAAATGCAGTCTTTGCGTGACAAACTAAAAGAGCCCAAAGATTACTTAAGGTTAAGAGTGCAGTTAGGTTTAGATGTAAGTTTAACGCCACAAGCTTAAAAATTCCTGTTAAATTACAGTGAAATACTGGAAGCAGGTTTTCCAGCTGTTTTGCTGTGATCTTTACAGTATCTATACCATTTCTTACCATTTCTTACAAGTCTCCTACCAAAAATACTGTGAATTTCATTAAATACAGTAAAATACCAGCAACAGGGTTTCCAGCTGTTCACTGTGATTTTTACAGTGTAGATACTGTATTCTGAATTACAGACTGTCCCGTTTAACAAACAGGGTTGACTTTGGTCTACAGTGGAGGTGTAGTGTTGGCTGGAAATCTGCGCAGTCGAGAGAATAACCGGATGCAATACACAAGAGATATTTGGTCAAATTTGCGACTGTCTTCTTGTTTCAAGCTCAGAATCTTGCTTGAGCACGGCACAGGGCAGCCGGGGCCGGTGTGAGTAGTCCCTAATAAACCACATTAGGACTGATTAGACTTGCACAGCTGTTGACTTTACAATTTAGTGTTTCTTTATTTATCCAATTTGTTGGAATATCTGAAAGCTTGTTGATTTATCATTAGATAAGGGAGGGTTTACCCAAGTCCAGCTCCTCACACAAGGAGGCTTCTGAGAGCCTCTGTGAAGGCCCAAAGTGTGTTTCTCTAGCAAATTAAGCCAAAGCGTGCAATCGGTCTAATTCAATTTGAGTCATTTTCACAAGCCAGTTCATTTTAACCCAGAAGTAATTTTTTGCAAGGCCTTTCTTTCATTTCAGCGTGTCAGCGTCACTACAACGCAGTCTTTGTCTCTCGGAATGGAAGGACGTGCAGTGAATCGCATCCTTTCATATAAAACAAGCACACAGTGTTCCTTGTCTGTCTATGGGATAAGTCACTCTGTTTTTCCCCCATGCTCTGACTCACTTTGTATTAATGGAAAGGCTTTATCGGTGTCATCTGTCAGTTCAGGACATTTTCTCCTAAAACAAAGTACGCAAGTAAGAGAGACTTTTCAGTAAGGAGCGCATTCGCAGAAAGCAGATGCTCTGGGCAAAAAAAAAAACAATGACAAATTTGAAAATCAAGCATCATATTTTTCAAGAGAGATTATTCACATTTGAGGTATTTTTGATTAAATGATAATGCCATGCCTCAGTTCAGTGTTAATGTTGAACAGCTACTTCAGATGTGACCTTCTTTCATTAGATTGGGAGGAAGAAGTCTAGCCATTCACTTGTAATAGTGAATAGACAGCTAAGAGAGTTGGTTAGCTATTTTCAAATGTATTCTTTTATGTATAAAAAAAATAGGATTGTCAGAAAAATAGGATTATTTTCTTAAATCTATTGTACAAATCAGTATGACATCAAAGCAGCAAAGGTCTTACCTCCAAGTGCATAACAGCAGCAAGGCAGCGGTACAAAAGGACACTGCACTCATGATAAGAGTTAATGTAAAGCCATGCACTTCTGTAGGAAAAACAAAACATCTGTTTATCAGGCTAAATAGTATCTAGCCAGCACACAGTTCACACAGCTCTGCACAGCAGACAGACACAAGTGGGTGGGTACGTTTCAAAGCCCCATTCACGAAGCGTTATCTGTTGTTATAACAGAGACACTCAGGAGTATAGATGCTACAGAGGCCTGTGGGAAAGTATGCAGTATTATATTAACCATCAGAACCTCTGGGTCATATAGGCTGTATGTCTTGCTCTTCTGATATAAAAGCCGCACTCACGTGTTCTATTAGACATTCAAGCTAGACTGTTTTTCTCTGGCTTTAGTGATGAGACAGTTCTTACTATAACGATGTCTCGATACATGTGAGCAACCACTGATAACTGGACCACAACAGAAATCCCAGTTTCTGGTTAACGAGGCTGAACAAGGCTGTCTGATCCCAGATTCTTCTTCTCGTTTTCTGGTCCACCTGAAAGCCCTGCCACAGTATCACGGTTTTGTGGAGATAACACTTGGAGATAATAATACTTGGAGATAAACAGAGATTGGCTTGGTAATCTTGGTAATAAATTTCTGTGAATTTAGTATATAACAATGATAATTAAATAACTTGCTGATACATCAATACTGAGCAAGATTTATGTTCACCCAGCTGAACTTTGTCCAGTTACCAATGGAATAAGCGGACTCTCCATTCAGCAGGCAACTAAACTGTCTTTGAAAACACTTCTAAACACAGATTCTAAAAGATTCACGTCTTGAATTTACTTCTGTATCATTTATACCATCCAGACAAGGAGGAATCCAGTCAGTCTCCTTATCTGGCAGTGTTACAGCACAGCTATCTCTCTACATCTTTGAGTCAGTATATGATCTGACACACCCACAGTTCAGAGCAGGCAGCAGCTTGAAATGTTGGTCCATTTAATAAATTGCATTAATTTTTATATATTTCTTGAATATAACATTGGGAAATTCTGCAACATGTCTTTAATATTACAACACATTTTGCTGCACCTTTTAAATCAAGTTGACAGCTTTCAAATGAAATTAGTCCTCAGCAGTTCTCTATCAAGTTACTTGTCAGTCATCGCTGATATCTGATTACATTGCCCTATTGCCCAGACCTGGTGTGTGTTGTTGTATAGTAAGTACTGGTGTCACGCTGCAGGCTCAGGGCCCGTGCTGTTGTATAATATTTTTCAGAGGCATCAGCCGCCTGTTCCTCTGCGATGCGACCCAGTTAGGTGGCGACCCGGAAGATGCGTATAAAGTATCATGACAATAGCGAGAGCAAGAGAAAACACACTCTCAGCCCGTCAGCAAGCTGCCAGGACCTGCTGCAAGCGTGCACACACTTGCGCTGATTTGCACTGTGCTTTAGCCTGTACAGGCCGCCTGCTGCTCGCTTCTGGGGGTGGGCGTGGTCATTAGGATATACAGATATGAGGTTTGGAGTGAAAAAGAGAGCACAATGGTGAAATCTAAGTGCCGACGTATAATAATATAGTAGTAATAAGTTTTAAGTGCAAGCATCGAAAGTACTCTCTGCTGCTCTCTTTAGTACATCTGCACTGTTTTTCTTCTCTCTTCGTAGTCTTTAGTCCAATGTATTATAACCTTTACTGTTATATTGTAATGCAACAATGTAGTGTGTCTCTTTTTTGTAATTACTATAAATTGTATAATAGCATATATATATATATATTATAAGCCTGTATACAATACTGTATTGTTATAGTCTCCCTCATAGTACTTTATTTTTGTAGGTAAAGTATCTATATTAAGATATATATATATATATATATATATATATAGGTTTGGTTATAATACATTCCCCTTTTTTTCCTCTCATTGTTGATCTGTCTGAGTGTGCTGCTGTCGTGTTGTGTTGTTAGTTGCACCTATATTTCGTCTCACTTTGTACTTAATTGTATATGGCTGAGATGACAATAAAGCTCTACTTACTTACTTACTTACTTACTTACTAAATACAAATTATAGTTCTGTTGGTCAGCTGGCACCAATACTGACTGAAAACTGGGATCAGATTGATGTCATTCCTACCTAAAATACAGAGATGACCAAACGGTCAACCAAGCAGTCAGTCGGTCAGATGCGCTCAATGGTGCTTTGACCAACGCAACCAAAAATATATAAAATGCTAATAATATCCTTACATGAAAGTAAGTTAAAATCATTATTGTTGGGGTGCTTGAGTGCTTCAGTGTTAGTAATCGATTGTGTCAACAGAAACCTGAATCTGTGTGAGAGAAACACTAACTCTAGTAAGAGGGTTGCATTAATATCCTACAATTCAGTTTAATATCCTTTAATTCAGTTCATTTCATGAACTTTTTAATATGTTTACCTAGTCTAGCGAGGGCAGGACATGTACGATTACTGAGAATATGAAGTGTAAATCAGTTTAAAAGAGTCTATTAGCAGCAGCTAATGATGTCCAGCTGCCAGTTCTTCATTTGGTGGCACAGGTTTCAAGTATATCAAATAGATTTTTTCCTAGATGTTTTATGAAGTCACTTTTACTCGTCCACCGAAGCTGCGTTTCCTTGAGAAGTTTGTACTCTTCCACTCGGCTGTTGTGACCACAGCAAACTGCAGTTTATCTCAGAACATCTCAGAAACAGTTAATGGGATATTAAATGCTTCTGTGATGTTCTGAGACACGTTTAATGAGATATTAAGTGGTAACTTGGATAAAATACTATTTTGGGGGGATGGGGGTATTTAAATACTATTTAAAATAAAAATTAAATTAACCACCCTATTAGCTACACAGCATACTGGCATCTTTAACTTATAATTATGGATATGTAGTAATAGTGAGAGTGTGTATAGTACGTACCTACACCATCACTGCTCAGTATATTCCAGCTATAGTTTGTAAGTTATCACTTAAAACACTGACTGCCCCTGTTTATCATTGGATTAACTGAAATTCACAAAATCCCTTTCAAACTAACTCAAACTAAGTCTTTCAAACTAACTTTTCTGAGCTTTTTGATTTGCAAAAGCCAAGGTTATTAGGATCTTTTTCTTGGGTTCTTCTGCCTCTATGATAATGCTGGGTGCTATTGATAAAATTAATTATTTCAGTGTTTTCTTACTACTCCACAATGGCAGATAATATTTCAATCAGCCTGACTTAGCTTGATTGGACTGTTTTTGTTCTGGTTACGTCTCTTAAAATGATTCTAAAGGAAATCTTGCCTGGTATTATAAACAGTGACCAGCCAGAAACCAGATTTGAAGAGAGGAAATGGTTCTATTTATTTTGAGCTGAGGTATCCAGCAAATGACATGAATTAGTTAATCTTATCTTATTTAATATCCCACTGGTAGGACACTTAAACCATTTTCACACATGTGCTTTTACCAGGTGTTTAGTAAAATTAACAATTAATGTAAATAGGTGGCAATTAAAGTAGGTTATTAAACAGCAAGAGGTTTTGTGTTCAAATCGCAATCAAATTGACAGGCAAGAGACTAGTACAGTTCCTTGGGAAATAACTGGGGGGACTTATGTGCACAGAAGTCTATTTATTACATGGAAATACAGTTTTGTTTTTTTATTTAGATTTTATTTAGCACTGCATGGAGAAATCACAGAGAACATAAGATAAAGAGACAGAAAAGGCTACAGTTTAGCTCAGGGTTATACATTTCTGTTATGTGTCAACAAGCTTACTGACATCAGTGCCGGTGTCCCAGTATAGATGATGCATCTCCATCTGCTTTGTCTCTGTAGGTCAGACCACCTGTATTTGTTCTTCGTCCAGTGGAGCCCAGAGGCGTTCGGAGACGGGATGGGGAGTGTGAGCCGGGAGCCCGGCTTCATAGTGGTCAAGAAAATCGCCGAATCAGAAGCCGGCGAAGAGCAGTCGACATCGGACTCCTCGGCCAAGGAGTGGGAGGTAGACCCTGTTCAGCTTAGCTCTCCGGTCCCTCTGAACGCTCACAGATTAGACGTGATCTCTGACGTGACGGTACTGTGTCACCCTTTGTGAAACAATGCAGTGCTTGCTCGTATTTTCTGGTTCTACAGTAAGTTTTGCTTGTGCACATGGTGGAGGTGTACAGTATTTGCATATTTTTCCACTGTGTTTTCTGTCTCCGTGTATCTGTTTTTGTTTTCTGTTTCTTTATTCCAGGTGCCCGGAAACCTTTAAACGTATTCACTGCACCCCCCTCCCCCGTCCATTTCCTACCACTTTGTTTTGTCAGACGTATTTTTTGCTCTCTGTTTCTGAGATTAGTTGGTCAGTAAATATCCCCATGGTACTGAATTGCATTATTTTTCTTTGTTTATTTTTTATTTTTTTACTGTGAGCTTGAAGCTGGTGTTTTGCATGATTGTGTTCTGTTTTCTTCAAAAGAAAGCAGCCCATGTATGCAGCGTGTGCATGCATGAGTTCCTCTGTCGTACGTCGAGAACGTGGCATGGTTTAATACAGGAATGGTTTAGCGTTAATGAGACACTATTAAATCATGCCGTTATTGTCACTGAAGCTTATCATATGGTTGTATGTGTGCCGAATTACACTGAGGTTTTTCTAGTGAACTTGAACATCCTCCATGTTTTTGTTTTTGTTTTATATACTCATCAATAGTAAAAAAGCAGCTGGCATGCATCTTTATGGACATGATAGTCTAGCAATCTGGTGTGAGCTATGCAGAAACCAATCCCCCCTATGAAGAAAACGACACCGGAGCTGAGGCAGCGGTTTAAATTTTAATGTAAATCAATGATGTAGGAAACAAAGTAGACTGATTTGTCATTCTGAGTCTTGCGGACCTGACAAGGCCTCGTGGCTTAGTAGTGTGAATTAGTAAAGTTTCCTTTCCCTTGAACGTAAGTGTTAAACAAGATCTATGACCTTGCGAGGGCCCTTAATTCCTTCTGACTTCAGTTTGCTTTGACCTCGGTGACCTGTGCTTGAGTTTATTCAGTGGTGCTTCTGTCTGGTGCTTATAGTATATACAGTAGTTTTAATAAATAACTTCTTGCTTGCACATGTTTACAGATATAGTGGATTGTGGCCTTGCATTGGATGTGTATTGAATGTGTATGGGTTGTGATAAGGGCCGCTCAAACGTGTTTTGACACAGATAAAGCTATGGTAGCTCACTTATGGTAGCGAGATGATCCATTAGTTGGTAGAGATCGTTTCACTCTCTTGCTGTTCAGTAACATTGATTCTGTTAAATTAATAATGAAATAAATAAAACTGCAATATATGGACAAAAGTATTGGGACACTCCTCAGTAATTGAATTTAGGTGTTTCAGTCATACCCATTGCCACAGGTGTAAAAAATCAAGCAGTCTTCATTTACAAACATTTGTATAACAAAATGGGTCGTTCTGAAGAGCTCCGTGACTTCAAGGATGGTACTGTGATAGGATGCCACCTTTGCAATAAGACGGCTCATGAGATTTCATTCCTGCTGGATATTCCGCGGTCAACTGTAAGTGGTGTTATTGGCAAGTGGAAGAGTTTAGGAGCAACATCAACTCAGCCGTGAAGCAGTAGACCACGAGTGGGGTCGACTGATAAGGTCCATGGTGTGTAAAAGTCACCAGGTTCCATAGCTAAAGAGTTCCAAACGTTCACTGGCACTAATGTAAGCCCAAAAACTGTATATATTTGCATGCACTGGCATTAATGTCAGCACAAAAACTGTATGTATTTGAAAGCAATGTCATTCAAGTCCCTATTGGTGTAATGGTCAGGCGTCCCAATACTTTTGTCCACATTGGGTAGATGGATCACATGTCCTGCTTCAGAAAGCGTGTTGTGCCTTTAAATATGCTCGTCATCGGTGTGAGTGGGAGGCGGGCACTCGCGGTGCAGGGGCCAATAGCAACGCGCCGTTGCGCCGGCCGTGGAGCGCCATTGGCTCGCTGCGCCGTCAGTCATCTTAAAACGTTCCCTGCACAGTTGTGTTTTCATGGATACACCTTCAACAAAACAGGGCTGAGACGGGAGATTTGAAGAATGTGACTCCAGAAAACCGCCTCACCCCGAAAGACATGTTCTCAAAGAGGGTGAAAGAAGTCAAGCAACTGACGCCAAAGTATACTTATGTAGGTCGAAGTCTGTGTGAGCCGGTCTCGGTGTTTTTGTGAAGGTTCTGCTGTAGCTAGCTGATTAAGGTGTCGGGTTTGTTTTCATTCGGTCTGTTGTGCTTCTGCTGGGCTTGCTTTTGTGTTTCAGAGGAGAAGTTATTCCCTGCAGCACGTGGTTTTTGTTTATTTCTGGCTTTTTTGCGTCCTAATGGCTCACAAAGTTCGTCCGGTGTGTCAAGTGTGCTGAGGGGGGTTTTACAGGATGCTCCCTGCGGGCTGGGCTGCGCTGTTTTGGATGATTTTGGGATGAAATCTTAAAATGAGATGGAGAACACCATGCAAAGTAGGTTATTGTGACTTCTGGAGTTAGCTAGGGTGATTCCCTCCTGGTGCTGAAGTAAAGCTCAGTAAATAGCTGCAATATATTAATATACACCATATAGACAAAAGTATTGGGACACGACCGTTACAACCAACAGGGACTTGTAATGACGTTGCATTCAAATACATAGACATTAATACGGAATTGCCCCCCCACCCTCACCCCAGTCAAGCACTGATGTTGGAGGAGAAGGTCTGGCTCAAAGCAATCTCCATTCCAGTTCATCCCAAAGGTGTTGGATGGGGTTGAGGTCAGGGCTCTGTGTGGGCCAGTCAAGTTCT
>JBBPCZ010000001.1:4157868-4168404 GCA_037974445.1 Brycinus macrolepidotus
CCACACCGAACTCATCCAACCATGTCTTTATGGAGCTTGCTTTGTGCACTGGGACACAGTCATGCTGGAATAGAAAATGTTCTTCCTCAAAGTGTGTCCACAAAGTTGGAAGCATGGCGTTCTCCAAAATGTCTTGGTATGCCGAAGCATTAAGATTGCCCTTCACTGGAAGTAAGGGGCCTAGCCCAAACCCTGAAAAACAGGTGTCCTAATACTTTTGTCCATACAGTGTATATAGTATCTGTATGTATAGCCTATTCTTCATACTGTTGTAGATTAACAAGTGATAATATTGTACACACTGCCAGGGCAACAAAAGAAAACACTTTACACTTACGCTGTTAAAAAATCATTTATATATCATGAAAATGTGAGATTTCTGTTCATTCAACAAGACAATATGGCCTGTATTCTGTATTTATAGAGTACTAACATTCTCCAAATATTAATGAAAGGATTAAATCTACTATTTCTGGTGTGTTATAAGCGTAAACATATTTCCGTTGCAAATCAATTTCAAGCTTCTATGGCAAAGTGGTCTCAGAAATAATAAGAAGTATGAGCTGACATAATCAGTGACTAAATGCTGTTAGGTTTTTAATGGATTTAACACCTACCATACAATAATCCTTCACGTTACTGATCACTTACTGATTAGTCTCACAAGTAATGATTAAAGACAGCTTCATATTTTTCTTGTTTTCCTGATGTGACTTTAGGTTCTCCATTTTGCTTGATGAACTCCTGTAAATAAACGCACACATTAACATGGACACAAGTTGTGTTTGAAATGGAAATACTTGTAGTACATGAGTACATGAGAGAATGCCAAACCTCCAGGTCCTCCAGTGACGCACTGCCCTCTTCCACCTTCTGACCAATCCCAAGGCTGAAGCTTATGTAACGTTCCTACACAGCACAAACCCCACCATAGGTCATGATCCAAATTAATTCAACTTCTCCAAATAAGAGTTTTGATCTAGGATCAGCTGCCTTTTCCAGCATAAAAACCATTTATGAGCAGAGGGGACCAGATCATAGATCAGTTGTCTTCTTTTCAAGACATTTGAAAATGAAGGATCCAGATTAAAGCAAACCGAGTTGAATGTCATTTTCAAATACTTAATTATTAACAGTGGGATGTTGTGATTTTTTGGCTTTAAAAGTGGTACTGATGCACAGAGTTGATATTAATGCATTATTTAAGTGTCAAATTACTGGACAAACAGGTTACCCACATACACTTAGTCTAAATCCAAAAGATGTCAGTGTTTCTTTCTGGTAAAACCAAAGTTTCTATCAGTGAAATCACTGTTATGAATAGACTGAGGATTAAGTAGTTGCCTCGAACATGGGTTAACAGGATTTGACTCCAGCATTCAGGAAGGAATCCAAAACACTATTATTATTATTTACCAAAAAGAGATAATGGGCAAGATTTCTAATACTACATTCTCTAGCCACTCTAAACTTCTCTGGATAAAAAACTTTTGTTTAACACTAAAGATATCACAATATTACAGCCTCACAATTATTTATTTTGAACCACTGATGATCTTTTGCACATATAAAGCACATGATTGCATTCCAGTATGGTTGCTTTCCACCTGACTGCTGATGCAACATTTGCACAATTCATTCGAATGTTAAAAATTGTACCATATTGCACATACAGTGGCTGTCACTACCTGGAGCATTTTTTGCATGACTCCCTCCTCAACGATCCTGACAGCATTTCTGAGGCCCCGAGCAAAAGCGTCCATGGCAGCGATGTGAGCGATGAATAAATCCTCCAGGTCAGTCGATTCTCTCCGGACCTTGGCGTCAAAATTTAAACCTCCAGGCTGTAGCCCCCCCTGCTCGATAACAGCCTGAGGGTTTAACCAAATGTGTGTTTTCCTTCAGGCATATAAAATATGAAATCTGCTCCCTGCTGCCCAATACATTTAATATACTCAGCTGAGAATAAAATCAATGGAAAGGGACCGCCAAACACCACAGGTAACTGTATTTATTATTTGGGTGGTAGACCATTCTCAGTACAGCAGTGATACTGACATGGTTGTGGCGTGGAAGTGTGTGTGGTGCTGGTATGAGTGTATCAGGCACTGCAGTAACACACACAGTGTACACCTACTGGCCACTTTATCAGAAACACATACCTTGTTGGATCAACTTGTGGTTTTACAGTTACAGACTGTAGCTCATCTTTTTCCATAAACAGTTTGTGTTTGTCATCCACTAGACTTTCAGCAGTGGTAAATTAGTAGTTATAGTTAGTGGACTATTTCTCAACCTAGCATCAACAATGATGTGTGTGAAAACCTTAGCAACATCGCTGTCTTGATACACTCATATCAAGTCCGTACGCACTGCCAGGCCACAACCATGGTTCTATGGTGGTCCCTTTCCACCAGAGCGGAACCGTCAAGGCCTTCTAGGCCTTCAGAGAAGTGATATCTGGGAAATAAAAACAAACGTGTAATATTTCTTCAGCAGAATCATGTTTGTATCAAAATGTAACAAGCAATGGTAGTAATGGGGTAACATTCCCAAAAAAAACGAAAATGAAATGAAAAATGAAAAATTATCCAATCAGATTTTTTTGTTTGTTGTACCTAAACGAGCTCTCTCATTGGTTCCGCATTTAGGGGGTAGTCAGATGAATCACCAACTTGATCAGGAACTGACCGTGGAATGAAGGAATCAGGATTCCAGAAAATGCTGAATTTAAATATAATTTTTAAAGGTTACCTTCATCACCATGGTTGTACTGCGGATATCCATGGGAAACTGGTCCGTATCCCACCCCAAATCAGGAGACCCAGTGTTCGAGTCCACAGAGCCCAGCATGCCAAACCTAAATCACACACACACACACACACACACACATAACCAAACAGGGATACACAATTACATCCCATCCAAACTTCTAATAAATGGCACTGAATAATGAAGAGCGTCATACACAGAGGCCATGATGATGTCGTGTTCATAGGAATGTCCTGCCAGGGTGGTGTGGTTGGGTTCAATATTAAGTTTGAAGTCTTTGTCCAGTCCAAAGTGCTTCAAAAAGCCAATAACGCTCATCGCATCTGTGAAAATGAATAGATCCTAGGTACATACTTTGATACTAGGTACATAAGTTCTCTGTGTAATTCTCCTTTTGTTATAAAGGATATTTTTCAATATTTTCTCTTTTTAGAACTGGTTTATGTGACATTCCGTACTCAGTAGGTTAAGTAGGATTGCTCCTTTAGATAGTAATAAAGACTTACCGTAGTCATACTGGTGTTTGCATGGTTCCTTTGGCTTTGGCTCAATGAGGAACTGGCATTTTAAGCCAATCTTCTCTTTATAAGCTACAAATAAGACCAGAGTTAGCATCTTCTGCTAAGAAACCCTGACCCAGGTCTTGGCTCACAAAGCTGGATTTTTTGCTCGGCCGGATAACTTTAAACTTAAATCCATCTAACCCTTGTCTGTGCTATGATGGTGGATCACTTTCTACCAGTTTACATCAGTATGGCAACGGTCCATACCTATCCAGGTCGCGATAGGACCAGCTCATGGACCAGTTGGACCAGTAGGAAGTTTTAACCATTTTCAATGAGTTTGGCCATATTTGTTCATTTTTATGAAGCAAAAAGTTCAAGAACATTGTCTAGGTTAAATCCGCTTGGTGAGACAGTCCCCTGATAACACTCAAAAAGAACAGAAACTTTACTTCGTACCCACTGCCATTCTGAAGAAGTTCGCCATGTGCTTTAGTTCAGCCACAACATCTGTGTTGAGTATGGACAGAAAGCCTTCCCGGCCTCCCCAGAACACTGCCACAAGATTGACACAAATAAGAACACTGCACATCCCATCATAAAAGATTTAAACTGGAACACTAGTCATCCAGTTTGCAAATATTCACACATTGCAAAGGAAGATCTGGGTACTTGCACTGATTTTTAACACTTCATTAACACTGACTTCTAAGTTATTTGTAGCTAAAGGAGAAACTAGTAAGATTTATGTGTGACGTGCTCAGATCAAGTGTGCCCTGTTCTGTTTAAATCTGTTCTTGCATTTTGTGTCAAACGGAGTAAAGTATCAGTTCTGAAAAAAATGTAATTCACAAAAATGATCACCTTAACCCAAAATGGAACTGATTAGTCAAGTCATGCTGGAGGTTGGAGGTTTACTTCTTTAGTCTGTATCAGAGCTAAGAGGCTAATGTAGATAATAAGTAATGGAAGCTTATATCCTAATAATCAGGTGTTCAAAAAGTGCAATACTGCCTTTTATCAAATGAAGCAAGTCATAAAAACATCACATGGTGAGTTGTTAAGTAAACTCAAATATACTGTATGACTGTATTCAGAATCAGAACCAGAAAACTTTACTGGTCCTGTAGGAAACTGCTTATGCTACGACTGCACAGACACAGAGACACAAAGACAAAAACAATATAAAATATAGTATAAAGTTAATTTTTTTTCATGCTTTGTACTAAATACACTATGCATTATCTACAAAAATGGACAAAAGCATAGTTAAAAATAGTAGTAGCTATCTTTAAGTCTGAATTGTGTCCATACTCTTCTCTATCCTGTCCCTTCATTCAATCTTATCTTAGCCGCTTCAATGCAGACACCACATTTCTTGACTGATCAAGTACATTTGGGTTAAGGGGATTTACCTCCAAACAGACACGTTAAGACCAATGCAAAGACCCTCTCACCAAAGTTTTCGGCCCCCAGCTTCTTGGCGATTTCTAGACCTTTCTTCACCTGTGCTCCAGCATAGGCCAAAACATGGCAGTCTGGGTTAGTGGAGGCTCCATTCATATACCTACATGGTCCAACACACAGGGTCAGTTTGTGATGTAGGGCTCAAAATACACAGATTTCTCCAAAATCTGAGGTTTTCGTTTGTGAGAATAATGCAAACTGGTCTGTTAACCTGGGATGGGCGAACAAGTTGCAGGTGATCCACAGGACTTTAACTCCTGTCTGCCCCTGGAGCTGCAGAGCCACATCAGTTATCTCATCCAGGTTTCTATTGGATTCCTCCAAAGTGCGGCCCTCAGGGGCCATGTCCCTGTAACAGACACATCATAACTTCAACATACATGAAAATAAAAGTCTGAGAGAATCCTGAATGATTTTTATAAAGTCTAATATGTACCTGTCATGAAAAGTGTAGTATTTCACCTAGAATCAAAAAGAACTTTAAATTTTCAATTGTATTCATTTGGCTAACAAATCTGTTTCATTGTTTATACTGTCGATTGCATGTTGCAAATGATAAATCAGTTTATTCTGCTTTTAAATACAAATTTTGTACAGTAATGTCCATTTTATTACACATTTTTCAAAACACTAACTTTGCATAAATAAACATGACAAACTTTTTTCAACAGACAACTATTCTTCAAGAGGAAATGATCAGTACTGCTTGGAGGGGTTCCGCCCCTTTTGCCGCCCTAGACGACTGCCTAGTCCCCTGTACGGACAGGCCGGCCCTGCTGCTCAGTGCTAATATAAGAAAGCAGCACTGCAAACCAATGGGTTACAGATGTCAATAAATGTAATATTTATATTAAATAATTTATATTTAATAATATTTTTTGGCAAACTATTTCCATTTGCTCTGACAAGCCTGTAAATAAACTGTATGTATATAATAAATAAAAATGAACAGCCTTACACCAAGTTTCGTAAAGAACTCAAAGGCCGCACTGAGTCTTTTCTTTGCTATCTCCACGTCGCTGTCTCCCTCGTTCCACGGCCTGTGGAGGGTTGGAGACCCAAATGGGTCGGCACCTGACAGAGAGGATGAAGTAAATTCATGTCTGAGGTGAGGTGGGAGATACAGAAAAGTGTAGGGAAGATATACACCACAGGCCAGAAGTTTGCACCCACTCTTCTGCTTTTTCAAAATTTTATTACAAGAAAACATTAGAAATACTTAAAACAAATGTAACTGACTGGTTTTCAATATTTTATAGTCTATAGTAACACATTAGTTAGCCAGAAAGGCACAACTACTAGTTTTGAAGAGAAATATCAGGTCTGTCTTCAGTGCATTGACATTCACTTTGTGATGGATCATGAAGTATCACTCAGTTCTTCATTACAAGATTACACAGTTCCTACTGGTTTACGTATCACTGGACAAATTTTCATTCTTCAACAGGATAATGATCCCAAGCATTCTTCAACATTGTGCCAAAATTATATACAGTACTAAGAAAAGCAAAGTTAAGAGAATGATGTCTTGGCCTCCTCCTCCTCTTTCTCCCATTGAACTGCAGGGACGAGCTGGACTCACAAGTTCCAAATGAGCTCCAGCAAATGAGACAGCACTGTCTGCAGGCTTGAAAAGGTGCTGGGAGGGTTTAAACACACGTTTTTCCCAAAAACAGTTGAACAGGATACAGTGAATCAGTGCTGCTGTGATAAAGGCAAGGGCGGGTTATTTTGATAAAACTTGTGCATAAACTTTCCCATCCATTTAACTGCACTTACAGTGTACATTATTACATTACACTTCGAAACCAGTTACATTTGTTTTAAGTATTTCTAATGTTTTCTTGTCATAAAATTCTGAAAAAGCAGCGAATCTTTCATTTTTTTTTATCTGACGATAGGCCCAATCTTCTGGCCTGTAGTGCATAGTGCATGAATTCTCTGTAGAGGATGTGAAGTCATGTGCTGGTACACTCAAGGGATCTGTATTCAGTACCTCTAGTTATGGATCATATTTGTACCTTTGTTCACAGCAGTTATATTTTGCATATTGCATGGAATTTATCCACCCTGTCCAGGCTTTTTTTTCCTACTTAAAAAGTCAAAATGTACAAATATGTTCCTTTATCCTGGGAACGTGAATATAGTTTCCCTTTAAAGCTCATTTTGGGTGAACAAATGGACCTTAGAAACAATGCTGTATCTCTGAGGGTAGTTTTACATTGTTTGTACCTTGGGGAACTGAAATTTACCTGTTACCTTTTTTTTGCGACAGTGCAAGATTCATTCAGTTGTTAAGTGTCTTAGATGTACCGATGATACCTAGACACACTGGCACATTTATTACATATTATACTGTATAATCACAATACTGATATATTATCACAATTATCACAATGAAGATAACATTGTCATAACCCCTAGAGTGAGGTCATTTCAAAATCACTAAATAAATTAAATACAATTCATATGAGCAATATTAACAGCACTGCAGCCTCCCACGATTCACTGTGTCTGCAATTAACTGTGCTTATCCTCCCTACACTACAAAATATCCATTATTAACGGGCAGAGTGTTCCTAACAGATCCTGCTTCTGCGGCTTGCTGATGAGTGGCACCGCCTGCGACGGTGGGCAGCTGTGTTATGCATCTTGAGTATGCTAATGGTGCTTGATGCTCGTTCATTTAAAATGCTCTGGCCTTTCAGTCCCGCCGCTTAACCGTCAAGTGTCTATTGAAAGAGATGTGCGTACAATAGTAATTACTTCATGGCATGCTGAACGAGTGGTGATGGTGTGACGTCTTACCAGTTCCACAGAAGGAGTGCCAGTAACACACGGAGAATCTGAGCCAATCCTCCATTTTTCGGCCCAGCATCATCTGCAAACAAAACACCTCTCTATGAGGAAAGTGGCACCTTATAGTCACGCGTGAACACACCACAGCACACAGTGTGAACAGTGTGAAATTCTTTTTCTGCATTTAACCCATTCACCAAGTGAGGCAGTGGGCTGCCACCAACGGGGGCACCCGCAGAGCAGTGTGTGGGGACGGTACCTTGCTCAAGGGTACCTCAGTGGTGCCACTAGCAGTCCTGGGATTCGAACCCACAACCTTCTGATCGCAGGAGCAACTCCCTAACCACTAGGCCACCAGCTGCCCCAATGTATAAATGCACAATGACTGTCTACTTTATCAGAAACATCTGCCTTATACTTAGGGATGGGTATCGAGAACCTGTACTAGACTGGTAAGTACCAAAATATGTATAAGCTCCTACACAAACGGTTCTGGTATTTGTATTTATGCAGTGTTAACTCATTCTAACACAGCTGGCATTCTCAAATGGTTGATACTTGATTGGACCAGTGGGAGGCATGGGAGTGGTGTTCTGGACATCATCACCACACATTTATTGCGATCACTCCTCCCTCATTATATATTCAGGAAACTAATGACACAATTTAGATCGCTATTTCTCCAACAGTCTTTTTACATCCTTTCATGTGACTCCTTTATTTTTGGCACCAAATTATAGAGAGTCGTATCAATAACAGTACTGATCAGTATTGGTATCGATAGTGGTTTCAGTACAATCCTAATGACACCCATCCCTACTTACACTTCCACTCACTGGCCACTTTAAGAGGTCCTCCTATCATAAAAGGCTACTATATATACACTATATTGCTGAGGTATTGGGACAACCCTCCATAGAATTCAGGCGTTCCAATCACTTCCATGGCCACAAGAGTTTAAAATAAAGCACCTAGGCATGCAGACTGCTTCTACAAACATTTGTGAAAAAATGGGTTGCTCAGTGAATTTAAGCATAGGATGCCACCTGTGCAATAAGTCCATTCGTGAAATTTCCTCGCTACTAAATATTCCACAGACAACTATTAGTGGTATTATAACAAAGTGGAAGCAATTGGGAACAACATCAACTCAGCCACGAAGTGGTAAGCCACTTATATCACAGAGCGGGGACAGCACATGCTGAGGCACACAGAGTGCAGAAGTCGGCAACTGTTTGCAGAGTCAATAGCTACATACTTCCAAACTTCGTGTGGCCCTCAGATTAGCTCAAGAACAGCGCGTAGAGAGCTTCATGGCATGGGTTTCCATGGGCAATCAGCTGCATCCGAGCCTTACATCACCACGTGCAATACAAAGCGTCGGCTGCAGTGGTGTAAAGCACGCCGCCACTGAACTCTAGAGCAGTGGAGACGTGTTATCTGGAGTGACAAATCACGCTTCTGTCTGGCAATCCGATGCACGAGTCTGGGTTTGGCAGTTGCCAGGAGAACGGTACTTGCCTGACTGCATTGTGCCAGGTGTAAAGTTTGGTGGAGGGGGGATTATGGTGTGGGGCTGTTTTTCAGGGGTTGGGCTTGGTGACTCAATTCCAGTGAAAGGAACTCTTAATGCTGCAGCATACGAAGCCATTTTGGACAATTTCATGCTCCCAACTTTGTGGGAACAGTTGGGGATGGCCCCTTTCTGTTCCAACGTAAGACGTAAGTGTGCCCCAGTGGACAAAGCAAGGTCCATAAGCACATGGATGAGCGAGTCTGGTGTGGAGGAACTTGATTGGCCTGCACAATCATGTCTTTATGACCCTTGCTTTGTGCACTAGGGCACAGTCATGCTGGAATAGAAAAGGTTCCTCCCCAAACTAGGTCCATAAAGTTGCAAGCAAAAAGTTGGCATTGTCCAAAATGTCTTGGTATGCTGAAGTATTAAGCTTGGCCTTCACTGGAGGTAAGGGGCTAACCCTGAACCACAGGGGTGTCCCAATACTTTTGTCCATGTGACTTTCAGTAAGGTAACTTCAGGGTTTCTCAGCCCTGGGCCTGGAGACCACTGGACTGCACACGCTCTGTGTTCCTGCTCCATGAGATTACACAGGAGGGCAAGGAAACTCCAGGACCAGGACTGACAGCCTAAATCATTATAGTGAATTAAAACAAGGTTACCTCTGAGGGGTTGTAATGTTTGAAACACAGCACCTCCTGAGCACTGGCCCCTGGGACATAGGGAATCTTCGGAATACCTGCATTAATGATTAAAAAAAAGCGTTAAGAGCAGGGTGGGCCTCGTTTGAGCAGGTGTTAGAAGTCAGAAGAAGCTTATGTAAGGTAAAATTTTGC
Organism: Brycinus macrolepidotus; assembly: GCA_037974445.1. Taxonomy (NCBI): domain Eukaryota; kingdom Metazoa; phylum Chordata; class Actinopteri; order Characiformes; family Alestidae; genus Brycinus; species Brycinus macrolepidotus. The sequence goes on from JBBPCZ010000001.1 coordinate 4,167,765, forward strand.
CTCAGGTGCCTCAGTTCAGACTGGAAGCTAAGCTACAACCTCCCTGAGTAAAGTTCAGCTCAAACAGTCGTTCAAGTTGATTTGGACAATTCTGAGGCGTTTTCAGCCGACATCTCGATTCCAACACCTAATATAAAATATAAAATATAAAACTCAAAAGTAAAATGGCTTATACTTGCCTTTGAAAAACTCTGCGTTTTTCGACATAATTTGCCCAAGTTTTCGTCCTGTCCGTTTTGTTTATCAGTGTCAGTCTCACAATTGGCCGCGAGGTGTCGCTCCAATCACGTGTTAATGTCATGCTCGACCCTCAGGCATCCAAGCAGTAGTTTATACACTATATGGACAAAAGTATTGGGACACATCTCTTAGTTATTGAATTCAGGTGGCCACGTTTACTTCCACTGAAGGTCGATCTTAATGCTTCAGCATACCAAGACATTTTGGACAACACAATGCTTCCAACTTTGTGGACACAATTTGGGGAAGGACATTTTCTATTCCAGCATGACTGTGCCCCAGTGCACAGAGCAAGTTCCATAAAGACATGGCTGGATGAGTTCGGTGTGGAAGAACTTGACTGCCCCACACAGAGCCCTGACCTCAACCCCATCCAGCACCTTTGGGATGAACTGGAACG
>JBBPCZ010000001.1:4182528-4196851 GCA_037974445.1 Brycinus macrolepidotus
TATTTGTATTCATTCTTTTTAGTTTTATTTAGTATATTTAGTAATATTAATGTGAAACAGTTTTTAAATATTATTTTTGCAGGTGTCTAAGACCTTTCCACAGTACAGTAGATCTGACCAGCATGTGCATCAACTTGACTACCAGATCAGTCAAAATCAAGGGAAGTGGACAGGAAAGGGAGTTTAACTGAAGTATTCAGGCACAGCCCCAGTCTCGTGCATGGTGTCACGTCATTCCCCATCACTTCCCATGTCTGTTTTCATGACAAAACTTAGTTTGGAGACCAGATAGACTGGACAGAGATTCCTCCTGGTGAAAGATCTTGTAATGTGTGACCCCCTGATCAGTCATGTAGTGTGCAAACCACAACCACTTCTCAATTACAGGACATGTGCTGGGTGAACAGTACAGCGACTTGTAGCATGTCGAAGACATGATGTGTCAGATTAAACACCAACATAATTAGTAATTGACAGTGGAATCTACCATTCAGATTTTGATTTACAATGGGTAGGAACACTTTTGTAAGGGAAAATGTCTCGCTGTGCTCTCTGAGAAGTACGTTTAGCCACAGACTCACCAGCATAAAGTGCTCCACTGAACACCACAAGAAATCTTTTACTTCCCACTGCCATCAGGCTCTACAACTCCTCCCTCTGTCACACATCCACACCATAACCTGTGCAATAACCTGCTGCAACTCAGATGTGCAACTTCTTACTGCGTGCTAAATCATTATCACTATTTGCAATATCTTATTTTTATTATGTGCAATAGTTTTACCATGTGAAATATCACTACGTATGTCAACATCACGTGCAATAACAGACTCGGTGTAGAAATAACTCCTAAGCATTATTTGTGTTACTAGTAATTCACTTAACTCTAAGTTATTTATCTGTAGTATTTATACCCCAGCATTTGTGTATACAGCATAGCGTATTTTGTATAGAGTTTATTTTTCTGGAGAGTTTTGATTTGATTTCATTTAGGCTTTATATTTTATAGTCTTGCCGTTGTGTCTCTGTGTGTCTGTGCAGTCGGAACATAAGCAGTTTCCTTTGGGATCAATTAACTTTTCTGATTCTGATTCTGATTCTGTCACTGATTGTGAATATGATCAGCAGCCTCACCAGTGGGGCAGTTCTACACCAAGGCCCTTTACTTCAGGACATAGAAAGTAAATATATATATTAATATGTCTTTTCCAAGCTTCACATGTCTGTGTTTAATCCAGGATGACAAAAATGTCCATGTGCAGTGGTGCTAACTTAAATACCACTAAAATACTTGAAATGGGCACTTATAGAAAGCAGCAGTCTTTTTTTCTTGTTTTTTGACCACATTTTGATATTTATGACTGACTAGTTCTAATAATCACAGTTTGCTACTGTCAGTGGACCTATAACAGGGGTCCAGTCCTATGCATAAAGGTCTAGTGTAGCTGCAGGTTTTCGTTCCAACCACACAGAAGCACACCAGATTTATTGAACTGGTCTTCAAACAGTCGACATGAGCCACACCAGCCCTTTGCAGAAGAGACCGGACACCCCTGACCTATAGGGTGGCTGGAACTCACAAAGTGGTTATTTAATAGCAGCACAGGGTAGTGGTTTCTAACTGGTGAGTATGTATATATGTGAATATATCTATGTCATAAAGTCAATATAAATATCTTTATTTGGGACTTTTTATCATCAGAACTGGTCAAAATCCTACATTTTGGGTCAGTTTCTGAGACAGGGATTAAGCCTAGTCTTGGACTACCCTTTCCTTTTCACAGGAAAATCTCTACTCACAGCGCTACATAATCCAGGCCTAGTCTTAATCCCTGTTCGGGAAACCGGCCCATAGAGTCTGTCTTACATTTCAGGCTGCCTTGTCATGACTGCAGCTTTACTAAGAATTCTTTTTCTTGCAGAAACACGCTCACTGAGAAAGACTCGTCACGGAAGGAGAGTTATGAGCGAAAGCAGGTGGTTCATTTCGTGGTGCGCAGATTCCCCAACCAGACGCTTTTCATTGGCCAGGAGGGGACGAAGATGCGTGAATATAACCTCCCTTACAAAAATGTTCTCCCCATACCCATTTTCATGCCTCGAGACATCACGGCTCTGCATGAGGCAAGCCAGGAGACACCTGCTTCCTATTTGCACTCAATCATGGACGTTGAAAGGAGCTGGAATGAGAAAAGAGAACCAGCGCCTGAAGTGAAAGGCAAACCCCAGGCAACCCAGCCCAGCAGGGTGGAATTCAGGGTGTCCGGCCTCATCTCGCCACCGAGAGACGCAGCCCAGCGGACATGATATGAGACTTACACTACTTATACAGTTATTCAGTTATGGTATGGCACATGGTAGTTCCCTTTTAAGGTATGAGGACTGTGTTTGTACTTTGTTGTTTTATCTAAAAGAAAGAATTGAGCGCATTGAGCGCTGTTTGAGCTGGGTTTGACACATTGAAGAATTTGTGTAATTTCCACAAATTCTCACAGATATTACAGACTGAAATCATACTGGATTAAAATGACTCCACAATTATTACTGTCAGATGGCGAAACTGCACACACTGCAGATTCATACTGGATTAAATTCACTCCACCTTTATTAATGTCCAACTGTAAAAACTACACACACTCCAGATTCATACTGGATTAAAATCACTCCACTATTATTACTGTCAGACTGTAAAAACTGCACACATTCCAGATTTATACTGGATTAAAATCACTCCACTATTGTTACTGTCAGACTGTTAAAACTACATACAGATTCATACACGGGCACGCAAACCATGCCTTGCAATAGAATCAAGTGTCAATCAGGTGGTCTCGGGGAATAGTGGAGTGATTTTAATCCAGTTTAAATCTGGAGTGTGTGTAGTTTTTACAGTCTGACAGTAATAATTGTGGAGTGATTTTAATTCATTATGAACCTGGAATTTGTGTAGTCGCACCCTCCAGCAAATTCATACTGCATTTACATAACAAATCTTGACAATCACTGAAATTACAGAATCTCCCCTAATCCAGCTCTAACAGGGTTTAAGGCTGTGAGAGAAAGATCTAAGAAAGTGGAGAGGAGGAGAGTCACGATGAGAAACTGTCCGTGCATTAAAAAGAATGTGGGTTAGCTGCCTTGTATACAATAAAAAAATTGCTACCCATAAAAGAAATAAGAATTCTATTTATGGAAGATGGAAATGATTTACATACTAGGGGTAACAGTACAATGTATTGCATTGTATTTGTGTGAGGTTAGTAGTTAGCAGTTATGCTAACTTTTGTTTCTACGCTGAATTAATCAAGCAAAACTTCCCCGTGCCATTCTAAAGTCTAAAGTAATATTGTTCTTTTCTAATGTTTGAATGCTCTAATGAAATAAAAACAGAAACATATTATCATGAACATATTAATATGAACATTTACAGGTATTCTTCATTTTTACCATATTAAGAAATGTAGTAAATTGAGACATGACCGTATCATTGTGTGAAATTTTGTGAATCATCACACCTTTATTATTTCAGTGTTCTATGTATGTAGTGATGCCTTCATTTTCTGTGCTGGTTATCCTAACCAGGGTCATGGGGGTGGGGTGGGGGGTTTGGAGACAGGTCATTAGTCCATCGCAAGGTAGACACACAGACACACTCACTAAAATTCACCTGAGGTTCATGTCTTTGCACTGTGGGAGGAAACCGGAGATCCAGCAGAAACCCACAAAGAAACAGGGACAACATGCAAACTCCACACAGAAAGAACTGGCCAGTGATCAAACCCAGTACCCACGGCACCACTGTGCCACCTGTATGTGGTGGTAACACTCTAAACATTAATCTTTAAACCATTACATTCTGCATCATTTCATTCAGACAATCCGTCACTATCAGTTTGAACCCCTTCAGAGAACACCATGATTTCAAGGAACTAAAAAAATGTCAAAAACTTTTTATTTCATTTTTTAACAGAATTAGTCATGCTGCATTTAAACTCTGTGTGTATAGAAATACTCGTATGTCATTAATGAATAATAATGTTCATCACTAAGTTTTGCTTTGAAAGAAAATCACCGCATTCTTAAAACACCCAAAGGAAATTTGTCCAATCAGGATTTTGAAGGGCGTGGATGCAGATGCAGCTACCTCTCCCACTGGTTAGGCTTTCAGGAGCTGGACAGAAGAGTGAAACTTTATTAAAAATACTAATTTCTCTCATTTTTTTCATATTGAATATGATAGAATCAATAGAAGTATAACTATTTTAAATAAGTAGTTTTAGGGATCAGTACTTTGCACTATGTTGCCACATGACAACAGCAAATGGCAATAGAACTGCAGTCTGCAATGTAATAGAAACCAATACAGTGCATGTGTTACATTCATTTATTTATTTATTTATTTATTTTAGGAAAAAGACATTTTCTAGAGGCCATCATGCTCTGTGCATGTGGGGAACAAAATAAATACAGGAAGGCATGTGATCAGAAATAAGCGAACCCTATTCCCAGTAGTAGGATTGTAAAACAATTTTAGGGAGCATGGTGGTTTTAAACAACCAGTGTGTGTGAATGTGTGTGTAAATGTCAAATATATATTAAATGTTTTATTGCAGCATTCCAAGGGGCATTATTTTGTCTTGCACCCCCACGTCAGATCGAGACCTGCATATTATGCATAATGGCTTAAGTTTCCCAAAAAATGAAATGATGCAGTCAGGCAAAAGAAAATAATTGTAACACCGAGCAGTAAAAGGCTTTATTCATTTGTCATTAGGAAGAAGGCCTTTTAGCGCCTCTGCTACTTTCTTGTGCTTCTGCAGGGCGATTTGCTGCTGCCAGTACCTGAGATAGAGCCACGTCAGCGGCCCCCTTCTTTTGAAATCTTTGTTCTCAACGGTTATACAGACAATTTCAGTCTGAAAAAGGTCCTCAAGATCCTTCTTCAAGCTCAGCTCCTCAGCCACCTTTTCTCCGGCCACAATGTCCAGCAGGTTCTTCTCACACTGTGGCATGGAACGTCTTCTGTTTTCTTCACACATGGCATCCTGCCTCATCTTCAGCCAGGGCTCCATGTTCTTCAGGAGAGCCTGGGCTTTCTGCTGAAACTGCTCTGCCTCCTCCTGAGCCCTGTGCACTTCCTTCTCCATGCGATTCTTCTCCTGCTTCAGCTTCTGGCACTCCATCTGCAGCTGCTTGTGGTTCTTCTGAAACTGCTGGTCCTGGGTGAGCATGGCTTTCTTCCAGTCCTGCACTTCCTGCTGCTTCTTCTGGAGTTCGCACTCTAGACAGACTGTCTTCAGCTTCATGTCTTTGATACGCAGAACTTTGTCCCGCTCATTCTTGTCCTGTTTCTCTTTGATCCAGATCCTCCAGATATGGTCTGAAGAGATGGGCCATGCAAAAATAAGCTAGTTAAATGCTAGTTAAGTCAAGTAGGTTTACTGTCATTTCAGCCAAGTACACAGAACAAAATGAAACCAAACAACATTCCTCCAGGACCATGGAGCAACACAAGAACAAAAACAGAAACACCACTAGACTACACAAGTGCAGACAGGACGAAATACAGACAGGAGTGTAAAGAGAGCAGGAGAGAGAGTGCAAGAAAACACACGAGCGACAAAACAACAGGACAAGACAACATTTAGTGCAGTTGATGTTTGAATGAATACAGTATTATAACAGATACTGAAATCTAGCAGCAGAGTCGTTAGGTTGTGCAAAATGGCAGAATAGAGGTAGAACAGCAAAAAACAATAACTGTGCAAATAATAGCAGCCGCAGGACAGAGAATGTGTAGTATATAATAAAATAAAGGGTATTTACAGTGGCAGTTGGGTTGTAAGTTGTTTAACGCAGAACAGTTCAGTGTGTATATGAATTGTGTTAGGAGAGATAGAAGTTCAGTTCAGGGGCGTGTCCATGGGTGTGTGTGTGTGTGGGTACAGTTTATGATATGTGAGTGAAGAAATGCGTTTTTAGCTCTTTTTTTTATTCAGCAATAGACAGAGCCTGGTCTGTTTATTGGTAACGTGCCAATGACCAAATTTTTAGGTTTATGGAGAAATATCAAAAACACGTCTCATCCCTCTTCACATTTGAACAGGACTTTAGAAGAACCATTTTAGTTCCCCTAAAGAACCATTTCTGCAAATGAGATGTAAGTCGGAAAAAAACTCAATTTAAAGGTATAAAAAAAAAACCTCACAAAATGATGTGGATTTTTTTAAAGCTTTTATGGCTCTTCACACTCACACATCTCATTTTCTAACATGATTCTGTTAGGAACCATCCACTAAAAGGTTCTTTAGGGAACCAAATGTGGTTCTTTGGTGGCATCAGGCAAAGAACCCTTTCTGGCACCTTTGTTTTTAAAAGAGCATTGTATTATTTCCCCTGATGTCAACATATGGCAATCGTGTGGTTTTAGGTTTTGTTGGTGGAGGGCCACTTAAAATAGTTTTCATCTTTATTCCTAAGACTTTATTCCTTACAGGCTGTTTGTTACCTTTAGAAGTAATATATGTAAATGTTCTCTGTTCTCATTGGCTGCACAGTATTGTGCTTCATTTGAAAAGCAGTCCAAGCTGAAACCTTATCATGATTGATGATAAACTGCTCCAATCTGGTTAGGCGGATGCATGTGAGTGTGTTAGTTTTGAAGTCATGAATTCAAAATTTTGTCAAAAACAGCTTTTTGCAAATCTTATTTGATTTTCTATGAACGATTCTGAGCTTACGTTCTACTTACGAAAGGCAAGACCAAGCGCGAAACCAACACCACTACACAGAGTCCACTCCCATATGCCCCCATCAGCACCCCCTCCTTGCTCTCGCTCTCTCGGATGATTGTTCTGGTTGTTCATGAGGATGTTCTGTTCAAACAAAAAAAGCCTAACATTACTTCTCAATGATGGGTATTCTTTTATAAACGCTCATTTTAAAACAATATATATATACTATTTAATGTAGTCCTGATATACAGCTACGCTTACAGTGCAGTAACAGTGTTCACTAGAGTTCAAATGATCCAGAATCAGGAAAATTATTAACATGAGGTTTAACTGATATGGACAATGTCACAATAAGCATAAGTGTGTCATATTCTCATTTTTCCAAAATCGATTAAAAATTCTATTGACCAATAATATCATAGTGCATTTTCTCTCCCTCTCCAACCTATTACTGAGCAAAAGCACCTGTCTTCAGTTGTAAAAGAATCACTTATCAGTTATTTCAGTTCATTTACGCTGCAACAGCTGTTCTCATTAGCGTCGAGTGAGATCGTTTGCGAATGGAACCATCTAAACAAGTCTGAAGTTAAATTTGTTAAAGTTGTTTCTGCAATGTGCAAAGGTGTGTTTGTAGAAAAAAGGGCGCAGATTTCATAAAAAGATCCCCTCTCCAGCTCTGACAGCTTGGGGGCGAATCAGTCGTGCTTTGGGCTTGTATTCCAGCCAGCGGCATGGGGAATATTTCACTAGTAGAGGGAAGAATGAATTCAACTAAATATCACCAAAATTTGAAAAGAAACATCACAGCGTCTGTAAAAAAAAAAAAAAAAAGTTGAATATGAAAAGAGAATGGCTGTTACAAAAGGGCGATGATCCAAAACACAAAACAAAATCCACATCGGACTTCCTCAATAGACAGGGCCCTCACAGTCCCCTGGCCTGAATATCATCAAAACTTCAGTGCGTGCAAAATGGCCAAAGCATCTCAGAGCTAGAAGCCTTTTGCAAGAAAGAATGAGCAAAAATCCAGCAAACAAGAATGGAAAGACTCTACAAAAAGCATTTACAAGCTGTGATGCTTGCAGGACTATTCACAGGAGCAGAAATTTTGACTAGGGGTGACCAAACTTTGCATGCCCATAAATACGACGAAGATCGTGTTGCCATCTTCCTGTTGCCCCTCCTAGTTAAGGCTTCTGATGGCTGAGATCTTGTCATGGAATAGGCTCTTTGTAGAGTCTTTTGATGGCCTGTCAGTCCAGCTGTGGGAAGGCTTGGGGTTCTGCTATATTTTCCAAGAAAATCCAGTACTCTGGTCCTCTGTGAGGTTGTTGCAGATTTTAGGCCGTGGTTTCTTGTGTTCAGGACCCAGATAGGTAGGGTGCAAATAAGGCCATGGGGGAACTCTTCTCTTGCACACGATACAGAGTAGTTATAAAATGTTGAATGAATGCACAGTAGTACGGTCATACAAAACGCAAAATAATGCACACAGATTTCTAATCTTTTTAGAGAAATTATATTTTATCACTGTCTCACCCTGCTGAAAATTCTCAGCTTAGATCTGCATGGATTCTATCCTGGTCCAAACTTTTATGCTTGTTTAACCATCCAAAAGACAACAAATGCTGGGTTTGCTGGTGACTAACACAAATTGCAAATGACCAGTATACCACCATCCATAGATAAATATACGCTATATGGACAAAAGTATCAGGGACTTTAATAATGCTGCATTCAAATCCATAGACTTTAATATGGAGTTGGTCCCCCTTTGCAGCTCTAACAGCTTCCACTCTTCTTGGAAGGCTTTCCACAGGATTTTGGAGTTTCTGTGGGAATTTGTGCCCATTCATTCTGTAGAGCATTTATGAGGTCAGAAAGGTGTTGGATGGGGCTGAGGTCAGGGCTCTGTGTGGGCCAGTGAAGTTCTTCCACACTGAACTCCTCCAGCCATGTCTTTATGGTGCTTGCTTTGTGCGCTGAGGCACAGTCATGCTGGAATAGAAAAGGTTCTTCCCCAAACTGTGTCCACAAAGTTGGCCAAAATGTCTTGGTCTGCTGAAGCATTAAGATCGACCTTCATTGGAAGTAAGGGGCCACAATAAAAGCCTCTCTCAACCTAGCTGTGACTGTATAAAAGTCCCTTGTAAGAAGCCTTTGCTAATTCTGTGCTCTGTACCAGCTCCATCACAAAATAACCATTTAAAATGTTTACAAATATATTTTTGAACATCACTTTTAAGTAAAAAATTAAACATCAAATTTTTGGGATAATTTGGAGATTTGTAAGATGGATTTGTAAGCTTCATAGCCTTAAAAGTAAATGAGAAGAATATGGTAAAATATGAAATATTTATACTGGGTGTCTCATTTTAAAAACCATAACTGCTGAAATTTCATATTGAACAAATTCTTCAATGTTAATAGCGCATTATAGCTGAAACAGCTGAAATTGTTTCATGTGCATCCTGCAGTCCGTACCTGTGCGAAGTGACTTGTCCAGGAGAATGGGATACAAATGACAATCAATATGAGGTATATCAAAAAGATGGCTCTGGCTGCAAGAGAAATGTTTGGAGTAGGGTGTCAACCAAGCATCCTTGGTGTACTGGAAAAAATTATGTTCAGAAGTTCTTCTTCTGAGACTGTCATGTGACGCTAATAAGTAACATTATAGGAGTGAATTGAGTGAATTATTTAAAAAAATTAAATAAGTAAAGTGGCCCCTTATACTCACGCGTGAACACAGCACAGCACGAAATTCTTTCTCTGCATTTAACCCATTCGCCAAGTGAAGCAGGAGGCTGCCACCAATGAGGGGCGCCGGGGAGCAGTGTGTGGGGAGGGTACCTTGCTCAAGGGTACCTCAGTGGTGCCACTAGCAGTCCTGGGATTCAAACCCACAACCTTCTGACTGCAGGGGCAACTCCCTGACCACTAGGCCACCAGCTGCCCCACAATAATAATAATAATAATAGCTTCTAATTTGGACTAATGAGCATAGCTTGGTTTTCCAAGTTAACAGCAACTTTCCTGGAACTCATTTGGCTTTTTTCGCACATTAACCCTGGCGGCCACAACCAGCCCAGAAACTACGAACTATATAAAGGGAACTTACCGTAGACTCCAGCACAGCGCAAAGAGAAAATCTCAAGGCTCACTCTCAATTCTTTAAGTGGTTTAACGGCCAAAAAACGAGCACGCTTTACTTGTTATACCAGAGTGTAGGAAAGGAGGAGGGACGCTGACAGCAACACTATTGAACACACTGGGTTTGTCACCTAAAACTGAAAGTTCCTTTTATTATGCTGTCATATTTAGCTTTCAATTTATTGATGTATTTATGTATACATAAACAGCAACTCCGATATATCAGTTTTATGACAGATTTTCACGAAGACCTGTAAGGGTAAATGTTATAATGATACACCTTTGGAAATCATTCAGGATTAACATGTTTGTTTTGCTGCATTCATATAAGGTCAGAAAAAAAATGGGGCTGGTTCCAGGCGGTTATTTAGCTAATTAGCTGCATAAGGAGTGTTAAAGCAGGTAAAACTCCCAAATATGTACAGCTTAAAATAGGGAATTAACATCTGTTCTCTAGACTTATTCCAGTTCCATCACAATTTCTACAGTTAAATGGTAAAGGTGGTTTGATGTGAAAATGTGAAACTCAAAGAGTCAGAACTGTTAACAGTGGTGGTGAGAGAGAGCAGACATCTGGAAAATGTAGTGCCTCTGTGAGAAAGTTATTATACTAAAAGGTTACAAACACTCTGCTGAGACACTGTCTAATGATAACTCTGACATGTGTACAAACCAGTCAGGGTGGAGAGGTGCATGCAGGGCTTTGTGTGGTAAAACAGTCCTCAAATGATACAGATTTACATTAACATTATACATAAAACGCTGAAGACAACATGTAGAGGCACTGGTCATTTTTTAAAGCAGATAAAATGTGTATATTTATGCTGCAGACACTGCGGCCTCTAGTTTCCATTACCATCACTATGAAGAAATCTTGAGTTTTTAGAGTATTAATCATTTGCCATCAGACCACATCAGACTTTGTTTACATCTGAACAAAAGAATTAAGCAGAAATGTGGAGAAATCAGGAATTCCCCTTTAAATATGAGAGAGAGAGAAAGAGAGACAGAGAAACAGAGAGAGACAGAGAAGCAGGATAAGAATGTAAAACTTACATTTAAAATTGTTCTCTGACAACACTATGCAGCAAACTGAAATTCATGAGACAAACTGAAAAACTGACACACTGGAACATGAATCTTTCGAAGAATGATAATTTATACTTGTAGGGACAAACTGGTTCAGGTGAAGCAGATGTAATCTCATGCTCTCCAAACTGAATGGCACACGCTTAAAAGGAACAACAACAAAAAAAAAAAAGATCAGCTTTTCATGTGGTGAAATTATGGAAGCGTTGTTATTATTAAATGATTGTCAAAAGGTTTAGGAGTTCCCTCCCTAAAGATTTCCTGTTTCATAAATACTTCAGACAAGAAAACAAAAGCGCAACAAATATGTAAGTACTGCAAAACCACATCCAGTTACTGTTTCATGTCTTAGAACACAGATAGTATCTTTTCCTATAATCCCATTATGTTCTACACTCTAAAAATAAAGGTGCCAAAAGGGTTCTTCGGAGAGATTCCATTAAGAACCACTTTTAGGTCCCTATACCTTTCAATCAAAAGGAAAACAACTGGATGTAAACCATCTAACTGAAAGGTCAGGGAAAGTTTTCAGCATCGTTATTTTTAAGAATGCACAGCAGAGGTTATCAGTTCAGCCCAGTTCGGTAATTTACTTGCTCTAACACACCAATTAACCAGGTAATTAACCAGGATGACGAGATGAATTAGGTGTTTGAGCAGCACAATAACCAAAATGTGCTGGACCAGAATTGATGAGGCCTGTTCTATAGTATCACTTGACATTACTCGGCATTTTCAGCGCCTCCTCTGCCCTCTTGTGCTTCTGCAGGGTGACCTGCAGCTGCCAGTACCTGAGATACAGCCACATCAGCTTGCCGTTTTTTCTCCTGTCCATGTTCAGAAAGTCTGCACAGTGCCTGTCACTCTTAAAAATGTCCCTGAGGTCATCCTCAAGACCCAGCTCGGTTCCCACGGGGTGTTTGGCCACCTTGAGCAGCAGGTTCTTCTCCATCTCCAGCCGGCGCTCCCGGGGCACCAGCATGCTGCAGAAGGCCTCCTGCCGTTCCACCAGCTGCAGCTCCAGTTCTTCAAGCAGAGCCTTGGCTCTGTGATACCACTGTTCTTCTCGCTCTAGAGCTCCATGCAGGGCTATTCCAGCTGCTCCAGACTGCAGGGCACGCTTCTTCTCTTTCTCCAGCTCCTCCCGCTCCTTCTGCAGCAGCCTGCGTTCCTCCAGGAGCTGCTGGCTCTGAGAAACCAGGGCCTTCCTGTAGCCCTGCACCCGCTGCCGTTCCTTCTCCAGCTCCAGCTCCAGCAGGGCAGCCGTTCGGCGGTTCTCCACCAGTGTGTCTTTGTACTTGAGTTCCAGGTCTCTGGCAAGGGCAGTCATGTCCCGGTCGTACTGGACCTTAATTTCCTGGATCTGCCTCTGGGACTCTCGCGTCCAGATCCAACCTGGAGGAATGAGCCATATATGAATACTGCAGCTTTTTTAAATAAGTGTTCGCATGAAAATTTATGTAAGTATGTGTAAATGTGGGCACATTACAAGTCAGTGCATCTATTCATCAAAAATAATACAAAAATACAAAATACAAAAAAAAGTAATCATATGCATGTAATTTAAGAGCAAACATTTAATTTTAGTTCAGGTACATGAAATCTGCAGATATTCGTAACTAGAGAATGTTCAGAATGAAAATGGCTTCATATTGACTTGTGGATACCGTTTGTCATTTAAATTGCAAAGTAATCACTGATTTAATTAATCAAGAATGTATATATATATATATATATATATATATATATATATATATCATGATAGCTATGACTTAATGTAACACTAATGTTACTGGCTTAACTGTAAATTGATTCTCCAATCACAGTTGCATATTCGGTGTAATAATAAAAATACTTTTCATTTGAGAAATGCGAAATTTCAGATTTCTTGAAGTGTTGGATTGTTTCTGGAAGAACTAATCAAATCCTTGTGAGGTCAAATATTTACAATTAAATGCGGCTTAATTCTGACATCACCTTGCTGTCAGTGGATTGCTGTGTTCTGCATGTAATTCTTCTGTTATTTTATGAAAAACATCAAATCATTTCATTTGAAAGAGGCTACAAAATTCTTTTATTTTCCCCTCATCGCTTGTTTCATTCCACTGCTGCTCCCTGTGTCATGAACTCAGCAAAGAAAATGGTCGTAAGATCTATATACTTTTGTGAGTTGTGTGAATGTGTCAAAACTGTATTGAATATAGTTTCATTAGGATATTACAAATTTTGGATTTTCCAATACAACTGTTTTTTTCCCCAAGTGTACTCCAAATGTAAATAAGATAAGATAAGATACGAAAAACCTTTATTAGTGGGAAATATAAGTGGGAAATTTGCATTGTTACAGCAGAAAGTGGACAGTACAAAGGTAAAAGCAGAAAAAAAACAATAGAATATAAGCTATACAACACAAGAGTATAATATAAAAAGTACACTATACAAATAATACAAAAATAGAAATATGGACCTTTGTGCGTATGCAAAAAATATATGCAATATAAACCTATTAGTATATGTATGTATGTATGTACACATTGTATATATATGTATGTATCTATATCTGCACATAGTGGATGTATACGTATGAGAACCATGAAATAAATAAATAAATAAATAAATAAATAAATAAATGTGTGTGTGTGTGTGTGTGTGTGTGTGTGTGTGTGTGTGTAGGTACACAATGGAGTGTCCCCAGTTGTTTGTTAGCAGCAGGCATTGACAAAAACAGTAATAATTCACCAAAAACAGTAACAATGCACCAAAAGCAGTAACAATGCACCAAAAGCCGTAATAATGCACCAAGACAAACTGCACACTTCACACAGTAATATTTCACCCCAAAAAATGCACATGTTGCACCAGACTGACTGATGGGATGATGTAGCTTTGCTTTGAGCTTTCACAGACAATGTGTCTTATATGTTAAGTGACAGTCCCTATGGGTACTAATCAGCATCAGCTTAGATTATTAAAGAGTTACTCACGAAAGGCAGCAAGCCCAAGCATTGGGACCAGCAGAGCATAGTTCCATTTGCTTCCATCATCACCTCCCTGTGGGTCCGGCCTTATATTCCATCTAGGAGGGTCATTCAGGTTGTTCATGAAGATACCCTGTTGAAGTGGAAATAAGAGCCTCACAAGAGCTCTGAGACACTCCCCATTACCAGCTTGCCCTTGGATTGCTGAGGCTTCATGTTTTGATACACCATCTGGACAAAAGTATTGGGACACACCTGTTTTTCAGGTTTTGGGCTAGCACAAAGCAAGCTTCATAAAGACATGGTTGGATGAGTTCGGTGTGGAAGAATTTGACTGGCCCGCACAGAGCCCTGACCTCAACCCCATCC
>JBBPCZ010000001.1:4203806-4221400 GCA_037974445.1 Brycinus macrolepidotus
TGTGTGTGTGTGTGTGTGTGTGTGTGTGTGTGTGTGTGTGTGTGTGTGTGTGTGTGTGTGTGTGTGTGTGTGTAAACCTAATATTGAGTCAAATTTGTTTCTCACCTCAGAAGGAGGCATGCCATTCACAGTAGTGACTCAACCTCTTCCTCATCTTCATCTGATGATGAGAAGTTTGAGAGACGAAGAAATAAGAGTCGGAACAGGTCAATTAACAGGTAGGGTTATTGGCAAGGTTAATATTCTTAGTGATTTTAAAGCCAGTTTTTTTCTTAAGATCCTGTATGACTGCTCAAAGTGTTTGACTTTAGGAAATCATTTGAGCTTAATAAATCATCTTGACACACATTTGCATGTTCTGTTCCCCATTTTAAATCTGCTTTTATTAATCATAAGAGCAGTAGTTACTCTGACGAAACAACTATTAAAGATCTGTTGACTCTTGGGTGTGTCCAGATTTCACTGATTTATGGTTGAGCTTTAGGACAAAATTTAGATGTTTTGGTTTGCCTTGTAGGTGCCTTCCAATGAATTTCCTCAAAGAGGATCTTTTAGGAGTCCACAAAGACAGAATTAAAATTGGAGCAAGTCTTGCAGATGTTGATCCGATGCAGATTGACCGAACGGTAATTAATTAATAATAAATATTAATAATAATAATTTATTTTAATCAAGATTTGGATGTAAATTTCTTCACATGTCTTAGGATTTGGTAAAATATTCTTTCTTTTGGATCTGTTCTTTTTCTATCCTCTCTTTAACTGGGTCTAGGTACGCTTTGACAGCATTGGAGGTTTGGGCAGGCACATCTCAGCTTTAAAGGAAATGGTGGTCTTTCCTCTGCTATATCCTGAAGTCTTTGAACGTTTTAAGATTCAGCCTCCAAGGTAAGATGATCAACATTCATGCAACCAAATGTAACGTAAATGTAGAGTAATGTATGATGTAATGTGTAATGGTATACTTTAGCATTTTATATGGTGCTCTACAGTTCTTTGAACTGTGAACAAGCCTCACATTAGGGCTATGTGATTTCGAAGGCTTAGAGTGCTCATTTAGATGTGTAACTACACACCTACACACTATGCGATGGTACTTTTTCCAGATGAAATGAAAATTTATTGCAATAGCCACTTTACCAACTTTCTTTGCCAAAATATTTTAGGTTGGTATTTTCAGCAAATTTAGTAACAGACCGTCTACTAAAATGTGTTTGCAGAGGTTGTTTGTTCTACGGCCCTCCTGGTACAGGTAAGACCCTGGTTGCACGGGCACTGGCCAATGAGTGCAGTCAGGGGGATAAGAAAGTGTCCTTTTTCATGAGGAAAGGAGCGGACTGCCTCAGCAAGTGGGTGGGAGAGTCTGAGAGACAGCTTAGGTTACTTTTTGACCAGGTATTTAATGTTTATCTTCTGAATTAATTTTTTTGTGTGAATTTCTCAAAACTCCTTGTGTTTAAGGTATTAATTAAGACATGTCCATTTGTTCTTCATGGACATTTTATGGACTTTATTTTGAAGGCGTACCAGATGCGTCCATCTATAATTTTTTTTGATGAGATTGATGGGATTGCGCCGGTTCGATCCAGCAGGCAAGACCAAATACACAGGTATGTTACATTGTTTGAGGTTATTTGTTCTTGCTGCATTCATTCATTGATTTATGCGTTTTTGTGTCCGTGGCAAATGCAACCCAAAAACTGCAGGCTTATTCAGTCATTTTTTTAACACTACTACAAATTATTCAGTAACTTCTATAAAATGAATTTGTGTATCATGTGAGAGTGAGAACTTGAAATGTGTGCCTTTTTGTAGTTAAGCGTTAATTGAGGGTAGTATAAAGTGAAGAAGTGACAATTTATTTCAACTGGTATCTGATAACTCCAGGTTGTATGTATGTGTCCATGTGTTTTATTAATGCAACTGTTTTGACAACAGCTCTATAGTATCCACACTACTGGCTTTGATGGATGGGCTGGATAGTCGTGGTGAGGTGGTCGTTATTGGAGCCACTAACCGGCTGGACTCCATAGACCCAGCACTCAGAAGGCCTGGGCGCTTCGACAGGGAGTTCCTGTTCAGCCTCCCAGATAGAGAGGTGTGTCATTGCGGACTCCTTTACTGATGATTAATGCAAACTTTTAATTACCTAGGAAAGCTAAATAGGTTAGGCACTCTACTTGGCATTCCTCCACAGTATTCCTATATCTGTTGAAATAGTTATGTTTTTTTGCCAGGTAAGATCAATTTGTTGATTTAAAGAGTTTATCCACATGAGCGAATTCTGTTTTTCTACTGTTTGTGTATTTCTAGGCTCGTAAAGACATTTTGAATATTCACACAAGACAGTGGAATCCACAGCCATCTGATTCTTTTCTTGAGGAACTGGCTGACAAGTGTGTTGGTACGTTGTTTGATGTCTCCTGTTACATTACAACAAGGCATTTGTGTAGCACGTCTGACCATTTTTCTCTGAATCAATTAAATGCTACCTCTGTTGCTTTTCAAATTGAATGCTTGTGCTTTTTGAATACCCTTTCTAGCCCTTCACTGGATTGTTTTTGGTGTGTTACATGAATACATAATACATGTATAATATGCCAGTGTGTCATTTACGATCCTGTTCGTCTAGCTCTCAACACTTTTCCAGTCAAATTAACTTGCTTTGCTTTGTAGTTTAACTTAAATGCTGAAAAATATCTTGCTGACATGTTAGTAGACGGTCATATTCTGAAATTTGTGGGTTCTTCTTTGTGGCGTCCTAGGTTACTGTGGTGCAGACATCAAAGCAGTGTGCGCAGAAGCAGCCCTGTGTGCCCTGCGGCGGCGCTACCCCCAGATATATACTTCCTCTCAGAAACTTCTCCTGGACGTGACATCCATCAGTGTGGATGGCTGTGACTTCTTGTCTGCAATGAGAAAGATAGTCCCTTCGTCCCAGAGGGCTGTGGCGTCTCCAGCCAGAGCCCTTACACCAATTGTCCAGCCCCTGCTGGTCAAGGCTCTCGACAGTGCTCTAAAGGCCATACAAAAACTCTTCCCTCATATAGAGCAGGGACTTAAGAAGAAGAACAGTGGTAGGTGTGGCAACCAGTTAAATATGAACATAAATACTCCTTTGTTGGTATAAGAACTTTTATGTTGTTGTTCATGAAAAGAACACTATTTACACTAGAATGAAAATAGCTGCTTTTATTTGTCACATTATCATATTTGGAGGTATCCTTAGAATATGCTTTGAATGCTTTTATTTCAGTCAGTAATAATGCTGCACAGATGCATGTAGCAAACTTCAGAACTCAATCCAGAGAAAACAGCAGACCTGGGGGGGGGAATTTTTTTTTTTTTTTTTTTTTTTTTTTTTTTTTTTTAAATGATGATTCAAGAAAATAAAATGGCAACAAAAAGCTTTTAAGCTCTGGCTTGGTTTAGCACAGTGCTTCCCTTTCTCTTTCTCACCCAGCTCAGGGCTCAGAACAAAAGACACTATAGGGAGAGAGAGAGAACAAAAAAGGCTTAGGATCAAATTTTAGTTGTGCTACATCAGCCTTTACCTGTCTGTTCCCCCAGAGCTCTCTCTCAGTGCCAACCCATGTCAAGCCATGCTTCTTTTTGCTACAACATACAGTCCTTTAATTTATTGTCCGTCATGATTTAGAGTGATCTCCTGTTTCCTGCTCTGCTGTAGATGGTGCAGCTGGTGTATTAGATGACCTGTTGCACAGTGATGATGAGGAATTGTCTTTGTGCACAAGTAACCCTGCCCAGAAGAATGCAGGTCCGGCTGGGACCTTCCTACATCTTAAGAGGTCAGTCCTAATAAGTGTTCATTATCCAGAAGGGATTTTCCCTCCTGAAAGTTAACATAAGTATATTCATAATTAACAATTGTATAATAGACTGGTGTTATATTACTATGTGTGCATTGCATTCTGTTGGATTGCTTAGTAGTTAATGCTCCTTGGTGGTGCCTGTTGCAGGAGTGCTCTTCAGCAGCCCACTTCTTTCAGGCCCAGGCTTCTACTCTGTGGGGGTCCTGGCTCTGGCCAGAGCACACACTTGGCTCCTGCCATACTCCACACCCTGGAGAAGTTCACTGTCTACACACTTGACATGGCTGTACTTTTTGGCGTCAGCACCACTAGCCCAGAGGAAGCTTGTGCACAGGTACACATGTGATACTGTTCATGTTGCTGTACACTTAAAAACCCCACTGAACACTGTACTAAGTTCCCCAAATGCATCATAGTGTTAAATATGATTATTCTGACTAAAAGTATTAGTAAAAGTATTCTGAATGTCATGTTATGACACTTGCAAAATGTAGCTCTAGATTTCTGAATATCAGTTTCTGGAGAGCCAGAGCTTTTTAAAGATTGGTGTTTCTGATGGTCTGAAATCAACTCATGAAAGCCTTTGTAATTAGCCGAGAAGTTAAATCAATGTTTTAAATGAGGGCGGTTGATAAACTGCAGCACTGTGACCCAATAGAACTAAAGTTTGATCTTTCTGTTCTAAACACAGTTCTTTGTCTACTTTTTCTTCTCTAGCTGTTTTGTGAGGCCAAAAGAACAGCACCCAGCATCTTATACATTCCTCACATGCAGCGCTGGTGGGACACTGTAAGCTCTGCACTCAGAGCCACCTTCCTTAGCCTGCTGCAGGATATTCCCTCCTTCTCGCCAATCCTCCTTCTTGCCACTTGCAGCCTCCCCTATCACAACCTCTGCCCAGAGGTACGTCTACGTGTCCGCCACCACCAATTCTATAACCAGGCCCATTTAGGTTTCATAAGATAGCAGTGGTTTTAGCATTTCACCTGGTAGTCATAAATGCTATGGTAATTTGTTAAATGGTGGAAAGACCTTGTTACCTACCTCCATTGTCACTACTACCACTCTTGTTCACTCACTGCAAGTGTATTTCTGATTGTTGCCTTGCTAAAGGTGCAGGATCTGTTTCTTGTGGAGTACGGAGAAGTGTTCAATGTCCCGCTTCCAGGTGAAGGGGAGAGGCGCAAGTTCTTTGAGGATCTCATTTTGATCCAACCTGCCAAGGCCCCTGCATCTAAAAGGGAAGCAGGTATGTGTGGTTATGTAACACATCTGTATAGTTATGTATTACAAGGTGCTACTAGAATTTCAGTGACCTCTCTGTTTATGTGAAACAGGGTGATATTTGGGAATAGGTTAAAGAGTAGAAATGCTGTGTTTCATTGTTCAATGTGCATGTGTGTACTCTCTCCAGTGCTCCAGGCTATGGAGGTCCTCCCATTGGCCCCCCCACCTCCTCCTCGCCAGCTCTCTGAACAGGAGCAGCAGAAGCTAGAGGAGCAGGAAGAGGACACTCTCAGGGAACTCCGCCTCTTCCTGCGTGATGTTACAAACCGACTAGCTCAGGACAAGCGCTTCAAGGCCTTTTCAAAACCTGTGGACACAGAGGAGGTTGTATTTGTTGTCTGTTAATTTAGTCTGGTTTTTTTTTATTGCATTTGATAGTTATTTAGTAATTGCATTTAAGTATTTAGAGAGAGAACCTCCAATGAGTTAAGTTCTTGCCTGTGGTTTTTATAGGTCCCAGATTACACTACAGTCATCAAGCAGCCCATGGACCTATCCACAGTCATGACTAAAATTGACCTGCACAAGTATGTAACTGTGAAAGACTTCCTTCACGATGTGGATCTTATCTGGAAGAATGCTCTGGAGTACAACCCAGACAAAGACCCTTCAGGTAAAGTGGAGTAGTGCTCGGGTTATTAGTTGATTTATATGTTGACTATGTATTATTGATATATTAACAATAATTGTCAAGAAATTGATACATAGAATTTATTTATTTATTTTACATTTTATATGAATGAGCAATAGGTTATATAGCTTATAAATAATAAAATGTTGCAATATTTTTAGGTTGTATTATGATACATATCTCAGTATTTTAAATGCTTCATTTAACCCTTTGATGCCCACAATCACACCAGTGTGATGATTCTAGTAATCCCTTTTAACTTATGTCTCTCTTAAAACGTTCTTATTTATATTGATTAGTGATTTTAAATTTGAATGCAAAAAGAGGAAAATCATCCCGTTACCTCCAGATTAGAGTGTGTGATGTATGTCTGAGGTTTTCCTTTTTGTGTCTGAGAGAGAGGGAAAAAAGTGAAATTCCAAAGCGAGTCTCATGTCGGCAGCTTAAAAGTATGAAAGTATGCGCTCAATGTTTTTGATACTCATTTAGTACATCCCATGTAAAACATTTTGTGTATTTTATCAAAAACCCATAACCACGTGGCTGTGTTGTAATAGTTTTGTTCCAATTTATTGAACAACACCCCCCCCAACCCCCCCCCCCCCCCAACTGACTTGTTTGGTTTTTGTTTTAGATCGATTAATCAGGCATCGTGCATGCACACTCAAGGACACTGTTCATGCCATCATCAAAGATGAACTAGATGAAGACTTTGAGAAGATCTGTGTCGAGCTCAAGGAGTCACGCTTAAAACGAGGTTCTGTTTTATTGTTTACAAAAGAACAATTCTAGAAATCATGTTTTCCTTGTCTTTAATTAGAATGTTGTTTTGCAGAGACATTGAGCCTAGCTGCTTTGTTTATGTCCATGTTTAGGTTGCACAACATCAAGGTTTACTCCTTCATTTTACCATGTGCTGCCAAAAGTCACCACTTCAGCAGAGCCAAAGACTAATGATGCTGGTCCCTCCAAAGATGCTGGTCCTGTTGTAACACCAGTGACGCTGAAACAAACAGGTAATAGTGGAAGTGGGGTCTCGGTTCTCCTAAGTTGCAAAACAAGTTGGACTAACTTTATTTTCTATTCTTTTAAACTCTTAAGTGAAATAAGACTTTTTTTCATCCTAATCATACTGCTAGGTCCCATGGTGATGATGCAAATGATGATGCAAAAGTGCTTTAGATCAGATTTAGAACCTCATTTGGGGATTTTTTTTTTTTTTTTTTTTTTTTTCTCTCTCTTTTTTCAGCAGCAACAAAAGACTGCAATAATAATAATACTGATTCAGCAATTTATGATTTGGGCTTTCGGGTTATGCCACGTGATTCTGAAATTTGAAAACTTCTTTGTACATAAACAAATACACCTTTGTTGTGGTAAATTTCAGATTTTATTTTAAAAGGCTAATTCTTGTTAACAAAAATATTTTATTTGTAGGAGTACAGAAGAAAAAAAGGCGCAGGAGGCTATGGAGCAATGGCTGTGTCCCCCGAAAGAAATCTTCTCACACTCCTTCAAAAGAAACCAATGGAGCTGAGTCAGGTGAAGAGGAGGAGGATGAAGAAGAGAATGAAGACTGCGGTAAGCTGGCAGACGGCGATGGAGCGGAAGAGAAAGCCAAAGATGTGGAATCTGAACCAATGGAGGTAGAAAATATGCCAACAGAAGACGGAAACAAAAACACCCCATTGCTTGCCCAAAATGGCCACGTTAGTGGGGAAGGAGATTGTTCCAGTTTGAATTCACCTGTGAAGAGGATCCAGACTGAAAATGATGCAGCTTGCTTACCAAATGGCTGTTCTGTAGAGGATAGAGACAAGTGTGAGGTCCAGCTGGTGGAGAGTACTGATGCTAAGAGAGTGGAGCATAATTCGGAGGAAGATGCAGGGATAGGTAAGTTTGTACATAACTGAAATGATCTCATCTAACATACCTCTAAACTGGGATATCAGTGATATTAAATACCATAACACAAACGGAATTTTTTATTGATTTCTCTAGAAAAGGGGAAGAGACGCATGACTAGAGGCTTGAAGATGCAGGCCCAGCAGCAGCAGCAGCTTCTTCATATGGACACTGCTATGAGGATCCTGGAGCAGAGTAACCAGCCACTGATTGTGGACCACAACAAGCTGAAGGTAAACCTTTGCCAGTGTGTTAGTGCTAGTGATGTATGAAACAGGGTCTTCTGAAACTTTGAACCAGTTGCTTGTAAAAATGGCTCACTGTTTTGAAACCAGAGATGCAAACTTAAAGGTGGAGTCAGTTTTGATTTTAGGCTGTATAAATATCCCGATATAAACCTGAATTTGTTTAGAATATGTAGGTCTTTGTAGAAAAAATACACATTTAACATGGGTATATTATAGACATATGAATGTAGTATTTTAATGTTTTAAAATAGGGTGTGTAGGTACAAGTTATAATGATTTTATACAACATTTATGTATAAAATCTAATTCTAAATTTGTCTTGACATATCAGTTATGAGGAGATCTTCAGAAAATTTGCACTCACTCACTATTAATCAGTCCAAATTTTTTAAATTAGTACATTTTGATTCACAAAAATGGACAATTAATTTAAAGTCGATAGTTTAAATTGCAGTTGACACTGGTTTACTGTAGGGTTTACCTCACTAGTGTCCAACCATCAGAACTAGTGTCCAACCATCAGAAGAAATAATGTGATGAAGTAGGGATGGGAGATATTTCAAAAATATTGGATATTTTGAGATAGACATTTTCACAATTCACAGTATGCATCAGAGCATCATTTTTATGAGGTCCAGTAAGTTGAAACAAACAAAACTATGGTTGTTTTTCTTTGTTTGTTTGTTCGTTTGTTTTCTTTTTTTTTTTTTTTTTTTTTTTTGGGAACTACAACTCTTCAGTGAAAGAGTACTGAAATTTTGACATCAGTATGTTGGGGAATACATCTATTCAGATTGTGTTCATTATGTATACATTTAGTGAACTGCTGAAAATGACTCATGTTCGCTTTTGCTTACAGGAGCTTTTGCAAAAAGTGGTGGCCAAGACTGAGGGGTATGAGATTGACGGACTTGAGAAGCTTTATGCTCTTTTGTGTCAGAGCGTCTACAGACATAGGGGAGATTATGACAAGACAGCACTTATACAGGTACACCAGAAGACTAGAAAAGAATCTTCTCCAGCTTGCCAAAATAATACTAATGCATAGGGCATCATGAGTTTTCTTAATTAAAAAAGTGATTTAAATTGCTCATTAGTTGAATTAGTTAGACTTGAATTATAAAATGTAATAGATATTTTATCAGCAATTGTTGTGTAATAAATGTTATACGTGAAATTCTAGTCCAATGAAAGCCAAGTAGTAGCTGATGTAAATACACATTTATCATTTCTTATGGACGTTAAAACCACTGAACTGACTAATTAATGTTTTGGGGGTTTTTTTTCCCCCCTCTGCAGGAGATGTCCGAGGAGGTCGAAGATTTCTCATAGCCTTTTTACACAAACATACAACTTTTTAGTATTTGTGGAAAGTGCTAAAGCAAGTACATAAATTATATTTTACTATAACATGGGGAAATTAATATTAACTGAGTGTTGAATATTTCTTATGTATTCCTGGCATTCTATTAAAGCCTTTGTGAGAATTCTCCTCGTCTCTACTTTCTCATGAGTTTTTCCACCAGCTAGTTGACTGAAGTTGGCTTGCTTTTCGACTTTTCCGTTCCACCTTAAACAGTGCAGCAGTTACAGTCTGGCCCATGTACATGTGCACTGTATGACCAAAAGTTTTAGACATCATCTGATCGTTTCTGAATGTTTTTTCTGTAACCTGAAAAGTATTAATAGGGGGTTTGTTCTCCCTTTGCAGACGTAACACCCTCTACTCTTCTGGGAAGATTTTACTCTAGATATTGGAACATTGCTGTGACAGGGAGAACAGGGAGGTCAGGTACTGATTAGTTCTGGATCACAAACACCACTCCAACTCATCCCTAAGGTATTAGGCAGCACTCCATTACCCCAGAGAACAACCCAATGCTTCATATATCACTCTAGCCAACACTTGGCATAGGGCAGGGTGACTTTAGACTGAATTCCAGACTGAATTAGACTCATTCCAGAGCATCCTATTCTATTGGCAGTACTTTCCTGTGGAGATTATACACCTGTGTAAGTAAAGGGTACACTTTAGAAACCACTGTAGAATTCACTAATTAGGAGGGATGTCTACAAACTTGTGGACATATAGTGTAACTGCTGCACCATTAAAAGTGGAACGGAAAATATGTGGGACCAAACAGGCCAACTTCAGCTTCGCACATCAGTTGTACAGTATATGGACAAAAGTGTTGGGACGCCTGACCATTACACCAACAGGGACTTTAATGACATTGCATCCATAGACTTTAATATGGAGCTGGTCCCCCTTCTCAGCTATGGCAGCTTTCACTGTTCTTGGAAGGCTTTCCACAAAATTTTGAAGTTTCTGTGGGGAAATTTGTGCCCATTTATTCTGTAAAGGATTTATGAGGTCAGGCACTGATGTTGGACAAGAAGGCTTGGCTCGCAATCTCCGTTCCAGTTCATCCCAAAGGTGTTGGATGGGGTTGAGGTCTGGGTTCTGTGCAGGCCAGTCAAGTTCTTCCACACCGAACTCATCCAGCCATGTCTTTATGGAGTTTGCTTTGTGCACTGGGGTACAGTCATACTGGAATAGAAAAGGTTCTTCCCTAAACTGGGTCCACAAAGTTGGAAGCATGGTGGTGTCCAAAATGTCTTGGTCTGCTGAAGCATTAAGATGGCTCTTCACTGGAAATGAGGGGCTTAGTTCCCAAACCCTGAAAAACATGTGTCCCAATACTTTTGTCCCAATAGTTGAACATAAAGGTACTGTGGTACATTAGACTTGCATGCATCTCTGCTTCTGCACTGAAAGTACAGTCATACCGATACTTTTGAAAACAGACTTGCTCTGTGGGTGGCTGAGAGTAGAAGAATATCAAAGCTGACATGAAAAAACACAAATGTCAGCGAATGGAGGGGAATTTCCATTCTCTTGTTTTAAGAGATGCTGTGGAGGAGTCACGTGGTGAGATCGTAGGTGAGACGCTCGGAAGTTTCCAACAGGTCGAGCGGCTCGATCCGGACCTGGACCCGGCGGTGCGCCTGGCAGCCCGGCAGCCCGGACCGGGACGGCCCGCAACACGCGGCTTGGCCTCGTTTTGTACCTTTTTTAAACTCTTTTTCCACGTTTTTCGCAAGTTGCGGAGGGGAGTCGCCTGGCGATGACGTAAACACGCAACACATTGACAGCGGAGGCGCCTGGATCCCTGCTGCAGAAAGTGCCGCAAAAAATGAGCGCAGATCGTCTTTGCGCCAGTTTAACCGGCCGCGGCGTGTGAGGGAGGCTGCGCCCGAGGTCCCGACCCGCACCTGGACGCTCCGGCCGCATCTGGAGAGCCTCATCCAGAGCAGGAGCGCGCTGCCTCCTCCAGTTAGCCAGCCTGCTAACCCTAACCCCCTCCCAGGCCGCCCGGACCTCCAGCACCCCCGGCACAGCTCCACCCGGCCCGGCCCGCAGCCCACACCGGCCCTCTCAGGTGCTGCCCGGCCCCAGGTGAGTCGGAGCCTCCCCCATCACTCAGACCTCCTCTCCCCCCAGCCTGTCTGCCCTCACAGCAGCAACATCAGCTACCTTCACATCTCACACACCACCAAGGAGTAACTTCTCTTCCTCTGTGTTTACTGTAACATGTGCAGTATTTCTGGTACAGTATTACTGTGTGCAATGTGCAGATTTTTTCTGGTGCATTGTTACTGTTTCTTTGAATGTCTGCTGCTACCAGACACCTGAGGATACTCCAGTGTGTACACACACCCACACCCACACAGGTAGATAGATAGACAGGTGCGTGTTCATACACTGTGTACATACATACATATATATCAACTGTTATATAAATCCACTGTACATAAATATAAATACCTTTTTCATTTACACACACAAACTTCCATATTTATATATCTATAATATTTGTGTAGTGTAGTTTTTGTTATACTGATATGTTATAGTTTTTTATTTATAGGTTATGTTGCTACTACTTTATTCTTTTGTACTTTTCACAATGTTGTAACAACGCAAATGGTTATCTTCTAAAGCTGTGATCATGTTTACTTGTGGAGTGAAGCAAGTTAACAACCTGTAACATCCAAAAAACAAAGCTTATTTTTTGTGATAAAAAATATAATAAAATTTAATGGTTAAGTACCTACAGTTAGTTATATTAAAAAGTAGCTAATGATCAGTCATGCACTCTGTGATTTAAGGTAGCCTGTTAGCTCTGCAGGTGTTGCGGTACACGCCCTGCACCAAGCTGCAGAACATGATGGTGATTTCAGGGGATCGTGTTTCAAAACTAACATAACATTTCCTCTTCTCGCTCTCTCTCTCTTTTTTTTCTGCAGCTTTTTTAGCATGTGAATGCACTTTCTCTGCGCCTAGGCCGGTTCATACAGTCTCTGCCACCCATCGAAGCCCCACCTCTGGTGCCACCAACGCAATGTCAAGCAGGAGGAAGTCCACGACCCCCTGCATGGTGCTTCCCTCAGATGTGGTGGAGCAGGATCCGGACATGGAGACCCTGGCAGGGCAGGAAGGAGCGGAGAACGCCGCAGAAGGCCCTACAGAAGGGGCGGTGGTTCCCATGGAAACGGAGGGAGGTGAGGGTTGGTATCCTTCTTTTAAGGTTAGATATTGGTCCTTTGATCTTCTTGTAATCTGATCAGATAAGTCCAGTGATATTGTTAAGAATTATATGCTAAAAAGGTGCAGGTTGGCTTGGTTTATGTGCACAATGTCATGCTTTTTTTTGCCCCTTTTCCAGACCATGAGGACAGTTCAAGCCATTCTGCAGGCAAACGCCCAAATCCAACCACTGTGGAGCAGTCAGCCACTGATCTAACCACTGAAGGAAGTTCTGCTCAGGCTGAGACGGAGGAGAGTGAAGACTCTTCAGTCACTGGAATCTCCCTCAGCAAAACACCCATCATGAAAAAGAAGAGCAAGCTCGAACCCAAGAGAATAGCCGTGTCTCTCAAAGGGACGGATGAGTGTGATGCGCTGGTCGAAAGTGAGGGTGACCCAGAACCGATGGAGGCGTCTGTTCTGGGTACGTCCGCTGCAGCCGAAATGTTGAACCCTGTTCTTGCCGAGTCTGCAAAGCCTGGTGTGCTTGTCAGCATTCCCAACCCAGTGCCCACTGAGCCAAAGAAGGCAGTTATGAACCCTGCCACGGTGCTTCCTGCCGGCCTGGCCCAGGTCTTGTCAGCGCTGCAGGCCCAGCAGAGCGCTCAGGCTCAGCTCCTGATTCCAGTGAGCAGCATTCCAACCTATAACACAGGCATGGACTCCAATGCGCTGCTGGTGAACACCTACAAGAAGTTCCCCTACCCTTCTGCATCTGAAATCATGGGCCTTGCAGCTCAGACCAAGTTCAGCGAGGAGCAGATAAAGATCTGGTTCTCTGCCCAGCGTTTGAAGCATGGGGTGAGCTGGACTCCAGAGGAAGTGGAGGAGGCTAGAAGGAAGCAGTTTAACGGTACGGTCCACACAGTGCCTCAGACCATTACAGTCATTCCAGCCCATCACTTGTCTGCCACCAATGGTCTGCAGTCCATCCTTCAGACTTGCCAAATTGTGGGCCAGCCGGGCCTGGTTCTAACGCAAGTTGGCACCGCAAACAGCCTGCCGGTCACCACCCCGATCACACTGACCGTTGCAGGTATGCCCAGTCAAAGCCAGGCACCTAAGATCACGAGCAATCAGACCAGCCCTGCTGTTAATGAAACGAAGAGAGCCACCACGGTCCAGCCACCGTCGCTGACCCCTCAGGAGAACTCTGCCCTCAGCACTGATCACTTCGGCTTACGACCTAAGAAATCAAAGGAGCAGCTGGCCGAGCTGAAAGCCAGCTACATGAAGAACCACTTTGCCAGCGATGCCGAGATAGCCAGGCTGATGAAACTGACAAACCTCACCAAAGGTGAGATCAAGAAATGGTTTAGTGATACACGTTACAACCAGCGCAATTCTAAAAACAACCACTACTCCGTCTCCCAAGACACTGGCAGGGCCAACAACAACAGCAGCAGCAGCACAACCATCATCATCGACTCCAGCGACGAGACCCCACAGTCTCCGACCACATCACCCATAAAGGAGAAGGAAACTCGCTCCAAAACCTGGAACCCCTTCCCAGACTTTACTCTGCAGAAATTCAAGGAGAAGACTCCAGAGCAGCTGGTGATTTTAGAAGAGAGCTACCAGAAATGTGACACCCCCTCAGACGAAGAGCTGAGCCGGCTGAGGGCTGAAACGAAGCTCACCAGACGGGAGATTGACGCTTGGTTCACGGAGAAGAGGAAAACCCCTGTTGCCGATTCATCAGAAAAGAATGACTCAGCAGACGGCGAAACCTCCCAAGGCAAACGTAGCCAGACTCCGCCTGGAGCGAAAAAGTTGGCTAGGGAGAAGATAACCAAAAAAACACCTGAGCAGCTCCATGTCCTGAAGAGTGCCTTCGTACGCACTCAGTGGCCTTCCGCTGAAGAATATGACCAGCTAGCTGAGGAAAGCGGGCTGCCCCGCTCTTACATTGTCAACTGGTTTGGAGATACACGCTACGCCTGGAAGAATGGCAACCTTAAGTGGTACTTTTATTATCAGAGTGGAAACGTGGATGGCATGAACGGAAGCAAAAGCAGAAAACGGAGGATCCGGAACCGTGGCTGGGGAAGGTCCCGCAGCAGAAAAGCCCGAAAATCTGCAGGTTCGGAGAAGTCCCCACCATTGAAGTTCAAGACGGGGAAAGATATCCTAAAGGAATACTACTTGAAGCACAAGTTCTTGAATGAGCAAGACCTGGACGAGCTGGTAGCCAAGTCCAACATGAGCTATGAGCAAGTGAGGGAGTGGTTTGCAGAGGTTGCCCGGAAGGTGGACATGGGCACCGACCCGTTTGAAGACAACACGGGCAATGAGCCGGAAGAGGAGGAGTCGCAGGGCGAGACTGAAGTGGCAGGTGAAGAGCAAGGACCTTCAGCTGCTGGTGATGAAGACGGCGAAGAAGACGATGAGGAGGACGACGAGGAGACCGATGACAGTGAATCCTGGGAGACCTCGCAAAATGTTAGAAAAACCTTGTCTGGGTCTGAGGATCAGTGATTTTTATTATTTTTCTTTTTTTCATGTTTCTTGTCTGTGGAAACTTAGGAAGGTTAGTGAAGAATGAACATTGACTTTGAAGATCCATTTACGATATACCAACTAATCCTGCTTGCATCGCTTTCACATTTCTCACCTTCTCATCCAAGCTTCCTGAGCGTTGTCTTTCTTCGTTTCCTTAGCTTTGAAGAGACCGTGCTCTGTTTGTGTGTGTGAGAACAGTATTACCCCCAGAATGAAGATTCAGAAATGGAGGCCTGCATAACCGATCACGATTTGCGTACCCTTTAAATTTAAATGAGGAAGAAGAGATTGTAATCTTTTTAGGATGTTTTTCATGGAGATGTGGTGTTTTTTTTTGTACACAGTTTCTCCCTCTGCCCTCAAGGAGGACCCATGGTGCCAAAGTTACTTTTGCTGAATGTTACGGTTCCCTAATGAGTACAAATACACACTGATTGAAAGAGACAACCACACACAAACAGTTAAGCACTTCGTATCGAATGCTATTTGGGGTTAAAACCTTGCCTTTCAAGCCATTTAATGGCATCAGGCGATCTCAAATCAAGACATAGACCAACTTATTCGCCACTATCTATAGACGATAATCTGAAACGTTAATACAGCACAACCAGTGACGAGCTGTGGCTTTGACTGCCAGTAGCCGCTCTGGCATCATGACTTGCATCCCATGGGCTCGAGTTTGACAGAATTCTTAGTTTTCTTTTTGGAAGAACGAGAATGGCGGCCTGCACAAGACTGTCAGACTGTTATTAGTGCCTGTATGAAAGGAGGGAGCTGGACTGTGTTTTCGCTTGCGCTGTTTTGACTCTTAAAATGTTTTTTTTTTTTTGATGCGTGATAAGGTATAAGTGGGATTTTTTTTTCCTGTTAGCTGATTCTTACAAAGCAGTTATGTGCTTTTACATTATCAATCCCATGTGTACCAGAGGCTTATCCTTCTTCTCATGAGCTTTGCTTCACACTTTAATTATTCTAATGTATTTTTAGGCTACCCAAAAAAAGACTCATTTCAGCAAGTGTTTCAAATTTGCCGTCAGTGCATCAGAATTGTAATGTCCTCCTTGCTCATGCAAAATCCAAAATCTTCAGTTTCTTACAAATGGTAGCTAAAAATTCTGCCAGTTTGCTTTTCTGTGAGAAGAGAACATTGATGGATAATTTATTTACCATGTAGCATGGTATAGTTTGATTTTTTTTAAATGGTGTAATTTGAATTTATAATTGCTATTATTATTGTTATTATTTTTATTACTACCCCTCCTTGCCCCACAGAACTCAGCACTATTAATGAAATTTTTTAAAGTGGCCCTTCTAGGTCCCCATGTCAGAACTGCATGCTTCAGCTGTCGAGATGATGGAAAAAGATGGTTCATTTTGTACATACATTTTGCTGGTGTATTTTATAGGTAGTTTTAAGCGGTTTTATAAGTTTGTATTTATGATGACAAATCCCACATTGACCTAAGTGGATTGCTCGTACAGTGACCCCCCTTTTTTGTGTGATCTGATTATTCTAGTCAGATTTTAAAGGGGTTTTGTTCTAAACTCCCAGTTGAATTCTTGGTGCGCGTCATTTGCTTAGCTTGCGGTCCTCCAGGGTCATCCTTGTGATTCTGCACCTTTTTAGTGTATTAACAGATAAGAAGTATGTGCTCATAAGTATTGTCTGAAAAGAACTCATTCAAATCATCTGTCTTTTCCATTATTACTTACCGTACCATAGCGAAAGATCAGTTTAGGCAAAAAACAACAAAAAAAAACCAGGATTTCTTTTTCTAGATAGGAAAGTGATGCATATGCTACTTTTTTCTTTCCTATGAATGTGTTTTAATAAGTGCAACTATATTCCGGTCTCCTGCCTCTTCCATCTGTCACTAGTAGTGTTAACGGCAGTGCAGTTCTAAAAGAAATCAAATTGAATCACTGTAAGGCTCAGTAAACACTCTTTCAGAAATGGGAATATGACTGGGGGCCATCATGGAGGTGACTTTGTAAATCCTACTGAGCCTTAAAATCGAATTTGTTTGCACCACTGTGGTGGCTAAAGCTTTATTCGCCAGAGCCATAGGCCTTGTGCAATGTTCTTAATTTAAAATTGAAAACTGTTTTAATAGGCTGTGGCTTGATTTAGACAGAAAATATATTTTCTACTTGTTTGAAGACAATAAATTTAGATGAAAACTAATGCCTGTGTCTCCTTTTCATGTGTTTTTTGTTTTTGTTTTGGTTTTTATTACTGTTTTTATTTTGTGAGAAAAAGAACGAAATGACCAATACATCAAGAAAAATGCACATATTACAGTGTTAACAGATGCCCACATAAAAAAATGGAACATGAATATGAAAAGCATACACAATATGGAAAAAAGTATTAGGACACACCTGTTTTTCAGGGTTTGGGCTAGGCCCTTTACTTCCAGAGAAGAGTAATCTTAACGCTTCAGCAGACCAAGACATTTTGGACAACACTATGCTTCCAACTTTGTGGACACAGTTTGGGGAAGAACCTTTTCTGTTCTAACGTAACTGTGCCCCAGTGCACAAAGCAAGCTCCATAAAGACATGGCTGGATGAGTTTGGTGTGGAAGAACTTGACTGGCC
>JBBPCZ010000001.1:4221500-4234600 GCA_037974445.1 Brycinus macrolepidotus
CCCCATCCAACACCTTTGGGATGAACTGGAACGGAGATTGTGAGCCAGGCCTTCTCGTCCAACATCAGTGCCTGACCAGAATGAATGGGTACAAATTGCCACAGAAACTCCAAAATCTTGTGGAAAGCCTTCCAACAAGAGTGGAAGCTGTTATTGCTGCAAAGGGGGACCAACTCCATATTAAAGTCTATGTATTTGAATGCAATGTCTTTAAAGTCGATGTGGGTGTAACGGTCAGGTGTCCCAATACTTTTGTCCATATAGTGTATAGTCCTCTCCTTTTCAGAAACTTTTAATTTGTAGAGTGGTCTAGATAGCTGCCATTTAGCAGCAGCGCAGCACAGGCAGCCAATGGTCTGCGGCGGTTTTGGTCACGTGACTCTCATGTGATTTGTAAACAGAAGGCTACAGATGAAGGAGGTGAGTGAGAGGGAAGGGGAGATAAATTGAATATTTTGATCAAATTACAGTGGTAGCGTTAACTGAAATACTCTCTGCTGCTTATAGTCACTCTGTACGTTTTTGTCTTTAGTTTGCAATTGCACTTTTTGTTTTGGAAATGATTTATAGCTGCCTCGATCCAGCTGTGTCGATGTGACAGTTTTTACTGGCTGGTGTTGCTAACTTTCCTTCTTTCATTTGCTCTAAAGTTTGTCTTTATAAACCACAAATTAAGATTACAGCTCAGGTATTTACACTAAAGTCGTTTAAGATTATTTAATAATAACAATAACAAAAATTATAATAATTCTAAGGCGCTCAACGACACCTTACATACAAGTAAACCAGATCAGAAAATTAATGCAAAAGAAGACAAAATAGATAATAAATAAATATAATAAAAAACATCACATATATAAAATCACAAGAAAATTATTGTATTGTTTGGAAATAACACATTCAAATAATTCATGAGTACTTACCCCAGTGAAATCTATTTTGGCAAAATCAGGGTTTTCCCCCATTTGATAGTGCTGTTTGTGTACACATAATAATTTATAAGGATTTACATGTTTATATAAACTGTTTAATTTCTCTCTCTCTGCCTGGATGAACATTTGAACCTGAAGAATATCCTTCACTTAAAGGAAACTATGGGACGGAGGCTCTTCTTTAAAGATTCCATTTTTAGAGGAAAAACTCAACTTTAGTTTTAAAAATGCCTCACACTTAGATTTATGGGTGTTAAAACCCTCCTTTTTCAGAATCTAACTAAACATTTTGATAACGTATCCAGAAGATGGGTGCAGCAAATTCACGGAACATTTGTACTGAATGAGAGTATTTCAGTTTACCTGAGTTTTGCCTGTGAGTGATGAATATCCGTTCTTTTAGGACAGTGGTCATGGATCTCTGATGACCTACCGTTTGGTGTGATTGGAGGCCGCCACCATGGTGGACTTTCTTGCGGAGAATAACCTGTGTGGACAGGCCATCCTGAGGATTGTGTCTCGGGGGAATGCCATCATCGCAGAACTGTTACGACTTTCTGAGTTCATCCCTGCGGTCTTTAGGCTCAAAGACAAGAGTGACCAACAGAAGTATGGAGACATCATCTGCGACTTCAGCTATTTCAAGGTAGTCTGCTTGTTTTCAGTTCTAAATACTGAAGTTGGGTTGTTCATTTAAAGTAAAGTAAAGTGGTCCTTTATAGTCCTGTGTGAACCTACCACAGCACAGCACTCAGTCTGAACAGTGTGAAATTTTTTCTCAGCATTTAACCCATTCACCAAGTGAAGTGGGGACGGTACCTTGCTCAAGGGTACCTCAGTGGTGCCACTGGCGGTCTGATTGCAGGGGCGACTCCCTAACCACCAGGCCACTAACTGCTCCAGATTCCTCCTTCATAGTTATTGGCACCCTTGGTAAAATAAGTTCAAAAAAAGTAAACAGCTATTTGTGGTTATTTATCTCAGTCTCACACTGAATATTTAGTCTACAAAAAAAATCAACAGAAAAAACTCACAATTCACAGTTATTGGCCAACCTTAGAAATTCTTCTGGGGTTCTGGGATACTGGGGTATAAACACGAGGTGACCTTCAGCAACATGGTGAAGATTAGAGAGTTGGCTATAAAATACAGCTAGATACATGAACATGACCATATTCACAGTTGGGACAGTAATTAAGAAGTTTAAAACAACTAGCGCTGTAGGGAAAAGGACTCATTTATTTTATCTCCACACACAGTGAGGAGGATGCTTAAAGAGACATTTTTTCCAGGGAGCATGGTTGGAGATTGGCAGAAGATGGTACTATCTTGGGGACACCAAGTCTCCAAAAAAATGTAGATGACACCTCTTTGCCAACAAAGAAGGCGTGTCAGAAGAAATCTTTTTCCTTCATTTTTACGTTCCTTTTATTGCCAGCTCTGTTTTGATCTCTTGCAAGGACTGGTTTGATTAACACTGTGTTTTTTCTTCATTATTTTTTCTTCATTCGTTTAGTACATTCATTCAAAAGAACAATTATTTATAAAAAATCTGTTTGATTTTTCAGCCAAGTGTGTTCTGAATTTCATTTTTTCAAGAATGATCTTTTTTTGCCTCACTATTTATAGAATAATTATACATAATAGCAATTGAGTACGAGAGAAGGTGATCTAAACAACAGAAGTTAATTACAATCAGCAGATGTACAGTTTGGTATGTATAACGCTTTATATGTTTTTCAGGGTCCGGAATATTATGAGAGTAAACTCGAGGCTAAACCAGAACTTCAAGACCTGGATGAGGAATTCCGGGAAAACAACATTGAAATATTATCACGCTTTTATCTGGCCTTCGAAAGTGTCCATAAATACATTGTAGACTTGATAAGGTAAGTGTATTTTAAATCGCTATACAGTATTTAACCTGTAACTGTCATCTCTTATAATGTACACTAGGTGCGTTTGACTGCTTTTGGCTAGGTACACATATAATAATGATTTCAGTATCCCCAAAGTCTATGAAGATGTAATACATTTATAATTTGGCCTAAGGTACCTGGATGACCTTAATGAAGGCGTCTACATTCAGCAGACCCTGGAAACGGTTCTGCTAAATGAGGATGGAAAGCAACTTTTGGTAAAAATTCAGTTTGTCCCCTAAAAATCATAAATAAAATCTCAGAAGTTGCTGTAGTCATCATAACGTTGCCCTATTTTGTTCTCCCCTCTCTCAGTGTGAAGCCCTGTATCTCTATGGTGTTATGCTGCTGGTAATAGATCAGAAAATAGAAGGGGAAGTTAGAGAGAGAATGCTGGTGTCCTACTACAGATATAGGTAAGATTGTAGTTGTTTTTCTCATACAATCCCATTATCATTAATTTGATTCACTTGATATTAGGAGGTAAAACTGCAAATCTTTGGTTTACCTGTTTACTTAAGCCATTCAGGAGAGAAGTGTCAGTGTTTATTGAGAATTTTTTTACTACCAAAATCACAAAATATTGTGATTTATTTCCTTCTCCCAACCCAATGAGATAAACATTACCACCTGTTCCACAGTGCTGCTCGCTCCTCAGCTGATTCGAATCTGGACGATATCTGTAAGCTATTACGGAGCACCGGCTACTCCAGTCACCCAGGGGCTAAACGTCCAGCCAACTACCCTGAGAGCTACTTCCAGAGAGTGCCTGTCAGCCCCACCTTCATCAGCATGGTCATAGGCCGCCTGCGATCAGACGACATCTACAACCAGGCAAGACGATGCATCACTGATAGTGTTGACACTAGGGGTGTAAAATGCATAAATGCATGAAAAGTGCTTTATAATATATTTCCATATGCTCAACAAATAGGAATTGTGCACAAAAATAATTCTTAGGCTATTTCTAAATGTAAAATTCACCCCAAAACGTGCATTTTTTTCCTTTTGCATTTTACTGCTATGTAAATAGTTGCTACACATACACACGTGTCTATTTTATGTATTTTAAGGTATAATTCTCAATTGTATCAGCTTATTCTGAGTGAATGGTCAAATAGGAGATTACAAGGTGCATTAAATTGTAATCTGTTTGTGTGCTGTGATGTCAAAGATTACTAACTGCTAGTAATACAATCATTATAATGGGCTAAAACATAATGTCCAATTGTCTTACCTTTTTCTGGGGAAAAAAGTTTAACATTTTAAGTATAATCAAGTCTATTTTTTAAATACTGAATGCATCTTGACTCAGTGATGACTTGGTAATGGTATCCCTTATGTATGTCTGTGTTGATTGCAGGTGTCTGCGTATCCACTGCCTGAACACCGGAGCACTGCATTAGCCACCCAGGCAGCCATGCTGTATGTCTGCTTGTACTTTACACCCTCGATCCTTCACACCCAGCAGGCCAAGATGAGAGAGATTGTTGACAAATACTTCCCTGATAACTGGGTATGGGTTTCAGCAGGATGAAGACTGTGGAGAATCTGCAAGGTAGGAGTTTCCTTGGTTTCTGTTTACATATCCTCTGCTTATTTAGGTCATCAGCATATACATGGGGATTGCTGTGAACTTGGTGGAGGCATGGGAACCTTACAAAGCAGCTAAAACTGCCCTGAACTACACTCTGGATCCAGCCAACATTAAAGAACAGGTGTGTACACACTCAGCGACCACACATGTCAATTATACTCAGACCTGGTGTCTACCATATTACAGGTTTAGTCTGTATGTGTTCCTAAAACACTGTTCAGCAAAGCTCAGAGCGCTTATTTCTGCACCTAACATCAAGCTGCTGTTTTAAGGCTTGTATCTTGCCTGGTAAACCCTTGTAGTCATCACAGACAGTGCTCACCACAGTCTTTAGGAGCATATTCCTAGTATGTGGTGTTAAAAGTGCCTGCCCCTTCCAGGCCTGTCGCTACGCAGCCAGTGTGGAGAGCCTTCGGCCACAGGTGCAGCAGCTGCTGAAGGAGGGGTTCCTGAGGGAGGAGATTGTTCTGGATAACATCCCAAAGCTGCTCAACTGCTTGCGTGACTGTAACGTCACCATCCGCTGGCTGATGCTTCACACTGCAGAGTCAGGTCTGGTCTCTGCATACTGTATTTGACCTCTTAACCTACAGGCTTAATATTCAAATATTTATTATTATTATTCTGTTATGCGCTAACTTCTACTAAAGGGCCCATGTCCTACAATTTATGTTTTCCCTGAGGTCTCCTCGTGACATTTGTGTACGTATATGTATATCAGAGTTATTTTTTACATGACCATTTTTCAACCTCTATCCTTTACAATTTAACAAGCTGTTTCTCTTGTGTGCCTTAAAGGCTGATGTATGTAAATAAGTTCAGTTGACTTCTTTGTATTGTGCCACATTCCAAAAGCAGTCCAGGCTGAAACACTTCATATAACTTTACTTCTGTGGCATCACAAGATCAGTGTGGTTTCTTGTGAGAACAAAGCTGCCTTTTTTGTAGCTTATAGCTATGTGGAGCTGTGGACTGGAGAGTGAACGGAACATTTGGAAACTAACAGTGTACACCTATTACATCAAACACTGTTATTGGAAAGAAGGAAGGAATTTTTTTTGTTCGTGGTATGGGCCTTTTAATAATTCTGTAACTATTGTTTAACCTCTGTAAATTATGAAGTTATGGAATAGACATATGGACAGACATGCAGTTATTGATGTTTTGTAATGATTACTAAATACAGGGCAGCTTCTATGATGACAAGAAAAGTGTGAATTAGAAGGTGGACTGTTTAGGGCTTGAAAGGTTTCATGGGATCTTTTTGAAAAAAATGTACAGTGCGCGAATGCTTGTTTTGATGTCGCTTTCTTTGAATTACTGGATTGTGTTTACAGAGATTCTTATGAAGTACTGATTTATCTGCTGTGTGACAAAACATTGTGTAGAATGTGCAAGACTCCTTTCTACAGGGTTCTTTGTTAATATGAGTCAAGGTCTGTACACTGATAATTGTGCCTTGCAGCTTATGATCCAAACAACAAGAGACTGCGTCAGATCAAGGATCAAGCGATTAATGACTCGAAATACAACCCCAAGATTCTGTTCCAGTTGCTCCTGGACACAGCTCAGTTTGAGTTCATTCTCAAAGAAGTGAGTAGCTTGATTCAGGTTTTGACAGTCATTGTCTTAATAAATCTGATAACACTGGATATAAAATGCAGTACAGCTGTAAAACAGTAAAACAGCTGTATCACCCTTATGGTTTTGTCATCCAGATGTTCAAGCAGATGTTGGTGGAAAAACAGCTAAAATGGGAGAGCTATAAGAATGAGGGATCGGAGAGGATGACTGAACTGGCGGAGGTTTTCTCTGGGGTCAAGCCTCTCACCAGGGTGGAGAAAAATGGTTAGAAGATTGTTTCGTCAATTCTTTTAAATCAGTTTGATTATTGAAGAACATTGTGGGTGTAATACACAATAATGTACATACTGTGACTATCTTATGAATGTGGCATGGATACCTAAATAAACTGGTAGATTTT
This sequence comes from Brycinus macrolepidotus, assembly GCA_037974445.1. NCBI lineage: Eukaryota > Metazoa > Chordata > Actinopteri > Characiformes > Alestidae > Brycinus > Brycinus macrolepidotus. The sequence goes on from JBBPCZ010000001.1 coordinate 4,227,933, forward strand.
TATATATTTTACGTTTAGATAAATGGTAAAGGGGGCAATCATTACAATCATTAGTTACAGGGACAGTCCCCCTGGAGACACTGAGGGTTAAGGGTCTTGCTCAAGGACACAGTGGTAGAAAGTGGGGGGTTTGAACCTGTGACTTTGTGGTCATCGGGTTCACAGGCAAGTGTTTTACCCACTAGGCTCCTCCCACCCCTAGATATGTTCTGAACTGGTCAAAATACAAAGATTTAGGGCCGTCACTATTGATTATATTAGTAATCAAGTAATAAAGCAATTATTTTGATGATTGAGTAATATTACACACCATTTATTACAGCAGTGTAAATACATAACTATTATAAAATATGTTTAGACTGCTGAACAAACTTGCATCCCCTTGACAAAATTATTACATTAACTCCCCTTTTCACCTGTCTACAAAATTTTTCAGCACCCCCTGTGTAAATAACTATGACCTATGAGTGTGGATATCCTGTGTATCGTTCAACTTGCCGGGTAACTAAGCAGTTGATTCTGGGTATCCACATGTCATTATAAAGTCATTATAAAGCCCTTGTACATTCTTGGCAATCAGGAGTGTAAATTTAGACTTTTTTAATCAAGTAATCGTGATGGTATCATGATGTTCTGCTTTTGCCACATAGACCAGCTTGGACTGTAAACCGGTCTACCAGCTCTGTTTTAATGCACAATCTATATTTTCCTTTTATTTTTACTGTCCTGTCACCGTTCTGTCACTGTGCTGCACTCTGGTAGTGTGTCTACACTGCTCTGTGTTTTTGTGGTTTTATGTTCCTGCATGTTCCAAAAATGTGCAACCAGTTTAGTGAACAGGCTTTTTGTTATGTTGTATGAAATAATGACAGAGTGAAGATGTCATGCGGTTTTTGCACACCTAACAACTCTGCTGCTAGAATACAGTATGTCACAATATTGTATTCATTCAAACGTCAACTGCACTAAATGTTGTCTCGTCCTTTTGTTTTGTTGCTCCTGTTTTTTTTTGCACACTCTCTCTTGCTCTCTCTGCGCTCTGTGTATTTTGTCCTGTCTGCACTTATGTAGTCTAGTGATGTTCTGTTTTTGTTCTTTTCCTGGAGGAACATTGTTTCATTTCTCTGTGTACGGTGTATATATGACTGAAATGACAATAAACCGACTTGACTTGACTTGACCTGAACTTAATTTAATTTAATGTAGTTTACTACAAGCAAAGTTTGTTCTCCATTTTATCATTTGTTTGCCTACACAGAGAACCTGCAGGCTTGGTTCAGAGAAATTTCCAAGCAGATTGAGTCCCTGAACTATGAGGACTCCACAGCAGCGGGGAGGAAGACTGTACAGCTTATTCAGGCTCTAGTGGAGGCAAGAACAACTTTCATATTTGATCACTCAGCTGCGTGAATAAGCCACTGAATCACCAAATACTAAATGTTTAAAATGGAGATGTGCCATTAGTTCTGTTAAAATCTAGACCTTAATCTTGAAAGATGAAATGCAGTTTTTAAATGTCATAACTGAATTTTTCTGACCATGCTATGATGACCACTTTCTCCTTTTCGTGTTTTTTAATAAATGTTTCCTTTCTTCTTCCTGTAGGTGCAAGAGTTCCATCAGCTGGAGTCCAACCTGCAGGTCTGCCAGTTTCTGGCCGACACACGCAAGTTCCTGCACCAGATGATCCGCACAATCAACATCAAAGAGGAGGTGCTCATCACCATGCAGATTGTGGGGGATTTATCCTACGCTTGGCAACTTATAGACAGGTAATGATTGCTCACTCAGGGCCATGTCATAAAAGTCTCTTTTTGAAAATCAAAATAATGACTTGCTAATGCAATGCAAGAGCATACTTATGCTTGCCCATGTCCTCAGAAAAAAAATGTTAAGGACTTAAGGGGCTGGGGTCACTGTGAAAATAGGTCATAGAATATTGCAAAACAGTCTTGAAAACTGAAACCATTTTATGTTTGACTAGTTTACATACTGCGTTGTTTGAAGCTGACATTCATATTTATATCTCTGACTGGATGTGCTGTACCCAGCATTGTGTGTGTGCATAGATTGCTCTGAAACTGGATTCATATGTACTTAGAGTGGAGTATAGAGTGCTATGAAGACAACAACTAATGGCAGAATGTCACTTACACATTTACACATGTTTTGCATGTAGAGTGCATAAAACATTTGCAGAGTTAAGTAACAAATTACAGCCGTCTTTATATGAATGCATCAAGGAGTAAACTGAGGTTTAAGCGTGTGTGACTAGGCCTCAAGGACATGCTCTGAATGTTGCTGTTAATCTTCACTGTTATGGTTTTCAGTTTCACATCCATCATGCAGGAGAGTATCCGAGTAAGTCCGTCCATGGTCACCAAACTCCGAGCAACTTTTTTAAAGGTATTTGAGTGCATTGAATGTTAGTAAAGTATAAAAAGCACAATAGCGAGCAAACCAAATAAATGCATTGAACGTATGTGTGTTAAACAGTTGGCTTCGGCCCTGGACCTTCCCCTAATGCGCATCAATCAGGCCAACAGCCCAGATCTGCTCAGTGTGTCCCAGTTCTACTCCGGAGAGCTGGTGGCCTACGTCAGAAAGGTTCTTTTTGATTGTTCATTACTTATTCAATGAATTACATTCATATACATGCACTTGTATTTTTTTTGGTTGGTTTCAAACAAATGTAAAAAAAACGTTTCCCAAAAACGAGACTGTACTTCCCGACAGTACAGATTCAAAGGATAATAAAATAACCCCTCTGCTGCTTTCGGTACTTTAAAAAACATGTTATTGACTGAAATTTTAGAATTTGCATTTTTGACTGGAATTTCCTATTTATTTGAATGAGGTGAAAAGGGCGTATAATTAAGCAAAATGTAAAAGAGGGTTTTCAATGCATGTACACCCTGGGGGAACTAGGGCCATTAATGGGAATTAATTTTTAGTTGTATTAGCATGTTCAACTGAATCGCTCCTTTAAAAATCATATCGTTCGCTACTGTTGAGCTTGCAAACATCACCCCTGTTCAGGTGCTGCAGATCATTCCAGAAAGCATGTTCACCTCCCTGGCCAGAATCATCAAGCTGCAGATCCATGACATCATGGAGGTGCCCACGCGTCTGGACAAAGACAAACTGAAGGAGTATGCCCAGCTTGGGGCGCGTTATGAGGTGAGATTCCCAGGTTCTCCAGCTTCTTCGTCCTAGTTTAGCCATGCTTGTGTTCTCCACCACTCTGACTCTGAAGTGGGCCTTAAGTTTCAAATGTGTAAATGATTTCTAGGTGTGTGCATTGCCTTTCTCTGTATACCACCATTAAACTGTATAAATTCTGATAAAACATTTTAATAAGATGTCTGAACTGAGTTATGACACAATGATGCCGTTTATTTATATTTATTGTATTTTTTTTTCGCAGGTTGCCAAACTCACTCATGCGATTTCAATCTTCACTGAAGGAATTCTGATGATGAAAACTACACTTGTTGGCATCATCAAGGTTAGGAGAATTTAATGAAACTGTCTTCATTGTTCAGTGAAGTTAAACCTAATGGAACATGTTTGTGTTGCTTTAGGTGGACCCAAAGCAGCTGCTGGAAGACGGTATAAGGAAAGAGCTCGTTAAAAGAGTTGCTTATTCCCTTCACAAAGGCCTCATCTTCAACCCCAAGGCTAAAGTAAGAACACTACACAAGCTTGTGTTTCGCTTACTCTTTTTTTCTTGGAAGTCTTTGGCCTAGTTATCTTACACTTAATTTAGCACTATCAAAGTGCTGTGCTGGACTCATTGGAAAACTAACAATAGTTGGTTTAAAATGTTTTTTTTAATGATTTTTTTTCATCACTTCTTACCTGGCTTCACTTCATCAGCTCTCCTCTAAATGACATTCATCACTGTCTCTCTTTCAGCCCAGCGAACTCATGCCCAAGCTGAAGGAAATGGCAGCAACCATGGATGGCTTCTATCGCTCTTTCGAATACATCCAGGACTACGTCAGCATCTACGGCCTTAAGATATGGCAGGAGGAGGTGTCGCGCATCATCAACTATAATGTGGAGCAGGAGTGCAACAGCTTCCTCAGGACAAAGGTTTCCCAACTCTGTTTTCTTTTGGCATTACACTCGTCCTCTGTGTTTTTTTTTTATTGTTTTTTGCTTGTAGATACAGATAGTGATTGTCTTGATTTAGAAGTCATTCATTCATACGTTTATTTCTTTAGTTGGTTGTTTGTTTATTTTCAGATCCAGGACTGGCAGAGCATCTACCAATCAACACATATTCCCATTCCAAAATACCCACCAGTTGATGAGTCCGCCACTTTTATTGGCCGACTATGCAGGGAGATCTTGAGGATCACGGATCCAAAGTAAGTAGAAATGTGTTAAAGCTAACGTGTTAGTTTAGTAAGAAATCGAATGAAGCCCGATGTTTACCCCACACTGCAAATGTAGTCAGTCAGCCAAGAAATGTGTAGTGTCTGAAGTTTGCTTCTTTACTTTTGCACCAGCTTTTTTGCCGAGATGCCAAATTATATTATATATTATTATTGGACACTCAACTTTTGGAGTCACATATCCTCAAGTGTTTCACAGTTGACAAAGCACTCTTTCTTCTTCTTCTTCAGAGCAACATGCTACATCGATCAGATGAACACTTGGTATGACATGAGGACGCATCAGGAAGTGACCAATAACAGGCTGTTCACGGAGATCCAGGACACTCTGGGGACGTTCGGCCTGAATGGACTTGACCGTCTCCTCTGCTTCATGATTGTGAAGGAGCTGCAGGTGTGTATCAAATGAACAGCATTTTACATGCACACTCTAGGCAGTAGGGCAAAGGGAGGGAAAAATATGTCTCACACATTTTATCTAGGAAAAGCACTCAAAATCACAACTCTCACGTGACCCAAATAAAGCAGAAGCTAGCCCGGATTTATTCACATTTTTATAAACATACAAAAAAATGCAGCGAAGATGCAAACTGCAGATGAATATGTGGTTGAGAAATTCAGATTTCATTCTACTCTACAGCAAGACTGTTGCAGAGAGAGTGACTTGAGCATCCATACGTTATAAACATTATAAGGCCTCTTGTTAACTTCCATTCAGCAAGAAGCTCTTCTGAGCACTTAAGTTTTTTTTACCTACTTTTCTCCATCCTTGCTGCCTCATTGGCTGTTGCCTAAATCACCTGTCTGTTTAGGCTGTTTTTAGTCTGTTTAAGCTCTTGACCATTTCCGATTGTAAAAATTTGTCCAAAGGGGCAGATCAGGTGGTATGCTTGGCTGTAGTGACACAAAATTAAGTGTGTTGTTGTTCAAAGGGGTTGTTTTTGCCAAACTATTTCTTTAACCCTCCCCAGAATTTCCTGACTGTACTTCAGAAGATCATCCTCAAGGACAAAGCTATAGTGGACGTTTTCAAAGCCCTGCTGAATGCAGTTAACCCTGTGAAAGGCATTGTGGGTATGTGTGACATCATTACATTTGTAATATAATTACACTTTAAACTGCAGACTGACAGTGAAATAATCTTTTTTTTTTTTATTATTTATCTTTCTTTCTGCATCCCCCACACAGCTACTGCAAGTAAAGTGTACGCCAGTGCCATAGCCAAAACACAGAAGATCTGGCCAGCATATCTGGAATCAATAATGAAGGTATTGTGGTCATCTTCAGCCTTCGTTTCATCAGTGCACCTCTGTTGTGGTCACTACATTAGTGTCTATAATTAGGTGCATTTGTGTTCCAGGTGGGTCAGATGCAGATCCTGAGGCTGCAGATCGCCAATGAACTGAATTACTCCTGCAAGTTTGACTCCAAACATCTCGCAGCAGCCCTGGAGAATCTGAACAAGTGAGTGGGACCAGTTTTTGTTGCAGCTTTTATGAATTGATATTCATGAAGATTTTTTTTCTTTAAAACACAGCCACAAGCAAAGTGAGTTTTATAAGTGACCTACACTTTAGGCGAACTTACTTCATAGGTGAGGGCAACTGAGATCCTAGTTGTAACATTCAGTTTGGAAATCTAGTAAATGGTGTAAACAATTCATTCGGTACAGTACATTGTTCTTTGTTGAACAAAATGAGCTTTCCAACATAAAAATGCACAAAATATATGAATCCTGATTGTGAAAGAGGTGTCAAAAACTGGCAAAGCGCAAAGCAACTTTTTACTTAGTTGTAAGAGCGTTTTTAAACCTATTCCTGTAGTGTGGAGACTGTAGACAGGTGTCACTGTAAGAGCTATGCAAAACACAATAAAGCATGGTATATTACAGCCCACAGGAGGGCGATTAAAATAATATTGATGTGAATTCTGTGATTTGCGCCATACTGAGTACCAGAAAATCATTTAGAATGAAAAGAGCTACTTCAGTGGTATAAAATCTTCATGGCAAATCTGTGGATGACTTTGTTGTGGAACAGGAGATAAAAGAAGTAAAAAGTTGGTGTTGTGACCCATGTTCCTCTACTTACAATTTGCACTGGGTACACAAAGTACACTATATGGACAGAAGTATTGGGACGCATGCTTTTCAGGGTTTGGGCTAGGCCCCTTACCAGTGAAGGGCAATCTTAATGCTTCAGCAGACCAAGACATTCTGGACAACACCATGCTTCCAACTTTGTGGACCCAGTTTGGGGAAGAACC
>JBBPCZ010000001.1:4246988-4257186 GCA_037974445.1 Brycinus macrolepidotus
CTCTGAACCCGGGAGAACTTTCAGGATAGTCTCCGCCCACAAGTGGGTGGGGAAAACCCGCAGAGGGAGGGGCTCCGTAGAGCAGATGAGCGGCGGCGCGCTGAGAGAAAGAGCAGCAAACGGCGAGCATGTAGGAGAACCAACACCGGTTCTAGACTGTTTTAAACCAATTATATTTACTGAAATCAGAGTTTACTGATACACTCTGAGTTCTAAGGATTAAAGAGCTTCGTCTTACCCTGGCACTCTGTCTGTTGGCCTTCCTCTCCTCGTCGGGGAGTGGGGGCATGGGGTAGGGGTATCTTCGGCTGGAGGCGATGGAACCCGTGGAGGAGGTGGGGGACTTGGCCGGTGACAGAGTCCTGTTGAAGTAATGATGAGAAAAGACCCAGCGTCAGAGTTGTTTTTGTTTTCTCAGGATGCACATGACTCAGCCTACAGCACATCATGGGTCAGGAGCTGTCACCTGTGACCCCTCACGGGGGTCAGAGGGAGCACTTCCAACATGAGTCATCATCCAAAATCACTGACATCTGCGGTCCTCGCCTCGTTGCCCAATTACAACTGTTTCTACTGCACTACAGAGACTTCCAAATTCTCCGGACCACATTTGCTCCTTTTCTGGGTGATTCAGACAATGTGGCAGATGTGATGAGGTGAATCAACACAGACCAGATGGCACTAGTTAGAATTACACAGAATATGGGTGTTGGTCAACGATAATGACATGATGACAGCACAGAGACACACACACACAGCTGTTAGCATGCACAAAGAGCGGAAGAGACGTTTGTGAGGAAGAGAAAAAAAAAGGCAAGAAACGGCAACAGAAAAGGAAGGAAAATCGAAACCCAAGTAGGATACAGCTGACAAGTGACAGATGAGGCACTGATATTATATTTCTAATTTATATAGGGCTGTCATGATTACTCATTTAAAAAAAATAAATAATCACTTAAAATTGATAAAGCCATGTTCAGCAGCCTGACCATTCTCCACCAGGGGGAGCTATTACCATCACTGTGTGCGTCACTGAAAGGGGGGAACCCACACCAGCAGGATCTCACAAATGCGCATATCCTAATTTCATTATATCAAACAAAATTAAATGGTGAAATACTTACATAATCACGAGATTACCTGATTACTTGACAAATGTTAACAACAGTCACAGTCCTAATTTCATATAACAAGTATGGACGTGTTCATGAACACAGAACAAGCGTGGTATGAGTATTACTGCAATATCTGGAACTGACATGTATGTGGGTGTTCTAGATTCCTTGCCTAGCTGTGAGTGACAGGACTATGGAAAATGGAGTGGAAATACGAAGGAGGTGTTTCTAATAAAGTGGCCGGTAAGTGGAAGCACAAGGTAAGTGTTTTTAATTAAGTGCACAGTGAGTGTATATACAAACATGCATCATATTTTAAGGTCACAGGATCAGCCTTTGAGCCTTTTATTAGTTTATTAGCTCTGCTGAAGGTCAAACACTACTTCAGGTAGAGGGATGCCGTTAAAGGGAACCCTACATTCATTGTCGGTGGTTCAGAACTAGGAAAAGAAAATCTGACTGGTGTAAATAAGTGTAAATAAATAAATAAATACAAAAAAAAGAAAATGAATAGAGGGAGGAATACAAAGCAGTCTGAGATAATACCTAAGATAGGGTCCCTCAGTGTTTTTATTGACATCTTCGACCCATTTAGTTACATAATACTCTGTTTTGAAGCAAGGGGTTAAATACCTGCAGGAGGAGGTGGGGAAGGAGCGATGGTGAACACAGAAGGAGAGAGAGGAGGTGAGAAAGAGTGGAGGAGGAGGAACAGGTGAAGAGAAAGAGAGAAAGAAGGAGTTGGTAAACGACAGAAGAGCACAGCACCCACGTTTCCTGCGGCCGACCAAGATGCAAGTGAGAGAAGGACAGAATGGTGGAGCTTTTTTTTGGATGTAATCCAAAGTTTAGAGATGTTGTAGCAACCACTGAACTGATTTTTGTTACACCCTTACTAAACTGCGGCGAAATATTGCTGTTATAAGAATTTTTAACCGGTGGCGTAGCCAGAATTTCATTTTAGGGGGGCCCAGTTACAAGCTGGGGCTGGAGGGGCTGTCTACTTGTAGCTAAGACATTAGAATATTATTTATTATTATTAATATTATAACGTTCAAAAAATGTAAACTACACTTTAACTGCCTAGTTTGTGTTACAACAGCAGGTATCAGCTAACTAACCACAGGCCCAGCCACAAAATCTACAAAATCTCAGTACTCGTTCTGAAAGTGATGGATTGTGTGCACCTTTACTGTACTAAAGTCTTAAAATATTCTATAATTTGTAGTTATTCTGTACATACTGTTATACTGTATAGTGTGATGCTATATAGTGTGATGTGCTGTGATTTTCTCTTCACTACTCTCACTCTCTCCGTGAGTAGTTGGGGAGGTCCCACATTCGAGAGAAAGAGCAGAGCAGGGTTTACATGCTGGAATGTATGTCTGTAATGGAAATGTGTATGATTTACAAAACTGTAAGCAAACTGGTCTTTGTAAGTGAGCAACAGGTCAACATTTATAAGTGTTTTATTGTGTTTAAATGCTTTTTAATTGTGGGAGTTGTTCACATTTTTAGCAATTCACAGCAGGATGTTTGCCCTCCCTTTTAACCCTGCATTTCTTTCACATATATATATTCATTTCATTCATTCATTTTCTGTAACCGCTTAATCCACACTAGGGCTGTGGGTCCCCGGAGCCTATCCTGGGGTCAATGGGCGTGAGGCAGGGACTCACCCTGGGCGGGGCTATATATATATATATATATAAGACATTTAGTTTATTTTATATTAAATTACTTATTTTGTGTGTTTAATTAAACATATTAATTTATACGAGTGAGCTGAATGGCCAATAGGGGGCCAACATAAAGATGACAGTATGTGACCAAGGGTGGTATGAAGCTGTATAAGCATTTCAATAGTGATAGCATCCAACAAAAATTGGAAATGACTGACGGGGAGTTATTTATTTGGTAATTATTTATTTTAGCATGACTTTAATAATGAGTATTAATTTTGCAAGAATTACAGAACTAACGTCTTCTTTTCTGCATTTTTTGAAAGAGAAATCTTCTAGCTACACCACCTTTGGTAATATCAGTTATGACACAAGAATGTAATCCCTAACTGTCTCATCAAAGACTAAAGGAGTAATCTGTTACGCTCACTGACAGGGTGTCATGTCAGATGGTGCCATCTAGATGATTAGCTTGTAATGATGATTACAAGCTGCTATGATTCTGCAGGATCTATACACCAAATGTTATAAGTGAGTTTTTAAGTAGCATTTTGAATGGAAAGGGTCAGTTGCATTTTGGTTTTGGTGGCATTTCCTTCAGAGCAGTCTTTTCCCAGTTATTTTGTCACATGCATTCGACAGGATACAGAAAAAGAAAGGAAGATAAGAGTGCACTGTGTCAGAGCAGACTCTTGCGTCGCATTCCTTTCACGTGCATGGCACTTTCAGGCGTGCTTCAAAGATTAAAACCAGCAGAGTGAAAAATACAGAGTGAACTACATTTCAAGTGAGCTGTCTCCACATGCAAATAAACCCCAAAAACTTCTTGGATCTTTAGGACTGGAGCTAAACGTCATTTTAGTGTACATGCAAAACCAGAACACCATTCAACTTTTCCCTGTAGTTGAATGGAAATGCTGTCTGGAGTCACAGCTACAAGTATTATTACTTCTGGACTATAATGGACACTGATCTGCTTCTGCAGTAACGCATAACTTACTCTGTGGAGTTGGAACGAGGACGGAACTTCTTCCCTTTCAGCTTCCTACGGTTGCCGCTAGCGTTCCCTACAAAAAAAGACAAAACAACGAGACGGTGTGTGTCACATAGAGACAAGCTAATGGCATAATTACAGCCAAAAGGCTCAAAAGTCCAGAACCATTTGTCCTAACAATCCTTTCTACTTTACATACTTTAACAACCCATATGATCCAGATTTTCAGTACCATAGTGGACAACACAATGTATAATAAGTTTTATTCTATATTTCAGGTCAATATGATAACAGGATAAAAAAAAAAATGATTTCTGTCTGTTACTTTGTCTAATCCATGTGTTCTATGCTACATCCAGTGTGCTGAATTCAAATCTGAAGGCACATTTTGTCTATCAGGTCAGGATCTTAATTTATGCACGCATCAGATCCCCATCAGATCCCTGTCAGAACCGTCACTTTCAACAGAACAGAATCGGGAGGAACGGGCACTGGATTCTCAGTATCATGCGGTACTGGTTTAGGAGCAGACTCACAGTCAGGGTAGATGAGTTTTGACTTATTTTTCACTGGAAATCCAGAAATTTCAGTCATACAGAAACAGCAGTCTGAGTAAAGGGTAAAGGGCACAGCTTTCTTTTTTCCATTGAACCACTGAGTGAGGCCAGAGTAACAAACAGTAAAGCAGATATGAGGCGCCCAGCTTTTTTCCTGCTGTCCAATTTTACATCCGATACAGTACTTGTAAGCAATCATCACTATTTTTTAGTCATGATCACGCGGTGTGCATTTACCACAAATGTAAGAAAAATTGTCAGGTTGACACAGCTGCACCTACTCGTGTTTTACTTAAACACTTACCCTACATCCAAGAAAACCCTATAAAATAGACGAGCCTGTGATCCGTCTCGTCTTAAACTGAGCTGAGATCAGCTCATCGACAGGCCTAAACTCTCACAGCACTGAATTCAACCAGGAAACGTGTTTCAAACGAGGCAGTAGCGAACATACACGTGACAGAAACAGCTGTTATTATGTTGCCGTGCAACAATACGTGTATCCAAATTATTGCAAAACAATATTATGCCTATAACTTAAAATCTGGACGTGCTAGGAAAATTTTGATTGCAGATTTGGATTCAGCACAGTCGATTTCATGTGAATCACATGTTTTACTTCCAGTAGCAAAATCTTTGTTTTCCAGTGACCTAAGTATCCATCTACAGTTATTTCTGTCCATTGGAAATGACTGACTGTAGTAACTCTGGAAAAGAGCATCCATGTATGTATTTAAGAAGGTGTTAGATGGGTTTAAAGGGAGAATGAAGTAATTAATGATCTAGATTTGATAAAATATGAAAAGATGTTATAGATAAAAGCAAATATATTGTGTAAGGAGTGTGTCCCACTGGGATGTCAGACAGGAGAAGTTTTATTCCAAACTTTTGAACAGCATTGTACCCGGTGTGAGTCTTTAAGTGTTACCTTGCCACGAGTTGCTCCTGGGTCGTCCATTTTCGCAGATATCAGAAATGTGTTTGGCGTCTGGGATTCTCTCACTCCAGGAATGGGACAAACCGTTAGACCTTTGGACCAAAGTCACAAACCCAGAGACACAAGAACAACTTATTACTCGAGTGTTAACAACAAGTCATACCTTCTACAAGGCTAAAGCAGACCCCAGCAACAGCAACAGACAACTCAAATCCTTATTAAAGAAAGAGTTTGGCAAAAAATCAAATGCAGACAATTGAACCCTTTCCTATAATATACTTAACTGGCCAAGACATTTGCTGTAAATATGCTTCTTTAGTTTTGAAGCTATAACTGAAGTGGCAAACAAGTAATGGAAAGTACACCCAAACAATTGGCAAACTGCATAAATAAATCATATTCTTGCCTCAAACTACTGTAAAGCAGCCCCAAACAGACTTACCTGGACAAAAGTAAAAAAAGTCTAAGACCACAAGAGGAAATGCTTTACTTGGGGAGCTAAACGGGGCAGAAAATTGTGGGGAAAATACCTACAAATAGTGCAGAATCTTAAACAACTCTTCATTTTGTCATAACATTTCTTTGCCGAGCAAAAGAGCAGCAAACGGTGAGCGTGTAGGAGAACAAACACCGGTTTAAGTCTGTTTCACACCGATTTTATTTACTGAAATCAGATTTTACTGATACACTCTGAGATCTAAGGGTTTATATAAAATAACCAGATTTTTATTGTGGCCTTTGCCTTTAGGACCCCCTGCATAGTCCTGGCTGAGGGTCTATATTTGGGATAAAGATAAAAAATTGTGTGCATTTGAATTTTCACCAAATTTTTACACTGATTTTTTACAGTTTGGGGTTAGTCCCAAGAAGACACGTAAACACACAAGTGAGGTGAATGGGGTGAATCACATGAATGATATGGATGATGTGAACGGCATGAATGGTACAAATGACTAATGTAACATCACTCAGAATGGAAAGAGGAGATGAAGACACTGAGGCGGTTATGAATCCATTACCACAGGACAAGAAAGGTGGCAGGACTCGTCCAGACTGAGATGAAACCATGATCACTTACGTACTGCCGTCGTACAGATACCACAGCCCGCTGTGTTTACTCTCACAGTAACAGAGAGAGAGGACAGAGTCACCACAGTTCCAACAGCGAGCAGAAACTAGCAGCAGTGGACAGAGAGTCAGAGCAGCAGAGAAAAACCCTACAAAGTTTACAGGGCCTCAAACAGGCCTTTATTTATTTCACGTAATTAACAACCTCAAACGATTTAGTTCAGAGTTTAAAATCAAACTTGCTGTCTATGCATTAACAGTGCTCATAATATGTATTCTACTGTCCTGTCCATTCCAGGGGCCTAGGGAGGGGCCTCATCAATTAATGGGGGGCACTGTGCTTGTGTATGTGTATTAAATCCACCTGATGCGATCCGAGCCTAGAAAACGGCTAAACGTGGCAGTTACAAGCTGGGGTGTGGTTGTGTGTGTGTTTGTTTGTGTGTGTTGTTGCACTAAGCTTATCTCTTTGGCGCTGGATCACTTCATTATGTACAATAGTCTTACATATCAGTATTACTTATATACTACTGATCTCTACTAAGTGCAATAATGTGCTCCTAACGTCCATCGGTGGTGTTAGATTTCACTTAACTGTGTTACTTATCTATAGTATTTATACCCAGCATTTGTGTGTATGTAGCATAGTGTATTTCATATTGAGTTTTTTTCTACAGATTTTTATTTAGATTTATTTGGACTTTATATTTTATATTGTTCTTGTCTCTGTGTGTCTTCGCAGTCATTAAATAAGCAATTTCCTCCAGGATCAATAAAGTTTTCTGATTCCGATTCTGATTCTGATTGATGGGAACATTACTTGGACTAGACTAATTAGTCCCAGCAGAGGGTGCTACAGTACTAACGAAAAGATGACCAGCATGGGGTCATTCGGCCGCTCAGGATGCTTTTTACCATCTGCCAGGCTTGTGATGAGCTCTAGTCAGATACTACTGGTCTGTAATAGAATGTCTACTGGATATTTGACCCACATGTAGGAGGATAAGGGCCCTCTTTAGTTTATCCTTAATTTTCCCTTGTTTATACGCAGTTTCAGGTTACATTTTCCTGGGAGGTTCATTGCTCTGTGTCTTCATGCCTGGTTTTGCATCCTGGTTTAAAGAAAAATCTAGTCTTAGCAGTGTTGCTTATTTCTTAAGCTATGTTCCACCCCACCATAATGATTAGCTTTATTTTTCAATGATTCTAAATAGCAGCAAGGTAGCCAAAGTAGTATGGTCACTGAAGTAAGAAATTATATATATTTATAATATATAAAACATATATTTAATAGTCATTTTTAGAACAATATTTTAAATTACATTTCATTTAATGTTATTTTTAATTTGCTTTAATAACATGAAATATTGTATTGTAATTAGTTATTCAGTAGGTATTAGTTAGTAATAAGCATTTAGACTTTTTATAACTTAATTAGTATTTTCTGTTAGTCTTATTATATTTTTACACATGTTAAACATCATCTCCCTTGCAGGACACTAATTTATTGCTGTCACAATTACTCGATTATAATCAATTACTTGATTAAAAAAGTACTCAAAGGCTCTGTTAAAAATAACCGCGTAAATTTACGTTCTAGATGAATGGGCTTAGTGATTAATTCGTAGTTTGAATCATAAACAAGAAATCTACAGGTCATTTTAAAGGCATACTCTGTAAACTGAACATTCTCCACAAGGTGGAGCTATAGAGCACTTAAAGCGCTAAAAAGAGACTTGTAAAAGTTAGGTTGATGATGCTTTATATATCGCATTTATCCTATGACTTACGTAATATGAAGGAATTTACTTACGATTTTATATATTTTCGACTTGGGAAAATACAAAAATGTGTAAACAGGACCTGGGTCCTGGTCTCCAGTAGTGGGTTTGGGAAAGACTGCAGTTAAGGATGCGGTGCTGTTTTGACACCCAAACTTTACAGTTCACTTTACTGTAATGCAGATAAACTGCTATAGACTTCTAAACAGAGGTTTGTGTGCTGCTCTTGACTGAGGCTGAAGATGAGGAGGGTGAAGATGAGGATGGGCACAAGTGCACACCTGAAGAGAAACAGAGAGATGTTTTGGCTGATGGAAGGGATGGAGGTGTAGATCTGCAGATGGGACAGGTAAGCAGACCTCTTCTTGGAGCTGCTGCCCGAGTTGGAGCTCACGCCCTGCGGGACATCACTGTAGAACGAGTCGACATCACCTGGTTTCTTCACGTAGTCTCCTGGCGGCATTTGCCTGGAGAATATGAGCATCAAAAACAAGGCCTTGAAACAGACTCTTTCATTCATTTTCTTTTCTTGTGATCAAAAGTTTTTATTAAATTTTAAAACAAAAGGGGAAGCAAAAGCATTCTCATAACGTAAAGATAGCAGGTGTACATTGTACATTATAGTCCGTTCATTTACAATCTCTTCTCCAATGAAAAAATTTTGGATAAGAAGTTTTTCCAGGCATTCACGGTTTCTGGTCGTGCTCTCTTCAGTCTTGCAGTGGTGAGCTGACAATGTTAAATTGACAATGTTAGTAAGACTGTGGGCCCAAAAAGACTTTAAATTCATCCAGGGAGTAAACCAGTGTTTTGTGATTGTTTTCTTTGCCGCAGTAAATCTAGCGAATACCATTTTGTATTGAGTAATTTCCTTCACTTTCTGTAATCCTTACTAGGGTCGCGGGTACCCGGAGTGTGTCCCAGGGTCTACGGGCGGGGCACCAACACACACACACACACAGTAAATTTAGAATCCCCAATTCACCTGATTTGCATGTCTTTGGACTGTGGGAGAAACCCGGAGGAAACCCACACCACCACAAGGAGAACATGCAAACTCCACACACACAAGACCAGGACCCGGATTCAAACCCCCAACCCTGGAGGTGTGAGGCAACAGCGCCACCCACTGCACCACCGTGGGGCCTGAAATAGACTCTTTAGTTAAAAATAGTTATGTTGGTCAAAGAGTCTCAACCCTAGTCCTGGTGTACTCTTTTAGTACTGAACCTGCTTAAACAAACCACTTTAACACAGGAAATGCCTGTTAATGAGCTTAATGAGCTGATTCGTTGGATCAGGAGTGTTAGAGCAGGGGAAAAGCCCAGGGATAGAAGATGTTTTCTGATGGTTCATAGACAGAAGCAGTGAATATAGGAGAGGTAAAAGAAAACGCTGAACAAACCGGCAAAATCTCCTGTGCACTTCAGATTCTGCATATTGCCGCTGTCTGTAGCTCCTGGACATGAGAAAAATGTCAATGAACACCTGGCATTCAAGAGACAGTCACTTGAGGGGCAGATCTACTGGCAACAGTGAGTCAAATTCTGGCTTACAACTGACCTCTGGAAATTTCGAATGAACTCATTATTTGGACAAAGTAAACATTTTAAGAAAGTCATTATGTCAAGTTAAATATTAAGAAAACAATTCAAAAGTCAAACTTTTAACATAAAAAAACACATTAATTAATCAAATATCATGTTGATCATGCAGCTGTTTCTGTGTTCATTTGCCCACCAGTTTGTCACCTCTTTTAGTAAAGCTGCCCCCAGGTGTGTTATTACTCGTGTTTTAACAACGATTAATTTATGTATTTAGGTTATAGGACCAAGTGGATAAACAACAAAGACATTTTAGTAGCCTTTTTCTGTCTCATTGTTACCAATAATTCTGGAGGGCAACGCACAAATGGCAGAAAGTGGGGTGGGGTTTGAACCTGCGACTTTGTGGTCATCAGGTTCACAGGCAAGTGTTTTACCCACTACACTACTGTGTGTGTGTGTGTGTGTGTGTGTGTGTGTGTGTGTGTGTGTGTGTGTGTGTGTGTGTGTGTGTGTGTGT
>JBBPCZ010000001.1:4257286-4271898 GCA_037974445.1 Brycinus macrolepidotus
GTGTGTGTGTGTGTGTGTGTGTGTGTGTGTGTGTGTGTGTGTGTGTGTGTGTGTGTCTCTCTCTCTCTCTCTCTCTCACTTGTAGCCCCATGCGGAGATGGCCAGTATGAGAGCCAGGACGAGAATAGATCCAGCGATGGCTCCAATGATGATGTTGGTACTGATGATACCTGCCAGGAAAAAGAGAGGCCATGTTTACTCCAGGGCCAAGGCAGCGATGGACACGGACACACACCCCACGAGACCAACGAGGACTAACGCTACAGTCAGCAATCACAGAAGATTTTTTAAAAAGACAGTCAGGCAGAACTGACTGAAAGATTGGTACTGGGACTGTTAGAAAGGACATCAAGAAGGAAATGTAACATTTTGGACAGCCTGAATGCAGACCAAACGGGAAAAAACATTCAACAACTGTATTCAACGCATCACCGGAGCTCTATTTCTGTTCTGTTTTGCCTGATCATTGCAAGACAGAGAAAGGAGACTTTCTTTAACATGCCCATATCCTGTGTGAGGTCCATATATAATGTTTATGTTGACTGATATATGTAAATAACCTCTATTCTGATTGGCTGCCCTGCAGTGTGCCTCATTGAAGAAGCTGTCAAGGCTGAAACACTCCTTCTAACTTCAGCATGAAAGGGAGGGGCAAAGCTACAGTAGACTTTTGCAGGCAGATATAGGCAAATATATTGACTTTCATAACATCACAGGAACAGTGAATTCCAAACAGGTTGTTTTTGTAGATTAGTTTCTATATATGGATCTTATGGATTGGGAAGTGAACACTTGAACAGTGTTTACATACTAAAAAACTCCTTTATTTCGAGAGAGAAAGGAAAATTCAGTTGTCCATGATATTAAGGGCCCCTTAATCAACAGTGGCTCTAACAAAAATCAATCTTGTTAATCACCAAAAAACAGAAATAAGGAGTATATTAGCTATATCTGTTCTTCAACACTGCTGAGGTGCTACACAAACCCTAAAGAGGATAGAACCCTAATCTGGTAAGAAAAAAGTTTGACATTTAATAATAGCTTGCTTGATTAGCCCTGGATATACATTCAACAGTGGTATACAGTACTGTGCAAAAGTCAAAGAACCTTTCTTTTATTTAATTTCCAGGCAAAATGGCCATTAAATACTCATTAAGTTCTCATTTTCAGTGTCAGGAACATATATTCAACAGAAAAGAAAAAAATGCCCATTCTTTAGTTCACTCTTCCATCATTTTAAACCTAGTTGTGTCCTCCCAATAAAAGTTGTTCCCAAAGCTCTCACTAACATAATGTTCCCCTTCAAGAAGACACACATTCACACAAGCAGCTACGCACACACACCTCAGCTGCCTTGCACATTCATTTATCATGTGTATCCAAAATAGTTAATTGAGAGATTTCTCAAGATATTAGACAGAAGATAATTTGTGCAGGGAATACAAAAGTCAAAGAAAAATAAACAAAAATGCAGGAGTTACCAAAACATGACTAAAGGATTATGAAAGACTAGGACTCCTAATGACTGTGCAAGACCTGACAGACTACCAAAACTGTCTCCATCAGATAAACAGAAGCTTTCATCTTCGAAAGAGTGGAGAAAATCAAGCTCAATTTTTGTTTTAAATGTGAAAAAATCCACAGACATTTCTGTCTACCCTTCCACTGTGAGAAGAAAACTTCACACTGTGGATTTAAAAGGACGTGTAGCTGTCAAGAAGCCCCTAGCAAGAAAAGTGATTCCCTTGGATGTAAGCTGGAAGGCCAAAGGTGGACATACTGCATACATTTGACATCATATTTAATTGTTCAAGCCTTTGTGTAAGTTCAGTTTAAACATGTGTTTTCTTCCTTTTTCCAGACGCAGAAAAATGAATAACTTAATGGTCATTTTGACTTGGAAGGGTGATCTATGACAATTGTACAGTACTGTGCATGGTATACACCCTATATATTAAAAATGGATAATTTTCGTATTTTAAAAAATGCATATTAAATGTATATTAAAAATGACCACTTGTATAAAGTCAATGCATCACCAAATGACATAAAATAACAACATCAATTAAAACATAAAGGATATAAAGAAAGTGAGAAAAAAAACTGGGAAAAGTCCAGTCACAACACGACGCTTAACACCACCAAAAATACACAGAATCACTTCAAACAGAGTGTAAAGAGTTAAGAGTGGAGAGACCAGCAATGGAGAAAAGGAAAGGATGGGTTTAAAATGAGGTGAAAAAGAAAGAGCGACAGAGAATAAGGGGGAGCAACGACAAACACCCAACAAAGAAGAACTCAAATCTGACCTCACTGAAACTCCAGCAAAAGACATGAGCCTGTTGACAAAGAATGAGTGCGTGAAAACAAAAGACATGAAAAAAAAACAGAAAGAAAAAGAAAACAATTTCGACTGTGAGAAAAAGTACATGACTGGCAAGCACCACTGGTTGAACATGAATATGACAACAGAAGCCAAACGTAATCACAGACAGATGAAGAAAATGCTCTGAGCAGCCCGAATGCAGCTACTGATGAATAAATAGAGCGCTTCAGGTAAGAACTGTAATAGTACTGTTTCTCTGTTTGCTGCTTATTAAATGCAAATCTGTAACACTTCTGCTGTTATATCTTTCCATAATCATCTCTTACTTATTTTCTCCTGTTTTTATATTTTTATTGATGTGTACTGACCCCTTACTGTGTTTTGGGTAGTACTGGGATCAATTCAAGAGATTATTTAGAGATGATTTAAGTATTTAATTAAATACTTATATGTGAGCATCAGTTATGACCTGAATGAAGTGAAGTCAATAGCACTGAATGAAGTGACCTTGATGCTACCCAAGCACACTTTGGTAACTCTTAGGACTGACCTTTTGTAAAATGTATTGCATTTGCTTTATGTTTTTATCATTTTCTTGTCAAATTCCAAATAGGACTTAGCCATTACACAATATCAACACAATTGCAATGTCACTGGACTGTGCAACACGCTTGGAAGAGAACACTAACTGCCAATTCTGTTACATCAGCTAACAGACGTCCATGCTAACTAGCATTACAGTGAGTGAGGGGGGAGAGGGAGGGCCATCCTATCCACCCAGAAAGAGCGTGAGGCCAATTATACTCTCTTGGCACCAGCTGGGATTGAACTTGCATCAAGCTCTAGCTCTAGCTAAACATTTTTGGAGGCACAGCAAGCAAGCATTTTACCTGAGGACGTGGCTGTCGGTCCCACCACCAGGTAGCTGAGAGGAGAAGTGGAGTTACAGTCTTCACCCGCCCATCCCAGGTGACACACACACTTCAATTCATTACTGCATACCTGCAACAAACCCACTCACCATGTCAGAGACACCCGACACATCATTTCAAGCACGGACCAATAATGTGTTAAGCCTGCGCAGTATGGACGAAACACTAAAACACACCGGACCCCTGATGTGATGTGGATCAGCTTTATTTTGACCAAAATGATTTACATTTGTTGGGTTCTTCAAATGCCTTGATCCATCAAAGCACCCACATAAAATCACTGGGATTGGCCAAGAAGCTCACAGTGCACAGGGGAAGATCTGCAGCTGGTTAGAGGGCTCATTTGCATACTGTGGTCTGCTGTGATATAATATTGCAAAGGCTGATGTTGCAACAGTTAATAAACAATATATTGAGTGATATAACGCACACACACTCAGACTCACCCCGTGTCCGGAGCAAATGACCCGGTCGTTGGTGCCTGGACAGGTACTGAAGTTGAACTCCTGCACTGGGAGGCATTTGTGGTTGAAGCAGATACGGTCAGTTCCACATGCCGTGCCATCCTCTACATAACCCAAATCAGTGTCTCCATCTATCATCACATGCCCACCACTGCCACACACACACACACACACACACACACACACACACACACAAACACAACCATCATTAAACTATCATGCACAGTGCTTGAGCTATAAGAAAATGTTTAGTATGAGATGTCATCTTATGTTGTGATTAGTCTGCCTTGAGGTGTTTCTTTATACAGACCAAAGGGTAACACTTTACTTGAACTTTACTATATAACAACGACATAACTATGTCATGAACATGTCATTGCAGATGTAATATGCTATCATGAGTTGTTATGACAGATTTTGTTCTGTAACATAACAGTGTTGTTTGAACATTACAGGTATCTATCAAGGCAACTGCCATTATGTTTGATGTTACGTCACATACTAACAGGTTATGTCACATACCAACTTTCGTGTAGTCTTGGTAGTCGTCATTACATCAAACATTCTGACAACTGTCATGACAAATACTGGTAATGGTAAAATGATGCTGTTATATTACTATACAAAATCTGTCATGGCAACTCATGTTTATGACATGTTTATGACATGGTTACGACATGGTTATGACATGTTTATGTCAGTGTCAGCAATTGCTGTGTTTTTAGCATTACTGAACAAAGTATGTACTATATAACAAACTGCAACATCTTTCACTTTTATAATAATGAAAATCAATACGAAAGTGAACTTTATTATCATCTCAGCTATATGCATGTATACAGTGAGACGAGACGGCGTGGCTCCAGATTTAAACCGGAAGTAAAAATGTGCAATTTAGTCGAATTTAGTAAAATGTGCTTTTTTTTTTTTTTTTTAATTGTGCAAATGTTGCATCAGCTGTCAAGTGGAAAACAAAACAGAATACAGGAATGTAACTATGTGTTCTTTATATGTCCAAACGATGAGCTGCGGTTCAGTATAAATATACAGTCAATCTATGAAAATACAGAAGCTCTGAGACAGTTTTCAAGTACAAATGTATTAATGGATGTGTTTTTTGCATGTAGCTGCATGTGTATTTTAAAGAGTAATGTGTAATGTGCAAAGGTGGGAATTTAGAAAGTTGGGTCAGTTCACAGTATAATCATTTATATCATTTATTCATAAGAATACAAATAATCATTTTTTCATGAGGATACAAACAATATGCTTCAACCTTTTGAATCAAACCACTTTTCATTAGCTCTATTCTATTACCTCCAAGCATCTCACTGGTTAACACTGTTTATATATATATGACACTGGTTATACATATGTGTTACCACACATGTTTTTCTTTTTAGAGACAGTCCTCAGATATCAGGTCTTAGGTGACATTAAAAGGTGAATGGAAAGGGGGGGTTGTTTTACAAAGAAGAGCGTGGTTTTGTCATTTTCTTTGATTGGGGGATGCCATCCAAGACGCAATCCCACTTTAATAGAGCCCTGATCACTCATTAGAACAGTTTCCAATCCCAAGCCTGCAGTACAGTGTTACAGTTCAGTGCTTTCATTTCACACACACGCACCTGATTCAACTTACAAGCTAATTACCAAGCCCTTCAGAAGCTGAATGGAGCGTATTAGCAGAAGGGAAACACTGAACTATGAAGTGCTCCATGGATTTGGAAACACTCAATCAGGGCAGGTTTGGTCTTCAGAACATCTCCAAATGCTGAGGCCAGATGTGTATGTGCATATGTGTGTGTGTGTGTGTGTGTGTGTATGCTAGTGTGTGTGTATGAGCGTGTGCATATGTGTGTGCATGTATGTGTGTGTGTGTGTGGGTGTCTGTCTGTGTCCGTGTGTATATGTGTGTGTGTGTGTCTGAGTCTGTGTATGCGTATGTGTGGGTGTGCGCATATACGTGCATGCGTGTGCGGGTTTGTTCATGTGTGCACGTGTGTGTGTGTGTGTGCGCGTATGTGTGCGTGTGCGTGTGTGTTTGGGTATGTGTGTGTGTATATGTGTATGTGTGTGTGTGTGTGTGCACGTGTGTGTGTGTGTGTGTGCGCGTATGTGTGCATGTGTGTGTGTGTTTGGGTATGTGTGTGTGTGTGTGTGAGTGTGCGTGTCTGTGTGTGCATATGTGTGTGTATATGTGTGCGTGTGTGTGTGTGAGTCTGTGTATGTATATGTGTTGGTGTGCGCATGTACGTGTGTGTGCATGCGTGTGTGTGTGTTTGTGTATGTGTGTGTATTTGTGTGTGTGTGTGTGCGTGTGTGTGTGTGTACCTGCAGTCCAGTGAAGCACTGTGTTGAGCGACTGAAAAGGAGGTCAGGCCTCCCTGCAGGTCTCCCAGTCTGGGTGCTGGGGAGATGTTGGAGCACAGCAGGTACCCACACTGCACGTCCCTTAAAACACAAAACCCATCACCATGCTTTACCCTGGACACTCGCTATCACAGCCGCGTACATGCAGGGACATGCAGACTTACTGCTTTTTACACTGAATCCACGTGTCCTTGTCCTTTCCACAATTCCCCTTCTCCGTGCCCTCAATGTTCAGCTTCTCATAGCAGAACTTATCCGCAGACGTTGCTTCTACATGAACACAATTAGCATAACAGCCATAATATATTCTCTCACAAATGCAATAAACAGGCGAGTTAATATATAGTTAATATATAATTAAAAAAAAAAAAATGAAATATATATGTGTATATATATATATATATATATATATATGTATATATATATGTGTGTGTATATATATATATATATATATATATATACACACACACACACATTATATCATATATATTATATTATATACAATTAAATATAATATATATACCAGTTAATATATAATAATTAACTGGTCACTTTATCACTTACTCTCTCCCCAGATGTACTTGCACTGTCTGTCTTTGGTTTTACATCTCCCATTAAAACATCGGCCCTGAGACACAAAAAGAGACACACCCAGACACAAGGGGTTAATTATATTCTTATTTAATCCTTTTTATAATTATATTCATATTTTATTTATCTGTTTAAGCCACAGCATAGGTCACTGAATTAACTAACTAAAATAAGTCTGAAGTAAATAAAAATATTTATAAAAAAATTAATAAAAATAAATAAATAAATTTAAAAAATCAGAATCAGAATTTGTATCAGAAAACTTGATCCCGGAGGAAATTGCTCAGTCACACACAGACACAAAGACAAGAACAATATAATAGACAGTATAAAGTCTCCGGAAAATACTCTGAAAATGATATTTAAATCAATATACAAAATACATCACATTACATTAATTAAACTACCTGATCCTTTTCACACGTGTAGCCGTCCATTTTGTGCACGTTTGGAGGGCACTGCAAAGGAAAACAGGAGTCTTAGTCTCGCACTTGCTGTAAATGTTTTGCAAACAACAGCCTTACAGTGGAAGGGAGGTTAAATGACTTAATATATTATCTGGCCGTGGTAAAGTAAAGAGCGTCCTCACCTGGCTGGAGTTCCCCGTGCAGTTTTCTGGTATATCACAGTCATTGACTGCATCTCTACAGATCACACCCATAAACTCCATCTTTAGGTTTAACAAAGATAAACAAGAAACACGTCCCTTACAAACACGCAGATGTGCGGACATCTTTACACTAACACTTACACATAAACACACCTGTACTACACACAGTTGAGAATTTACACTGACACTTACACACAAACACACCTGTACTACACACAGCTGAGAATTTACACTAACATTTACACACAAGTACTACACACAGCTAAGATTTTACACTAACACGTACACATAAACACACCTGTACTACACACAGCTGAGAATTTACACTGACACTTACACACAAACACACCTGTACTACACACTACTGAAAATTTACACTAACATTTACACATAAACACACCTGTACTACACACAGCTGAGAATTTACACTAACATTTACACATAAACACACCTGTACTACACACAGCTGAGAATTTACACTAACATTTACACATAAACACACCTATACTACACACAGCTGAGAATTTACACTAACACTTACACACAAGTACTACACACAGCTAAGATTTTACTCTAACACATAAACACACCTATACTACACACAGCTAAGATTTTACACAAACACTTACACACAAACACACCTGTACTACACACAGCTGAGAATTTCATACCTGACAGTTATTGCAACAGAGTCCATTACTGCATTTGGAGCCCTGAGTCAGAGTACACTTCTTACAGCAGTTTTCTCCCTCTCTAGCACACTCCTGCAAAGAGAGATGAAGAGACACAGAGACAGAGAATATAAGCATGTTCTGTGATTCTCTTTGACAGACAGTGAGGGACAGAGATTTTGAATCCCCACAGAACTCCTCACCGCTGGGGTTCCACAGTCACACTCCTCGCCCGGCTCCACAAACCCGTTCCCACATTCTGGAGGGTCCAGTAGCTGAAAAGAGGGACATTCAAATAAGAAAAAGATATGTTTCACAATAATAATCAACCGAGGAATTGTGTGCACAAATATAGATATATAGATATAGATATATATATGCAAACACACACACAAGTGTTCATTTGTCACACGTGAACACAGTACACCACACCACGGCACAACACAGTGTGAACAGCCCAAAACTGTGTGGTGCCACTAGCAGTCCTGGGATTTGATCCCACGACCTTCCAACAGGACACCAGCTACCCCATGTATACAGCAACAAGAACTGTTAATTATATATAAAGAACAACAACGACTATGGAGGTACAGAGGTCCACTCAACACTGGGAGGGTGAAGACTAACATGCACCTTCACTGGACAACATAACACACTTGGAGGAGAAGGCTGACTGCCAGTTCTGCTTTGTCAGTTAGCATCACGCTCAATCTTTCATTTATATAACTACTATGAACAACTACTATGAATAACTCATAGTAGTTGCTGAATAAGAAGTCAATATTAAGACCTATTAGAGATCAAGGTGGGTTAACTAAGACTGCATGATAAGGACTAAACTGTTACATGGCTATTTGTCTGATATATAGGGGCCATATCCAGTTTTTTTCCCTTTGAGGCACTGTTGTTTGGGTTTATATATTAAAATCTCTAATTATTTATTGTTATATAATCATTTTTCAACTTATTCTTATGATCAGAAGGTCGTGAGTTCGAATCCCAGGACTGCCAGCGGCACCTCTGAGGTCCCCTTGAGTAAGGTATTGCCCCACACACTGCTCCCCGGGCGCTGTGTTCCTGGCTGCTCACTGCTTCACTTGGTGAATGAGTTAAATGCAAATATGACAAATGGTCACTTCACTTCACTTCACTTCACTTCAGAATTAACCAGGCTGTTTTTGTTACAGGCAGCCTCTAATGCCCTTAGGACCTGTAAATATGTTTAAACCTTCTCTCTCAAAACTACATACCTTACACATTATAATAATTTACTGAATTCTAAGTAAAGATTTATAACTGAATAATACCCGTAAGGTTTATGGGGAAAATGACGGGACTGTATAATTCCGTCCCAAATGATTTGCTTTTCTTGGAGTCATCAATAACCCACAGAACACTTGTTGGGAACCTCTGAAATTAGCCAGGATGCTCACAGTGAGTAAGAAAAGTGTGATTTGTTGCAGGGCTCGTTTGCATATTGCAGACTTCTGCAGAGTGATAATGATTAATGAATTATATACTGTGTCGCCTCAAGACAACTCACTTTCCAAGGTCTGTTGAAGAGACACGCCCCACCGCCGCTGTTTAGAAAGTTGTGGTACTCCTCTACATTGCAGTCTGAGAACCTCTTAGGCAGATAGAAGCTGTCAAAGAGAGAGAAAAACAGAGAGCTGAGGTTATACAGGACATAAAAGAGCCAACCTTCAGTACTAACAGAACTCATACCCCACCTCTAAACCCTATTTCTCAGTCCAGAGAGCAGGCTGTGTAGTTGTGTGCCTTATTTGTCTTAAAATACATTAAATAACATAGTAGTCCCCAATATATAGTAAAAGTAATTTGCTGTTAAAGGGACACTTCAGATAAAAACAAAACATATAACCATTGCTATTTCTTTTTGGAAGCATGCCTACTCGCCTGTAGTTGCAGTAATTTTTAGAGTGAGACTGACCAGTCTAAAGGCTAGGAAAGCCCCCCTTTTGATGAAGTATCTTGAAGGTGGGAGGAGCTTTGGGGCGGACACATTTTTATTGCTGGAAGCCAGATAGCTAACAGTACTGGTAGGAATGTTAATATCACACCTGTATGTATTAGCTGGTGGCTACACTAGCAGTCAGGCTTTCTTTCTGACAGTGTGAAGGGTTCTCAAAAACTGCATGACACATTTGCATAATGCATAATGGGCATTGTAGTGAAACAACACTGATGAACCAAAATACAAAAAGGACACAAAATCCTGAATTTGGTCTAAATGATGAGTCCAAGGGCACCAATGGTGCACTAAAAATGATGCATAACAAATAACTCATTAAATACTAGCTTTGTGCCTTATGTGCCTATTTATGAATGCTTAAAAAATGTTTTTGGAGCACATAGTATAGTAAGTGTAGTAAGTATAGTAATTACAGTACAGTACAGAAAGTGTAGTAAGTATAGTAAGAACAGTATAGCAAGTGTAGTAAGTCTAGTAAGTACAGTGTAGTGAGTATAGTAATTACAGTACAGTACAGTATAGCAAGTATAGTAAGTACAGTACAGTACAGTATAGTAAGTATAGTAAGTACAGTGCAGTACAGTATAGCAAGTATAGTAAGTACAGTACAGTACAGTACAGTACAGTAGGTGTAGTAAGTATAGTATGTAAAGCATAGTAAGTATAGTACAGTACAGTATAGTAAAACAAGTAAGTATCAACAAACTGTGCTGGACTGTAGACTTCCAGGACCAGAAGTGATGCCCCCCACTCCAGCCCAGTCAAAAAATGACACAAGTGCATGGTTCATATTCCCAGATGTTGGCACACATCCACTAGCTCTCCATCAATGGTCAGTTTTCAACCACAGAGCTGCTCTTGACTAGTTTTTCGCTTGGTAGACCATAGTAGTATGAGTTACTGTGAGCTTTAAGAATGAACACAACTTGACCACTATGGGCAGATGTTTTAAACAACACCAGGGTTGGAGAAGACTGATCTTGGATCAGATTCCACTGTATTTATTCCAGTCACTGCAATTCTTGATAAGCACTCCTTCTCCTGAGGTGGTTTGTGAAAACAGACCATGTTGACTAAAGTGGCCGCTTGCAGTTGAGCTGCTTGGTGAAGTGTTATTCATTATTATAGCTCACAGTAAGTTCCACTGCATCCTAAACCTCATCGACAAGTGTGCTCCACCTTAATTAAGACCTGGATGTGATTCGAGGAAAGTTTTGAAGACGATGTAGGGAACAGTCTGGGTGAATTTTGACTTCTAGTGTTTGTTAGCAATTAAAAGGGACTTTTAGTGTTTGCGAGCCTTGCAGTTGCAGTGCTAAACTGTAGAAGAAAATGTGGACTACAAACATGTCTTGGCTGATTAACTACATTTGGGGTAAATGTAAATTTGTGCACATTTGTGCCAAACCACTCCTTTCAATAATGCTCTTTTCTCCTTGAGCCTGTCTATCAGTGTCTGTGCAGTGGACGGGGTAGATGGTGGATGAAGGATTGTGGCTCCAGTCTGTAACTGTACACCTGTATGGTGATCCTATAAGGTCAGTGTTTCTAATAAAGTGGCCAGTGAGTGCAAGTACATGTACATGTATAAGTAGCATGTATATGTTGCTCAGAATGGGAAAAGTCAGAGTCGTTGAACATGAGAACTTCATTGTCGTAGTTATCGGCCTCCCTGGGTTCAAGTTAGTACCATGAACTAAGGGTAGAAGGGAAAAAGTCACAAACAAACATCAACACACAAAACACACCTGAATAGAAAATGGAAGACACAAAGAGAAAACGCTGAACATATAACAAAACACGGTAAAAGCTCCAAAAGAACCCCAACCCCTTGGTTTACGCCTCTTTACCAATGCAGCTGAGAAGTAGAAAAAGAAATAGTTCGCTGTATTTCCAGCTTAGGAACCAGACTGCACCTCTAATGCAAGACTACTTTATTTATGTGCCTCTCTAGAGTGGTTAGCATTAGCGTAGCACTGTCAATCTCAATCTCATTACAGACTACTCCAGCAGCTCCGTCTCACTCGCTCACTCTGAGTCAGCAAAGTCTCTCCCAGCGGTCCGGAGCCTTTGCCAAGACAATGATGCACACCACTCAATCCTCTGCAAAACGCCAGTCGAATCACGCTCGCCTCGTCTCCCCCTTGTCTAAGTTCTTCTCTCCTCCCCAGACGGCTCTCCATTTTCACCACTCTCCCTTTCAGTTATTATTCCCTGTATCATTTTGGCATTTGGACAATTTTGGCCCTTCACTGAAATTCACCAATACTTAGTGTGGCATGTTGTGAAACATACAAAGTAACATTTTAGCTATAATTGTATGCCAAGGTTTTGCATTTCCGGTCAAACGACAGGTTTTGTTCACTTTCAAAAGTGAAAGAAATGAAAGTCTGCATGGAGCACATAATAACACCTTATGACACATTATGACACTTTTTTATTTTTTACAAATTTGAATGTAGGATTATCATTTATTTGCTGAATTTAACATATTTAAAAATGAAACTAAAAGCAAATGTGGAGTGTGCGAAAGTTTGATCAGTCCACTAGTTGATCGGGTGAAGACAGTTCCAGAGTTCAGTAAATTATGTGACAAAAGCTAATTGACTTATAAGCATATCAAAACTTTGTGCTTGTGATTTTCACTCTTCAAAATGTCATTAAGACATGGAAGTTAAGGAGAAATGCTGAAATCAAGAAAAGATCTGAAAGGCCAGCAAAAGTCTTTGAAAACACTGCTGGTAGTGCACTATTGAAAGGCGTCCAAACTTACGCACATCCAATTAAATAAGAGGTGGTGGTAACTTCTTTCCTCTTAGAAAATCAGCAAAATGACCTGGAGTGCCCAAATAGCCTTTACAACTGTGACCAGCTTTTTAATCTGAACAGTAAAACTCTACAGACAAAAGAGATTGAAATGCTTCTCTGCAGCTGAGCTGGTGTCTGCCTATCTGTGAGTAGTCTAAGATCAATGGCCCTGAGTGTTTCCATTACTGTCAGCACCTGCAATCAAGCAATAAAGCAGTTACAGGAACCATTACCCATGTCCTAATGGTCCACACGGTCAATGACTGCTTTTTAAAGGGGAAGTAATTGGGACCCTCATCCTCCTATGCTGGAAATCCCCTCTGCTTACCTGCTTAATCTCGTGAGATTAAGTCATTCATTTACCTGCGCATAAGCACGCTTTCAAAGGCATCAGAACACAACCAACCAAGCAGAAATAAATGAAGCGGGGAAAAAATCCCCCTCCCACCCACAATATTAGTACACAGTTCATATGTGATCGCACATGCAGGCACTGAGGGTAAACTAATACAATAAAAAGTTACGTCCATCAATGGAGTGGCAGCTCATTGAACGCATTTTCCAGACGGGAATGCCATTGATATTCATGTTAATAAGCTTGGAGTTTTAAGCTTTGAGGTTTTGAACTCTTAAGCTAGGGAAGAGGATTGCACTGTGACGTCCATCGATGAGACGATACAACACAATAATGGCATAAAATGAAAAAATGGACAAATTTGTCTAGACCACCAAAATCTGTTTGTGAAGCACTGGGTCAGAGTCATCAGTCTTTCTCAGCTTCAGAAGTCTTTGTTCGCTCAAAAGACCCTCCTGATCGGGAGAAAGTGACTAACCCTGCCCACCTTATACATAACGACTACGGTCGTACTTTTCATAATACTTTAGTTTAAGGATCCGACACAAGTGACGATAAGCAGTAATAATCTCAGGCACACAATTAAGCTCTAAAAAGATATATGTCTTTGACAAAGTGCCACTTGGGTAAGACCCCTGAGCAGAAGTATTGCTTGAGAAGCTCATAGCACACAGCAAACACAGAGAGCCAGTGACATATTTTGGTATGTTTCAGCCAATGTGCTCTGTCACTAAGCCCATAGTCATGATTCCAATCATCAGGGATGTCTTTGTGCTCATTCAGTCAAAAATGATTGGCCTACATTTGAAACAGGGATTAGAAACAAAGTAATTTTTATTTTCAAACTATTTTTTATTTTTTTATTCCATCCACCCTTTTACATATGAAAACTTTCTTCTGATGCGGCATTATGTGAATTTGTTATGCAAATTAAGAAATTGGAAGAATCCGCAATTTTCAACCTCTGCGAGTTCAAGCTACAAAGTGAGAAAAACACAGATACTCTGTGTACATGGACAGCTTTGGAACCACCAGGGATCGAATTCATGACCACATTGATGGAGCCAGTGCTTAAACAGTTGCATCATTCAGGAGCCCTGACTAGGAATTCCCAATTGAGTCGGATTTTTTTTTTCTTTGAGGTTGAAAATTGAGTTACAAGCCCTAGTCAAGCACAGAATTAGTCCTACACTGTAAACTAACAAATTCCCATAATTGGTGACTTTTTCGATACATGTTTTGGATCCTGTTTTTACAAGAAATTTTAACAAAGTACAGTGGTACCCCGCTTAACGAACACCTCACAGAATGAACATTCCGCTTAACGAACGCCGGCGCGACCGCACGCGTGACTCGCAGAACGAACGCGTTTCACACAACAAACCGCACACAACAAAAATCGAGTTTTCCGTAAAAAAAAAAATGGCTGAATCCGGCCAGATGTGTCTCAGATGAAGACAAAGCATCATGTTGTGTTGTTTCTCCCCAT
>JBBPCZ010000001.1:4272180-4291707 GCA_037974445.1 Brycinus macrolepidotus
GTTCATCCCAAAGGTGCTGGATGGGGTTGAGGTCAGGGCTCTGTGCGGGCCAGTCAAGTTCTTCCACACCGAACTCACCCAACCATGTCTTTATGGACCTTGCTCTGTGCTCTGGGGCACAGTCATGCTGGAATAGAAAAGGTTCTTAACCAAAAATGTGTCCAGAAAGTTGGAAGCATGGCGTGGTCCAAAATGTCTTGGTCTGCTGAAGCATTAAGACTGCCCTTCACTGGAAATAAGGGGCCTAGCTTAAACCCTGAAAAACAGGTGTGTCCCAATACTTTTGTTCATACAGTGTAGATTTCTATCAACCAATGATATTAATGCAGTTCTTATACAATTCTCGGTACACTGAATGAAATAAGACTTGATGGAAATGAAAAATATCATATAGAATATAACTTATAGCATAACTTTGCCTGAGATGGAAAACTTTTATCTTAAAGTACCAAAAAAACAAACATAACTAGAGCTGGCCCAAATTGCATTTCACAGACATATACAATATTATTCACTGGTATTTCAGAACAAGTACTAAAATATTGTTTTTCAAAATCACCCTTAAACCACCTTTAGTTTCGTTATTAATAATTATTTCAAGAATTTTCATTACTGCAGTTCTAAATATTTACAGCAGAGTGCAACACTGATGAAAAGTTTCTGACAGCACTATATGTTGCTATAAAGCCATGGTTGCTGCCTTTCACTCAAAGGCAGCTTCCGTGAGCCCCTTATTAAGTAAGGGTGTGAGTAGACTGCAGTAGTGATGCGCTGGTTGACCCGTAACCCACGGGTCCCGCAGGTTGACCCACAGGTCGGACGGGTTCGGGTCAGCTTATTAGAATTCTTGGCAGGTTTGGGCAGGTCAGGTCAAAAGAGCAGGTCTGACACAGATGGGCTAAGGTCTTTGCTGCACACCAACACGGTGGAGCTATAAGGTAAGTGGAAGTGGAAACTACAATAAAATAAAATAAATGTGTGTCTAGTTTTCTCAAAAAACATCTACAGTAGTCTCTGGAACAAACAGGGACAAGACATACACAGTATAAAAAACACTTTTAACACTTTCTCATGGAGGTCATAATTCAAGTTAGCAGCTACAGCAGTAATAACATGAGCAAGGAAATTTTCATTTGATCTAAATCTGCTTAATTTATTATTGATAAATTAATTGCCCTCTGTAAACAGAGAAGGCCAGTCATACACCGACGGCCTTGTGGGGCCAGACGTGATTCTGTAACAAGAGCACATCCAGGGACAACTTGTTTAATTTCTATTAAAATCAACCGCTAACAGTGGAAGCCCCCTCTAAAACCCACCCCCAGTTTGTCCTCTTTTAATCAACAACACTAATCTCCCGCTGCCTAAAGTCTGTTTAATGTCGAAAAACAAAAATAAGCTGTTCAATTTTCAGCTTTTTATACACTACTTTCTTCTGCTTCCCAAAATTAAGGAAAATTCCTGTGTGAAAGACTAGAAAATTATTTTATTAACAAACTAAAAAAATATACTTGTTTATCTCAGTTTACTTCCACTAAATAAGGACTTGTTTGTTGCAACCTCTAGCATTTTTTTTGGTATAATGAGAAGATAATATATTGGTACTTAATTGTTATAATAGTGGCCATGCTATTCATGAACTGGCTCTGGTCTGCACCATCATCCCCTTCTTTGAGCTCTGCCTTCACAAGGACTAGGTTTCAAATTTTCTCACTTCCCACCCACATTTATAGCCCAATATTTCTCATGACTGTCCTCAGACGTTCATGTTATGAGATCACGTCATTATGGGCTCAGTGAGTGCCACTGAATTTACTACCACCTAGTGGTTACATCTGAAAGTAATAGTAATATTTCAGACTAGCCTTTTTTCAGCTTTCAATGATCTTTTTGGTGAGACCAGGATGACAGAGAAAGTGTAGAGTGGGAAGGTGTACGTACATAACCAAAAACCTAACTCTGACTCATTGGTTGTGTCATAACAACAGATGGGATCAAGACACACAAACAGGCTAGCTGCAACCAAATGGCGTCATGACATCACTATGCAAAAAACAAAACTGCATGTTTGTAAAAGAGTGCGCATGTGTGTTTGCATTTGTGTACCACCCTTGAAAAGTTTATGCATCAAATGGTATCCGTGCCTGTGTGTGTGTGTTTATGTGTTTGTGCGCTCTGGGAATTATGCTTGATTAGAAACTTACCCAACATCATCCATTATGCAGCCAGACCATTTATCATCGCACTTGCACTCCCCTGTGGAATTAGAGAGATGTTACAAGAGGAGAGTGTGTGTATGTGTGTGAGGGAGTGTGTATGTATGCACGTGTGCATGTGTACAGTACTGTGCAAAAGTCTGTAGGCCTATGTGTCTTTCTGCTAGGAACGTTAACATTAGAATAAATGCAAAAAAAGAAGAAAGCAGTTGAAAGTATCCAGATTTGTTTTGTTTGTAAAAAGTAGTTGATATTGTGTGAGCTGGTGAGGAGAACACAGGTTCGGTTCCAGATTCCTCCTCGGTTCCTCCAGCCGTTGTTTGGATTTGTGGAACTCCATCAGCAGCTCCTGACTTAATTTAATGAAGGACTGATCGAGTCAAACCAGGTTTCTGATGGAAACTACAAGTAATACTTGGCTTCCACAAGGAACACATTGATATACTGAACATAAAATCACATTTTTAATTAGTATATTTAGAAATATCAATGTGAAAAAAACATTCACTGCTCATCTAAACAGTGTTTAAACAGAACTTTTGCACAGTACTGTATAAACTGATTAGTGCTCATTTCTATGTCAAATAGCACTCAAAAACAGAACAGGTTTGACACGGTTAGGAAACCTGCGTATTAAAGGTATTAGAGAGGGGGCAGGAGAGATTAGAGAGACAGAGAGAGAGGGATGATTGAGATAGGGAGATAAGACTGGGATAAAGTGAAAGAAAAAGAGCTGAATTCATTCAGCACTTCTTACCGTTCAGAATCCTTTTCTTATCCGAGAAAATGCCAATATTTTGCCCCAGTGACTGCGCCAACGTGATGGCCATCTCCTCTGTTTTTCCATACTGAGATTAAAAGAGGAGGTTGAAATCTTTAAAAAATATTTCTAGTTTTGGTGAGGCCAGGATTGATAACGTTTCATGACACCTGCTTAAACCTTTCATAACAACATATATAAACCTTCACGAATATTCATAAAGGCATAAAGCTAACAAGCATCAGCTGTAATAAAAGCAACTTTAGTCAAGTGTGATTTAAATTCATCTCGAAAAATGTTATGACAACCGATGGCTGTCAGAATAAGCCGATATAAACGTAGGTTTACATCAGTTGTCATGAACGGCTTGTTTGTGATTTTTTAAAATGATTTCGGTGCTTTTTACATTAAAGGGTTCTATATGACAGAAATATATATCTCATAGGTTTCTATGGGACAACGAAAAAAAACAGCAAAGCTACATTCAGAAAAGTATTATAACACTAATACAGAAATACAATACTGCATAATAGCTGAGCTTGTTCTCCAAAAAAGGTTCTTGAGTTCTATATATAACCATGACCACTCACGAAAGATCTTAATGCATAAATGACTCTTTGCCTGCTCAAAAGGTTCTGCCTTTTTTTTTCCTATATAAAAACGTATACAGTAAATTTGGCACTGCATCTTACATTTTACACCTTGCATTTCACAAAAAAGCATTTAAAACATTAAATGCAGTTCACTTAGAAATACAACATTTATATATAGAAATCTGTCATCCTCATGTTCAGTCATCAGTTACCTCATTGACTCCTCCCCCTTTAGTCAGTGAACAGACCCCTCCCATATATGAGGCTCCTCCCCAGCTGCTATGGAAACGGTTGCCCCTGGAGACACAAAGAGAATTTATTGGATGTGCCCTTTCACTCATATTAGGCGTACGCTGCAGGATACAGGAGAACACAGGTGTGTGTGTGTGTGTGTGTGTGTGTGTGTGTGTGTGTGTGTGTGTGTGTGTGTTTGGAGTGTAGGGGTGGGGGGTAAACTCACGAGAAGAGATGGACAGAGTCGCTCTTCTCTTTGATGAAGTCTCGCCTGTATTTCATGAACTCTCGGAGTGTGATCATGGGGTCGTCATTAATGTTGAACCTGTTGTCTGCCGCCCACGTTTCCATGGCAACTAGGATGATTCTGGTGTTCAGTTGTTCCTTAAAGATCTTCAACAACAACAACAAAAAAAAAAATCAAAGAAACATCAAAGCAAAGTATGGCATACTA
Source organism: Brycinus macrolepidotus (assembly GCA_037974445.1). Taxonomy (NCBI): domain Eukaryota; kingdom Metazoa; phylum Chordata; class Actinopteri; order Characiformes; family Alestidae; genus Brycinus; species Brycinus macrolepidotus. The sequence continues at coordinate 4,276,438 of JBBPCZ010000001.1, forward strand.
TAAGGACTATGGGAGGAAGGATACAACGATACAGACGATGGCAGATGTGATGCCCTTGAAAGAGACTGAGGGGTTTATATTGATACACAGTTTTTAACCGTAATTTTTTGATATTGTTTAGAAATCCTTAGTAAAGATAAATTCATTCACTGCCAGTTTCCGAGATACAGGTTAAGCCTAGTGTTTGGCCTCAACCAAAGAAGACCAAACATTTTGTTTTGAAGGCCAACATTTAATTTGTGCTGGACTAGCCTGCAATTACTCATTCACCACTACGTGAATACATGAGTATTTTTTTAAATGGCACATACAATGTACAATACCTTGCCTTTAATATTCTTCACACCAGTGGTCTCTTATTCTCCTCTTAGCATGCTCTATAATTGGCTGAAGAAGAAACCCTGACCCAGACTATCATGTTCAAAGAATAATCTCTATTGACAGTGTAATAATCCCTTGTCATAAATAGTGTTCTAGTGTATTAATCTTTTTCTTCAGTTAGATAGAATGTGCTAACTAATACAGTCTACACATCAGATATGGATAAAATCCAAAATCAATCTGAGGTTTTGAAATATCAGTGTGATATTCAGCATAAAATTATGATTCGTTTGCCCACAACCGTCTGCTGAGCACATCTGTAACACCACTCTGGAGTTATAGATGTGCTACAAACTGCTCCCTGGCTTTTGACAGAACACGTCCGTTATGACAGAACACGTCACAAACATTTCCCATCTGTCTGGAAGTCCAAGTGCAAAAATGATCTCCCGTCTTAAGCCACAGAACCGAACTCCAATCACGACTTTGGATTTGTTTTTGTTTACTGACGGAGCCGTTTCAGGGCCTGGTGTTGACATACTGATCAGCAGGCGAGCACAGCCTCACCGGGGGAGTGTGTGTGTGTGTGTGTGTGTGTGTGTGTCTGATCTGTAGTTGTATCTGTAGTTGTAATTCTCAAGGGCAAACACTCAGATCGAGCAGCCTGTGCAGTTCTTCACAGGGCCTGTTTTTAGTTCAGCTTCAAAAACTGATGACACAGTGGAGAGACTGAAACATCAGAGTGAATAGAGATTGATATTTTCCTCAATTCTGGAATGAAGGTTACATAAGATTTTTCACCATGGCAAAAAAAACCACTTGTACCCAGACCAGCCATGGTCCCATCCCAGTGTTACCGTAGTACACTACTCAACACCTACGCATTACAGTCTTCTTAAAACAGTACCAGGCAATCATAGAAATAGCCTTAAAAATCATGTATCCCAAGAGAAAGTGTGTTTTACCTGTAAAAGACTGTACAACAAATGCACTGTCAAGAAGCTCTTGTTTTTAAAGTTATTAATACATTGAACACAGTTACAAGAACACAGGTTTGCTCCATGACTTCTTGGTACTCTCCAGCCAGATTTGTGAATATATCTGTGTTTTTCAACTCTAGGCTTCATCCATGTTCATCTAGTCTCATTATTTGTTTTAGAAACATATGTCACTAAATACAGAGCATGTTTAGTTTTGGAGATGAGTAAAACTTCTCAAACCATTGGGATTTACGCAGTGCGATTTTTAAATATTCCACACACAAAGCTGCGGTATCCTTATCGGATATGCCTCACAGTTTGACTGGTCAGTCAGTCTGTTGGAGGTGAGGTTTAACAAAGGGATGAGGCAGGGTTAGGGGCAGTCTAAGCCGTGACTGACATATTCCTCAGCCAGTTACAGAATGAACTCACAGAAGACTTAGTAAAATGACATACTTTTTAAAAAGATTCTCCTTGGGGACAATCATTTGGTACATTTTCCTGCCCTTCCCTGTAGGCAAATCCCTAGTGCACCTGAATGAATGCACCAACCTCGCTTTCATTTTGGGCATTTACGCCTCTCAGAGTATATAGATGTTAGGTGGTGACCATCCAAAAAAGATTTCAGATTTAATAAAATATTAAAAACGGTAATTTATATAAGATTCTAAATAAAACAGTAGTCCTTTTAAAATAATAATATGCTGCCAAATAGTAACCTCAGAACCAGTCAACACACTGTAAAACTTTTGTCCGAAAGTTCTGTTTTCCTCAAATGTTACGTGGCGAAAGAGTCAACAAATGACTTTTATTCTGGCATGCTTTAGAAAAGCATGGCCACGATATTACATCGTAAAGATGGCGCCAAGTAACCTCCATGGTGTAACGCTAAGGACAGTGGCCTTTTCACAAATACAGGAAAAACTCAAGGTCATGGCTGGGCTGGTTCAGTTTACCAAGTCAGGTTGGTATGACCCCAAAAAAACCATAAAAATGTTATCATCGTTACAATGATGTTGATTTAGTTTAGTTTGTATTTGTGTATTTAGAAGAACATGTGTGTTTAAATTTGAGTTCAAGTACAAGAGTTTATATGGGTGTCCAACTACAAAGTTGTTGCAAAATCAATACAAAAGATGATTCTGTTTAAAAATTACCATTATAAAAGCTATGAAACAATTCTAATTATATTGAATAAGTTCTTGGACTGACCCATTCACAAAACCACTTGAAATAAGGTTGATTTCACCATGTTTTTTTAGCCTAACCTAATGTTTGATGATACAGGCCATGAAATTACTCTTAGCTCAGTCCTCATAAAGTCTGGATTTGTTTAACAGACTATATATAAATATATGCACATATATCAACTAAAAAACTAAATCCTAAACCTCCCCCACTCAGTTGAAATTTTCTCCATGTTCCAACTTAACTTAAACACAACTTAATACTTACCAAATCAGCCATGTTCACAACCGACTTGGCGTAGTTGTTCGTTTGTCCAACTGAAAGGCGATGCTTCTTGTACTGGAAGAAATAAAGCAGTGTCATTATAAGTCATTATAAGATACACAGGATAGTAAAGCATGTTAAAAGGAATGTGAACCTCGTAACTTACCATCAGGTGATCATTAATAACCATTAGCTCGATATATTTTGTCTCATCTTGGACGCTGCGGGAATTTCTCGACACCTGAAACATACAAACACAAAAATGTTGATTCTTGTATATGTGCCAACATCACCTTTTACAAAGACATCATAAATTCTACATGCTTACACAGACATGGTATATGAGCTCTATACATGGGCTCCATTTGTAGTAATATTCTCAATAATTAATGAGAATTACAAAGTGGCAAAAAAGGCAAAACAAAAGAGCATAAAAATGTACAAAAAGGACAGGCTTGGAGAGGCATTTTTAAAACTTTTTTTTATAATAACTGTTGCTCCCATGGAAACTGGGTTTGCAAACTAAAGCAAAAGTATATTGGTATATTAAGTATATCGTTATATTAAGCAATACGCACCTGTCTCTTTTTCCTCTTGTGACCTGCTCTGGGGTAGAGAAGAGGGCTCTGGAAAGACGACTCTGCAAGGCCAACTGTTAAAAGATTCAGAGAGGACAAGGACAAACAGCGTCACTGATACAAAGCACCACTCTTCTGAAGCACCAAATGATGCCCTTTGTGGAGTATCTCCAGACTGCTAAATGTGAACGAGTGAGTGATCGATGAAGTTAGTATTCAGGCCCATGAGGTCCTTTGCAGCTAAAGCATTTAGTTATTTCATTTACATTTAGCCATATGACAAACACTCTTGTCAAAGTCACTTACAAAAACATGCGATCAATAGAAAGTAGAGTGATACAGACTATTGAGGGAATCTGAAAAGACTCATGTTAACACCTCAGTATTGGAGGACATTATGATACCCTTGTAAACCCTTTGTAATTAAGCATTTTCTAGAGCAGTTTTATTTGAGTATTATATGTCCCAATCTTTTGCACAACACTGTTTATGAACCCTTATTAAGCCATATCAAGCCATCAGCTAGAAACTAACTTATCAAGACAATAACCGTTAATTTGCTGACTTTATTTACCAATAACAACTATTACAGTTTTTTTTCTCAGTAATCTTCAGCACAGCCCTAAGCACTGTCTGCTTATTTCCTTATGACTCACACAAATACCTCAATAAATTACCAATCAGCTACGAATAAAGACAAACTGAGCCTCTGTTTTAAAGAGGAGCTTTCTAGTTAACATGTACCAAGGAGCTATTAACGTTTTGTGTACAGCACTCACTTGAATATGAGGTCTTCATGAATTGTGCTTGTATTTAACCTGTTAGTCTAATCACATTGTCTTAGCTTTTAACCTGTTAGTCTAATCACATTGTCTCAGCTTTTAACCTGTTAGTCTAATCACATTGTCTTAGAAAAGCACTGGTTATATTAATACATAGCGTGCAAAAGAATACAGTGTAAATTACTCCAATAAAAGTGCTTGAAAAATGCTTAACTGTGTGTAGTTATTGCTTAATACAATGGATACAGTAATACAGTAATCATCGTCTTTGTTTTTTGTCATGTTTTGACATTTATGGCCTGAACTGAAGCTTCTAATAGCCACAGATGGACTTCAGCAACTGCCCTTTGACTTGTTGGGTGTACTTACAGTAAGCAATCCCTACTATACCCAAACACCTTTGACCCCCAAAGTCCAGTTCATTTGACAAGTGTCGGTTGGATTCGGTGATCACATGAGATGTGTATCGTTCTTGAGCACGCAACGCAAATGCTACTGTCCCATTTGGCAAACATGGCAGCAAAAGGGACGGTCCAGTGCAGAGGTGTATTTTTACATTTACATATACGACATTTGGCAGATGCTCTTATCCAGACGGACGTACATCTGTGCTTTGTAGTCCACAAACAAAACACGTCCTTCGCACTAGTTCAAGATTCAAGATTCTTTACTTGTCACATGCATAGTCATACAAGTACAACACACAGTGAAATGTATCCTGAACCGCTCCTTTTTGACTGTGCAAACATTATAAACAATAAGTAAATTTTAAATTAAAAATCTGGACATTTTCTGAAACACCTAGTAAACCTAGACTTAAAATTAAGAGCTGCTGGAAGACTAGGATTCTATCAGAGAAGAATTTAGTACTCCACTAGTTGTAGTGTCTGTTGGAAATTCGGGCAGACAAGAGAATATTGGTACAAATGGATACAACACATGAGAACTTTTAAAAAATTCATGACTGTTTTTTAAGTATCAAACAACCACTGAAGAATGTAGTGAGGAGCTGTAAAACTGCAGGTTCAGTGTCTGAAGGTGTGGGATTCACTCCATAAACCTGGCAGCTCCTCCGGGTCGGGACCATTTAGCGGAATGTGAGCACATGCCAGTGGGGGACTGGGGAGGACCGTACAAGAGTACAAGGCGACTGAGCCCAGTGTGAGAACGTCCTAGGTGTGTTTCAAGTCAACAGACATTCAGATCGTTTCTAAATAGAGAAAAATGCCTCAAAATCATTGTGCAAAGGATCCCAGCATAAATGTGACAGAGAGAGATTGGAATGAGAACTGCTGTATTCCTTTGAGTAATCCTTCAAGGTCCCTTATTATTTGTTGGTCTACAGTCTCAGAATTCAATCCATAATTATTTGTCACATCTACTTTATAACTCCCGAGCAACATATTTATGTAATGCTATTTGCTTAATTTGATTGCTATGTAAGAAGAGAGGGCAGAACCTACTTGGAGGGACGTAATCCTCTGGAGGCTGGGAACCAGGAGACTTATAAATCATGTGCACTTGGACGTGTTCCTGCAGAGAGAGAATGGAAGGCAGAACTGTGATTGATGCACATGTCAAAAACTAAACCTACACAATGCTGAGCTGGTATGATGAAAATCATGAATGTTCGAAATGCACAAAAATATAACAAAGAGAGAAAGAGAGAGAGAGAGAGAGAGAGAGAGAGAGAGAGAGAGAGAATGTGCATGAGAGAGTGGGAGTGTAAGATATCTGACATTACAACAAATTACAATTACTTTTATTAACAAGAGACCAGAGAAGATTTTTTATTGCATGTTCAGGGACTCAACCTTGGACTGAGCCAGGATATTATTTTTCTTTTTTTCAATGTTCTTTGGCAATTCTGCTGAAGTGATGGGGTGGTGGGAGAAGCAATTTAAAAATTAGAGAAAAAAGCAGAAAGATCCAATGAGAGAAGTAGGGAGAAAAGAAGAGGAAATGAAAAAGAAAGATAATATAAATAACAGAGAGAATATCAGAGAGAGAGAGAAGAAAGAAAATGGAGTGAGAACAGAAAGACAAAGAGAAAGAATAAAGATAATGAGAGATGAAGAGTGGGAAGAGAAGAAAATAATCAGCGAGAAAGAAAAAGAAAAAAGAATGTAAGAGAGAGACAGAGGCAGAGAGAGACAGTGGGAAAAGAAGAAAAAAGAATCAGTGAGAGAGAGAAAGAAAAAAGAAAGGTAACAATACAAATCAGGGAGAAAAGAAGAAAACATGCAGGAGAGAGAGACCGAGAGAGAGAGAGAGAGAGAGGAAAGAAAATGGAGTGAGAACAGACAGATAATATAAAAATAGAGAAATGAAGACAAAGAGAAAGAATTAAGATAATGAGAGATGGAGAGAGAGAGAGAGACACACACACACACACACACAGAGAGAGAGACAGAGAGAGAGAGAGAGAGAGAGAGAGAGATACCCACTGACTCAGAGAGAGAAGGAGAGAGAGAGACAGAGAGAGAGAGATACTCACTGACTCAGAGAGAGAGAGAGAGAGAGAGCGAGAGAGAGAGAGAGAGAGAGAGAGCCAAAACAACGGTTGCTATGTAGCCTGTAAGTTGTATTTTGTGTGAACGCGCATGACGTCAGACCTCCCACCCGCTCCCGTGCACGCGCCTACGGAAGTCCCGTTCAGAGCTGCTGTGTGTGGAGCGGAGGAGCAATAAACTCGAAAAAATGAACAATATCTCACCACAACACAGCAATTAAAGCTACTTTCATACAGGTGAGTGACCTGGCAGGACAGACAGCACGAACAGCTCTGAGAAACAACACACAGCAACAGGTTATTCGGTTTAAACTTCGCGCTAACGTTAGCATCCTAGCTAGTGTTGTTAGCCACTAGCGAATGTTTACAAACTATTGTGGAATAATATAACAGTTTTTATCAGAACTGGCTCCATTTTCCTCAAAAAACATTTTATTAAGTTATTTATCTGTCTAGATAACCACTCTGGACTTGAAAGAGAAAGAGGGACAGAGAGAAAAAGAGACAAAAAAGAGAGAGGGAGAAAGAAAATGAGAGAGAAGAAAGAAAATGGAGTGAGAACAAGATAATATAAAAATAGAGAAATTAAGACAGACTAAGAGAGAGAGAGAGAACTGGTTCAATTTTCCTCAAAAATCTGTCTAGATAACTCTGGACTTGAGAACGAGGAGCTCAACGCTGACTGCTGTATAATTACAAACATACACTGGTTTATAAAGTTAAATAGAACTACTTAATAGATATAGTATAGTATCAGAACTGCACCAAGAGTAGCTTTAAAAAGCGGCAAAAAAACTGCATTGTTGTCCTCTGCCTTCTTTTAAACATTTGCACTTCTGTTGCACTTTCAATGATCTTTTATGAATTCTTTTATTTCTTCTATTATTTTATTCTATTTTATTTTGTATTTTATTTCTGTAAAGCACATTGAATGACCTTTTGTGTATGATAATATGCTATATAAATAAACTTGATATATGTATTATATGTACAGTAACGTTTACCATAACTCTGTTAAACTGTTATAATAACAGTGTTAAAGACTTTTGTTTGAGACTTTTTGTCCAAGTTGAACCCCTATAACAGTTATCCTGTTGTTAGCGTACAGACAGAGATGTATTGTTTGTGGTCATTGTGTAGCTGCTTTCATACTGGCCTTAATTAGAGACTGGATACAGAAACTAAACAGTGCTCTCCATGAGAGGATTTCATGTAGTTCATATTTTGTCTACTCAGTGCTATTATTTAATACACTGATTCAATTCACTTTTATTTTATTTATATAGCACTTTTCACAACCAAAGTTTTGAAGCTGTAGAGAGACACAGTTGGAATCTGCCAAGATAGGAATTGATAACCGGCCAAATTATTTTGATTTCAGCCTGATCTTTGTTGCAATTTAAGTGTTGCAGTGCTGCTACACTTTTAGCAAAATGTTTATGTATAATTATGTACAGCTCATTGTTCTGAGCAGCCAGTCGTCTTTTACTTTTGGCACAGCAATTTATTTGCTTCTTTACATTTAAACTGGACTGATTTTTTTTTTTATTTAAATGCTAGTTTGGCCAGTTTAGAACTAATAATGTTATTTTTGTTGCAGCTGTAGCTAATGAAAGATCCTGGAAGTGACTTTTGATGTGTTCACTTAGCTTACACTTCAGGCATTAAAAAAAAATTGGCCATCGGCCAGTTTGGCTGTAAAGAAATCAGTGCACCTCCAGTTTTCGTTGCATTTCACATAAAAAATGTTAGAATGAATTATTTTCTAACCCACCAGTCTACTTTTTTCAGGTTTGGTGCCAGAACAGTTGCCCACCATGTCTTGCCGTGACATCCACGCCACAAACATGTTTGCGTTCATCATCGCCCTGCTCTCAGTGGGGGCCGTAGCCGTTGCCACGGTGATCCCACAATGGAGGACCACTCGCCTGCTCACCTTTAACCGCAATGCCAAAAACGTCACCGTGTACGATGGCCTGTGGACCAAGTGTGTCCGCCGAGAGGGTTTCACAGGATGCTACTACTTTGATGCAGAGTGGTACACTAAAGTAGACCAGCTGGACTTCAGGCTACTCCAGTTTTGCTTACCAGCAGGTTGGTTGTTGTTGAGGACAATCACAGCAATGCTTTTTCTGTGTTGTCAGCCAGCTTGTGCTCAGTAGGTTAGAATGCAGCATTGCATTGTGTTTTAAAACTCTGTAGTGGTGGTTTATATAGAATATTAACATTAATCAATTTACCGTAGTTTATTTATTTCACAAAGCCGGCTTTCTCAGTTAACATAAGCTCAAAGTTTGGACTGTCCATTTTTAAAATACCTCCCCTTCTCATAGCTTATTTTACTAACTGAGGAATACTGCTTTGTGAAACACTCCCAGACTCATGTACAGTTTAGTATCTCCCCTGCTCATCTGTACACCTCATTTTTAGAACCCTCCCTGAGCAGGTAGAGGAGGGATAAAAATAAACAGTACAGAACTGAGTACAGACTGTATTCATCTCTTTCTGCAGCTCTGTTCTTCTGCAGCCTGGCTCTGCTGATCAGCCTGACAGGCATGTGCAAGACGGCGTGCTGTTCTAAAAAACCGGACGACATCAAGACGAGCCGCTGCCTGGTCAACAGCTCGGGCTGCCACCTGGTGGCTGGGATGTTTCTGTTTTTGGCAGGTGCCATCGCTATGCCGCCATCTGTCTGGTTCCTCTACCACACAAAGGACCTAAATGCCCGCTACGAAAACCTGTTCGCTGTGGATTTTGCCGTGTATGTGTCAATTGGTGGTGCCGGCGGTCTCATCCTTGCTTCCCTGCTGACGTTCATGTGGTATTGCATGTGTAAGAAACTGCCTTCACCGTTCTGGCTGCCTCTGCCAGAGGTGCCCACCATGACCAACAGCCTATCCGCTCAGCCATTACTGACAAATGGCCTCCCTTCGCCTGTTACCTACGCGCCTCAGCCCTTCCCCCCTGCTGTGCTAGATGCCCCAGCCTTTGTCCCAGCACAAGGCTACGCCCAGTCTATGCCTAGCCAACCAGTACCACCTCAGGTCTACATGGCCCAAATGTCAGTCCCTGATGGATACGGGTCTGAAGCAGGAGCCTCACAGGCTTATGGTTATGCTCCCTCTCAGTGCTATGCTCCTTCGCAAGGCTATGCCCCTTCACATGCTCCCTCTCAAAGCTACGCTCCCTCTCAAAGCTACGCTCCCTCACAGAGGTATGCTGGACACCGCTACTCCACGAGATCACAAATGTCTGGAATCGAAATCGACATCCCAGTCGTAACAGAGTGACACTAACAAAAAGACTGTAGTCGTATACTGTAGTGGTGTATTATTTGATGACATATTATCATCAAGACAAATTATGATACATCATTCTGAGCATACTGTGGGTATTAAACAATTGCAGTTGCATGTTCCATCAAAAAGCTTCAAAAGAGGAGCATAGCTGCAAAAGGGATTTGCCTTGTCAAGGGATCACAAGAATTCCATCAATGCCAGGAATCATAGATAGTGTAATTAGCCCTAAATATAGGGCTGCACAGTATATGACATGCTGTATGTAAGTCACTGTACCCTTTTTTATACTATTAGATGTAGCACTACTTGTGCACGTTGGCTGTTCCAACTTCAAACCTCAGAAAGATGAAATAACCTGATGATATGTATCATGATAATGTTGTTAAGTATTGTGATAATATATTTTTGCCATATTGCCCAACCCTACTAAGCTCCGGTGTAAAATGAGGTTCTCCAGCAACATTTTTTATATGTATGACACAGATGAAGAGGCTGCCCTCATTTTTAGAAGTCTGGGACTCCTCTGGTTGGAAAGAGGGACCTCCCAGCCATTTTGGCTTGAACTGTATTTTCCTTGTTGTTTACTGTAAAAATATGTATCAACCAGAGCAAAACTGTAAGTTGCTTCACTCTAAATGATACTGTACTTTGCACTTAACTTACACTCACTGATTTATCAAAAAAACTTCTAATATTGACACTTTGACACTAACATACTGCATTATAAACACTGTAAACACTTTTTAAAACAAAAGGACACTACTGATACACATTATTGTTACTGCCTCAATTATAAGGCAAAACAATTGTGTCAGAGTTATTCAGCCGTTATTTCTTGTGCCTTTTTGTACTAATTATTCAGGAAAGCTATCCATAGCTCAACATTACTAACTCACTCATGCAGATATAACTGAGAGTACATGGTTTTGTTTTACTGCCATTGTTACAGTGTGTTGGTTAATGTGAGGAAAGGGATCAAATTCCCTGCTTAAGTAAGCCTAACAATGCATTAGTTGTAGTCTGTTTTCTTTAATGGAATTTTGAAGGTTTTTAAGTGTATTTTATTTACTACTACCAGTTTTATATGTAGATTATTTAAATTGATTACATTTTCCTCTTTTTTAACATTGAGAAGCTTTTGCAAATTGGCCTTGAAAGAAACACCCAGCCTCTTGGTTGCCTGTCTGTTGCTCCTGCTTAACTCGTGTCTGTATACTGTTAACTGTTCAGTCTTGAAAGATAGAGCAAAGATGTGTGTAATGTTTTTAAATGTTTAGCGGGGTAAATGTTACACCTTTCATTCCACACTTAATGCCTTATTTCGATGTTTCTAAAAACTGTGTGAAAATGTAATACTAAATGTTTTATCACTAAAATGTATTTTTACTTTATGCCACACACTGCCTTTTTGTTTTGTATGTTTCAACATCTCAGCCTAATGTCTATTCAATAAAACACTTCAGATAAATGACTATACTCTGATATTATTTTATTGAAAAGAAGCATTTCAGCCTTCCCCAGTGTCAAAAGAACACAAACCAGTTACTCCAGCCTTTCTAGTCTCAAACCAGTGTAATAACTGCCTGCAACCTTTAAGACCAGTAGAGGCCATTGTAATTCCATCCTTTCCCAGTTAGAGACCAGCACAAGCCAGTGTTACTCCAGCCTGTTCCAGTCTGAGATCAGTCTTAGCTAGTGTTACTCCAGCCTGTCCCAGTCTGAGATCAGTATTAGCTAGTGTTACTCCAGCCTGTCCCAGTCTCAGACTGTCACAGGCCAGTGTAATTCCACCTATTCGAGTTTTAGACCAGTAAAATCCAGTGTAATTCCAGTTTTTTCAGTCTCAGACCAGCAAAAAACAATCATACTCCAGCATGCCCAGTGTCAGAACAGCACAAGCCAGTCACCCCACAGCCTGTCGCCGATGGCTCTGCCACCCCTACACACAAAGCAAACCCAGTCCAGACTGGTCTCATTCGTGGTTCCCTGCTGGTGGAATGAACTGCCAAATGCGACCAGGGCAGCAGAATCCCTCTCTAGCTTCAAAAACCTCCTGAAAACTCATCTGTTCAGAGAGCATCTCCTCTCCTTTCCTCTTCTTGCACTACTCGTACATAAAGATCACTTAGAACTCTCCTGTGGTTCTCACACTGTCCTGAAACTGGAGTGTTTCCTTGTATTGTAAGTCGCTTTGGATAAATGCGTCTGCCAAATGAACGTAATGTAATGTAATGTAATGTCTTGGGCCAACCAAAACCAGTATTATTCCAGTCTAAACACAAGACTGAGCTCAGCTTCTTCACCTACATGTTGTTCAACAGTCAAATCTAGAGCCAAACGAATGTGTATTTGACTGTTTCTCTTTGTTTATGCATTGTTTGCCATTTTAGTATCTTTCACAAAACAGAGATGTATAAGAATTATTCAGGCCAGCCCTAAAAACAACAGTTAAAAGATGGCAGCCTCAGCCTTTTCCCTGAACATCTGCTGATAATCTTTATTTGTAAGGGGTGGTGGTGGCCTAGTGGGTAGGATACTTGCCTCTGGACCAAGAGATCATGGGTTCGAATCCTACCTTCAGCACCACCACTGGGTTCCTGAACAAGACCCTTAACCCCAAGTTGCTCCAGGGAGACTGTCCCCTGTAGGGAATGTTAGGGAATGGAAGTTGCTTTGGATAAAAGCGTCTGCTAAGTGACGTGAATGTAAGGGTCATTAAGGCTAGTGTGTTAGGGTTCTGCTAGCACTTACGTAATGTCTTGTCCATTAATTAACATGAAAGGCCGTAATATTTGTGTAGTAAGATGGTGTTGGTGTCTCATATTCTCGATACCCCTGATAGAGATTCACTACAGCGAAGACGAACTGAGCCGTTTCTGTAATTGCTCGAGTCTTTGATGTAAGTGTCCCAAGATGACGAAGAGCTGACGGATTTGCTTAGTTACACCTCATAGGCTCCAAACTGTAACTGATATTCTCTCTTTTATGTTAATCCAGCTTTGGCAAACAATAAGTGATTTGAATATGTCATAATAAATGCTTCATAAACAGTGTCTCATCCAACTTATTGGTAGTTTCGACTCAAGTCTTTACTGACATAAAGCCATCGATACTTACACTTATATCCTTAACCAGGTTCGCATGGGGTGTTGGTCATAGGGTGAAAGGTGGAGAAACACCCTGGACAGGTGGCCAGTACATCAGTGGGGGTATAAATTAATTAGGTATAATGAACTGCTTTAATTTAAAGGACTCATATTCTGGAATTTTGTATTCTAACATTTGTATGAGTTTATGCACCAACAGAACCAAATATTAACCATTAACCATCTTAACCATTTTTTCAACCTTTCATTATCCCTTAGAATTAAATAGGCTGTTTTGTTACTGTACCTTTAATACCCCTTATTATTGGCTGCCTTGTATTGTGCCACATAAAAAAGTCCAGGCTGAAACACTCCAAGGTGAATGAGCGAAACTAAACTGCTAAGAAAGTGTTGGATTGTGTGACATTACAGTAAGTAAACATAGCAGTGGATAAACACTACTTATGCAATACAATCTGGCATGCTAAGAGTTTGGACTCCACCAGTCCATGGATATTTGTGAGTCTATCATCAGAAGAACACTGAACAACAAGGGTGTGCATAGCAGGGTTGCAAGGTAAAAGCCACAGCTGTCTAAAAAACCTACTGCTGCTCGTATACAGTTTGCTAAAAATCACACAGAAAAGCCAGAAGGCTATTGGAAAAATGTGGATGAATGAGGCCGAAACAAATCCTTTTGGTTTAAACAAGAAGCGTTATGTTTGTAGAAAAGAAAACATTGCATTTCAGTACAAGAACTTTACCCGTTCTGTGAAGTATGGTGGTGGCAGTACCATGGTTTGGGCTTGTTTTGCTGCATCTGGGCCATAATGGCTTGCCATCATTGATGGAACAATGAATTCTGAATTATACCAGCAAATTCTACAGACAAAAATCAGGACATCTGTCCACGAACTGAATCTTATCAGAAAAAAGGGGTCATACAGCAAGACAACGCTAAACACAAGTCATTCTAACAAAAGATGGTTGATGTTTTGTAATGGCCTAGTCAAAGTCCTGACCTTAGCCCAATGGAAATGTTGTGGAAGGTTCTGAAGCAAGCAGTTCATGCGCCAAAACTCACCGATATCCCAGAGTTGAAGCCGTTCTGTATGGAGGACTGGGCTAAATTTCCGATGTGCAGGACTGATCAACAGTTACAGGAATCATTCAGTTGCATTTACTGCTGCACAAAGGGATAAAACCAAGTACTGACACTAAAGATTCACACATTTTTGCCACTCTCATATATGTAATATTGGAATATTGGACATTAATATTGGACATTTTCCTCAATAAATAAATGTATAATATTTTATCTCATTTGTTGAACTGGGTTTTCTTGATCTACTTTGTTTTATGTCATATTTATGCTAAAAAAAAAAAATACTTGCTTTTATTTTTGGTCTGTACCGTGCACCAAAATCTCTCTCTTATACTCTGTCTCTCTCTCTCTCTGTCTCTCTCACACACACACAGAAAGCAGGTTCTCCTTCCCTGCCCCCACCCATAAAACACACTCAAGAGGGGGGCACCGTGTGAAGGATTAGGGGTCGAAGGCAGATGGTGCCTCAGATGTACTGGCATAGAAATGAGATGGGCTGTGTGTATGTGCGTGTGTGATGAGGGGGCAGGGTGTGTGTGAGGGTGTGTATCGTAGCTTGTTCTCTCTGGGGAACCACATCATGAATAGAAAGCAGGTTGGGGGATGACACACTTCTGTGGGGTTTTTTTTTGGACCTGAGAGTTAAAGGATATTGGATGTGTGTATGTGTGTGTGTGTCTGCATTCACAGCATTCTCCCTACTGTCCCCACCGGTGAAGTGTGAGGATTACCCAGCCCCCCTTACTCCTTACATTGCTCTTTCTGGCAGGGGCAATGAGAGCTGGCACACAGCATCCCATAATAACCCCTCCCACGTCTCTCTGAGATACAAAAACACAATAAAAATGGGAGACCCTGTTCTAACCCCATATTAAGGCCATGTCCACACGTACACGAGTATTTCTGAAAACGGAGGTTTTTCTATGCGTTTTGGCCTTTCGTCCACACATAAATGGCATTTTGGGTCGGTGTGAAAACTCTGTTTCTGCGTTTACGTGTGGACAAGAAAACGGACCGGTTCGCGCCTTACTGTGCGCCACTCATATGACATCACAGTATGCGCCGTGTTTACATTAGCGCTGCGTCCGAAATCGCATACTTCCCTACTATATAGTATGCGAAAAACAGTATGCGAGGCGAGTAGTATGTCCGAAT
>JBBPCZ010000001.1:4291807-4303930 GCA_037974445.1 Brycinus macrolepidotus
CCCCCCCCCCCCCCCCCCCCCCCCCCCCCCCCCCCCCCCCCCCCCCCCCCCCCCCCCCCCCCCCCCCCCCCCCTGCACTCTGACCTCTGCTGCTTATCTTTATGTAGTTTTATGGAGAGCTAAGTACAATCTACATGGACGTCATCCATATTCAAAAGAGCTTAAGAAAACAAAAGAATAAAAACTCTCCAGTGAATAAAAAAAATCACCATATCAGCAGTCCAGAGCTACATCCACCAACATACACACACACACACACACACACACACACACACACACACACACACACACACACAGACATGCAAACACACACACCGTGTGAGCCCTCTGGCTGCACTCTAATCAATTCAAAGCTGCAAATGTAACATTCCTGACCATTTACATATCTAGGGAGGGAATAAACAGTTTGCAGCTATTTGTGTGTGTGTGTGTGTGGTTGTGTGTAAGTTCCTATCAGCCCACGCAAAATGAGACATAAAAACACTGTGTATCAGTATCTCTGTGTCTGAAAGCTCAACTTCACACAGAGCCACCCACAGCCCGATGGCTCCCGATGACTGTTTCTCACCGAGGAAATCAACACAGAGACGCAGGAGTCGAAGAGAGAAAAATGACACTCAAGAAACTCACAAGAAAAATCAATGAAGGACATGTCCTCACACTGGCACAAATGCATTGCAATATATACAATATTTACATTAACAGTTTCTTTTAAACAACCCAGATACCACCACTGGGTTCCTAAGCAAGACCCTTAACCCCAAGTTGCTCCAGGGAGACTGCCCCCTGTAGTTAGGGAATGGAAGTCGCTTTGGATAAAAGCATCTGCTAAACGCCATAAACGTCATGGAAGGGTCTGATGTGAAATGCACCATTCTAGTGTAACTTACTCAGTCAGAATTGTCTACAACCCAAAGATACTGACCCCAAAGCACAACTGAATTTGCCAACCAGAAAGGCTAGTATACAGTAGTCTAGCCCACCAGTATTTACAGTAAGTACTTTTGTGCCAGAATATAATGCAAAGTTAAACTGTAACTTGATTTGTATGCTTTCTAGGGCTGAATGATTTGAAAAAACATCTAATTACGATTCTTCTGACAATTTAAAATGTGATTGTTTTCTATAAATTAAGCTCCAGGCCTTTTTTCATTGAACGAGAGGAAACCCACACCAGCAGGATTTCACCAATGCAGGTATGTTCATAGTTACACATTTCACTAGTAAGAAGGAAAATAAAATATTTGCTGCTATAAATAGTGTGTATGATTACTCATTGAAACTTCAAAACGATTACCCTATATAAATGACCATATTTCCCTATTACTAATATAACTGATACAGACAGTTATTACATTTAATTTGTATTATATTTCCAAAAAAGACAACACTGAACAAGCATAAACTGCTCTTTCAAATGGTTCAAATTTCCATATACAGGTGATTAATCCATCAGCCCTACTGGTTTCCCTTTTCCCCCACAATTATTATACTTTGGCCCCCATAGACAAAAGCTTTGGGCTTTTAACAGCTCCCTCACTGAAAAGTATTATATGATTACAGCCTGGTTGCTGAGACAGGTTTTAAGAATGGCTACATGGAGGTGTGTAGGGCAAGTACTATGTATTGAATTGTATTATTTTTCAGATTTACTACTATTTCAACATTAACGTTACATGTAAAAAGTACAAATTTAAAAAAATTGAAGGTTCACTTTTTATATTGAATAGCAAATAAAATGACTACATTCTTACTGTGGATCTTGAGAGAAGAAATTCACATGTATAACTCTAAAAAAGGATTCCTCTTTGTGTGTTCTTTTTTTTAAGGAAAGAGGTAAAAACCCTGAAATGCAATAATGCCTTTGGCCTATAGAAAAGCTCCTGATTGTCTGTAATGTATTCAATACTACAGCTGTCTACAACCCCCTACATGGCCAATATTGGCCCCCCATTACGCTTCCTCTTGGCCATCCACTCCATCGCCAGGGCAACACAGGATGATTGAAAAGCAGAAAACCCCATTTGCGCCCACCCCCTTTAATCTAAAGAGCCCGTCAATTATTCACAGCGGAGGGTGGAGGGGCAGAGGAGGGCATATGTGTGCATGCATTCATACGCGTGTGTCTACATTGGGGGTTGTGGTGAGGGGGGCTGGGTCTCTGTGATAAACAGATGAGACCAGTCACGTCCAAAATAGACACATAGATACATAAACACACACACGCTTTTTTCTGGAAAGTAAAATATTTTTGGTAGCTGGTGCTGTTTAATTGGCACTTGACTATAAAATACAGATGCAGCTGAAAAACAGTGGAGGATCCTTTTAAAATGTGCCCCCTCATGATGTGCAGGACATCTTAAACAGCAAGGGTGAAGGCCATTGATCATTCAGAGCAAACCAGGCCTCTCAGCAGGGGGTAAAAACAAAGCCAACTCTCTCAATTCACTCAATACCGCACCCCCAGCACACGCACACACATAAACACACACCAATGACAAGGTGAGAGCCTGACTGAGTAAGAGAATAGTCCATAGAGAAAGAGGGAGCAATGAGAGAAAGAATCTGAGAGGATTTTTGGCCTCAAACAGAATGATCAATTAGCAATGTCAGTAGATCAGCCAAGGCCATCCAGTTCCAAGCCACAAACTCAATCCGCAGACATATGCTTGAAGGCAGACGACTGCATGTGAAAGGAGCAAAGACTGAGGCGTTCAAAGGCAAGCAGTAAACAACGATTCACATGACTCATGGAACAACACCTGGAACGTCTCCAATGACTAACTAAGGAGGATCAAACAAAATGCGGAATGGAATGTGCACTAGAACACATCCAAAGGGCAGCATGCTAGCATAAGACACTTCTGTTTCTTTGGAGATACAAAATCACAGCGATCATAATGCCCTCATGGGCCATTTGTCTGCACTCCATCATAGGAGTAGTTGAGTTTCCAAAAGATAGTTGCAGTCTTGTGACTCATTAGAAGTGGTGTTGTTATGCCTTATTAGTAAAACCCCAAGTGAAAGTGTAACAAGGTCGGATAGCAGAGTGGATAAAACCACCTGCACAC
The DNA here is from genome assembly GCA_037974445.1 of Brycinus macrolepidotus. Taxonomy (NCBI): domain Eukaryota; kingdom Metazoa; phylum Chordata; class Actinopteri; order Characiformes; family Alestidae; genus Brycinus; species Brycinus macrolepidotus. Next base: position 4,294,879 of record JBBPCZ010000001.1, read on the forward strand.
AAACGATCAGGGTTCGATTCCCTGTTTAGGGCACATTTGTCCGCCATATTAAGAAGATCTGGATAAGAGTGCCTGCTAAAAACATACACAGACAGAGAAGGTAGAGATTTAGTAGTGCCTTTCACCCCCTCCTGCATTACAATGAGATAGTGTGCCATTGTTTCTTGTGTTCCTTGATTTTTTTTTTCTAAATGTTTTGTATTGTAGTTATAATATATATATATATATAATATATAATCTCCAAAGTATTTTATTTTCGTTCCACTTCCAATTTGAACTATATTGTTAAGTCCATTACATAAAATCCAAATGTGAATTTTAATTCCAAATGGTAGAGCAATTAACATACATAAACAAGCAAAAACTGAAAAACTGAGAATCCAATTGAGAATCTGTGGCATGACCTGAAAATTGCTGTATACCAATCTAACCCCTCTAACATGAACACGTTGCAGCAGTTTTGCCTTGAGGAACGGGCAAAAATCTCATTGCCTAGGTACTAAGCTAATAAAGACATGCTAGAAGAGACTGACTTTTCGGGGTGGGGGAATATCTATGCACACTCAAGATTTCTGTTTTTAATTGTTTTACTGTTTTTTTAATTCCAGGTTGTAATGTGACAAAAAAAGGACAAACACCAAGGGGGATGAATACGCGCAAGGCACTGTATACCAACTTCATTAGGCACACCTACAGTCTTGTTCCATTTTATCATCCCCACTGGCCATATAGGTGCAATTTACAGATTACAATTAAGTAGTCCATCTGTTTATCATCTGTTAAGCTCTTTTATTCCATTCATCAATGTTCAGGACCCCCACATGACCACCAGTTAGTATATATTACTTGGCTGGTGGATCTTTTTCAGCACAGCAGTGACACTGACATGGTACTGAAATATTAGTGTGTGTGTATTTGTGTGTGTGTGTTTGTGTGTGTGTGTGTGTGGCTGCACAGACTGGCTAACATTAGGGCTACTGAAGTTTTTAAACACTGTGTCCACTTACTGTCCACTATATTACACAGATCTAACCTGTTAGTCCACCTTGCAAATGTAGAGTTATAGATGATGTTATTGATGACAGTACTATCTGCTCACTGGTCCTGTGGTCCTGTGGGGGTCCCTTGAGGGGGCCCTCACAAATAATGCAGAGAAAGAGATGAGTTACAGTCTGTAACTGTAAACTACAAAGTGCACCTATATGGTCAGTGGAGTTGATGAAATGGGTAATGATTGCAGATACAAAGTAGACACAAGTGGCTGATCAGTATATTTACTGTTTACATAAGGCTAAAAACTATCATCCCATTATGTGCACATGCATACATGCACGCAAGCACACACACACACACACACACACACAATTTCCAAAAGAGGCTACATAAGCACAGGTTGAAAGACACTTTCTTCAACATTAAATACAACAAACAAACAAACCAAAAATCAGACTTGAGTAATATATGTTTAAATATAATCTGGTTATACCTGTACCCCCTGTTTGAAAGTCCTCTTTATCATTAGCCCTGCAATGGTGTATTTCAGACATAATGCTGAACCATTAGCACTGAATTAGCCTTCAAATGGTAGAACAATTATCAGCCCCCCTATGACACACATAAAGACATAAAGGGGGCATGTATGAAAGCCTAATGCTATTTTCTCCTGGATCATTACAGGAGGTGCTTGAATGGAGGAAGAGGGCCTCCTGAAATATTCACACAATTCGCATATTCACATATTCCTACAGTTAGCCTACATTCGCAGACCGGTTCATTGTCAATGGCAGACAGGCTGTGAGACTGTTAAAGACTGTGTTATTGCTGCTGGTTTGAGGAGCATCATGGTCAACACAGATGCAGTGATAGTCACAAGTGATGATAGCAGCTGAAAATGTCCTCAATGTACCTGCTAGTTCCACTAATAGCACTTCTCAGAGCGTGACAGAAATATGCGAACAGTGAAATTTTATCAGTGGAAATTAAGCAAAGTGCTCAAGGAAAGTGAGGGATTGGGAGCTAAACCTGCAGTCATGCTAACCCCAGCAATCAGAAATCAATGCGAAACAGCAGATACCAGACTCACTTATAATAAATGAATACAATGAAGGTCAGAATGGTAGTGGGAGATAAAAATGGCACCAAAGTGTCCAAGGAAAGTGGCTAGCATCTAGCAAAGATAACCTCTGTAAAACTGTGCACGCTTAGCTCATCCATCATTACTGGATACAATAGGAGTCGATCAATGGCTTTTACAGCAGGACCAGATGAATAGCAAAGCAAGACATAGTGCTAATAATCAGGTTGCTACTGGTAACGGTTGAGCAATAGACAGTGTCCTGATACTTGTTTCATCACTCCCATGTGTTCCTCCCTTCATAAATATGCAGATGCTAAGCCTTACAGTCTGTAGACTCACTGTCAGCAGAGCAAGGAGAGAGAGAGAGAGAGAGAGAGAGAGAGAGAGAGAGAGAGAGAGGGAGGGAGGGAGAGAGAGAGAGAGAGAGAGAGAGATGATTTCCCATCAGCCGAATACAGTGATCGATACAGCAGTCTGACAGGCCTATAGGCAGGGATCCTCTCACGAGCCTTCAGCATAAATCTCTTGCCATTATGATCCAGCAGTCCATCAGCAGCTATAAAACCCTTGCCTCAAAAAAAGCTCTACCCACATTACTCATACCTTCCGCTCCCACTGCATTTCACCTGACCTCTCAGTCATTATTATGCGAGGTTAGAACGATGTAGTAACAGCAGTTATAAGCTTGTTCTAACATTGCATGACCAGCAGCGGAGGACAAATGTATATACTCACTGGTTCAGTTCCATGTCTAGGATGAAGGTTTGGCCGAATGCCTTCACCTGAAAGCTGGTCTGGGCCAGATGGTTCTTCTGTAATGAAGACATAAGACAAAATGTCACACAAGCAAGTCATTTTTGTGGTTCTGCAAAAGTCATGATTTCGAACAAAGCAAGGAAACGATGCTACCTTCAGGTGAGCATAAATACCATTTATCCATTTATCTTGGTGGAGGAAGGCCTGCAGTGGTTAACAGTAGGTATTTTTTTATTTTTATTTTTATAAATGCAACATCATTTCAGAAGTCACCAGCTAGGCCATAGACACTTCCTATAAATTCCTCCAGCTTTTGCATGTACTTGTGAGACTCCGTCAACTGCTCCTGATTTAATCCGATGAACTATCGATTGAGCTGAACTAGGTATTTGAGGTATTTGATAGGAACTACAATATAATACCGGGTTTCCATGAGGAGGTCTGGGAATGATTAAGAAACACATAGACATGTGTAAAATGACTGTTTACTATATTAATATTATTTGTATACATTCTAATATTAGCTTTTAATTGAATTAAACTGAATTTTAAATAGAATTTTCTCGGGTGGCTTTGCACGGTACTGTAAATTGTAACAACAGAAGTGATGTCATCATTCCATAGTTGGCATCATGCCCATTTTAGGAACTCAGGATCTAAGCTGTTTTTTTCTATGGGGAAAAATGAATGATTATTTTTTTTTTTTTTAATAACTATGGTAAACAAAAATGTTCCAGACCCAACACGTTTTGCTGTACAGACATTTTCTCCCCACATGTCGGTGAATCCATTGGATTTTGAGGTAGTCAAGGAACTGAACTAATGTTACATGACAGATAACACCAAACTGAAACTCACACAAAACAGTTCACTTTGTCAAATGTGGTAGCAGCCCACAGTCTGAGAAGCTGGTGATGTTATATAACAGACTTACAGTTAACAGTTTAATAGTGGACTTACTTTTATGTGATTTCAATGCGCAGGAGTATTATCTTTCTTATAACAAGAGTGTAGCTGTAATGATTAAGGCTTGAGCCAGTGTATGCACAAGATCCACTAACATTTAATAAAAAAAACAAGATACAAAAACCCAAACATAAACAAGGGGCACTGGGTTGAACAAAACAAGAACTGACAAAGAACAATACTAAAGGACAACACTTAGACTAGGAAATTGAAAAAAGACCAGCGCAAAAGCAGGGTATTTAACAGGAATATTACAAGAACAGAGTTAAAAGGGAGAATACAGGGTGACATACAAAGAATCCACAAACACAGACTGAAACAAGTTTTTATACTAACTAGGGAAACAAGAACAGGAAGGAGACAGGAACAAAAGACAGGCGAGCAGGTTAACAAGGGGACCAAAACAACAACAGAGTCACATGGATATACAGACACATGGCTAGGTAAACAACAGCACATGAAGAACATAACACCACAGACAAGAAAACGGGAAAAGACACAAGCAACGTACAAAAACCAAGAAACACAAGGAGTATTTAAGTATTTAAGTAGCAGTACTTCTATTTCAACAGCAAATAATTTTAGAGGTTGTTCAGAAAGCAGCATTCATTTTTCTCTTGGAAAAAACCAAAGGCGGAGTGCCTAATACAGGCCTGACACTGAGTACAGAATGACAGTACAGCTTCAGAGGTCTATTTGGGAAGTGTTGAGAAGACACCAAAATAGGACAGTATCAGTAGTACACAAAGTAGATCTGATACACAGCATTTGGCATGTTACTGACCTCTACCTTTTTTGCCAGTAAATATATATTTTTAACAATGTATATTTTCAATAAACATAGTGACTAGCATTGTGCTGTGTTACACAGGGAGAGAGGGCCATCCAATCCCCCCAGAGACAGAGATGCCAAATGAGCTCTCTTGGACTCAATTGGCCGGCCACGGATGGCTGCGGCATCGACAGGGATCGATCTTGCGATCCTGAAAAACTCCCATCTGGGAAATTCTTCATTCATTTTTCGAAATGCGACATAATTTTAACAGTTAGTACCAAATCCATGGATTATGTACATTTTTACATTATAGAGCAGATTGAGCTAACTAGCTATCATTACCAATGTATTTACCAAACCGAATCAGTTAGCTGTTTCCAGATTGAGTCTGTGCTTGCCACTTCAGGAGGGGTCAGGCGTCCTAATTGGTTTGAATTCATTGCACCCATGCTCTGATGCTCAGGGCTGGTGGCAGTGCGACTACACTGCTGGTTAATTCAGCGCGTGGCCTGGGCCCATATGGCCGAGGCACTATAACAGTCCCCTCTGGGGAAACAGGGACGCATTCCCCTCACAGCACATTGTTCTCATGCCGGTGAGTGTGAGTGTGTGTGTGTATGTGTAAAGGGGGGGGGGGCGGGGGTGCTGTAATCGAAGTGTATGGGGTAGAGTGGAGTCCCAACCCTAATCTAACATTTCCCAGAGGAGCCACCACGGCTACCCCATCCAAACCCAGCTCAGCGGGCCATCAGTAAAAATGAGGACAGCAGGTTAAAAAAAGAACTGCAGAAAGGAAGGGGGAGGGAGGTGGAGACGGAGGGAGAGGGGATCCTCTATATTTCACCCATGAATGACCTGCGAATAAAACACCCTGCCCCCTCCAATCTCATTTCTGCCCACGTGCCCAAAAGACACACCCCAAAAATCAGTCTATTGTCCCAGAGATGAGTGTGTTTAAATGTGTCTGTGTGTGGTAAGTGCTACCTCTACACCAGTGGTCTGCAAGTACCACCTAGGCTGTCATCAGTTAATCTTAAATTTAGTTAATATTGAATTAAAGTTGCCTGTTTTTTGACTTAGTTTAGCTTGTACATGTCCAAGTAAGCACAATTCATAATATCAGGTTTCACTTCCATCCTCGTACCACTACCAACATTTAAAATGTAAAGTTAGATAAAACTAGTAGGATGTAGGCCAGTGATCACGAACCCTGGTCCTGGAGATCTACCTTCCTGAGAAGTCTTGTTTCAGCCACAGTCTGCAACACCTGCTCTTACTAATGAACTTCTCAAGAAGTTCCTGATAAGCGGGAGCGTTACATAAGGTGGAGGGCATCATGTTAGATGCAGGTTGGAGTTAAACATGGCAAAGCAGATCTCCAGGAGGAAGGCTGGTGACCACTGATGTAGGCCACTAATGTAGAATCTAGGCCCTTTCCACTTGAAGATCCCTAGGTTGAACTATACATTTTCACTCTTCAAGAATGTTGATATTTCAATAGTAACACAGACTTTCATGTATGCATGTGAGTGAGCAAGTTAACATTTATAAAAGTGGATATTACTGTGTTTAAATGCTATTTTTATTGTGGCAGTTTTATCAAGAAAGCTGTCTGTTATATGTCTGTATGGCCATCTTTAAGGAGAGTTGTGAGTTCACAACAGGGGGCTCTCAACCCTCCCACGTCTCATTGCTCATTAGCAGCTCAACAGAGGCACAACGTTTCACACACACAGAGCCAGCAGTAGTCTAGGCAACCTGAAAACAGAGGTACAGGGAAAATATTTTATTTCATTATTTTCATTTAAAATGTTTCCATTTTGTTGGGGAAAGACGCTACAGATAATGTTGACGAGATTGAGATCTTGGTAAAAACCTTGTGCGGACCACTTTTCTACACAAACATTGACTGCAACTGCTTTGACCTGCATTACCCATCTCTAACAGACACTCACATACACTCACAAATCTCATTAAAGAGATCTAAAGTGTTTTGGGGGGTGCAGGAAGAGTGTAAGAGGAGATTTTCCACCACATGTTCCTGAGACTGTTTGCTGCATCATTGCTGATCGTTCCTCTAAACATGAACACGTTTGACGACTCGAAACCTGACGCAGTCCAGTTTTGATGATCTGTCTCATTTAAAGACATGCTAAAAATAGTATGCCAACGGTTTCTTGTTCCCCTGCTTTCGCATCAATCAAATTCTATAAATAAAACTCTGCATTTGCTTTTCAGACAGATCTCGCTTTGAGGAGACGTCAGCCGAGCTGCACACTAGGCTAAAAACAGACCCGGTTAGACGATAGCAGAGTGCAGCGGATGATTTAAGGGCATTTTAGAGATGGGTCCTGAAAGCATTCACAAAGCATGTTAAATGTCTCGGCAAGCGCTACGGATGCAGGCCGCTCTAACTGCTGAATCACAGGGCCATTAGGCTTCATCACGGTTTTCTAAAACACTGATACGGGCTGTTTGGAAAGAGTTGGAATATAGCTGACTGAAAGAGAAACTATTGATCACTGTTCTGAAGTCCACTCTTGCACTAGCAGAGGTTTCAGCATACTGTACACAATGGTGCATATCAGATACAGATGCAAATACTGTATGTCCATGTTATTTTATTATATATTCGACACAGGTGCTCACTTTAAACTACGTGGGGTGCACTACGTGGAACTGTTGGGCGGAAAATCTCTTTATACAATTTTCTACTCACCCAAGATGTTTTCAATCAGCCAAGACATGCTTGGAGAAAAGAATTTACTCATTTATTTTAAAACTTGACCTGCAAGAAGCAGTAGCGAAGGATAAATATGAGCAAATCTTCAACATGCAGCCAAATGCTGCAAGCCTCCTTTTTAGACAACAGGGTCTGGTTTCACGAGCAACCTCAGGAGCGCTGATACTGAATCAGTGTCTTGCAGCAAAGATTATTATGAACACAGGGGAATCTGAACCGAGATCTGTCCTGGCAGTCTAAAATGGCTTTTGTTCATTTATAGCTCACAGTAAATCATACTCCTACATCTACACCTTAATGAAGACTGAATTGAACTCTGAAGGTGTGAAAAATGGTCGTTAATATTAGAAATACAGAGTTTATTCTCTTTATGTATGATCACAGGTACATAAAACTCCATGTTCTAGAAACCCAGCACACCAGCTTATTCGCTTCAAGCTGAAGATTCTTGTGGTTCTTCCACTGCAACATGTAATAAACTTGAACGTGATACTGGAACAGTGAGTCTACTACCATCTGTCTTTTTGGAGAGCCTTCCTACTAATAGCCTCTGGACAAACATTACAGCGGCGAAGTCCAACGCAGTGACATTTGCCTAATGGCTCCTTCCAGGCTCATCCTGGAAGAGATGACCTTCTGTTGCAGCATAGTGCTTTTACACCAGTGAAGAAGACTGTACTACATGTATTGCATTGTCTCAAGTATCTGGTTAATCAAATATATCAAACTGGTTATGAAATTCAGGCCATTATTCCAGTTTTTAGAGATAACACTATAAAACCGCACAAGAAAGTCTATTTGATATTACTTAACTTTGTTTGAGGCAAGTGTTTGATGATTTACCAAAGCAGTTTGAATGATGATAATTGGTAGGGCACTGGCTTCCATTACCTGTTAGCTACAATAGCCTTGTATCTTCTGGTCATTTATTTTTTTTAATTAAACAGGCTGTTATTGCTACTGTGCCGTTAAGACTGATGTAAATTACCTCTGCCCTGTATTTTGCTCCAATTCAAAAGCAGTTCGGATTACAACACTCCTTAAAACTTCAACATAAATGGGCGGAGCTACACTGTTGTAGGCTTACATGTAAATGCATTGGTTTTCTTCTGACATCACAAAAAAACAATTAATTCCAAGCTTAGTTTCCATGTATACACCAGGGAGTAAAAGGAACAATATGTTTTAAAACTTTAACAGAAACAGAAAAGTATCTTTTACAAGTCTTCAATAAAAAGATTTTATACATATTTAATGAAAAAGAGAAAAACGTGGAAAATTCGGTTTTCCATGACAAGGGCCCTTTAAATGTGCTGAATAAGCATTTCATAACAGCTACACATTTAGTCAGTTATTTCTACAGCTCGAAAGATTTCTGAGGATAATTTCTGCTATGAATATTCCGATTTTTTTGCAAAGGCAAAGCATTGTAAAGGCTGGTTTCTTTGTCACGGAGCTCTTTAATTAATCATGATTTGAGCAAACGTGGGGCGGCGGATAAACAGCTGAAGTGTCAAGCTGGAAAAGAACCGATAAAATCCTGGCTACACTAATTCCCCAGCAGAAACCACACAGCAACCAATACAGCACATTAGCAAGATGAATCAGCTTTGTTTGCTGCAGACCAACCTGGAACCCCCCCCCCCCCCCAGCCACACATCGTACTGACATCAGCACACACACACACACACACATGCACACACGCACACACGCGCTCTCACAAATACTCAAAACA
>JBBPCZ010000001.1:4327788-4341857 GCA_037974445.1 Brycinus macrolepidotus
ACTTCACACACACAAGGCCAGGACCCGGATTCAAACCCCCAACCCTGGAGGTGTGAGGCAACAGTGCTACCCACTGCGTCACCATGGGGCCTGTAATAAGGTAATATGAAGCTGAAAAACAAAATTAAAGTAGCATTCTCTAAAGTGTACGTGGGTGGTGGAACAAACAAATAGGAGAAACATTAGTTTATACATTTAAGAGTCCTACCTTTAAGCCGATGGCTGAGCATCTGCTCCAGAATGGAGACAAAGTTGATGAACTCAGGAGACGTGTCGTCTATAGTCTCAAAACAGGAGCGATCAATCAGCGTTTTCACTGAGAACCTGAAGAGACACAAAACATTATTTCCTGCAGAATCTAACTACAACATTCTAATCCAAACGTCTATTTCACACGAGTGGTAAGTGTTCTCACTGAGTGATGCAGCTCCGAGACTCATTTTTAAAATTCTTCTTGAACATCTGAATTCAGTTTCAATCTGTTGTGTAAAATCCTTTCTTTGGAGTGTCTCTTCACAATAAAATTAACCTTTAGTATTCAAGTAGTGCCAATCAACAAACCAGTCCAGCATATTCATGTCATACATCACCCTGCCAATGCCTTCTAGTTCTACTTTCATAAGTAAATTGTGCCACAACTGAAATGGACATTGCTTATCATTCAAATTTTATTCTAAATTGCGAGAATTCTGAATTGTTTTTAGAATTTGTTGAAAGCCCCGAATCATCCATGGAACAGAATCGTGAATTTACTGTATCGTTGCATCACTGCATTCATATATCTGCAATAAAATTGGTTGCAGATGACTAAACATTGACTTTTGAAGTTGTTTGAACTAAATAGTTTCACAGTGATATCATAGCAGGATACTGAAATGACCAAAATAGAACAATGTCAACTGCTTCAAGCAAACACAAAGGTAGACAGAGTGAGATAAAACTGGGGAAAGTCTGCCTCAGCTGGTCCACTGGGTAAGGTAAACACCACCTATGAACCGATAAAGCCAGACAGACTTTAAAAATAGATAAGGAAGAACAGTGGTCTCGTCACACTCCTATTCTAGTGACCACACACCACAGGGAGCAGCTGGAGCTCATGAATCAGCTTCCAAAACAGTACGGCTATGCCTCATTGCCCTTCTTAGCCTTAGTCTGAAAACAGATCACTCACTAAAGACCACTGAGGCCTCATTCAGACAAGCAGATTAAATCAAATACATGTTTCCCCTAAATGCAATACAACCCATGTGGAGTGTAAACAGCAGTCAATCACATTTAATTTGGATTAGGCAGTACAGTAGGGGTGTAATAATGCAAACGTTCAAATTTTGAAACCAAGATTCAAGTCATTAACAAAATAATCAAAAATTGCAACCTGGGATTTTATTCTTGACAGTGGTTTCCAGGAAAGACAGCAAGAGAGACCATCTGTATCGATGGTCAAACCATGTTAGTGTTATTTAAACTCTTGATTGCAGCAATACTCTTATTTTATTCATTGTTTGTTTGGAAACAGAAAGATTTAAGTCTTGAAATGGGTCAATGTTCTTCCCCCCCCCGTGGTATCCGAGTAGATTCATCCAAGTGACCTCTACCAGTGTTTAGACCTTTTGGAGTTTAACAGAAGGCATTACACATTAGATTTATTACAAAATTAAGAAGTGACCGTGGTATTAACCAATCAAGTTACAACCTGGTGGCACCAGACAAGTCACTGACTGAATATGCAGTATAATTAGGTTTCAGTTAGTTGTTAGAAATGCGAAACAGCTCTATACCTGGGGCTCTTTACTGAAAGACTCACTGTAAAACTGCGACATACAAGGTAAAATGTGTTATATGTTAAAATATATGGTAAACTGTCTGTTACAAGCTTCAAATAAAACATAAAGAATGGTTTTTACAAACTTCAAATGTCAAGAGTTTAATTGTTTAATCTAGAATGACCAAAAAATGTTTAAAATGTACCAGAGTTAGCGTAGTGCTACTATACCATTAGAAACCTCTTCAGGGCATCAGCAGGAGTTAGTCTTATCGGATTGTAGGGATGTTTTTTCTCATTTCCTGAACAGGTTTTGACATATATGGTCCAGACTAAATGACTAGCTCTGAAAGGCAGTTTGCCCCTATTTTGGATGAGTTTCCTTCAGTTTTCATTCATTTAATAGCCATGACTCCGATTACTGCATTAAAAAAGTGGAATCAGTAACATATTGCAGGGAGTGCAGGTAATTTAAACAAGAAGATAACTGAGGCAGCAAAGTCAAAAACAATATACAGTACTCCACATATTTAAAAAAAAAACAAACAAAACAATTAAACAATAGGGCCACAAACAGGAACATGGGACGCAATAACGCATGCACAAACACTTCTGAGAATGATGTGAGAAGAGAGGTACTGGAGCTACAAGGTTAAAGGTAGCTATGAAGTGCAGTGAGCTTTCAATTAACAAACTGCAAACTATATTACACACCAATATTGTTATGTGGTTTCTGATGCTGCATCACAAGTGGTCATTCATAAAAATAAAAAAAATGGACAAAGGCTTATCGCAGCTAAAATCTGTAGATCTTGAACCTTGTACATTGTTTTTTTGCTTACAATTTTTTAAACACTTGCTAGCTGTATTATAGTTGATCATATACCATCATCTCAAATGCACCAGTAGAACTCATACACAGGAGGAAAACTCAGTTGTGTAACATTTTATAGACTTTAACACAGCTTTAATATAGCCTTGGTCAGTCTACATGTGAGCCATGAACAAACAGCTAATAAAAAACTCTAAATACAAATCTACTCTTTAACACTGTTTATAGATTTTTCATAGACAGTTGATACAGTCCAGCAATTGGAACACAGTAAAATGAGTTAAAGCATAAGACAAGACAAGACAAAAGACACAGTTTTAGTCCGAATGAGAAGTGTTTATGCTGTTTATCACCACACAAATGCATGAGGCCCCCAAGGATGCTTAACTAAATAAATGAATAAACTTATTAAACATTTTTATTTTTATTTTTTTTATATCAAAGAAATACGGTAACACCTTAGCAAACGAAATCGGTGGTCACGAATGTAATTGTGAAACGATCATTCTCTAGTAGCACCTAAAAAAGAAAGAAATCTGATTTAAAAAAAAATCTGATAAGAAGAAAGTGCTGGTCACAGTTGCTCAGTTGGCAGTCAAAGAAGTTTCACCTGTGGTTACAGCTGCAACAATTTGCCCTGAGATGTCACTCACAGCAGTTAGCTATAGATGAGGTGGTATTTGAAAGTAACATTGTTGTTCCTTCTGACGACCCACAACTTCACAGAGGTTGCCTGAACAGAACAGAGGGTATAATCAAGGATTTCGCTGAAGCAACATCAGAAATTGTACAATTCTGCTTGCAATAAGAAGCACTACAAGGTAAATGTTGTTGTTTTGTTTTTTTCTGCATTAAGATGAAACATTGTTAATTGGGGCCCCAGAAACACCAAATGCACCCCAGTGAACAAGAAGAACATCCAGGATGTTCAGCCATTTCATTCTGGTGTCACCTTTCCTTCCTCATCCTCACTTGGACAGAGAATCAAAACCCTGCAGGTTGGTGGGCAGTGACTCATGCTGTTCTCCAGATGGAACCGATGAGCAGAGAACCAAGTAGATGAACTTTGGGACACAAAAACCTTTTTAACAGATGGGAATAAGGGCAAACTGACCTGACATCTAATCTTTACAGTGAGTGTATTTGTGGTTGCAGAATAGAGACAACAGTAATAGTTTAGGTTAAATCAAAATTGCACAGTTTTCCCTGTCAAAATCAGCCAATACATGTAAAACAAGTAATAGAAGAATAAATATTATATACAAGTAAAAGAATATATATATATATATATATATATATATTTATTCTTCTATTACTTGTGTATATATATATATATATATAAAAATATACATACACATACATATATGTACACAAGCACACACACACATTCATGTATACATATATATAAAACGTGTGTGTGTGTGTGCAATGCAGTGCTAGAAACCACATAAGCATATCTTTTAGGTAGTTCTTGTGACGCAGTTTGCATGATGCCAATTAAGGAGATGTACATTTGCATTATTTGTCTGCTACAATAGTTTCGCACTGAAGCTACAAGGCTAAAAGAACCAATCTTCAGATCCCCTGTCTTGTTAGCACATTTCAAGTAAGGGCAGAGAACTCTTTATACTGAGCAATCACTTCAACTGGGCTGAACGCAGGGCTAGATGAGGCCCCAGTCACTGCTACTGAGACAAACAGCATGTGGGTGTTTAGAGAGGGATGCATTTGAAACATTGAAAGCAGAAAGTGGGTTTGAAGAGGGGATCAATGCTCTAGCGTCAGCAAACAGCATCTATAGCCACGCACATTCTGGCATTTACTAACCTATTGATTCACTACCAGTAAAAGACACACGCAAAAAACAAACAAAACATACACATACACCTTTAAAGAAGAATATTAAAAGAACATACACTTATAACTTCATTTTATCTCCCAAAGGGGAAATCACTGCATCATTTCAGACCTTTTGCCCATCTCCAACAGATGTAATCATGGTGTGAAAATGACTGTCCTTTTTATCCCTAACCATCCTCCCGCTCTGTTTTTAGAGGACCGAATGTGCGCATCAGCATCCGGGAGCCAGGATTTGGAGTGACATTTTACTGCTAATTTCTCTTCTGACATTTCCCTCTCTCCAAATCAACAAAACATAAAAAGGAGCCAAAAATGGGCCTCTTTGTTCAAGTTTGCAATGTTCCACAAACCAACTGCTTAAATGAAGCAAAACTATTCACACTGCATTTAAATGAAGGTTTACATCCTTACAGTCAGAAATGTTGATAAAGGTCAAAAAAAGGTCTAAAGGTCGAACTTTAGAGGCGTGTTCGTATGCACACACCTATACATGATCATATCTGTGTGTAGGTTTGGGGGTGTGTATACTGAACATACCATACTAATGAATGCACTACTGTACTATAAATCCTAATAATCATAGTAAATTATATAAGGTATACTGTGGTATTTCAAAGTTGTCCATTTTTTTTCATATTTATCTAATAAACATTTAAATAAACACATTCCAAACATTTGCAAAGGGGTGCTCACTGACTGCTGGTGTGAGAGTTCACCCGTAGGTGCAGCTGATGGAAAGATACTTCAGGAAAAACTACACATGATGGTGGCTCAGCAATGGCTAAGAGCTACATGCATCACAGAACAGACTCAATTTCAGCTGTCACTTTAACATTTGTCACTAAGTTTTGCACTCTTAGCTAGGAGTCTTTATCATCTAAACGAGTGTTATTTTAGTAAAGCGCCCCCTTATAGTCACGCGTGAACACACCACAGCACACGGTGTGAATAGTGTGAAATTCTTTCTCTGAATTTAACCCATTCACCAAGTGAAGCAGGGGGCTGCCACCAACGGGAGCACCCGGGGAGCAGTGTGTGGGGACGGTACCTTGCTCAAGTGTGCCTCAGTGGTGCCACTAGCAGTCCTAGGATTCAAACCCATGACCCTCTGATCGCAGGCGCAACTCCCTAACCACTAGGCCACCAGCTGCCATATCAGTTAGCTGAAACCAAGCTTGCACTGTGATGTGTGATGTGTTTGGCCTGCTAACTAAACAACACCACCTCAGAATCATCTTTCGTGTCATTCTAATTTCAATCTCTCCGTCTGGATCTGAAGCATGCCCGCTGACCTGTGTTAACCCCTTTCTGTAGGCCTACTAGTGGCCCTTGGAGATTGACTCCTCATATTTTTTCTTAATATAATCCAATCAAATATTCCAATTAAATTCAAATATTTTCAAATTTTCTTGAAATTCAAGGCTGAACTGAGGGACCCCACAGGACAGTGTGACTGCTTTGCATTAATGGGCTCTGTGAAAACTGGCTAAACACTAAATGGTAGATTACTGGAGCAGGCTACAGATCCAGCATTGTGGGAGCAGGTTTAATTTAAATGGGCTTCGCTTAAATTGGACTAGAATTTGAGTGATTTTCAATTAAACTCGAACTGATGCTTGAGTAAGAGCTTATTCTGATGTGAGCGGTGTTGTTTCAATGCTAGCTCCTCTCTCCTAGTTAGTAGCGCTGTTTAATATTTGGCACTTCTTGTTATGTAGGCTTGATAGATTTATTGAATGAATGATTGAAAATCATTCACTTCCGCACATCAGTTTGTGTTGATTTGACATCAACAACAGAGTTGTTCCTACAAAATTCAACAGTGAACGGTTACCTGCACATAACGAGGGACAATTAGCTTTTCTGAGCAATATGAGCAATTTGGCAATATATGGAGATTGAAAACTGCTTGTGATGTCACTAAAATAAAAAAATTAAAAAATTAAAAAAAACAAAGTGAGACATCATTGCATGTTTGCAGCTGGATCACTGTGCTTACTGAGGGAGTGTTTATGTGGTAGCCCCAAGATTGCCTCTCTGTATGCATTACACCATACAACAGGTTGGTTGGTCATTTTGCACAGCAGTCCAATTCTTGGCCAAGTTAAGTGGCAAAAGGCACCAGACCGTGACAGAGTCTGGCATGTAAGACTAGTTTAAGAACTTGCAGCAAAACAGAAGTCCAAGGAAATACCCTGCAAAGACAGAACGTTTGTGTATGTGTATATGTGTGCGCGTGTGTGTGTGATTGACAGCGGCAGTAACAGGTTCTGAGCTGTGATGCTAAGGGCCGTATCTCCAGCACAGAGGGATGGTGGATGATGGATGTTGTGTCTCCGTGGCGACTGCACTTTTCCCCCTGTGGCCGTCTGATACATCACTTTCTGACAACGACCGGTAAAGAGCCCCAGTGACAAAGCTGAAGGGGACATCACAGAAGCAAACACATACACAATCTTCCATAGACGCACACACGCACACGCGGACACGTGCGCGCACACACACAAGCTTGTTATTGATCTTGTTTGCGGCTCACCAGGATACAGTTGGCTGAACACCACAGAATGAGTGTGTGCATGAACTGGAGAGTGAAAGTAAAAGCAAGGTAAAGGACACACATAGACCCCAAACGTGAAGCAACAGTTCATCCACAAATCTAATTCACACAGGTTTTTTTTTGTTTTTGTTTTTTTAAACACACACTTTAATCAGTTAATCAGTCAAGATATATTTGGTGGCTAAAATTTGCTTGTCAAACCCGATTATTTGGTTTCTGATATACTTATGTAGGGGTGGGCAGTTTCCATTTTTTCCATACCTTCATACTTTTAGCCACCTACATAAACTAGAGAAAACAGAGAAACACAAATGCTTATATTGAGAATTAAAGATATATCTGACAGTGGGGTAGGGTAAGATATTATATATAAAATATATTTATTACATTTGTTTTATTAGACAGATTTAATACTATAGTTCCAGTTTCTAAGATTGTTTTTTTTTTCCCAGTGTAGACCACATATCTAGATATTTTTGCTTATTTTCCAAATTTCAAGAAATCTTACTCAAGCTATATGTGAGTTACACACTTAAGCAACATACAGCCAAGATCATAATTATACTATGATTTAAATTTTGGCCATTCAATGCTCTACCAAATGTAAGTGTAAAGTGACCATTTGTCATACTGTGTCATACTATGTGTATATACACACTTAGAAATCAGCATTTGCCCAGAATTCCCATGTCATTGCATATCTAGTTTCTAGCTAGATTAACAACACCAATAAATTAACACCAATTAACTTAACAAGCAATCAATAGGGATTATTGTTATAAGCTTCCATTACTTGTTAGCTAAATTAGCCTTGTAGGTCCAGTGCAAAACTAACTTCAGACAGTGATTTACTACATTTTTGCACGTTTTATTTTTTGCCAAAATAACACTTTAAAGGCTTCCATCTGGTGCAACCTGCAAAGAGGGTTCTGAACTTTTGACCCAAGTTTGAACCCCAGTAATGGTGGCCATCCACAGCCAAGAGCACTCTGAGTGAACAAATGGCTTCCTCTCTTCTATCCTTTGTCTACAATGGCCCTGTCCAGTCAAGGGCATCTTTCAGCTCATAGAATTGAGTAGTCCTCTAAAACAGTTTAGCCCTTTTCTAGAGCATGAAAAGATGTAGTCAGTGTCTTACTAAATGCATCTGAGAAGAAACAAGGTTTTGCCTTTCTCCTCAAATTTGGTCGCACAATGTGGGGAGACTGAGAAAGCAGGTTGGAACTGGTAACCGTCAACATCATGGAGATAACTGGATGAAAAATTATAGACTGGATTGTAGACAAAATCCAGTTATTAATTAGACTACATTATCACAGTCCTTTTATGAGTCCAAGGCCAGAAAACCAGTCCTTGAAGGCCCTGTATATTAAAACTTCAGTGTACCATTAGGTCCCCAGTCTATACTACCTATAACAGACCACTGAGAAGTCAAAACAACCCATTTTTAATACATCATGTCTCTGATGTCATATTTATTTGTCTGCCTACAGCAGATTAGCCCCACCCAGTCATGCTAATGTCATAAGCAGCCTACACTGCAGTTCAGCCAATCAGAATAGACGTCATTTACATATACCGGTTTTAAAAGGTAACCCAAATCATTGGGTTCAAATGTAGGGGTAAAATACCAGACATAGGGATTTTTAAAGTGTTCACAAAAAAATACGTTATTAACTTTTCAATAGTGCCCCAAAACTCCTTTTACTAGTTCTTGTTGTTCACTGACAAAAACAGTGCAGAATGCAATCATCTCAATGAATGGAAAACATTTCACTCCTGCTTGAATGAAAAGCAATTTTCAGCTCTACAACACCACCAACAACAAAAACACATTTCTGTTTATCCGAAACTTCACTTTGCCCTTACTCACATTAAGACCCACTCTGCCTCAGTCTGTTGGGGAAAGCAGTGTGTGAACAGCCTTTGTAACCATCATGTTGACTACTGGCCTATACAATGAGAGGTTCCTGCTGGGTCCCCCATGGGCATCTGGCATTAGCGGGCATTTAGGCTGGCGCCATGCCACGATGGCTTTTCCTACTTCAAAGATGCTTGACGCGGCACTGCCTCACATGGCTGAACCACTAAGTATAATCAACCAGTCGAGACTGAGCAGTTTACAGAGCATCATATTATCAGTTCATTACCTTTATGAGGTACACATTTATGAAGCACTTCAACTAGGGCTGCACAAAATTGCGACTGTGTGTAACCACTAATGAAGAGGTACAGAACGGCAAACCCACACTGTGCAGCTAAAAGAAGGCTATATTTTCATAACCTATCATAGAACATTACACTACAAAGCCGGGCTTCACTTCAATGGACGTCGCCTGAATAACTGGCTGCTAGTGCACAACCAAAGCACTGAAGATGTGTGGAAGGGAATCAAACTAGCCAGAGTCATTTCTTAGCCAGTATAATCTGAAGCGCCTGCTTTAAAATGCATGGGTGTCGTGAAAGACGCATTCAGCTGAAGTGGATGAGTCAAACCGAAGCACTTAACAAAGCACAAGTAGCATTCAGAATGCTAACCAGAGACAAAAAAGAAAATACATGCCCACACAGCCTTGTCATCTTTCAGTCGTAGCACACCAGTGAGAGCTGGATGGGAGGCCTATCGTATTCTGCAAAGTGGTAGTTAATGACACCTATCAAGAGGTGTTTTTCCCATGTTTATTAAATCATTAAGAAAGGGAGGTAGGCTCTTGATTGCCCCCATCAATTAAGAGAACGTTATTATCTATTTTGACCGGACTGTTAACAATACATGAAAACAAACAGCCACTAATTTGTATTAGACAAATTACATCAAGCTATTTGGTGGGTACTAGCTTTCATTCACTGCTGGTCACATCAGCATACTTGGTATTCCTAAAGTGCTTTTAATCAAATACCACTATGAGTCAGGATTTACTCCCAGCTAGAAATGCACACAGACAGAAGTTTCTGAATGAGTCGGGCTGAGGTCAGGTTCAACTTTTACATTTGGCTTCTCATAGCCTGTCTACTGCATTTCTCCCACTTTTTTCCCCTGCTTCATTCATCCCTGCTAGTTTAATTATCTTTCCAATTTAGTCGTGTCCACTTCCACTCTCCAGGAATCAATCACATGACACTACCTGTGCTGGGGAAGTGAAGGCTTCCTCCAAGTCATGTGAAGTCATGGGGAGGGGTGGTAATAGGGAAGGGTGGTGAGGGCAGCTGGTGGCCTAGTGGTTAGGGAGTTGTCCCTGTGATCAGAAGGTCGTGGGTTTGAATCCCAGGACTGTTAGTGGCACTACTGAGGTACCCTTGAGCAAGGTACCGTCCCCACACACTGCTCCCCGGGCGCTGTGTTCCTGGCTGCCTGCTGCTTCACTTGGTGAGTGGGTTAAATACAGAGAAGAATTTTGTGCTGTTCACACTGTGTGCTGTGGTCTGTTCACGTATGACACAAGGACACTTAAAGGGCATGTGTGGCTTGAGATCTTGCATAAGCCATCAGTATTGACCAGGCGCTATGTACAAATGCTAACCTCAACAACCCAGCTGTATCCTTGCTAATGCAATGTTTATATATTGGCTCAATCTATAGGAAACACTACAGCCACTGCATCTTTTCAAACTGTTGCTAATAGGACGTCACTGAACAGCTCGGCATGCTTGGAGGAGAATGTTAACTGTTGATTCTGTTACGTCTGATAGCATCACACTGAGTGAGGAGCGTGAGGGCCATCCTACCCACCCAGAGAGAGCAAGGTCATCGCTGGGGATCAAAATTGCAAACACAGTTGCGCCATTTAGGAGCCCTTAAAAAGGTTTAGTCTGGCATGCTGGAGTCATGTATGCATGCTGTTGACATGATTAATCCTGAGGTTCACACGGTCCACATTCGTGAGAAAATAAAACACCATACTGATTCAGGAGAGGACAGTTCAGTAGAGCCAAATGTATTTTATGTTCAACATATTATTTGTAATATGCATTACAATAGAGTTTACAGATTAAACAAGTGAAGGCTGACATCTTGGTGTATCAGCACAGCACAGCATGAGAAAAGTGCAGTATGGAAAGTTTATCCCGACCTGAAACATTTAAGATCAAAACCATTACTTAATGAACTTGATAAAGCTGGACTACATTTTTGGACATCTGATTATTATGATGTTCTATACTTTGTCTACCTGTGATCTAAAAACATAATGCTATAAGGGTTTATTTGACTCTTTGGATGATTACATGCCAGGTTGAATTCTGTTGGAATTGGTTCAGTTTCAGACTCCGAACTTGATGTGTTGGACAAAACATTAACAGGCTGTATTCAGGTTGGGACAAAAGAATTCAAGCCTGATTAAAGCACTAATCCCAGCCATGCTGTGTGCCACCAAGTGGCAAAAAAAGTGGCAAGAATTAGGCAGCTGTGCATTGCAGGTGGGCCTCCGAGACTGGAGCTGGGAAACACTCGCTTACAGATTAGAAAAGAGCAATCCGCAGTTTAGCAGCAGTTCAAGCACGTTTGTGTTTTGCTTGTGCCTAAATGAAAAGCAGCACTTAGTATACACTATCGCAAAGCACGCGAGACTAATTTAAATTAAAACTGGAGTGCTTGACTTAGGCAGACATTATCTGCAGCTGGCTATTTTGAACAACCAAATCCAGTCTTTCACCTAGGTTTCAACCAAACACACCCTGCTTGGGCTACAACACCTTACATTATATTAGATCGACACAAATAAAATGATAAGTACATCAACTCATCTAATTAGCAAGTCAGTGTCAGCAGTGTTACCCTGGTTGGACAGAGACCTTGGAGCCCAGAGCCCCTTCTGTTAACTTTAGATAGTCAGAACCTCTAATTTCCTTAGACAGTGAAGTTAATCACTGATCACACTCATGGGCAAGTGCATTACACCATACAACAAAATATGCTAAACAAATAACGATCTGTCCAGCAGATATTTAGCAAAGTCAGTGTCACACTTCAGGCCCAAACTCTCTCCAGCATTGGAATGCTGCATGAGTGTTAATACTTGACTTTGCTCTAGATCAGTCATATTTTAGTTTCAATTTTTCCTCCTCGGTTTGTTTGGCAGTTTACATCGTCAGATGGTGGAAGTGGCTATTTGTCATTATTCCTTAAAAAAAGAATAAACTGAACTCTTTGTACATTTGTAGGCTCACTTTAAGGATAGACTAACTTGCTGTCTGTCTATATATGTATATATACACACACATCAACAACTATCCAACTGCACTTTATAGTACCTACTTCATTCCATGACATTTACACACTTCAATCTTGTTTACACTTGTATTTTTCTACATATTTTTAATACTTACTTCTAGCCCTTATTTTTCTCTTTAATTTATTGTGGCTATATCTCAGACATTTCAGGGGCACATTTCACTACACATTGTACTTGTATAACTGTATGTGACAAATAAAGGATCTTGAATCTACAGCTGCCAGCTGTGAACGTGCAACATGACAAGCAATTAAACACGAATCCTTGTTGTGATGGCTGGATGTTGGTGGTCCACGCTGGTTTTTTCTCTCATTTATAAAAACAAGGGCAGCCACAGGGACTGAACTTTTGTCCACTGAGCATATATTTAATTGACAGCCGCAAGAACGTGAGTAGAAAGTGGCCTGGCTTAAAAATAACTGGCCTCACCTTTAAGAGGCTGCTCCAGTGATTAAATCAGTACCTAGCTGAACACCTCAGCAAGCTCCTAACAGTTCACACACAGTGACTTTCTGCAAAGCATGTGAGACTAATTCAAACACTCATTAAGTAGCCTGCACGCAAGGGGCCGTTACAAAGATTAAATCGACCTTTATGAGTCATCATTGATTACAGTCTTCATTACAATCTTCATTCTCACTGATTAGTGCACTGTAAACACAGTTGCCCATCCATGGTCCTGGAGATCTTGCCTCCTATTCACAGCGTGCGCCCCCTGCACACCTTCAGTTCACACTGTCTCAGGTTCAAGGTTCCTTTATTGTCATCAGTAGCTGTGTACACGTACATGTGTGATGGGACATTTCTCCATGGACCACGGTGCAACAAATAGCAACACAACATTTAAGACTGCAAGTTACAACAGAAACAACACAAACAATACAATAAAACAAACAACGACTGCAACGGTAGCGCATGTAAAAGTGTAGTGTAAATGGGATGTAAACCTTCCAGAATGATTAGTTTTGCACCATAAGTCTGATTGCTGCCCAGAGGCAGTTGGCTGCATTGAGCAAAGTGCAGGGGATGACAGAAACAATACTATAAATAGACAACATAGCAACATGACAGTAGTGTTAATGGGATGCAAAACTGAAACAATACAGTAAGTAGACAATAAAGCAGTGTAACATAAAATGGGGAAGCGCATGTAAACCTTCCAGAATGAATAATATAACACTGCACCATATGTATATTATTGAACAGGAGACAGCACCATAGAACCACACTGAGTAAGTGTAGATTATGGCTTATCAAATCAAGTGACAGAAAATAAGAGTGCTTGTAGTGGCAGTAAACAGAGGTACAGTAAGGTGTAGGTGCTATTGAAAGTCCAGAGTGTAATATAAGTATATACAGTATAAAGTGAGGTAGATGGTGGACATTTAGGTCTCCTAATAATGGGACAGAGTTATTTCAGCTCCAGTTACAATTAGGGGTGGGAATTTAACGCGTTAATTGCGATTAATTAATTTGAAAACAAACAACGCGTTAAAAAAAATTACGCATTTAATCACACTGCATTCCAAGCAAAGGGGAACTTTTGTCAATGCACGATTTCCTGGTACACCGATTATATTGATGCAGACATCAGAGCTACAAAAATGGAAGAATCGGAAGAAAGCGCGTTGCAGGGATATTACAGTGGTACCCCGCATAACCACCGCAATCCGTTCCAGCGGCACGTTCCTTATGTGTGGAGTTCGTTGTGCGACCGTTCCAGGTCCCCGCGAAAAATCGAGAAAATTACCAAAAAATGAAGACACAGCAATGTTAATGGGGGTGGGGGGGGGGGGGGGGTTCACGCTTCAAAAAAACAAGGAAAAA
>JBBPCZ010000001.1:4351196-4366959 GCA_037974445.1 Brycinus macrolepidotus
CTCTCTCTCTCTCTCTCTCTCTCTCTCTCTCTCTCTCTCTCTCTCTCTCTCTCTCTCTCTCTCTCTCTCTCAGGGTTTCTGTTTTGGTAAAGCTGGTGAGATTCTGACCATGAGACTGAGGCACAGAGCCTTTAAAGCCATGATGAGACAAGTGAGGATACGTTGCGGCTCCTCTTCTTTCATATAATCTTAAAATGCTCAACTAATATGTTTTAGAGGACTCAAACAGATACTGCTTATTGGTCAACAGACGAATACCTGAAGTATGGGGTGGTTCATTTATAAATCTGAAGTTTATAGTGTGGAATTTTACAAGAACACAGTTCTTGTAAAAATGTAATTTTAAAAATGTAATTTTAGAAATACTACTAATATTTTAACATTTTAAATAATGTAATAAAAATACTAAATTACTAATATAAAAACATTTGGAAAATACTTGCAAATTTTAGTAGCTAAAAGGAACCCAAAAAATGTCAGTTACACTTTATTTGAACCAAACCACACAACACTGTTGTATTAATGGCATTAAGGCAATCGTATGACATGACATGTTGTATGTTAATGTTACGTTGCCGTTATTGGTGATTGTCATGACTGATACTATATTTGATGTTTTAACTTTATATTAGGATGTGACATTTACATTTATTAACAGACATATGCCATCATTAGTTGTCATGTCAGATTGGCATAGTTATATCAAGTATTATCTCTGTTTTTTGGACGTGGTTGTTTCATTAGATATGCACATGTATAAGATAAAAGCCTTTTTAACAGCAAGGAAACAAGTTAAAATGTTTATAGTAGTGACTGGAAAAAATATTAATATGGGATCTGACTGTTGGCCAAACTGTTAATCAATCAACCCACAAGACCGATCGACCCATAGTAGAGTACAGATTACATGTGGGGCTTTGTTGTGTAATTATGTGTATGTATTTCAGGATGTTGGCTGGTATGATGAACCTAAGAATAGCGTGGGTGCTTTGACCACCAGGCTTGCCACAGACACTGCTCAGGTGCAGGGGGTGAGGGTTTTTTTTTTTTTTTTTTTTTTTTTGCTGTCTTCTTTTTTAATCTACAATCCATCTTAAACCAGATTAGATTTGGCTGATGTCTGTATGGCTAAACAGTTCCTCTGAATTAGTGTCTGTTAGCCAGCCTGAAAGGATACTGTCAACGTCTTGCATGAAGTGTTTGCCAAAAAAAATCAAAATGCTTCCAAGAATCTAGAAAATGAGAAAAATGGTTATGTAATACATGAACACCAAAATAACTGGTATTTGTTAAGCATTGTCGAAGTCAAATCAAGGACGTCTGTGTACCAAAACATAAGCTAAAGTGTTCCTGCAATGTCTAAATAAAGGGATAAATGAACTAGTCAGAGGGAAATTTGTATCATAGTTGCTGTATTAAATTTTTCTAATGGAATGAAAGATATTTCATTAATATACTGTCAATATTCTTTGCACAGGCAACAGGATTGAGATTGGCTACATTTGCTCAGAACATAGCCAACTTGGGCACTGCGATTATCATTTCATTTGTATACGGCTGGCAGCTCACCCTCCTTATTCTGTCCATTGTGCCAATCATGGCTGTTGCTGGGGCAATTCAGATGAAGATGTTAGGAGGTCATGCCGTAAAAGACAAAAAGGAGTTAGAACAAGCTGGAAAGGTACAGTATTGTGTACAATAAAAAAAAAAAAAAAAAAAAAACAGTTTTCCTTAGTTTCCTTGTGAAAGCAAGGATGTCATTCCTCTCTCTTGCCCTCAGATTGCCACAGAAGCCATAGAAAATATACGCACAGTTGTGTCACTGACCAGAGAAAGCAAGTTTGAGACCCTTTATCAGCAAAACCTGATTGTGCCTTATAAGTATGTTTATCTGCATTAGTAGTATTTTCTTCTCATGTAGAATTGAGCAAAATGTTTAAAAAGGTTAGAAGTAACTAATTATAACGTGTCATGATAGATATCCAGTACAATAACATCATTTCTAAGATTGCTTTGGTTGTTTCTTCTCAGGAATGCTAAGAAGAAAGCCCATATTTTTGGCCTGACGTTCTCTTTCAGCCAAGCCATGATCTATTTTGCCTATGCTGGCTGCTTCAAATTTGGCTCATGGCTTATTGAGCAGAAGATGATGACTTTTGAGGGTGTTTTCCTGTGAGTGACTGAATTAATGATAATAGAGTTGTACCACTGTACTCTGTAGTAATTATTTCTTAATTCTGTCAGCTTCTGCTTATTGGAAATTTGGGGATGGTCTGGATGGAATGCCTACTTTAAAATTAATCCACTTCTCTTTATAAACAAAGTGCCCAGCACACATGCGCAGTATACAGAGAACATTAGAGACTGCTTCTGTCAATGAGTCCATAAAACAGTAGTAGGATATGGGTTCAAAGGCTGCCAGTTACCATGGTATCAAGTTAATGATTAGGGAAAGAGAAATGCATGCCACAGGTTAAGCTGTCTAAAGGGGAAAATTGAAAGTGTAATTTGGTAACTAAGGTGTTAAAGGTAGAGAAAGTTTTTCCCCCATAAATCCCATGTTATTGGCACTGTGCGAGTCACATGACTAGAGGTTATTTTATGCTCGTACTTTAAGACAAGACACAAAATTAGAGTGTTGCCCTGTAGGAAAAACTATTCTCACTGGTCTGTTCAAATAACATTTAGAGGAGCACCTAACACCTAAAAGCACATGTGTTAGAGTCCAGTAGTGTATGATGAGTATATAATGGCCAAAGCATACAGTCTAAAAACTGTGGAAGTCAACATTTAGTAGTCTAGATAGAAATTACGAGCAAAATGATAAATGTGAAGGGGTCTTAGTTCATCTTAGTTTTCAGAGATATTTGTGTCTGAAATATTTGTGTTTTAAGTAGGGGTAATGTACTAATGGTGGTATATTGTGTATTAGGGATGTACTTTTTTGATACAGGTTTGTGAGACAGTTTCACAGTGAATTTATGCAATAAAAATATGTACATAGTTACATAAATTGGAAGAGATCCCAATATATTCCTGAAAGGGACAACAGTGAGTAAACTTCAGAGAGCTTTTAACTGAAACCATTTTTGTGTATGTTTAAATTAACTTGTTTATTTGAATTTGTATATTGAAATAATTTAGTGAATAGTTTTTATCAGGCACATCATTTGTGTTGTGGCAAATTTTGACCTAAAAATAAAAGCAAATTGAATGTTAGTATTATATTTATATAAAATGTATTGATGTTCAAAATCCACAATTATGGTTTGTTTTAACAGTGTAATCTCAGCAGTGATGTATGGAGCCATGGCAGTGGGTGAAGCCAACTCCTTTACTCCAAACTACGCCAAGGCCAAGATGTCTGCCTCTCATATCCTAATGCTCATCAGCCGAGTCCCAGATATTGACAATGACTCAGAGGAGGGAGACAGGCCGGTACTGGGCTTTTTTCTTTCTCTCTCCCGCACAAACATCACATGAAATGAGACACTCCTGTCACTGCAGCTCTCAAGCGCTAATGTTTTTTTTTTTTTTATACTGCACTCAAGGCTCAACTTTATTTACTAACAATCAATATTTGTTGGAGGCCTCTCTATATTATGTCACTGTATTTTATTTATTGTCTTTCTGTTGGATGATTTCCATGAAGGCACCCTGCTGTGGTAATTTTAGATCTAGTTTTTCTTAAAATGTTTTCCATTCTCTATGCCAGTATGATTCCTTCTTTTATATCTTACACATGGGAAATTATAGTTAATTAGTCTGGATGTATAAATATCAACCGTAACATTAAAACCATCCACCTAATATTGTGTAGGTCCCCCTCTTGCCATGTCATTCTGACATATTTCTTTCATTTCCAGCATTAACGTTTTAGTAATTTGTGCTACAGTAGCTCTTCTGTGGGATTGGGCTAGCCTTTGCCCCCTATCTTGCGCATTAGTGAGTCTTGGGTGCGCATGATCCAGTTCATCAGATGTCCTTCCTTGGATCACTTTTGTTAAGTAGTAACCACTGCGTCCCGGGAACACCCCACAAGACCTTTCTTTTTTGGAGATGTTGTTTGACCCTGTTGTTTAGCCATCACAGTTTAGTCGATGTCGCTCAGATCCCTACGCTCGTCCATGTTTCCTGCTTCCAACACATCAGCTTTAAGAACGTACTGTTGACTTACTGCTGGTCTCTCACCTCTTGACAGGTGTCACTATAATGAGAGAATAACAGTGATTCAATTCATTTGGTTTTAATGTTATGGCTGATCTGTGTATGCAGTTTGTGCATATAAAAATCTTTAATTGTAATGCTGTTTTCTGCCATGTGCTTTCTGCATAGGATCATTTTGAGGGTAATGTGCGCTTCCAGGATGTCCATTTTAAATACCCATCGAGACCAGATGTGCCTGTACTCCAGGGTCTGCGGCTTAGGGTGAAGAAAGGGCAGACACTTGCCCTGGTAGGAAGCAGTGGCTGTGGCAAAAGCACCACCATTCAGCTCCTGGAGAGATTCTACGATCCAGTGAAGGGCATGGTGGTGAGTAGGGCTGAACGATACTGGAGGGAAGTCACACTGCAATAATTCTGGTTTATGGTTAATATCATCTCAGAAATGAAATGGAGTCAAAAATGTACCTAGATACGTACATAGATTAGACAGGTGACCTGTTAAAAGAACCAAAGCCACCAGAACAGCTTTATTTAATTGATTCTGCAAGTCTCAGAAACTGTACTGAAAGGATGGAAGCCAATTCTTTGAAAAGAAT
The DNA here is from genome assembly GCA_037974445.1 of Brycinus macrolepidotus. Classification (NCBI taxonomy): domain Eukaryota; kingdom Metazoa; phylum Chordata; class Actinopteri; order Characiformes; family Alestidae; genus Brycinus; species Brycinus macrolepidotus. The sequence continues at coordinate 4,355,959 of JBBPCZ010000001.1, forward strand.
TTCCACAATTGTTTCATCATAGGACAGAGGTAATCAGCCAGAAAAAATTATTCCATCCAGTCCTATCGGCAAAAGGCTGGTGTGGATGGAGATTTTCATCCAAAACAAACAGAAGCATACCCAGTTCATCATTCTTCAAACAGCTGATCATGTATGCTTCTGCTTTGCCAATATGAAAACCTGCTACCAGACTGGCCCTTTGCATACAAAGTCTTTTATTTTAAGTTTTTCCTCAAATTTGACACCTATCTGTGAAAACCTGTTAATGTTTAATGAATTTTTATGTTGTAGACTTATGTGACCTCACAATTGATGTATCACAGTAATGATTAAGAAACAATATATTTTGTGGCCCTAGTGATAAAACAGACAGATAAAAAAAAACACATACACACCAGACTAACTAACCCATTCACTCTTGCATTCACATCAGAATACAAAGTGAATGCACATGGCAAAGTACGAGTATCTTGTTCTTAGTCACATACAATTTGTCCTTCAATGTAGAGCAAATGACTGATCTGAAATGACAGTGACAGTCTCTCCCTCTCATTGAGAAGTTAATGAGTAAGCTCATGTAGTTAGAACAGAACAGAGAGGTGACAAAGATGAGATTATTACCACTTTCAAGGTCACTGATAAGATACATGTACAGCACACACACACACACACCCACCAGATGTAAGGATAGCCCTACCTTCAAAGGTTTTTTTATTGCTACGATTTCAAACCATATTTGAACATAAAGTAGTTTTTATTCTGGAATTCAAAAGGACAATAAATGAACCTCATAAAATACTGTACACCATATTCACCCAGCCTCCTGCTGATTCATCAATTAACATGACAAACTGAGCCATAAACTTGTAGATTATAGCATAGTAGACAGCATAATAATGTTCGTCCTTGTTGCAACTCTGTATAAACCCAATAGCACTCCATGGTGTCTTAAAAGGTAGTGAAAAGCATTCAGTAGAGCAGCATACAGTGTCTCGAAAAATCTGTTTTATTTAGCATTTCTTATGTTTTCAGTGATACATTGTATATTTGCATTAAAGATGTAAACTTCAAACTACGCTGAAGCACAGGCCTTTTTTCATCGGCAGATGCTGGACGATAACGATTCCAAGCAACTGAACATCCACTGGCTGCGCTCACAGATTGGAATTGTATCCCAGGAGCCTGTACTGTTTGACTGCAGCCTGGCCGAGAACATCGCATATGGAAATAACAGTAGACAGGTCACACAGGAGGAGGTTGAACGGGCTGCCAAGGCGGCTAACATACACTCCTTCATTGAGGGTCTGCCTCAGGTATGCTTAAAACAGCTACTTTTTTTCTTGCTATCTTTATCATCCCTGTACTTTCAGTTCAAAGGAAATCAATCCTATTGACATAAATCCACCTTTTACAGTATGCAAACTCGTCTGTTACACTGATTACAGGCATTATATATCCGTGTTTAACATTCAAACATTTAATAGATACTAAATACCGCACAAGTACCTAGTACAGATATTGGGATAGTACCAGCATAATTATGCATCAGAGGCAAAAAAACAACGAATCTATTCCTGCTCTGTACAAATCTATAATTGGTTTTACAGTGCCACGAAAACATATTATTTCAGATCTTCATACAAGATGGAATGTTAAAAACAATCTGGACAAACAAAAAAGATTTCATTTTAAATGATCATTTATCGAAGGAGAAAATCATTTTCTTTGACTTTCAGTCATTTAACCATATGTAGTTGGGCTCAGTCTGACTAAACACACCTAGGCTTGATTCTTGTCAGCCATATTGAATCTAAAAAGAGAACCTTTCCAGCTATGTAAAGTAGGCTAAAAGGTCCCAGACAACCAGCACACTATGCTGCGGTCAAAGGAAAATGCTGAGGAGCTGAGAAAGATTACCAAAATATTAGCTGGAAAGGGTTACCTAAGACTCTGTGACTACAGTAAAACATAATGGGAGCCATTATCCTCAAAGTGGTGAATCTTCCTCAAAGCAGTCAATTTAAGAGCACATCCACAACTCATCTGGGACACAAAAGACAGACATTAAAGGAACTGCAGGCTTCTCTCGCCTCAGATAAGGCCATCGTTCATGATTCCACCATTAGAAAGAAACTGGGCAAAAATGGTATCCATGGGAGAGTTGCGAGTTGACTGCTAACCAAGAGGAACGTCATGGATAAACTCCCATTTACAAGCCTTTTGTAATAATGTACTGTGGAAAGTAGAATGTTTCAGAAGACAGGGACCCAATTATATTTGGAGTAAAGCTAACACAGAATTTCATGTTAAGAACATCATACCAGCAGTCAAATATGATGGTGGCAGGGTGATGGTGCAATTATTTATGGAATCAAAAATTGAGTGTCCATTCGTCAATCCATGATGTGAAGCTCAAGCACAAGACAATCTGAACCTCTGAAAAGAAACTAAATTAAGGTGTTGGAGTTCTGACTTGAACTCCATTGTGATGATGTCGCAGAACCTTAAAAAGTCATTTAATTCTTGTAAGCCCAGGGAGGCTGAATTGAAACAATTCTGCAAAGAAGACCGGATTGTTGTTAATGCTAAAGTGGCAATAAGGGGCAGTTTTTTTTTATGGATGAAATGGGTATTGGTAAACTTTGACTGAGTACTGATGTATGGTGGTTTGCAGAAATACCAAACTCAGGCTGGTGATAAAGGCACTCAGCTGTCAGGTGGACAGAAGCAGCGTGTTGCCATAGCAAGGGCCATCCTTCGCAACCCCAAAGTGCTACTGCTGGACGAGGCCACATCGGCCCTGGACACAGAGAGTGAAAAGGTAAAGAATCACTCATGCTTCAGTCGTCATCAGTTTAATGATAAAAGGAAAGAAAAAAACTTTCACGCCTTTTGGTGATAACAGTGACATTTAATAATCTGCTGGGTAGTCACCAGGAACATTCTATTCTGTGTTAAATATATAACTGTCTTTTAGGGGTAAAAAGAGTTCATGTTTATTTACACAAAGTTAGATTTTCTTCCAAGTGTAGTTATCAAAACAAGGCTGGTTGAATTACACAGAACACTGGTTCAAGAATGAGGGTGATAACCTTGGGATAAAAGATTTTAACATACAGGAATGAGTATCCTGAACAGGCTTTGAAACTCTCATTCTTTTTCTTTCTGTCTGAGTAGATTGTGCAGGAGGCACTGGATAAGGCTCGTGAGGGCCGCACCTGTATTGTTGTAGCTCACCGGCTGTCCACCATCCAGAATGCTGACACCATCGCTGTCTTTCAGAATGGTGTGGTCGTGGAGCAGGGCACTCACCAGCAGCTCCTCAACCAGCAGGGGGCGTACTATGCCCTTGTCAATTCACAAATGGGTCCTGGTTAATAGAGCAGCTAGGGGCTGTACTGGAAGTCATGCATACACACACACAGGTAGAGGTAGGGCTCATTTTTGGAAAAAAGTCATGGAAGACAGGCATTTGTCATATAAGACAGGCATTTTGTGTGAGGGAGGATGACCTGGTTTAAGACCAATATTTTTATTTATTTGTACTGTTGATAGCAAAAGGCTGAGCTAGGTAAAGGTGGTGGGAGAAGAACACTGGAACACTGGAAGGCAGGTTATGCAAGACCAAAGATGCATTATGTTTCACTGAGTCAGAATAGCCACCTAATAGATTAGTCATTCATACATGCAACAGCACTTCTTACTGTAGCAGTTTAAAGAACATATTCATGCTTACTGTCATATACATACAACAGTGAGCCAAAAAGGAGATAATGAGAATAATCTGTATCATCTTTTATGTAGTGTAATTTTGGAATATATAGTGTCATTTTATAATAGAAAAATAAAAATCACTTGCCTTATAGAAACTTTTTTTTTTTTTTTTTACCGTAAAGGCCTTGACACTGGAAGTGCCCTTCAAGAATAGGAAAATACTAAAAAATAAATGTAATCATCATGCTTCACTCCTATGTAAATCAGCAATATGTAAGTAATGACCTGGCACTTATTTAGACTGGAACTAATATGGTGCATTGCTATACTCTGTTTGCACTGTTGTGTTACACGGGAGCACAGATTTTTCTACTGGCTCTCTACATTTGTGGATTTTTTTTTCTTCCTATGTTGTGTGCATTATTTTTTTTCTAATGCAACAGACACTAACATGTAACAACTCACATCATTTGAAAGAATAAAAACATTTTCATTTTCAATTTTATTGCATTGTAAAGGCTATTTAAGGTAACTACATATCTACAGCTATTACATGCATATTCATACTGGAAAACAAATGTTTCTCAACGAGTCTTATTACAGTGTTGATTATATCCCTTGGAGTTCTCAAAGCTTGCTACAGTGACCATGAGTGCTGTGGAACAGTTAACTCTTTAGAGTAATAAGTAAATTCCTTCCGATACAACTTTAAACGGTGCAGGTAGGCTGCTGACACATTCCTGGGCGATTCAAACGGGAATGACTGCATTTGGAAAAAATCATCACTCAACCATATTATCATAAGCAAAAACAGGCATTCATTAGACATTAAGTGCTTTTTTGTAACTTGTAACTTCTCTCTGCATTTCAGAATCAAATTTGAAGGAAAAGCCATTAGCAAAAAAACCATTATCATTCTATAGTCAAAGAGCCCTGAAAAAAAAAAGAAAAATGAGAAATTCAATACACCTTTATATGGAAGCATCCTATACAAATCTAGATAACAAATATTACAATTTTAGTGCTAAACTTACTGGTAAATTACACACTACATTGAAGTACATTGTAAAATTAAAACAGCATTAGGAAGCAGAGGAAACAAATGATATGGCTCAAATAGGCTGTATTATTGCAATACACATTGCTCCTGTTGATTACTATTGCATTGATTTGTGCATAATTAAGAACTTTTCATGCTTTCTGTGAATACAAGATATAGTGGCCGTTGCATTTTTTGTGCATTTGGTTTTTAAACCCACTACCTGTAGCAAACCAGGACCTAAGGAATCACTATGAGTTCCTGGACTGCCTTTATTGATACAGATAAATATTCTAAAACAGTAAGGCAATATACTGAATGCACATTGGGTCAGCTTATGTGTAGTTTTATTTTTCTTCAAACATAAACATGGTACGCTGAGGTGAGTAGGTCTGTCAAAGGAAGCAGATACTAAAGGGTTCCTGTTCATATATATATATATATATATATATGTGTGTGTGTGTGTGGCTAGCTCAAGTGGAATTAAACAAGAAAAAACAAAGTTTTTTTTTTTTTTTAACCCAACAAAAAGCTTGGGGGAAACTACTCGTTATTATTCCAAAATTCGACGATGCACTATCTCAGTAAAAGTATATGGACACCTGACCATCACACCAATATAACTGGACATTCTATTCCAATATCATGGGCATCAATATGGAGGGAACACATTTCCACTGCTCCAATGTGTAAAGCACGAGTGATGGTGTGTTTTACATCACTCCAGCCGACACCTGGCATTGCCCATAGTTTGGGTGGTGTACAGCTTCACGATTGAGCTGTTGTTGCTTCTATTTGCTACAATACTAGCACTCACAGTTGGCCAGGACAGATCTAAAAGGGTAGAAATTTCACAAACTGACTTGTGGCATCCTTTGACCGTGCCACATTGAAAGTCAGTGTGTTCAGTATGACTCTGAAGACTGCATGGCTAGGTACAAGATTTTATACACCTGTTAGCAATGGTGTGGTCTAAACACCTGAACTCAATAATTAGGTACGTCCACATACTTTTGGTCACAAACTTATCTAAAAGGTATTAAACCTTTCCAACTTCATCACTTTCTACTAATGATCAGCCCCAGTGAAATAAATTTCAATTGATGAGAATGAACTCATGATACCGATGATACGTTCAGGGTCACCAAAGCACCTTTAGGCTTTATGGGAGGACATTCAAGCAGCAGCTTTGTAGTCTTCTAATTTCAAGACAAGGAAAGGTATCCCATTTTTATCTGGTGAAAAAATATTCTAATCCATTCACAGTACCTGTTAGTGGTTGTTCAGTTCATTGAAAAATAACAATATTCCCTGCAGCAGAGCAACTGCGCTCCTGAAACAGAGGAGTCTAAAACGTCTAGCAGCAGCGAAGGAAAAGTTAACAAAACTTTTAGGAACTCGCTCAGAAGTCTTGTAATTCCACAAGAGACTTTCAGAACGAAAAAATTATTAATGAAACTAAACGTGAAGACACTTTGATCAGTGCTAGCTTATCTACATACATTCATTAATTGCTGATGAAACCATCAAGGCACAAATCATGTTGTAGCTGGGGTAATACTACAAGAAAAAAAACAATAAGAAAGGGACTCCATTTCCCAGAACGTTTTACTCTACAGCTGGGACAGCGTGGCGATCTGCATCATGTCATGGAAAGAAGTACAAATGTTGTGGAAGAACGTCTCAGCGTCTGTCTCTGGACAAGACTTCCAAGCTGAACAGGAAGCAACAATCCTGAAATTGGGAGCAGAGCAAAGCTTAACAGTACAATCACGCTCAGTGTCCACGAGTAAAAATTCAACGCCCAGCTCAACCTAAAACACACTGCCTCTCAAACGTCTGAGGCAATAATCTTTTTAATAAGTATCTTCTATTAGTTAGACTGAATTAAACGAAATACAAAGGTGAACTGAAAGAATATGTGCAATCCCTATGTTATATAAACATATCAGAGGTTTATATAAGCTTTGGGAAAAACATTTGAATATGTGCTTTTAACAGTACGTTAGGAAAGAAAACTGTCAAATTATTATTTGGCGAAACCTGCTCTTAATACCAAAAAAGTGTGGGAAGATACACCCAAAGTATTCACCAATAGCTGGTTTATTGTGATAAAAATCTTGTGCAAGTTTTTTTTCTTACTTAAAAGCAACAAAAAGTAAAAAATGAAATGTCAAAAAGAGTCTGTGTGTTCCTAATCCCTTTAGATGGGCAGTTTATGTCTAAAAGACGCACAAATACACTGCTGAGCTCACCTGTCATCACGGATGCGGTAGAAGAAACCGTAACCATGGTGCACCATGGGCGCGACGACCCCCAGAACAGTTGTGTATCCCACAAGGCTGGAGGAAATTACGAAGTTCCCTCCTCCACCACTGCTCAGACAAAAAGAGGAAAATGTTTAGCCATGAGAATTTCACAATATGAATAAAATACAAGTATTTCTCTTAAAGAGCATTACTTTTCCAATTTGTTATACGCCACGCAATCTATTAAAATACATTTGTGAATCAAAGTGACAGGATAAAAGATAAGCCTACATTGTTTTGGTCAAAATAATTTACTTTTATTAAATTACGTAAATATCATGATTCATCAAAACACTCACAGAAACACTCATATGGAATTGCTCCTCTGGTTTGAAAACCAGATATTACCAGATATTAGATAATAGCAGATATTAAAATATTAAAAATATACTTAGGATGCTACACAGAAGCTCGGGAGCGCGTTTCAGAAAACCAAAACATTCTGTATTGATGCTTGATTCATTAAAAAAAAAAAAAAAAAAGTGATCTATATTGCCAAAGCTTTATAAACTGGAAACTGATTCAAAAAACCAGCAAACTCCAGAGTGGGGTCCTTTGCTAATACTAAGCCCTTATATCTTGATTTAGAGTTGAACCCAGATATTATCTATAAAAGCACAGGTCAAGAACAAGGGCTGGATAAAGTTACAACTGAATTAATTCAGGTTTGGTCTAAATATGAGCTGCAGTCTTTTATCTTTCCTCACCTTACACACCCAAATGACATCTTTACTACTTATGAAACAAACAACATGTTTACAAATAACTCTAAACACTCTGAACTCTGTTTTCAGGGAACTAGAAGGGAGATAGCTTTGGATCATTTAGCCTAAAACCCTGCTGCAGCGCTCCCCAGGGACAGTGTGGATTTAGACCTGCTGCGTGAAACAGTTTTCAAAGCTTCTAGTAATTAACATTTTGTAACTGCTTTGTTTTGCCATCAGTCACTTTGGCCAGCTGGTGGCCTAGTGGTTAGGGAGTTGCCCCTGCGATCAGAAGGCTGTGGGTTCAAATCTCAGGACTGCTAGTGGCACCACTGAGGTACCCTTGAGCAAGGTACCGTCCCCACACACTGCTCCCTGGGCGCTGTGTTCCTGGCTGCCCGCTGCTTCACTTGGTGAATGGGTTAAATACAGAGAAGAATTTCGTGCTTTTCACGCTGTGCTGTGGAGTGTTCACGTACGACAAATGGACACTGTACACTTTACAAATACCCAACACAAATATTGAGACACTGTAGAGTTTTCAAAGTGATATTCATTCTACCAACCAAAACCCAAGCAGCACCAACCCATCTAACATTAACAACACATATTAGAGTACGGAATGGCTTTGTTGAGGCCAACCTCTTAGCGTAGAGAGGGTCGGAGTAGAGCTCAGGAACAGGAAGCCCCTCCTCCTTAGCGATCAGGTACAGGCCCAAGAGGTGCCTATCAAAGCCTGAACAAACAGAGAACCAGCATAAAGCACATACTGTGTAACACACAGATGTACAAGCTGGGATGAAAAGTGTCCTGACCTCTAGCTCAGGATATTATTATGAACAGGCATAAAGACTGACAAAGAATAATATTATTGATCCTATAAAGAATGCGGGATTTTGAGTACTGTTAATAAAAACACTAATGCTTTCAGATATTTAGAAGATCTAACAAGCAGAACACTGCCACAAACCTTTCCCCTTCTGTGCCTCATCCATCAGTTTATTGTGTTTGTTGAATGCAGCAAGAAGGGCTTGTCTCTTCTCCTCAGCCTGTAGATTAAGCCTAAAATTAAAACCACTTGACGCAAGAAACTTTAAAGAAACTTTGCAAAATTCCTCACCTCAAAATGTTAATCACTCATCCAATACATATTTGGTTTTTGCTCTTTGCTCCGTTAGATTTGCACTGGAGCAACGAGGCTAAAGGTCCAGTAAGTAATGGAAGCTCATAGCCCATCAATTAGTGTTGTGCAAACTGCACGTATGAAACATCTGATACCGTATAATATACTTTTACCTTTTAAAGTAAGTACAAAAGTACATCAGAACAGTGGCAGCCTGAATTTGGACTGTATTTTTGTCCACTGTTATAGAAAACAGTATGTTATACAGCATCAGAAAGCACATGATCATGTCTAATAGTTCTGTTAGCTTTGCAGTTCAATTGAAAAGCTAAAGAAACTTCATACGGCAAAACATGGCTTGGCTACATATAAAGTAAGGGGAATTTTTTGCAAATTTTCATTTTTTATTAGAGAGTGCCTATAATTTTACACTTACAGTTAGACATTTACACAAACCACGAGCTACAGTACGACACAGTATATATCTCATGCCTGAGAAAAGAAACAAATTTTCTTTTTTTTTGACTTTAAGAAGATGTGGGCTATGACTATACAATGTCACGTGTATGTTTAACTGTGTTAGCACAGGAACCTTACGCTTGCTGAGGGGTTCAGCATGGTTTTGCACCACTGCTGGGCTTCCACTGTGCACGGCCTCATGGTTTCTGTGCGGCCATGATAGAAACGGCGTGTGGTTGCTGTCTCATAGCAGCTACCAGGTCTGAGACAAAAAGATAAAAACATTTAGCAAAGAAATCAATTCAACTGAAGTACTGCTATTACAGTCCTCTGTCTAAGAACACCTGTATGTATTGTAACTCCTCATCATGAATTCTTTATGTCTCTCACTTTCCATGCTGTCTGTAGTAGGCTAACTGCATGGCCATCTGCACAAACGTGTCTGGGTGAAGCTTCCTCTTCTTAATGCCTGTTTTCCCAAAGGAGGTGAAGGCATAGCAGACAACCTGCAGATCCTGAGTCTGGAAATGTAAACATCTATTTTTAAATTTAATTTAAATAACTGCTTTTCTGAATGATATTGATCTGTAAAAAATAAATGATAACTGCGAATACAAATAACTACTAAGAGCTAATTCCAATGTTATAAATGAGCGTTTCTTGACTTTAAGTCATCACTGTCATTGGGTCTGGCTTTATGTGCCCTTAATGTCAGCATAATTAACTTTTCAATACAAATTAGAATTTTTTTTTGTCAGTTTGCAATAACTTAACATTTTTTTTTTTTTTAAAGCAGGCTTATTTAGAAGTAAATATCCCACATGCCTATATTTGTGATAGTATCAGAGACAGTACAATCTTAGGAATGAAGCTAAATTATGCCTATGTTGTACTGTCAGCACTAATCAACAACCTTTTCACTGTTGAACCTATTTTTGGACCAAAAGATTTTTAATGTGCTTTTAACTGTGGTTTGGAAAAGAAAGCTGTTATTGCTCTGGTAAAACTGTTCTTCATAAAGTATATGCCCAAAAGAATGTGGACACCTGAGAATCACATCAATATTAGCTTTGATGCAGCATTTTCCTAACCAATGGGCATCAGTAAGCCCCCACCCCCTCACCCCTTTGCGGTTATAACAGTCTTTACTCTTCTGATAGGGGTTTCCACAAGATTCTGGAGTCTGTCTGTCCGAATCGAGCCAAAACACTTTTGTGAGTTCATGCAATGGTGGCCAAGAAGGCCTGACTTGCAATTAACGCTTCAAAGGTGCCAGTTCAGCGTGGCTGAGGTCAGGGCTCTGTACAGGCTGCTAGAGTTCCTTCACTACAAACTCATCAAACCATGTCTTTATGGGCCTGGCTTTGTGCACAGGGCATCATGCTACAACAGGAAAAGGCCTTCTCAAAACATTCCAGTAGGTAGCTTTCTTCTGGAACCCACTAAACCCAGATTCGTTCATCGGACTGCCAGATAGCAAAACGTGATTCACCACTCAAGAAATTTCTGGCATACATTTCACAAACTGATTTGTAAAATGGCATTTGGCAGACGCCCTTATTCAGAGCGCGGCATCCTACACTGAACAAAAATATAAACGCAACACTTTTGTTTTTGCTCCCATTTTTCATGAGATGGACTTAAAGATCTAAA
>JBBPCZ010000001.1:4395141-4406134 GCA_037974445.1 Brycinus macrolepidotus
CACTTTCTGCCGTGACAATGCAAATTTCCCACTTGTGGGACTAATAAAGGATTATCTTATCTTATCTTATCTTAAATACTTGTTTGCTTTTGGAGCAAAACCTCATATCTTCAAAATGTTTACAGGAAAGGGAAAAACATTCAGAAATTTTAATGGAGTGAGAAAAGCATGGAGTGAAAATGGGCAGAGATGGATTTACTAGCCATAAATAAGCAAAAGTGTTTTGTACTACCAGCCTTTTGTTTTAACTGTAGTTTATTAGAAACCTGAGAGTACAGACCGATCTGAGGGAGGAACGGAACAAAAGAACAGAATGTAACTGCAAGTGTGTAACATAGACAAAGCAAGGGATAAAGAGTTCAAGGCATCATGATAAGAAGAAAAACTGCATGTTTCCAGCAGCTGGAGGTGATTTTTGGTTAAGAGGGCAGCTGGACCCCCTGTTGCCCCCAGAGTGGTGGGGACAGCTAGTCTGGCCTTGACTGGTCCGGAACCAGACCCTCCCCCCTACTCCCACATCTCAGCCTTAACCTCCCTTCTCAGAGAAAGTATTTAGCTCTTAATGGGACAGTTCAACCATAACCGCTTCAAAGCTAACAGCCACATTATAGCGCAACATTATGTTAAGGTAATTCAATTTGAGACCTTCATTAAACAAGGCTTTATGCAAATTCTTGATTCTGGTGTAAATACGGTTCACATTCAAACAGCAGCACGTGTCTGTTAAAATTGTGTGTTTGAGTGTGTCTTACCTCCAGGTCCAGAGGGTTGAGAGTGCCGTTGGCATGGCAACGGATTGGCCCATCGGTGATGATCTGCATGGCGTAGAGCAGGTGCTCCTCTTGGTGGCGACTGGGCCAGCCCACCTCCAGTATTGTCCCACTCAGTGAACTGGGACCTTTGTTGTGCAACTGAAGAGACAAAAAAACGAAAATTGTATTAGTCAGCTGGTTAGTGAAAGCTCCATCCTAAGGCATCATTAGTCAGATACTCACTAATTTAAAGGCATGGCTATTCAAAAACGTAGATAACTGAAGTATTTTACTTAATCAGGTGTTTGAAAACTGTGTAGATAGGTTAAAAAATGCAATAAATTGTACATTATTTTGGCATTTTAAAAACGAATGCGCTTGTGTAGTTAGGGTTGCTAAGCTTCTACTCGACAAAGGCATTTAGGGGTGGGTTCTACGGAAGGGAGGGGTGGGGTTGGGGGGTGGCAAATGCTAACACTTACAATACTTACAGGGTGCACTTGGTGGGAGGTGGGTAAAATGACATACTGCGATCAAGTTTCTCATGAATGAGGGAATAATTTGGTACATTTTGCTGTCCCTTCTTAACCCTTAGAGCTCGGAGTATATCAGTAAAATCTAATTTCAAATATAATCGGTGTAAATCAGTCTAAAACCGGTGTTTGTTCTCCTACACGCTTGCCGTTTGCTGCTCTTTCTCTCGGCGCGCCGCCGCTCGGCCGCTCTCCGGACCCCCTCCCTCTGCGGGTTTTCCCCACCCAATTGTGGGCGGGGGCTATCCTGAAAGTTCTCCCGGTTTCAAAGATCTTGTATTTTTTTGTTTATTTCTAAGACCTAAAATAAAGGAAATTTGGACATTTTTGTTCTGTATGTTCATCTGCATGTGACGAGATTTTTAAAACCCCAGTAGCAGTTATTATTACATGTTTTTTAAAATACAGTAACTGTGGTTCTACGTGACACAGGAGCACCAAACAAAGCTCAGCATGACGTCTCCTCGAGGGAGCATTTACACAAACTCATAGCAGTTTATGTCAACAACCAAAAGGCCTCTGGGACAAGCCAATCTGTATATTAGAGCTTGCTATACCCCTTCCCACTACTTTCTTAAGCGCAAGGTCAGTGGTCAAGTCTCTCTTAACCTAAGCGAAGGCCACCACACTATTCTGAAAAGAACCTCTCAGGTATAGAATGTGCTGAGTTGGAATCAGTTCAAATCAGACCCCGGTGCTTAGCGTTAGCATCCAGCCCTGCTTGGAATGGAATGTAACCTGGCTAAGCAAAACACGCTCGCACTCCAAAGGCTGACATGAGGAAGCCAAACAGCGTCTGGCTAACATTACAGCCAATTAAAACAATTATTAGCTGCAGGACAGGCCGCGCTCACTGCAGCCCGTTCTTGGCGGAAAGAGGGCCACTTTATTTTTCGAAGACAAACAAGCAATAAGAGAAATAATCCGTGACCACGGGACACACTTTTGAAGTCTGCCTCTGCTTTTGAATATCCTCTCTGTTTCCCTTCAGACGTTTATTTTGTTTGAGACCTTTTTTTTCAATAAAGGTCTCAAACTAACCTCTCATCTAACGTTAGTTGACTCGGATTGGAAATCAAGTGGCTTGTCAAATTGAAACCTGGTTTCCAGAGAAAGATGAGCTTAAACGTCCCGCCCGTCTTATTCATTCCATCTCTCTTTTGGAATTACTGACATCTGCCTGCAGGCAATTAGATTAGGCTGACTCTGCAGTCAACAGTTGTTAATAATGCCTTGGCCAGTGTGGGTGCATTAGGAGTGTATATCTCTGACCTCACAACAACTCTAATAAAACATACAAACGTGTCTGTGCACGTTTTGTTAGTGGTATTTACTACTGGTCTGGATTTCTTTGATCAGGCTCTTTACTGTCTCTCACTTGTGCTCTTTATAAAGCATGCTACCACTCTCTGGTGCTTCTGTGTAGCTCTTCCCTCTCTCGTTATTCGCTTCTTTTACCTGCTTTTCCTGCTGAAGCAAATTATTCTCACATGTGATGCACTTCCTTCTGGGCTTTGGCCACCTCGGTATGTGTGTGTCTGTATGTGTGTGTGCCTGTGTGTGTGTTTGTGTGTGTGATACCTCGTAGATATGCTGGACCTGAGGGCCGATGTCATCTTCTCTTACTGGCTTCTCCTTGGGCTCCCAGCGAGGGAATGGAAGAACTACCTGAGCTGGGAGAGACACACTGTAAGAAAAACAAGAGAGAGAGAGAGATCATTCATTCATGTTATTTCATATAAGAGAACAGAAATGTATAAGTAAATGAGCTCCCCTTCCAAAAAAAAAAGTCAAATGGATCTCTACTATTTGGTTAGGTGTCCCATTACTACAATAACAGCATCAATTCTGATAGGTAAGGATTACACCAGTCTCTTCCAGCCCACTCTTCCTCTAACTTTTGGCTTCATGTCCAAGCAGAGCACAAATGACACTCCCAGATTCCAGGATGACAACTCCATAAACATTAATCTCAGTTCTCAGTGTGGAAAAGCAGGTGAAATGCCAAAACAGGCACATAGGAACTCTAGATGAAATGCACACCGAGAAGAGTGGGTGAAAATGGACAAGAACTGTTTCAAGAGGCCTAGTGTAATCCTTACCTTGACAGGATTGATGTGGTTATTAAAGGAATGGTTTGGCAAAAAATTTAATTCGCACAATTTTCCACTTACCCCAGATGTAGTCTATCAGCTCAAATATGTTTGGAGTCCAATTTTTCTTCTTTTGTTTAAAACCAGAGCTAGGGAGCCTAACATTGCCAACACTACAAGTCAATAGTCACCCAAATATTTTCTGAAAACACATTTCAAAAACTTCTCTTAAACTACAACCAGCTCCTCACTAAAGTGGTGCAGACTTGTCAGTGTGGTATAGGACATGGTATGACTTAGTGCGAGCTATAAAAGCTGATCTTGCATTGGATTCCTCTGTTTAAGTGATGGCCGTTGGCATAGAAACTGATCCTAGATCAGCACTCCTACTCCTGAAGAGGCTGCCTGCAGCGCTCACCTGATGTTACTTCAGATTTATAGCTTACAGTAAGTCACACTGTGTCCTGAACCATATCTACAAGTCTGCACCATCTTCATGAAGAGCTGGATGTGGTGTGAGTAGGTTGAGGGAAGTTTTGGGGATGCATTTATTGAAAAGATTTGGGGGACTATAGACTTCTATTGTTTGTTAGCATCATTAGCCTTGTAGCTCCAGTTATGAACTAAAGAAGCAAAATTTTGACTCCAAACATTTCTATGCTGATCGACTACATCTGAAATAAGCGGGAAATTATGTAAATCTGACATTTTGCTGTACTAAGTCAAGAGGACACATAATTATTACAAAAGAAATGCGTGCTTGTTTTGTCCAGTGAGTGTATAAAACAGCAGTAACTAATAAACCTAAAAACCGACTAACAAAACTAACAGAAGCAAAGAACAAAAAGTCTTCATTAAAAACAAACAAAAACAGCAGAAAGACTCTCTTTTCAATGGAAGAAACTGTGCACACACAAAAGATCTATTCTTTATGGATTTTAAGAGTTTAAGTTTTTTCATTCTTCTTTCCAATATTTACACAAATGATATTGTTTTTCTGAAAAATGGATAGCCTGAATACATTTTGAAAATCTCATCAGTTTGGAGGGCTTGTCTATGAGGTGTTCTATATTCATGTGAAGAAACAGTTTTACTGAAACACAGCTATCAGTGTGATATATGTTTGACTTTTTCCTGTTTTGCTCCACATCGGCCACGACCACATAGGAAAAGTTCATCTCCAGCTCTCAGAAATAGCCGAGCGGAAACTTGAAAAGCAATTCCAGCACTACACCCTTATATTCACAGGAAGGGGGAGGAAGATTTATTTACAGTCTTTATTATTCCTATTATTCATTTTTTTATTTCACCTCTTGAATTCCCATCACTACTGCTGTGCACTGTGTCCTGTTACTCCCACTGTTTTCTGGAACTCGTAATTATATTGGATTAATACTGGTGGTTTATTTCACTCAGCTACATGAAAGCTACCCTAAATGGAAATAAAGCTACACTACTAGTTATACAGCAAAATTAGCTCGACACATCGAAGCTCCTTCAGAATTGATGTCTTTGAGGGTTATTATTATAAGGGTTGCAATTGTACATTATATGTATAGGATTCTCAGGTAGCCTGTATCTACCTCCTACAAATGCTATTTGGTTGTTTGTGTTTTTGATGCATTTTTCCAGAAATCACTAAGAATTTCAGTAAGCAAATCACCTACCATTGCCATTAAAAACTACACAGCCACAGTGGCCTCGAAAGTAACCTCGTAGGGGCTCACGAAAATTTTTAGAGTTACATTAACAAATTCTAAGTAAGTTTTTCTGGGATACAAAGTTTTCTTATTACAGGACAGAGGGAGAGTGAGAGAGACAGAGAGAGAGAGAGGAGAGAAAGACAATGTTTACTCACCCTCTGATGTCCACTTCGGCTTTTGCAACCACGTTCAGAGTCAAATTCACAGAGTTACTCTTTGAATTATCTTTATTGGAGCTGTAGGACAAAAAGCAAAGACATGTTCAGAGATTATTCTCCTTCATACTGTATGGACATGGTTAAAGACACCATTTCTGAGTCGGCTGAGTTGAGAGTGTTTATTCCCACTGTTTAGCACAATACAAGCAGTTTTTGGTTGCAAGTGTCATGAAAAGTGTCATGTAAAATTCTTGTGGGCAGGAAATTACTTTTTTTTTTTTCCCCCCCCAGTTTTTACCCAATTTAACTGTGGCTTGTCCCGCCCGGTAACTCTGAGTGCTCCTATTAAACGAAACTACAAAGCTGGGAGAGTTATGGCTAGCATGTACATCTGATTGCATGTAGCATCTTTTCCAACTGACAAAGTCAACGGGCAGCTCAACATACTGCTAACCACTAATTACTCTTACATCTACTAACCAATGGGGTTCATGAGAGGCGAGGGCTGGCCATCTTACCAACCCACAGAAACACTTATTATGATTTCTTGGACTCCTTAAACCAGAAGCTCTGAACATTTTCTCTGAACCTTTTCAACTAACCAACTCACTGACCACTTTATGAACCTTAGAGTAGCCACCTTATAGCAGAAGATTTGTTAGCCATCCTCTATTCAATTTGTAATTAATCAATTTCTCACCATAGGACCACCACTGATCATATATTATTTGGGTGGTGGACCATTCTTAACACAATGTTACTGGGGATTTCACTCATGTCAGTGCCTCTGCTAAGTTAAGAGTGATATGCCACCCTAAAAAAAAACAAAGCACTCTTGGACACCTTTTTAACCTTTGATTTAGTAAATCTACAGCTTATCATGCAAACTGTGCTTAACCCCACCTACTAACTGCTAACTGCACTAACAGAGTGAAGTAATCATGTCAACACACACAAGAGAAAAGGGAAAATGAAGGTTCAATGATGAAGAGATAGAGGTGTTAATGAATTAAGCTCTTTCCCACCAGAGAATTCTCCAGGGTTGTAATTCTATTCCAGCTGCAAAAACAGAGTTTATGAAACAATAACACAGACTCTGTGTACACTTTGACTGACATATTCTACGCCATGTCTTTTCACACATGTATATCTGATCCTTGGAGCTTGAACCATGTTATTCTGATGGTAAACATTCCTTTAGTACGTGTTTGAGGCTCCATCTCACCGCTGTGTCTGCTGTGAAAGGAAATCTCTCAATAAAACAACCTCTTTTAATGCAAAGTTACACCTGGTTTAAAAGGACACAGAAAAAAAGGCTGCCAGTAGCTGTTCAAATGTTAGTAAATCGAGTAGAATGTGTAATCAGTCCCACATGTAACAGCTCCAAAAGTATCTCCAAAATGGTCACTTTACAGGAGTAGGCAAAAATGTTCTTTATTTGTAATGTTAATGCAAAGTGTTTGAATTCCAAGATATTTAAGAGCATTTCTATTGGTTCAGTCATCATGAACATTTCATACAGTGCAAAGGGCAGCTGCTGTGTTCAGATGATGTAGAAAAATAAAAGAAACCTCCCAAAAACAAAGACAGTACACATGCGGCCCATAAACTTTCAGACATAACATGAAGACAGAATGCGTCTGATTAGTGCTGTGGTGCCGAAGTCTCGGTTCATCGGGCTCTGAGGGTGAGACAGGGAAGTGTGTGTAACAATGGAGTTTTCAGCAAAAACTGTCCATGTGCCAAAGTTCTTTGTGTCAACCGTCTCGCCGGTCATTGTATAGAGAAAACCACAGAACTCCAAAATAATCAGATACACACACACACACACACACACACACACACACACACACACACACACACACACACACACACACACACACACACAGGTTAGTAATGGAAATACACTAACAAATACATTTACAGATTGAAAAGAAGACCCAACATTGCTGTAGCTATAAAATAATCTCTCTCCCTTTGTCTGTCTGCCTCCCTCTCTCCCTCTCTCTCTCTCTCTCTTGTTTCTTCTCAAGGTAAAAAATCATAGGGAAGACATGTAGCTAACATAAGCCACCTGGAAAATGTTCCATTCTCTAGAGATAACACACACATACACACACACACACACAAACACACACTCCCCACTGTGTGACCCGGCCTTGGTCTGTGCAGTGGAGCAGCATTTGGGGTCTGTGATTAAACCCTCGGGGAGACTCACACACACACTCTCACACACACACACACACACACACACACACACACACACATACACACACACACATACACACACACACACACACACACACACAGCACTCCGCCAGCCTCCTTCAACAAGTCCACAAACACTAAAGCAACATCCTCTCATAAAGCACTCTGACTCTGCATGTGTTTGTGTGTGTGTGTGTGTGTGTGTGTGTGTGTGTTACAGAGTGCGATAGCAAGACGCAACACAGGATGGAGTGTTATTGTAACACACTCTTAAACACCCCTAAAGAGCACAGACAAGGACAAGCAACAGAACAAAAAACGGTGTATTTGAACATGTGTGAGAGACTGTGTGTGTGTGTGTGTGTGTGCGTGTGCATGTGTGTGCATGCGTGCATGTGTCTATGTATGTGTGTGTGTGCGTTATTAGTATGTTGCTGTATCCCAAGCCTTTCCTGTAATAAAGCAGCAATGCGTTCATCTTGGAGCGACCAAAGGACCAGAATGTGTGTTTTCTGTGTGTTCATGTGTATATTCTGTGTGTGTCTGAGTGTATTCTGTGTGTGTATGGGTATGACAATAAAGCTCTACTTGCCTTGACTTGACTTGACTATGTTTCATGCATCCTCACAAACACTGGCCTTCAGTGAAGTGTCAAATGTCTTATTTTTCCAACGAAACTGAAAAAAGTTACTTGAACCATAAAGCAAAATGGAACCATACTCATTACAAGAAGGCAAGGAATGAAACAGACTGTGCATTTCTATCTGCACGCCAGTACAGTGATAAACTGCATGTACAGACAGTGTATCACTGTTTATCACTCTAACAGAGTTAGATAAAACAGAGCTGTACCTGACCACCTGCAGCTCAAAGCCAATGTGAGAATCTGCGTCCTCCAACCGCCGCCCAGAGAACCGCAAACCAACAGACACCTACAGAGAAAGACAAAACAATGGATAGGTAAAAAAAACAAAAAAACAAACACATGTAAAGTCTGTAGTTGTATAGTTATTGTTATCATTTTGCTGTACTATTTAAATGCAATAACATAATTACATCATTACATTTACTTTTGATTTATGTTCTGTATTCATCTTCAGGAGCCTACTCTCCTGAGCACATGGGACAAAGTCAAAATTATGCTGAGTAAGTGGTAGCCATGCTCCCCTTCTCCCTTACAGTTTGGTAGTATCGTGTAATGGGGGAGGCCCAGCTACTGGCCATGAATAAATTAGGTAAAAAAATTTTGTAAAAAAAAAAGAAAAGGGCTCTTATGTCATGACAGCTTTTGTCACATGTGAATAAAGATGATTACAGTATCTGTCATGACTTGCGACTAATGGTAACGTGACCCTTGTTTTAAAAAACATATTCTGTCAACTTACGACAGAATATGACATCTGCCACGACATGTTTATAGCATGTTTATGTCAAAGTAGCAGAGTGAAGTAATAAAACTACAACGTGCTTTTGCCATCACCAGCAGTAACTGCGACTTCTAAATTTTTAGTGAAGTCTGTAAGTGACAGAACCCCCCCTCTGGGACAGGCCCACAATCCTGCCATGATTAACACAGCAGTGTTGTTTGGGGTTGGGGGGGGGGGTTGCCATTCACACTGCTTTCTGTACTGGGACAAAAACAAACTCAATAACAAAGTGATTTCCTGAAACCTATGGCATGTCACTTGCTCACAAAGCTATGTATGCCACATCCATCTGTTTCTTTCTCTCTCTCTCTTTCTCTCTCTCTCTAACTGTGCCCATATGTTGCAGTTCATTAGTGTGCCCATGATAATGGATGCTGGGCAGCCTAATGAAGGCCAGCTCCGTGGCTAAGGGCTATACGCTAACTCTGAAACCCCATAAAACAGGCTCTACAAAGCCTGCCCCATAACAGACGGGTGAGAGGAACAAGTGCCGTTAAACTTTAAAGAGCCAGCCGGCCGCGGAGCCCCTCTTTTTGTGGTCGCACGCTTTCAGTGAGGGGAGAGAGAGAAAAAAGGCACCAGAGAGCTGGTAAATCACAAACGTCCTGCGCTGGAAATGAGGACCACGTTTTTGCGACTGCGTGAGGCCAAAGCGAAAGCGAACTTCATCAAAGTTTGGGTTTTACAAGGATTGCATCGTATATTTCCGCGGCGACAGTAATTGTCCAATTACACTAATGAGACGGTTACATTTGAATCAGAAAGTCTTTATGAAACACAAAACAGATTAGGACACTTGACATGGGAAAATGTAAAAAACGCTCGAAGACACGAACTCACACTTTGTTGAAGAGAGAAAGCCATCATTTGGTAGATGCTTTTATCCAAAGCTACTTACAATTTTTTTGTGTATCACAGATGTAGGCAAATGTAGAGTTAGAGGAGTCTTGCCCAAGGACTCATATTGGTGTGGTGTGGTGTGGAATCAAACCCCACTCTCCTACTTGGAAGTGACGTTCCGCACTATACCAACCAACCACACTTCCATGTAGTCAGTAGCAGCTCTGTGGTCAGAAACTGACCAATGTTGAATCAGGTAGGAGGCTTATTAATGTATAATCAGTGGCCACTTGTAATCAGAAGCACTTGTACTTCTACTCATTGGCCACTTTATTAGAAACACTTATCTTGCGCTTCCACTCGCCGGCCATTTAATTAGAAGCACTGACCTTATAGCTCCACCATATAGGTGTGCAATTACAGACTATCCTCCTAGTATAGCCTCCTACCAGATTCATCATTGGTAAGTTTCTGACCACAGAATTGCTACGCAGTGTGTGTGTGTGTTACTGGAACGAAGTGAGAACGTGAAGGTGAGAGAAATTAATGTAAAGCAGATGGGCTTCCCATGATTTCAGTGTTCCTCAGAGACAGGGTTGGGTCTGATAGAGCGATAGACGCTAGAATGCTTTAAGAATCAAGTGGTGCCATTAACACCATCAACAGTCCCTTTTTCCAATAATTTTTGGGCAGAGACAGCACCACCCTAATGAGGGGCGAGTGTAAAAAGTGTGGGAGATATTAAAACAATGCGCTCTATTTAAGTGACATTCATTCACAGACAGGCAGGGGAACATCTGTCTTAAGTACAACAATGAGAGCATTCTTCGGGCCAGTCTCTGCTCATTAATAACTTTGGCATGCATGATTTATGAATTTCAGGGGAAACTTCACGAACATCCAACAGTCTAACAACCTGCAAGTTATAATTTTAGACAAATCTGTCTGTCCGCAAGTTATAATTTTAGACAAATCTGTCTGTCTGCTGGAGGCGTTACCACTTTTCAAACCTTTGCTACACTATAATACATTAATTATAGAGCAAAAGTTGCATTAATATTCAGTACTCTCCAACATGAGTCTGCACTTTCAACTTTTTCTGATTGTTTCTGTGATAAAACATGACAAATTTCTGCAAAGTGGACTATATAGGCAACAATAACTTCACTCTAACAATAATCTAAACTTACTGACCATTTTATATTTTATCAGCTGTATTATAATTACAGATTGCACTCCAATTACAGATTGTACATCCGTCATCAACGGGGAAAGTATA
>JBBPCZ010000001.1:4406234-4421504 GCA_037974445.1 Brycinus macrolepidotus
GGTGGCAGTAGGGGTGGCAAAGCTTTCTTTTAGGGTGGCATTTGCCACCCTATGCCACCCCGGTAGATCCGCCCCTGGCCAGGAGGTCACTACGTACTGGAATGCCAACAGTAAAATTTGGAGGAGGAGGGATAATGGTCTGTTTTTCAGTGCCCATTAGTTGCAGCGAAGGGTAATGTTATTGCAACAGCATACAAAGATATTTTAGACAATTATATGCACACAATTTGTGGAAAAATAACAACTTTGTGGAAAAAGGTTGGGAAAAGGCCTCTTCTGTTAATAAACAGTGTTGACTAATAATCATGAGTGACCAATGACAAATTATTTACATTTACAGCATTTGGGAGACGCTCTTATCCAGAGTAATGTACATCTGTGTTTTGTAGTCCACAAGCAAACACGCTTCTCATTCTAGTAAGCCTAAACTTAAAATAAGAGCTGCTAGTAGACTAAGATTCTACCACAGAAGACGTTAGCACTCCACCAGCGCCCAAACACACATAGAAGACCATTTTTTATCATAGGACTAACTGTTGAAGCCCTATGATACTGCATAATGTAAACATTTAGACCTCTCCAAGCATATCTGCCATGTTTATGGGATTTTCCAGTGAAGGAAAAAGTGATTAAGAGACCATTTGGAATACGATGCAGGACGAAGTCCAGCACAGCAACCCTGCCATGACTCCTCCAGTGTGCAGCTATGACCAGCATATGTATGCTACACATCTGTGTGTGTGTGTGTGTGTGTGTGTGTGTGTGTACTGGCACAACATGCTTTTAAGGCAGGAAGCAGTCCTGCTGAATAACTTAATGATGTTTCTCTGTCAGCCTCGTTAGTAACGCTCTCCCATGAAAGGGGTAATTACCATAGACAACACACACACATACATGCACATACACACTAACACACATATACACACTCTAGTGCCCAAGGGATGACCCCTAACCTTTGCTCTGACCCCAGAAAAATTCTTCCTTAGTTGCAGTCCATCTGCCAGCTACAATTACTGCCCAGTGCTCAGACTATTAGTGGAATCCTGTGTGTGTGTGTGTGTGTGTGTTCATTTTATTGTGCCATTCCCAAACAGGGTGATTCAGACTGTACAGTATTTGTTCAAACCTCTCAAACACAAGACTGTTATATCACTATCAGTGTTTCAGCATGGAGCCCTATAATCTGTACTGACTCACACACACACACACACACACACACACACACACACACACACACACACACACACACACACAGCAGGGTTTAATTCCATTGATGAAGATGAAACAAAACCATAAACACGAAAGAGGAGACAGGAACACAGGAGATTTCCGTTTTTTTCTCTTGTGTGTCTAATGTCTCTCTCTCTCTCTCTCTTTCTCTCTCCCAGTAGAGTTTGCATATTTATTTTAATAGGCTACTCTCTTGTTATTACAGAATTCCACACTTTAGTGCTTTTCGCCTTTCCAAAACCTCTACCGCTTTCTTCTGCAGGCCAAACCTATCTCACACACACACACACACACACACACACACCCCTACCAAAACGTCTAAAACACAGTAGGTATATTTACAGTAAGGCCCCCTCAAAAGTGCATGTGGGATCAAGAATCTATCCATACACAGGGACAAAAATACAGGGCTGTGTGTGTGTGTGTATGTGTGTGCGTGTGTGTGTGTGTGTGTGTGTGTGTGTGTGCGTGTGTGCGGCTTGGCAGAACGTATGCGAGTGTTAGACTTCGGAACTGCTCTGTTATTGTGGAAGTACACAAGCCCCCAAAACACGATTTCACTCTAGTAAAGGACAGGGCTGCATTAAAGGGCCTGTATCATAGTAAATCATGGTAAATGTCTTTGCTTGTACTTTGTAAACAATGTTTTAAATTTTGATGAATGAACCTATAGACACACTCCAAAATAATTTATTTTAAAAGCTCTTTAAGTTGATTTGCAGTAGAAATAAGGCATATTTTTCTCTCCTGCAAAGTTACCATTTTGGAGATACTCGTTTTTTCGGTCAGCAACGACATGATCGCTCATTTAGCCCACAGCAGTTTAGCTGCTCCTCACAGTAAAAGGATAAGCAAACTTACCAGGCAACCATGATGTCGGTGTTGGGCATGTGGCAGGACTTGTCTTCCGGGTTGAGGATTCTGGGAGTCAGAAGCAGCTGAGCATCCACAGTAACCACCGGCCTCGCCCTAGTCATCACATTATAAGGAACATCAAACACTCACAGTTAGCGTTAATGGAGTTAATGCGGAATCACCTAATCAGTTTTATTTCGCCAGGTGTGCTGCATCTATGAGCAACTGGCCTAGGTGAGTGTATGCCTTTTATCAAACATACTAAATGGGTTAAGAAATCATGCTAGGCTGTTAGCAGAAAATATGTTTATATTGTGCAATCCACAAGAATAAATGAATAGCAATTAGGTAATCATATTGTAATAGATAAAGGTATCATAATACACAAACATGGTAAATGGTTACACTTGTACTAACAGGCTAAAATGTTCAGTATTAAACATTTATCAGTTCATATGTGTGTGTATTAGAACAAGGAATTACTCAACAGCAGAAAAGCATTGCACTGAGTAGCGGAAGCTGCCCCTCCAGATGAGGTAACGCTAACAATGGAGCTAACCTGGATAGCTTTAGATGGTGACATCTTTTACGCAAGGTTTTTTCTCCTCAGTGATATGATGTACCAAAGTGGTAGTCAGTGTAACATTACAAACAGAGAAATATCCTCTCACAGTTTTGGGGTCCAGCTAACAGCAGCTAGAGTAGTTGGCCTGGTTGCAGCTGAGTTAACCCTGTTTTCTCAGTCACATCCCTACCAACATGTCTTTGGCAATGCACTCACATCGAGGCACTTGTAGTATAGTATAATAGTATAGTATAAAAGTATAAAACGAAACACAGAACACAAACATGAGCAAGACTGCTGCACTTTAAATTTAATAGGGTTTCATTGAATTTGCCCTGCGTATTTACTTCCCGACTTTATGTGATGCAACGTAACGGATACCCAAAGAGTGATCTCATCCTTTGAAAACCGTCTGGAATAGTGATACAATATATTGCAATACATTGTGCAATGACATGGATACAGTCATCACTCCTTATGCTTACTCAGGGTAGCGTGGGGTGCTAGTGCCTTTCCCAGTGTTCACTGGGTGAAGGGTGTAGAAACACCCTGGACAGGTCGCCAGTCCATCTCAGGACAGATACAGTCATTGTGATTCTTATTTGATGTTGGTTAGAATATTGTGAGAATATCAAATTGAATTGCAAGCTTAATGCATCACTACACCCCTAATAGTGAATGTGGGACTATGCATACACCGTATATCCAGACGGCTGATCTTCTAATGTTCCTTAAAAAAAATCAAGTGCAATGATAATGAAGTTTGTCTTGACTCTTCTGGGGAGGCTTTACTACTGAACATTTAAACATCACTGTTCAAAGTGAGGCAGTGCAGCTCCAGTGGTCCACAGCCCAGTGCTCCAATGCTGGGGGTCTTTATACCCCTCGGGCCGACGCTTGGCACTGGTCATGGTGTAGCTGTTCCAGAGCACCCCATTCTATTGGTAATGCTTTTCTATACAGATCACACAGCTGTGTGGGCAACAACTGACCACCTGCGTCAGCACTGTGAGCACCCTGAAGTAGAATTCACTCATTAGAATGGGTGTCTGGATACTTTGGGACATGCAGTGTATGTGCAAGGTCTGAGAAAAAAGTATATGTGATGGGTCTTGTAAGAGGTCCATTAATATTGTTATTACTGTTTCACTGAGTAGTAGAATAATTTGATAGCTTTTTAGGATTTACTACGCTTTAATTTACACTTTAATCATCTTAAGCAAGGACTTACAGTTATTTCTCCAAAATGTTACATAATTCAATAATCAAGATGTAAGCAAACTCATCAGTGGTGGTGATGGGAACCGGATGTCCAAAGAGTTTAATGCCTAAAAGTTACCTCTAGGAAAGCTATTACATGAAATTGTTAAAAAATACATTGCTTGGTGCTTGAGACACGAAAAGCTTTTGGCCTAAAGTGTATCTTTTAGGTCCATTTATAGCAGAAAGGCCAAGCAGGGACTTGCAATGCAAACATAGTTCTCAAATGAAATTTATTGTTTGTTTGTCTGCTTTTACTACTATTTTACCATTACCAGTGTTACATACAAAACCCTAGAAGACATGTGTAGATTCACTTTAAATAGCATATAAAAGAGCGGCATTTATGGCTATGACTTCTAGTTTCTATCACTATCACTGTAAAGAAAAAAGTTGCTCTGAATGACTTTGTTTACATTTGAGGGATTTACAGAACAATGTTGAAAACTTGGTGGAATTCCCCATAAAGTAATGCTGTAATGGCTAGAAAAGGTTAAGTGGTAAGAGTACAGCATGTGGCTAATGCTGGCTTTGGGTTGGTAACGTTAGCTTACACAAACACACCGGCGACCACGCCTGCTAATCGTTTTAACACTGATGCTGTGACACATCAGGCATGTGTGTGTGCGGACGTGTTTAATGTGTGAGTTTGAGACTTGGTGGCTTTGTGGAAAGAACTGACGGGCTGATTTTAAACGTTTTGGAAAGAAACCGAATCTGAGGGAAACAGCATGTCCTGAAGCCACAAGGGTCAAAGCTCGACCTCAGATACAACCATCCAAATGGCAAAACGTATTTAGATTAAGACTGGAAAAAACTGGCTGCTGCACACACAGTAATACTGTGCCATTCAGTACACAATGAGACTTATCAGAGATGGAACCGATCTGATCCCAGGTGTCTGTATCACATATCAAAGGAAAATGTCGGATCAGATATAAAAAGGAAAAAGGAATGAATCCGATCCAGTCCTGTATCAGATCTAGTCTGATATGGCATACACACTGTGTCATACTGTTGACTGTGTATTTCTCCTTGTGTACCTTTTTTTCAAGAGAATTTTGTTCACCATAGTACAAACAATGTAAATGAACCCTCCAAGGTCCAACTGTGTATCTTAAGAGCATTTTAAAGCTTCACTAAATTCACTTTTCCAGGAGAAAAAGATATATTTGTACATTGTTATAGCCTAATTTTATAATAATAATTATGTATAATAATAATAATAATAATAATAATAATAATAATAATAATAACAATAATAATATTTAAAAAATTATTATGAAGTCAGGACAGGGTGTATAAAACGTATGGACTTGCAGTGTCAATGATGCGAAGCACCACTCTTATGAAGCATGAAAAGCTGTTTGACTACTAACGGCTCTCCCTTGTGAAAAAGTGAGTGAATATCATTACCAAACGAGGTGCTTCACAAGGGTGTACTTACAGCAGGCGATCTGGACCATACCTGAACACATTTGGCCTCCAAAGTTCAGTTTGTTTGATTCGTGTGATCGCTCTGTACCGTGCCCGAGCACACTAGAGGAGGTGGACCCTGGCATGGTTCAGTTGGACTTAGGCAAAGTATACATCTAGTGTGACTGCAAAGGGGTGACATTGGTCTATCGCAAAGATGCAGTGTTTGTGAGAAATTTGGGAAGATGAGGGAACACAGGAGTAACTGGATATAAAACACAAGAACTTCAACATATTTGGTAAAATTGGTGACTATCTTCATGCTCGTGGACCAAAGAACCACTGAAAAAAGGTTGTTAAGTGTCATAAATCTGGCCGCTCACTGGTCAAAAAGGATAAAGCAGTGATGTGATGACTTAAGTGCACTTGGGTCCGGAACATTAAGCGCAATGTAAGCACAGGCCAGTGGGGGAGGGAGGAGGGGCCACAATCGTGCTTTGGCAAGGTACAAGGCAACCGTGCCTAGTGTGAGTACACCCTAAAAATAATCACAACAGAATATGATACAAATATGTCTCCTCACTAAAAGTACTAAAGACATAGTCTCTAGAGTACCACCTCAATTGCAGTGTTTTTTTTCTGACAGTGTGGGGTAGGAAAGTATTTCAGTAGTTTAGGCATGATAACCCACTTTAGATGATCATCTCAAGCACAGTGCCTCAGTTATACAACAGCTCATTTAAAGTTTATTAGCTTTAAAAATAATATAGAGAAATATCAGCTGATACTCCAGGTTTCAGTAAGAGTATCGGGAAAGAAAAAGTGGTTTTGTGCCAACACGTAAAGATACTAACAGCATATCACCGAAACAAAAAACCCCAAAAAACAAGTTCACGTCCATCCAAAGATTTCTTCCAACGGAACAGACCCCAGCCTGCTAAGCTGTTCACACTGATGAGAGGAACATGTGGGAGTGTTTGTGTTACAATGTTGTATAGATGTGTGTGTGTGTGTGTGTGTGTGGGTGTGTTTGTGTGTGTGTGTGTGTGTCTGTGTGTTTGTGGGTGTGTGTGTGCGAGTCTTACCTGTACACCATCACCTTGTCAGCCCCAAAGGCACCAACAATCAAATCTGCAGAAGAGAGAGAGAGAGAGAGAGTGTGTAAGAGAGAGAAATTAGCAACATAGACAAAATGTATGTGCATGGACTGCTGTATATGCGATTGTATGTGTGTGTTTGCATGTGTGTGTGTGTGAGAGAGAGGGGACAGTGTGTCAGCTTCAAAGCATGCCGCAGCTGGGAGTGATCTGAGGACTCCAGCAGTCTCTGTCTGACAAACACACACACACACACACACGCAAACGCAGACACACGCAGACAAACACACACACACACACACACACACACAAACACACACGTGTCTTGCATTTTACTGACCTTAGATCAGCACAAACAGCGTGACCAAAAAGCTATAAATATCTACCACCAGCTCGGATCAGAACCAAACAGAACCAAACACAATCAAGCAGTCTCCCAGGAGACTCCTGACCAAGAATTCCTGGCCAAAACACAACAGACCAGTGTGTCTAACAGAATGTCAGGAAGGCTGCATACCTGATTAAAAACTGGCATACGGTTTCATTCATATCAGAAGAAACGTGATGCTTTCATATGTTACAAATCTTGTTATACTGCACTGTATTGCATTACACTGCATTCAGTGACAGTTGATCATAATATTGGATGGAAGGGCTGACCTATCAACAATTAATAACACCCATCCATAGCTCACACACTGCTGCACCACATTTGGCCACACTTAATTATTTAATGTAAGTGTTTTCTCTGTTTTCTAAGCTCCAGATGTCTGTGCACATCTGCTACATCACCACTGTAGGGGGTCTAATTCATATAGCTAACATAAATACAGGCTAATTAAAACACTTCTTCATTAAGCACTGCCACTTAATGACATACATATTTGACTGTATTAGACTCTCAGTGTAAATAAAAACAAAACATTAATCTTTATGCTGCACTTTACAATGACTTGAAGTAACAAGTCAGACCTACCCCTACTAGTACTGACTGCAGACTGCAGGGAGGCGAAGCAGGACATTGCAGGCTTTTAAAATGAGCCTAAATGGAGAGCAGATCTGGGGGGGGGGTTTCACAACATGTAATACATCACAGCAAATTTCATACTGAATCACAGATAGGCTGTGGAAATGTACAGCTTGGGCTAGAGGTAAATCAGCCCCATTTGATAGACAGTTCTTATTTTTCTTACAGCCTTGTGCTGGTGCAGTTGCTCACAAGTCCAAAACAGGGCGACCAATCAGAAAAGAGATCATTTCCATTTACCAAGCGTAAAGTTACAGTAGCAAAACCGATTTGAGGTAATAAAAAGAGGCAACACAAATGTTTCCATGGAAATAAATGAATACTGTTTTAACTACACACCACGCACACACATCTGGGAAATAAAATCCAACATAAGGATATGGGCCCCTTAACATATAAAAAAAACTTCATTATGCATTATTAAATATCACAAACTATTCACATGCAAATATAAAAAGATACTACACATCTACAGGCTCAAAAACATACAGTGGGCATAGAAATATATTTAAAAATAATATAAAAAATATATATATAGTGGGCCCTTCAAAATATTCATATTTTGTTGCTTTGCAGCCTGAAATGAAGACACACACACACACACACACACACACACAGACACACACACACACACAAAATCCAGCTGTATTTACTCAATGCAACTAATATCTAACTGAAAGATATGATAGCAACAGTTTAGCTTCATCAATTCCTAGGAGCACAGTACATAGTCTATAGTTAAGAAGTCTATAAGTAAGAAGTGGAAAGTGGTTAGTACTACAAGGACCCTCCCGGGATCAGATCGTCAGTCCAAACTGGATGGAAGAGTGAGGGGGAAACTGGTCAGAGAGGCTACCAAGAGACCTGTGGCAACTTTCCAGCATTTAAAGAAATGTATTGTAACGAGAGGTCATTGCGTGCATGTGACAACAATATCAATTTCACAAGTGCTCCACAAATGTGGCTTGTACGGGAGGGTTGCAAGAAAAAAGCCACTCCTCAAGAAAGGCCAGACAAGTGTTATGGTCAGTGTTATGGTCAGAGGTCAGATGAGACCAAAATCAAACTATTTGGCCTCAACACCAAACTGTACATTCGGCAGACAGCCAATATAGCTCACCCTCCACAGAACACCATACCTACAGTAAAGCATGGTGGTGGCAGCATCTTGTTGTGGGGGTGTTTCTCAGAAGCAGGGTCTGGGGCACTTGTCATGATAGAAGGAAAAATTGATGGGGCAAAATACTATAACCTGCTGCACTCTGCCAGAAATTTGTCAATGGGAAGAAGGTTCACCTTCCAACATGATGATGACCCAAAGCACACAGCAAAACTGACCACATAATAGCTGAAGGGGGGGTGGGGGTAGTCCTTTATCTTGATTTTTTATTTATTTATTTTTTTAACTGTTGCTATCATATATTTCACTTGGATGTTATAAGTTCATTGAGTAATTGGAGCTGTTTTTTGTGTCTTCATTTCAGGCTGCAAAGCTACAAAATGTAAATATTTTGAAGGGCTGATTCTTTTCTATACCCACTGTACACACACACACACACACACACACACACACACACACACACACACATTCCCTCTCCATATTATTGGCCAGCTCTCCTCTCTTCCTTTACTGACAGCTGTTTTAGCCATAACCATCAGCCATCTCTGCATGCACACCATCTCTGACATTTTATAAAATTACTGTTTATACAACTGAACCAACATTAAACACGATTATATAATGACTTATGACGACCCACATTTAACCAATCATTAAGCATTAAAGCCATTTCGTTATGAAAGAGTATCAGAATTTGCTTTTGCAATTAATCCTGTTGCTTTGTGCTTCTCCTCAGTGGTGTGGAAAGAGTTAAAAACAACAGACTGACAGGACCAACATTTGTAAAGCTTGACCACTGATGGAAAACTCCACCTTTTGCACGAGGCTAATGTGTGCTGAAAGTCTCTGCGGGACTCGAGTGGTCAATCCAGAGTGATGCATTTGATGGGAAGAATGCTGCCATTGCTTGCTTTGGTTATGAAATGTAGAAAGAGTTAATAGGTGGGTGAGTACAGATTGGTCCTGGAGGGCGGCTAGCAGTGGGCCAGCATCCGAGGCTTAAATGCAGGAATGTTCTCGAGCGGCTCCAGAAACCCTAATAAGAGCTGTGAGAGCGGTCCTGAGGAGGAATTTACACTCGGTTGTCCTGGCAGAAAGCCCAGTCCAAATTGGAGCTCTGACCCTTAAGAGAGAAAAGATTTGCTTTTTTTTTTTTTATTAAAAGAAACACACACACCTCCAGTATCAGAAGCTTTGAGGCCAACCGTGTGCACACGCACTGAAAAGTCAAAAGTTTTGGGACAACTTGTCTTCTGCAATTCATATGCTTTAGCGTCATATGTTGCTAAAGAAGATGCAGTTGTAGCCCCTTATTCCAATTCCTTATTCAGTAAGGGTGAAACATTAGTACATTTGTGCTATCATTTTAATTATCACCATCTGGATTGTAGTCAGACACCAGAGCAATCAGTGTTCACCTCCTCATCCACTGCCAGAACTCAACAGGTTTGAGAATCGGAGCTCAAGATTTTGAGCATTGCTCATTTGATAAAGACACTATGCCATTTGCAATATACAAATGAGCCCTCTAACCAATGACAGTGTTTTTCACTGGATGCTGTGAACTTCCTGATGAATTAGTTTTCTGTGGGTGTTTAGATGAATCAAGGTCATCACGTAATCCAACAAAATAATGCAGGCCAGTCTTTGGTGCATCAAGGATTACTACAATAAAAAAAAAAAATGCAGTAATAGAATTAAAATACTTGTACTGTGTCTATATTTTGAACCCCTAATGCACCGGAGGTGTAATCTTTCACCTTGTTTCAGCAAATGAAAGTGCTGGACAGCAGAGTGACTGAAAGTCTAATTTAATCCGTCACAACCTGACATCTGCTGACTCCATTTGGGTGTTCGGCTCACTCAGACTGGCATTAAAGTGTACGAATATGTCTGAGTGTGTGTGTGTGTGTGTGTGTATGTGTGTGTGTGTGTGTACGTGTGGAAATTAGACTTAAAATATTCAGGTCAGAAGCCTTCGGCTACCACAGCAGCAGCGCAGCAGACCACAGTGAGGGGTTAAGAAGGAAAAGAGTCGAGGAATGGGTGCAGAACCTGAAGGCTTTGGCTTTGTTTTAACAAACCTCCAGTCTGTTAAAGCTATCTGAGGCAACAGGGCTTCTCCTGCCAGAGAGCAAAGCCAGCTAACGCAATCCCCTCTCCAAAACTCTCCTTTCTTCCTCTATGCTTTCGCCCATCCATCCTCCCTACCATTCCTTCCATTTATCAATTCCTCCAACCATGTATTTATCCATCTATCCATCCATCCATGCCTTCACCCAAGCATTCATCCATCTATCCATTTCTTCATCCATCCATCCATCCATCCATTTAGCCTTCCATCCATTTAGCCATCTATCCATCCATCCACCAATCCAAATACCAATCCATCCATCTATCCATCCATCCATCCATCCATCCACCCATCCATCCATTCACCCATCCATCCACCCATCCATCCATCCATCCATCCATCCATCCATCCATCCATCCAATGTAACAGACATCTTTAAATGTTGAAGAGGAACTCATTGGGTCTAAATGAAGGTAAATAAAGACTTTGGTTGGTTGTCATTTTTAGTTAGGTTTAAGTTTTAATTAGATTAATCTGGTGTAAGACGAATAACCTCAAGTATAGTAATGCTGAACTGCATGTGAGTGTATGTGTGCGCGCGTGTGTGTGTTTGTGTGCGTGTTTGCTGAAGTGTCCTTAACAACAGAGACATGTAGCAGCCACCCAACCTCCACCTTACACCCAAGCATGTATAAAAATTCCACTTGTAACACAATACACACACATTTACACACACTGAGCTCCCACAGGTGATACAAAGTGATTGTTACACGAAATACAAGCCAAATCAGCTCATTATTCAATGAAAAGCTCCTTCGGGCCTCGTATATGTCAACCATCTCCCTCTCTCATGTCCTAGGAGAGCTCAGAGCTGCTGGAACTCAAAAGTGTGAATTCAGCATGCAAATTACACACGTTTCCCAGATCTCGCTCAAATTACGGCTCTTTTTCATTGCGATTTCCATTTGACTGCACAATCCACGGGCACGTCTTAATCAACAAGGCACTTGAGCCGTAAGCGATGCCTTGTAATTCCAAGATTCAAAGGTGTGCACTGGTTCCACATGAATAAAAATTACCAACACATTCTCATGTTCAGTTTACGTGCCTTTGGTAGTCAAGTAAATTCAGTGCATGTACATGAACACTCATTCAGCCGTGAACATAAGGAAATGTTAGGCAGTTGAGTGGCTATTTGAAAGGTCTTGACGTATGACCTTTTAACCCTGAACTCAATCTCGAACTGGGGGGCAGAGGGGAACCACCCCCGACCTTCACCTTAAGCCTGAATTGTATGTGTATGTGCACACACACTCACACGCACACACACGCACATAGTCCTTTAATATAAGACACTTATTTGGCTCTCTCAAAGGGCTCATATCCTACATATTCTTTGTATCTTTTTTTCCATGAGATCCTCTTAAATATTGTGTAACAAAAACATACTGGCCATTTTTCAACCTCTCTTTTTTATTATTCAACAACCACTACTTATGATAATAATAATAATAAGTCTTAAACAGTGTATTTATGATTCTTCAGTGTTCTTGATGTAATGTAATGCAACTGTGATGTAACTTATTGATTTATTTCTTGTTTATTCATAGTCGTTTTCATTTTAATCACCATTTAGATTACTTGTGAGGTCTTTTTTGTGGGTCACATTTTTGGCTTTCTCGCTCATCTTATCTTACCTTGCTAAGCTCATCTTACATTTCTCTTCTTTATATTTATCTTTCGCCACTTTTGCCAAAATCTCACTGTGTCTCCAAACATGCTCCTATTTCCGACCCATATTTGGATCTTCTCAGTCTTTCATTCCCAAAATATTAAGGAAATAGTTCCTGGTTGCCATAGGTAACGCTCATTAGGGATGAATGGATGGCCCATGCCTCTGAAAAACTGCTGTGAGATAATATCTGTTGTAAAAAAAAGTTCTTCACACTTAAAGCTGGAGACTCTCAGTGCCATCAGCGATACTGAGTGTTTCATAACAGTAACGTGTCTGATGCTGCTGTGACATGAGGAAAGAACACAGACCCTTTGATTGTATCTTAAAACAGAAACTGATGAAATCTATATTACACAGACTCACATGTGCATCACACACACCACATCAATGGTGAACTCAAAGGCTAATCAGACGCCTGGCCTTTACACTCATCAGAGATGATGGAGTGTGTCTTTTAAAAGCTGTGACTTCACAACTCTAGCTTAGATAGGAGAGAGAGAGAGAGAACGAGAGAGCGAGCGAGAGAGAGATCTGCTTTTCCTCTTAGTCGGTTTCCTGGGTCTGCTGTGCATCACTCTGCCAAATGTGTGTGTGTGTGTGTTTTGCCCCGTGTGTGTGCGTGTGCTTGCGTGTGTACCCTGAAATCCCAAACTGTTTCTGAAACTTACTCTAACTCTCAGTTTAAGGTTTTTTTTTTGGTTTTTTTTTACATGTAAATTAACCAAAAGACAAAGCAAAGACTGATGAATCAGGCCCACCATGAAAAAAAAAGGGTCAGAATGAACTTCCAAGTGAATCAACACCTGGGCCAATAATGACCACTGCAGTGACCATTGTGAACTTTGCCTAAAATGATCAAAAGGTAATGTCTATAACACACACACACACTCTATTCTCTCACTGTAGGCCTCTCACTCTGTAGCCTGGAGGCGCCAGACGTGATCTTGTAACAAGAATATACGTCTGGGGACATCTTGTAAAATTTTAGGTGCTGTTTTGTGGAATGTTAAGACCACCACTGATAAAATCCACTCACTTAAGTGGAGGTGTTGGGGGCCTTTTCAGCCATTCAAACTTACATAACATCCATGGGATAACGGCGGGCACCCCATGAGACTACTCACTCCTAACCTGTTTCTGGAAGTTGTAAATCAGCCTTATACTCATACTGATCATCTTAAGTACCATATTCTCCAACATCCTGTCTATGTCTGATACAATCAGTAGTCACTATAGCTGCTTTGGGACAATGTCTGCCATATATATATATAAATATATATATATATATATAGCCTCACAGTCCCAGTGTAAAACTGAATCATGATTTTGAGTAAATTTGATCTGAAATATAGAGTTCACTTTAAATTTTTAAATATTGCTGTAAATATTGTTGAGATTCAAACTGACATGCAGCTAAAGAATAATTTAAAGATTAATTGTTCAAATCATTAGCTCTATAATGTCTCTTCTACAACCAATACCCCAGTAACCTGGACAATTACACACACTACAGTTTCTTATTATATCTACTCAGTAAATCACTGCAGCCTCTCTCAGAACAGAGTGAAAAGCACCCAGGTTAAATGAAACCTGCGTACTGATGGTGGTCTTATTTGACTCAAAAGTGCAACCGAAGAGGACCATGAAAGCATGACCAGCGTTCTTGAACTACTCTCTTTTTTTTTGGCCACTCGACAGGTCAAACCGACCTTGAAGCCCGCCTCCATGACATTGATATGTGTGTTACCCGGCAACAGAAGAAATGAAACATTTCCTGCTACATGAAGAATCGAACGCAGGCTAATGTAACCGCTCAGTCACCATTTGGGTTTGAGTTTAGCAAGAAACATCTGTCTTAATTGAAGACTTAAAGACCGCAACACACACACATGCACACACACACACACACCCCAACACATATCCTCGATAGTCTCCCTCTTGAGTCTGAAACACTTGGTTTCGTTTGCTGTTGACATAGCGGAGTTCTGGAAAAGTCATCATACCCAAGTTCTCCATCCATACACCCTGTAAATCATACACACACACACACACACACACACACACACACGCACGCATGCACCCACCCACCCACACACACACACACACACACACACACACACATCCACACGACTCACACCCACACACACACACATGCCACTCTACAAGTTCTTAAAGTGTCTTTAAGAAAACAAAAGTAACAGCCACACTTTGACAGGCGTGGTGAGGCTGTTCCACAATATCAGTGCTGATTTACAGCTAAGCGAATGTCCTGTAGATTCATCTCGATTTCTGTAAGAATTGCTCCTAAAATCAGTTTTTTTTCCTCCCAAGTCACAGCAAATAACACACACCATATTTTATTTAACATAATGGTAATGAAAGTTTTTGTTGACTGCAGGTACTGGGGGGTGCAGAAAGCTTTTTGTCGACCAGGGGGGTGGAAGTTTGTGACATTTGCCATCCTTTATAAAGTGCCTGCCTACTTTGCCTATATGGATGTGCCAGCCCTTATTACAGCCCAAATATGACCATTTAAAAATAAACATTCCTAGGTTTGTAACACATTTAAATTTTTCTGCAAATATTAGTATACAATTTTCAAATTTCTTTGCTGATCAGATATAAAATTT
This sequence comes from Brycinus macrolepidotus, assembly GCA_037974445.1. Classification (NCBI taxonomy): domain Eukaryota; kingdom Metazoa; phylum Chordata; class Actinopteri; order Characiformes; family Alestidae; genus Brycinus; species Brycinus macrolepidotus. The sequence goes on from JBBPCZ010000001.1 coordinate 4,421,244, forward strand.
GCCTGAAACTTTTACACAGGCCACATTTCATGCAGTTTTTCCCTCATGTGGTAAATTCAGCACTTGAACAGTCATTTTGCATTGAAAGGTGTAGGTGTTTTCTCAGTGGAATGTATGCCTGATACAATATATACATACAACCCCAATTCCAATGAAGTTGGGACGTTGTGTAAAACGTAAATATAAACAGAATACAATGATTTGCAAATCCTTTTCAACCTATATTCAATTGAACACACTACAAAGACAAGATATTTAATG